>OW799235.1:88380157-89580157 GCA_941918925.1 Phyto melanocephala | reverse complement strand
CAAACGCGCTTCCATCGATAGTCTGGGCAACAGTAATTCTACCGCAAGTGGTAACGGTCTCTTGAGTGGTAGTAGCAATTCGGCGGCTTCGCCGGCGGCTAGTGCTTCGTCAGGTCCCTCGTCGCCAGTACACACCGAAGATGAGAAGCAGGAAAATGAGTCGACGGAGAAGTCGGAAATGCTACAACAGTATTATAACAGTATGCCGCGCCGGCGGAAGAGCGAAATTGAAGGTGAGTTGAACATTATTTTAAATATAAATTTAAAAAGTTTCGGAAATCCTAAAAAACTAAATACATGTTTTTAAAGATATCGTGTATTTTTATTAACCTAAAGCACTTGTGTAACACCATTTAGACAAGGCGATTTTACGTGCATGTTTTAACAAGTAAACTCTTTCCAATATTCGAAATTCCATTTTTTTCTCTCAATATAAAAACTGCCTTATCTAAGTGAAGTCAATCAGTTCAGGTAAAGTGCGAATACTTTTTTCTGCTTTGGCTTTTTTTTTGCTTATTTTCGTGGACAGTGGCATTATTTTTGGCTAAATTAAAATTTTTTGGTTGTATGATAATTTTGTTATTTTTTTTTGGTCGAACTAGTCTTCACGAATTTTTCAAACAAACGTTAGAAAGTAGACTTGAAAGAACCATTGCTTGAGCAGTCTGGGCGGCTGCAGTTGTCCCTCTACTTCTATGGATTCTCTAAATTTTTGTAATTTGTAAAATTTATTTAACAAATGGGTTTGTTGTGTTTTTGAGTTCTTCGATTTCGTCGAAAGAATAATTTGTAACTTTAGAATAATTTGTAAAATTAAAATTTTTCTAAGCACCGCATAACAATGGAAAATCATTTGCTATATTTACCTTATTTTCTTTTTTCCATTATTACATTTTGTTTAAAAATTTAAAACTACTTACTTGACTTCTGTGCATACTTATTTCAATAATTTCCAAAATCTCAAATAAATTACAACGATTTTAATTACCACAATTAAATGTTTTTAATTAAAATGTTTTCTTTCACTCTATCTCTCTATCTGTTTACACCAAAAGGTCAATATACCCATGTTGAACTTGTTTGTGTAATTTAATTTAAAGCTGTTTTCAATCTGTTTTACTAAAAAAAGGCTTCTCTAATGGAATTTTGCATGTGATAAACATTATTTCATCGCACATTTGTTGAAATGAAAATGGCCCATAATACAGAATATTTACGAAATGTTATAGTTGTTGGTTAGTTTGACTTGTAATCTTGTATTAATACAATTTCCACAACATTATAAAACAAAACAAAATAAGCAAAAAGTGTATTAAATCAACTGAATGGTATCATTTCATACATACTGTGTATCCCATCCCAAATGTGGATCTATACCATTTTTTTTTTGCATTTGCGTAAGTGTTTGTACTGTTTACTGTATGTGAGTGTTTTCACTGTACACCGCATTGAAGATGAGTTACATTGCAGGCACATTTTTTCTTACATGAATTTACAAATTGCAACTGTTCTAGAGTTCTGGTATCAGGAAGAAATTCTTTATGTTGGTATTCACCAATCTTGAAGAATAGTGGGAATGTTGCCTGGATTGTATAGTGTAGCTTAAATTCGTTAAGCGGGTGTTAAAGTACAAACATGTACTGAATAAATATTTCTGTTAAAGGAGGTTGTAACAAAACATGCACAGCATACTTGCGGTTACGGAGGTTGTGTGAAAAGTTTTAATATTTTATGTAGATTTTTCTTATCAAAACCGAATTCGTTGTGCATTTTCTGTTAATAAAAATGTATAAAAAAAGGTCCGTATATTTTTTTAAATATTGTGTCTAACATATTCTTTAAAAAATAGTATATGTATTAATTTTTGGAAAAATCTACTCTTAAAGGAGACTTTTTAAAAATGTTTTAAAAAAATATATATATTAAAAGATCATTGACACATAAGTCAGAAGAGCCTTTGCTATATGCTAAGCTTCATCTGGTTAAAAAATAAACAGCTTCAACATCATCCTCAGATCCACAGTGCCTATTGAACCACCTATTAGTTGTGATAAACTCTTACTGCCTGTTCAACGATGTCGAAAGAAAACACAAGCGAAATTTCATTCGTACAAATACGTTGAAAACAAAAACAAATTTTTAGTTTTTGTTTGTTTGCTTTAACATTATAAATTTTTTTACCAAAAAAACATTTGTCAAACAAATAAAATATATTCTGTTTTATATTTTATTGGTATTTTTGAAATAAGTAATTTTAATTTTGTAAAAGTGAAAAGTGACAGCACTGACCAATATATGTGAATATGTATTTCCTCAAAAAACGTCTTCAGTATAAGTTGTTACGATGTAGCCAACGCACGGTGTTCGATTCTTTAATCTGGCTGGCCAAAAACCCAAAAATGAGTTATAAAAAGGAATAAATTGGACCACGATATTTAAATAAGAACATACCAACTAAGATATTTCTCATGATTTTTTGCTGGAATTTAAATATGTACGACTCTAACGGTACTACGAATATCATGTAAAATGAAGAAAAAAAATTTTGTTTATTTCGCTTGAAAAATTGCTTATGTTTAGAGGTCAATTACAAGTTGTCTATGCAATTTATTTTATTAGTTCTTTTTTTACTGAGACTGGTATTATCATTAAAGTAAACGCGGTGTATTTTTCAGCTATCAGAATAAAGGACGTAGTTTTTATTAGCAATTATATCAGGAAGGTTGTAAATAACATTTTTTAAAACGAAAATAAAACATTGTAGACAAATATTTTTTCTTCTATATACTTCCATGATCTTATTACTTGTTTAGTAAAATTTGGACTTTGGACTAATAGAAAATAAAAAAATTTTTTGCCCGAAAGTGCCCATGCCGAACAAAATTTTTTCAAAAACGACATGGAGTCTACTACAATTTCTCGCAAAGATCTTTTTCAAATATGGTTATCCACTGTCTGTGGGCAGATTAATTAATATTAATGCAATAGTTTTAAGTAATATGCCTTCAGTCCCCATTCAAGAAATTTGCGTTATATGCCTCTAATATCCAAAGATACCAACAAAAAGGAAATTCTTTAAAAATCTCGTATTTTCCATAAGAAAAGTGGGCGTGTCTGTAGGCGGATTTATCCATTTTTTTGCAGTTGTTTTGAATAGAGAATTTTAAGTTTTTGTGCCAAAAATCAACTTTCTACACGTTTTATTACAAAAGTTATTAATTTCAGCCGGCTAGATTCAAGAATCGAACACTCTGCAACGGTATTGTCGTGTAGTGTATAGCCTGCTGTCGTCTATGAATTAAATGAATACATTTTTAGGATTTCAATGAAGTGTCAGCATTGCGATAACAAACATAAAAAAGCAGAAACAACATGTTATTTATTGTTTATAAAAGATGTTAGAATTTATGCATTTTTACGAGTACAAGATACTTTTATAAAACATTACACTTTGAATTTTACATTGCAAGAGATTAAATATAAAAATACATTTGTTCAGCATATTGCTGTAAAAAAGAAAAATTATTAAAAGTTTTTTAATTGCAATAAAATTTATTAAAAAAAAACTTAAAGAAACTTTTTAAAAAATTAAAGTTGTCAACAAATTTTTTATAAAAGAAAATATAATAGAAAGTTTATCGCATTATAAATATAGAGTTTATGGATCTTTCGATCTTTAAAGTAAACCCTCGTATAAAACATTTTGCTTGAAATTTTATTTTAACACTATTATTATGAATGCAAGTACAAAAGTGGAATAAATGAATTTATTTGTTTGTAAATTTCATTTCTAAACAACTTTGTATCGCAAGTCTCTGTTGCTGTTGTTTATAAAGTCCACGTATTTACTGCTTGCATTTGTTGTTGCTGTCTGTACTTGCAATTTCTTTGTGTTCTAACTTCTCTCGCTCAATCTTAGACGAGTGTAAAATTAACCAACGTGCATAGTGTTGTAGGATTAGGGGATTTTTAAACAATTTCGGAATTGTTTTTGACACTCAAAACTTTTCTGGTTAAGGTAAATATTTGTTGGAGAAGCATTTTATATGTTGGAGATTTTAGATTTTTTCCCTTTTTATTTCGTTTTCATTTAAGTGGTTTGGTTTGTTGTATTTTCATATGAGCAAAACACTTTAAATGGCTGGATTTGCTTAAAAATTTACAACCTGCTTAATTGACTATTAATGCATCTTTGTATCATCCAGATACAAAGTGACTTAAAAATTATAAAAATAAAATAAATTTCGTTTATTAAATTGTGTTGTTCATTTTTGCTGTATCTTAATTCAAACATCTGGGGTTTTTTTTTAGTTTAATAATTTAAAATCATAGGTATTTAAAATTAGAACTCTTTGGAATTAGTTATTTTCCCTTAATGGAATCGCGCTATAAAATACATTTCAACTATTTTCTGTCTTTAATATGGCTACAAAAACATTGCATAACATAAACATTTATGACTGGAAAGTGAATGCAGAAATTTTCGAATCCAAAATATTTAATATATTAAAATATTTTTGCAGTCGATATTCTCTAAATCCTAAAATTTTTTAAGAGCATTTTAATAAAAAAAAAATACTTTTTATATCGATTTCATTTTGTTTGCTTGGTCTACAAATGTGACCGATTTGTCCATTTGATTGTCTATCAGCCTGTTTATTAAAAGTAGAATTTATGCCATTAACTTTTAAAAGATGAGTTCATGTAAATATTCCTTACGCTACCGTCCATCCGTAGGCTGGATTTGTGGCTGGCTTGCCACGAGAGACTTAACATATCGCGACAAAAAATCGTATAATAGGGTCGAATTGCATAATATTGACGGCATATTGAACGCCCTAAAAAGTGATATTAATTGCTCACTAAACTGCCTTCTCAATAGATTCATCGTATCGCGTGCCGTGTGGCCGCGTGGCTTCATGTCAACCAAGTCCAATCATACTATTTTGCGCAAAAACGTCAATTATAATTGTGTGGTATTATAACGTTATGAATTTCAACCGCCGCCCAACCAATCGCACCAAATCCAGTGAACCTTTTATGGTTCAGATCTTTAACTGCCTCTGACACCATAAAATTAATTTTTTCTATTTGTTAATGTACCCATTGCGACAAAAATTAGCTACGTCGCTGCAGAAAGTTTTTCGATAGAAACACATTTCTTTCACAGCACGAATTTTTACAATAAAATTGAGAGATTTACTAGCAATGTTTATTTGTTAGTCTATTGATGGTGAAACCTCATTGAACACTTTTGGCATTAGCAATCGCTTACTTGCTTGCAGGCGCTCTTGTAGAAGAAACAATTGTTATATGTGATGCCTCACTTCGTAGGTCTAACTTGCAATTAATAAACGCTTATTTCATATCTTCTATGAGCAGCGTAATCATGCCTCTACCTAAAGCAGTGTTGTAAAGCGTGATTTTTGAAGAGCTATAGGAAAGTTTAAAAAAAACACATAAAATTCAGAAAAATGCATGAAAACTTTATTTGAATCGATTGTACGGTCCATATAATTTAATGTTTGAAGATTATTTCATGCAAATGTTGACCGTGACTGCGCCTCAAATGGTCCACCCGCTTAGTCCAATTTTGGCATACTCTTTCCAACATTTCGGCCGGTATCTCATGAATAAATGCTTCAATGTTGTCTTCCAATGCGTCAATTGAAGCGGGCATGTGTGTATGGACATGAGCTTTAACATAGCCCCGCAAAAAATTGTCTAAAGGCGTTAAATCGCACGATCTAGGCGGCCAATTGACCGGTTCCGAACGTGAAATAAAATGTTCACTGAACTCGCCTCTCAATAAGTCCATTGTTAAGCGTGCTGTGTGGCATGTGACACCGTCTTGTTGAAACCACATGTCATGCAAGTCAAGCTCTTGAATTTTGGGCAAAAAAAAGTTGGATATCATCTCACGGTAGCGCTCACCATTCACAGTTACGTTACGATTCTCATCATCTTTGAAGAAGTACGGTCCAATTATGACACCAGCCCATAAACCGCACCAAACTGTGACTTTTTCTGGATGCATTGGTAGCTCTTGCAATGCTTCTGGCTGATATTCACTCCAAAATCGACAATTCTGCCTATTAACGTACCCGTTGAGCCAAAAATGAGCTTCGTCGCTGAACACAATTTTTCGATAAGAAGCGCGCGATGAACTTTCTTAACAGAGCACGCATTTTGATAAAAAAATTCAATAATTTGCAAGCGTTGTTCGTTTGTAAGACGATTCCTGGTTAAATTATAGACCAAACTGAAGATGTTTGACAGTGAAATAAAACACGAAACGTGCGTCAGCTGTTTAAACCAGTGTTGCCAAAAAGATAATAACTAAAAAATCACCCTTTAAATGTGAACGTGCAATGATTGATAGAAATATATATTTTTTTTCAAATATTCAAGAAAATTTACGAAAAACGTCGGAAATAAGAATTCAGAAATATTTTAAAAATGTTTGAAATTTTTACAATAAACAATACAATGCTACGCTTAGGACTTCTTGTAAATACAGCAAATGCATTTTGTTTCTTACACAAAAAGTTAATTTTTCTATCCAAAACTTGTAGCAACCTAATGTAGTGCAGAATGTATGTGCGTGTAGTTTTGTACTTTAAGCCTGGCGGCATAGTTTACTTTTTGATTAAAAAAAAAAAACGTCATTGTTTCATCAATTTAACAGAAATTTACATGTACATACATACATACAAAGTATATGTAAGTATGTCTATTACTTAAATAGTTGCAACATGGGAAGTAAGCCATCTAATATAATTAACTACATATTTACGTGTTTATAACGTACACATTATTTAAATTACTTTTAAGATTGCAAACTTAACTTGCAAGGGCTTGAATATTGAGAAATTTTTTCCTTTTAGGTTAAAATTTTTGTTAAAAATTTGCTATTTGTAAATGGTCCTTTTTTAAATAAGAGCGGGTTGATGTTTATCGTTTGTGGCGGACATGTTATTTTGGTGGTTGAATTGTTTTACTAAAGTCAGTGTTCGAGTACACTCTTACTCTTTTTTGTTGGCAGATCCATACCAATAATCAGCAATTGCCCAAATGTCCTAAAGCCGACTCAAAGCAAATCCGTTATATGAGGCTGGGTTACTGAAAGTTAAATTTTTTTGGTTAAAAAGCCATGGCTTCCAGACATAATTCATACATCTGTTTAAAAAAAAATAAATAAAAGTTGTTGTCAAACTTCACACTAATTTTATTTTATTTTATTTAAACACTAGAAAAGCCCGGCGCGCGTTGCTACGCCCCTTAATAAATAAAAATGCATTCTGAATTTAAATTGAATATCAAGTGCAAAAAGCTAAAAATTATGACTTTTTTAATAGGCGTGGCACTGCCCACTTTTCCAATCACGAAATTGTATAATCATGAGAGCTCAATATGTGTGTGCAAAGTTTCAGAAAAATCGGTGAAGTTCAAGTAGCTAAAAATGATAACTGTTTTTATGGGCGTGGCACCGCCCACTTTCCTAATTACGAAATTGTATAGTCATGACAGCTCAATATGTGTGCAAAGTTTCAGGAAAATCGGTCAAGTGCAAGTAGCTGAAAATGATAACAAATTTTTTTGGACGTGGCACCGCCCACTTTTTGCCACCCATAAACACTCCCTGGAATGTGTACAACAACTTGCCAAAGTTTAAGTCCGATTTACAGTTTCGGAGTCTATAGCTAATACACACACACAGAGTTTCACTTTTTATATATATAGATTGCCATCGATTGGAAATCCCTTAATAAAAAATTCAAAGTGATTCTTTTCCCTTTTGTTCACAAAAAAAAAAATAATTATTGATTAGTTTTTGTATTTCCAAATATACTTATATTTTTAATTAAATAAAAATGATAAATTATCTTTTTATTAACTGATAACAGTTTAATGTCTTCATTAAATTTTTCAATTATAAAATGGTTATACTTCCCATTATCTTCCCAGTATCTCTTTAGTTAATACATAGTAGTTATAGTTTTTGGTTTTTTATTTTATTACATGCTTTTTTTATTTCTTTCCTTTATTTATTGTTTTACAACAATAAGCCGATGTTCTTGTCATCATCGTCTTCTTCACTGTCGCGTTATTTTTTATTTTATTTAAGCCTTCTATACAAGTCTACAGCGCTGATGATGATGATGACAATGATGATTATGAAATTGCTGATGATGTTTGACCCATATTGAATCTAAGTTGTTCCTCTGCCATGCAGTTTAGAGTCACGATTTTTATTTAGTTTTAATATTCTTTATATTTGCGATTGCAACAAAGAAAATTGTAAATTAAGGTTTAGTTATAAATGTGTTTGTTGTATGTGTGCTACCCAGCAAGCACGAAGGTTTGATATGACATTCAGAATTATTAGAAATTAAAGTTTCTTCCAAGGCATATTTATTCATCAAGTAATTGCAGTTCGGAGATTTTTTTGTTAATAATTTTTATATATGAAATTCGACATTTTAAATTAATGAGAGAGGAGAGAAAATTGTTTTTTATCTTTAGACTTTGAGAGCTGAAATATAAAATAAGTGAAGAATTAAATAAGCAGCTGACGAAACAAGACTACCTGATGAATAAATGTGTCTTGGTTTCTTCAAACAAAGGAAATGAGAAAAAAATTTAATATTTTTAAATAATTTATTATAAATCAGTTTTATTCTGGCTTAAATTTAATTTTTCTATTATTAAACCTCCTAAAATTAAATTGTAATTGAAAATATAATATAATATCGAAAACTATTTCGATATTTGACGAGTGGAATGAATTTTCGAAACCAGCTACGATTTTATCATGACAGCGTTGCATGACATGAAGAAGTTAAAATTTAACACTGATTTTTGGGCTGTCTTTTTTATACAAACCTGGCCATCGTTCAAATTCAATAGAAAAATAGAAAATAGTCCTCTCGGATTCATGCCACCGTGAGAAGCCACTACTGACATTTTGAATGTAAAAGTCGTTACTATCTCATTACATTTCCACAACGACGCCCTATTTTTGAGAAACCCTAATACAAACTATCTAATCTTGAATGCTAATCACTTAAAATTAAGTTTAGATGTAAAATTTAATTTGGTTGTACAAATATAAAAATTTACATTTGATATCAAATGCCAATTCAATGGCTTGTGAGTGTTTGACTTTGTGTTTGCTGGGTATTTAATAGTTAGACAATAAAATTCTTATTCTATTTACTTCTAAGGTATCTTAAGAATTTATAAGAATAGAAAACTAAAGTCTTAACAAACGTCTTGTGGTCACAACATTTTGACACTCTCTGTTATGTGTTTTGAACTTTTGACTCCATGACTGACAGATGCAGATGTAGAAACGAATAAAGAAAAACAATTTTTAATCATGAATATTGAAAAAAAAAAAAAAATTTTAGTATTTGAAATTTTTTAATAATAATAAAAAGAATTATAAAAAATATTTAAAATTTACTACCAATATTAAAATCTACTTTAAGAAAGTTATCTTAATGTTTAACTACGTGATAAGTAAAAAGTTTTTTTTTTATCACTACATCCTGTGACATTACTTTTCTACTGTTTTCACAATATTTCTTTTAGCAACTTTATGATGTAATAAAAGATGTTTGGAAAAATTTTTTTGTTTAAATTTTGTTTATTTCCCTTAAAAAAGTTTAACCATACACAACCAATGTACGCAACGTAATAAAATCAATATTTGGTCCTTGAACGAATAATTTAATGATGACAGGACACTAGACGCCTTTAGGTTGTTGTATCTTATCTAATGAATGTCATACATCATGTATAATATGTAGCTTTAGATGAACTACGCTGTTAAGTGTTACTTTCTCAAAGTTATTTTTGCTTTTTTTGCTGTTATTTTGTCATCTAGACAAATGTTATGTTTAGTGTGAAGAGGATTTTTTAAAATTCTATATCTTGAATTAGTCTTATTATAATGGCAAAAAATTCTGCAATTTTTAAATTAAAGAAAATTTAATTTTATTATTTTTGGCTAAAATAAAATACTGCCATCATCTGTTCACTGTCCATATTTTTTAAGTACTTTTTGGTACCCCTATATTTTTTTCCTCTTCCTCTACGATTCTTTTTTTCTCTCAAAATTAATAATCTCATAGTTTGTTTTAATTTAATTATTTGGAGCATTTAAAAAGTACTTTATAGTGAATAAAAGGTACCATTTAAAAAAAATACAAACCCAAGTTTGAAATGTTCAAATATTTTTACAAAATATTTTAAAAATATAGTTTAAGTGGGTACATCTATTCTTATTTTTATTAAAACAAATATTGTATCGGGTGTCCCAACTAAAACGCAATTTTTAAATTTGGCGCCATTCGAAGTGTCATTGTTTGACATTTGAACAATTGTTATTGTTTGCTAGTAGAAGGTACGAGGTTAGTAAAAATGGAGCGCTACACGAATGAACAACGCATTCTCATTGTGAAATTGTTTTACCAAAATGGTGAAAGTTTTGCGGCTACAGTTCGCAAATTGCGATCATCCCATTTCCATCTTGATGGCTTCGTCAATAGGCAGAATTGTCGCATTTGGGGTGAGGAAAATCCTCGAGTGATTCACGAGAAGCAAATGCATCCTCAACGTGTCACTGTGTGGTGTGGTTTTTGGGCTGGAGAAATCATTGGACCTTTTTTTATGAAAATGAGGCAGGTCAAGCGCAAACAGTCAATGGTGTTCGGTATCGTGAAATGATAACCAGTTTTTTCTTGCCTAGAATTGAAGAAATGAATGTGGAGGGCATGTGGTTTCAACAAGATGGCACCACATGTTATACAGCCAGAGAAACAATTTAATTGCTGCATCAGTCATTTCCCGGTCGTGTTATTTCGCGTTTTGGTGACCAGAATTGGCCGCCTAGATCGTGTGATTTAACACCTTTAGATTTTTTTCTTTGGGATTTTTTTAAGTCGATGGTTTACGCGAATAAGCCGACGACGACTCAAGCCTTAAAAGAGGAAATTGGACGCTGCATTAATGAAATACCGCAGCATTTATGCAAAAAGGTCATTGAAAATTTCATTAAAAGATCGCGTGTGTGCCAGCAAAGCCGCGGCGGCCATCTGCACGATATATTGGTCCATACATAACCTTATTCTGTCTACTTTACGATATAATAAAGTCTCACGATTTTTTTTTAAATATCTGTGTTTTATTTAAAATTTAAAAATTGCGTTCTAGTTGGGACACCCGATACTAAACTATTTTTATTTTATATTTTTACCGAATTCGCCCAATAAATCCAAATTAAATACTCCCCCTTTTTTGGTACTTTTTTGTTTGCTCTCTTAAGGCATTAAAAATGTTTACTTAAATAAATTTCTATTATCATTTTTATATATCTTACAAAATGGCAGCCAGTTCTACAGTGACATTACTTTGGCGTCTCCTTGTTTTTGATTTTTGATTTTGTTTTGATAAACCTATAAAATGTGTATGTTCTTAAAGTTTGTCTTTCTATCTCGTTAGCTGGTTTTTGTTTGTTATCTAAAAAAGTTAAATATTATTGTTTATAATTCTATCCATTAGGAAAAAGGAAAATATTTAAATAATTATCCACAAACGGATATACAAACATAACCCAATATCTATTGATTTTTCGCTGTCAATGGGTTGTCTGTGTTCAAACAAAACAAGCAAATAAATAGTAAAATAACCCATCAAATATTTTTTTTTATCAAAACAACAATAAAGCGTAACAAAATATAACTTATAAAATTTTTTCCAAAAAGTGTTAAGGAATGTTCCCAATTGTAAAATATTTGAATAAAGAAGCGTGCCCATTTTTTTTTTTTCGTGAATACAATAGAATCCCAATAATTCATAATCAAGGGGACCGAATAAATAAAAATAAAATAAAAAGATTTCAATCAAACGGGGTTTAAAAATAGCGAATTTAGTGGGTTTAAATTTAAGACGTTTTAATTAGAAAGTAACTATTTAAAAAGGTTTTAAGTTTTATATCTTTGCTCTATTATTAATTTCTAAATTAATGTCCTCTTTTTTAATAATCATAATGTTCTATCAGAGTTTTTTTTTGACGTTTCCACGTCCCACACTTTATAGAAAATAGAAACAAACTAATATTAAGCTGGATTCACCCATAAAATTTTAGTTCAGAACAAATTTTTTTTATATTGAGTTTCACGTTTTACTTTTGAGAGAGAGAGAGATTATTTTGTTCAGAAAGTTTTTTCTTGAATTGGTTTAATTTTAATTCTTGTTCAGAAGAAACTGAATTGGGATGCCACTTTTTTTCAATATTTACATGAAAATTGAATTTGATTGCCACATCACACAGTGTCAGTACATTTATTATACAAAATTGTTTTTGCCGAAAATTAACAATTGAAATGGAATTTAATGAAAATATTGCTCAAAAATTAATAGAAGAATTAAAAAAACTCTTTTTATTTTCGATTTTTTGTAAATTTCTTTTGCAAACAAATTGACTTTATGCACTTCAATTAAAAATAATAATTTTAGTTTTCTTCTATCCGACATTTTCTTCACATATATATTTAATGAAATAATTTATGTTTGCATTTATTAACACAGTTTGCTAGCGGTGCTGCCACTTTGTACAACTGTTTGCATTTTTATATTATATGGCAGCTTTGTTTTTTCGGGCAAATTTTCTGAAATGGGTGAATGATTCTGCAGAAAACTCTCAGTAAAAACTTTTATTCTCCGGAAAAAGTTTTGTTTAGAACAAATGGGTGAATTCACCTTTAAGTCTTTTTCGGCCATGAGAGAGCGACGAGTGCACATGCTTAGCAGCTGTTTTGATATTTCTTAAACTACAGTGCGTTAAATAATTATGATGGAATGAAGAAAATATTTTATTTTTTAGGAGACGAGTTGTTGAATTAAAAACAGTAAAATTTTCCCATTTTATGAAATAAAAAAAACTTATGAATTTAGTTTTTTCTGGATTATTATTTTTTACAACCAAAAAAATTTCTTATGTTTAAGTTTTAATGAAAATATTTTCTAAAAAACAGCAAATTTAGTGTGAACTGCATTATTACACATTTTTTACAACAAAAGCAATTTTCTGTGATAATATTTTAATAATAACCTGTAAATTTACTTTTTCGTGTCACTGTACTTCAACATTTTCTCACCTATACGACTAAAAAACATGTGTGGGAATCTATGTTTTAAGAACACAACATTTATAAAAAAGAGAATTAAAACAAATTTGTTTTTATTTTGAATTAAAGAGATTGTTAACTAGTGAGTTCGACTTAGGGGCGTTTCGGCTTTAATGTAAGAAAAGCAAATACTAATTAACAAGGGAAATAAAAATTATTGAATTTTTGCGAATTAAAAAAAAAATTTACGGGTACAAATTATCGCAGTTTGACTGTAAAAAATTTCTTTATAAGATTTATCTTACTAAAAGGTTGTACTTGATTTTTAAAACAAAACATAAATAGGAATTAAATTCATAAATGTATAACCATTCCTTGAACACTAGAATGTAATACCACCCACACAGAGTTATCATGAGTTTTATTTAGAATGTGAAAATTTTCGAATCAAATTTTTGTTCACATGAAATAAAATTTCGTATTATAAATTCCATGTGAATAAGATGACAGAATTTTGTAAATAATTTTGCTTACAATTTGTCAAAACATTTCTTATTCGATCTAATGAAAATAGTGTGGATTTTATTTTAAAGCAGGCAAAGTCAAAAGTAATATTTTTGGAGTTTTAAAATTCGAAAATTTTACAAGGATTTTTTTTTATTTATATTCTTGATACGCAATTGCTCACAAGTTCAGAAGTTTCCGTATGATATTTTATTCATGATAATCGTGCCGGTTTACTCTTTTTATTTTTTAAAAAGATTATTTGTTTTATGTGTGGTTAGGGTTGCCATTTCTATTTTAAAAAAAGAGGACGCCAGCATAAAAAATGAAGGACATTTGCCCAAAAAAAGAGGACACATTTAAAAAAAAATTAAATATGATAAAATTTACGACGCCATTTAAAATACAAAAACAAAATTTGTTTTTACGAAAAAACTTTATTTACAAAAATACAAACTTAACATATCATTCTGATTTAATGGTTGAAAATAAAAACAAAAAAACAACAAAAATTCATTGCATTCATTATCGGGAATGTACACTTTTAAAAATTTTACATATATTTTTCAACACTTCCAATTTGAGCCAATATATTACCATCGCATCTCATCAAATATTTGTAAAACTCTAGGCAATCCATAACAAAATTATAAACTTTACTATATTTTTTGTTCAAGACTTTCTTCTATATTTGGAAAACAAACTTTATGAAAAATACACAGCTGACAAGCAGACCCCTTTGCCGATCTTTTTTAAAATAAAAGACAAGTTAAATTAGGCCACTTCGCTAAATAGCGACAATTAGGGATAATAAAATAATAAATTTTGTACAAAGAGAAGTTTAAAAATTGTACTTTACTAACTATTTGTACGAGCACCTAAATATTTTTATACATTTTGTGACCTGTGATTTAAAGTTTAAATGTAAGAAAAAAACTTCAGAGAAGGTGCAAAAAGCCGGATAATACCGGACATTTGCTAAAAAGGAAATAGGACCTCCCCGGATGCCCTAAAAAGGAGGACGAATGGCAACCCTATGTGTGGTCATCAGTCTTTAAACATTTTGATTATTAAAGCCTCAGTTAGCCGAGCGCATCCGTACTGTAATGTATCAGCTGTTCGTTTTTGGCTTATGAGAAACAATGCAAAAGCTTAGCGAAATTTAACGTACTGTAACCGGAACGTACCATTCTGTATAAAATAGAATTTCCTTACATTCTTACGTGACATTTGTAAGCCAGTGATGGTCTGCTTGTTTGTTTTATGATTTCAGGGTATTTTTGCTTTTTTAATGGTACTTTTTTTTTTATATATTTTAATAGGCAAAAGAAAAATAAAACAACTTTTTGTACTTTGCGTGTTAATTTATTTTTCTTCACGAATTTTTTAAATACAGTTTTGCGAACTATTGTGTCTATTTTAAACTTATACTATGTTTTATTCTGATTACTGTTGTTTCTTTTTTCGCTATACTTGCTAGAAACGCAATTACCACTATAATAATTATTTCCGCCTTAAAATTGCAAAACTGGAGACTTTTAAGCGTCTCGCACATACGCTTTGTATATACATTGTGTATAATAAATGTGAAATATGTAAAGATTAAAATTGTATTCAAATCTATTAATTAATATTAATTGATTTGTATACATACATAAACACATATATCAAATAAACTATAATTTGTTTATTATATTTTACTTATAAATGCTAGAGAATAAATATAACATATTAATATATATAAATAAATATACAAAATATTTTCTGATATCATTAGGTACTTTTTCTTCGTAATAAAAAACCATTTGTAAAATTGTAATACCCATCACTGTTTTATAATCAGCTGTTTATTTTTATACCAAAATTAAAAAAAATAAACAAAATAAGAAATAAAATAAACTTTAAGAAATTAAAGTTTCCTTGGTAATTTTTAATAAAATGGATGATGAACATCTAATTTTACTTGTTCAGGCAAAGGTTTAAATCAATAAACAATTCTTCTATATCCATTGAAAAAAGCACAGGCTTGTTTGAAAAATATTTTTTTTAATTGCTTTATTTACCTATACTAATGCAGTTTTGTTTATGAATGTCAAAAACATATGTTACGTTTTTAATGTTCTATAACTGCACAAACGTGCTTACAGTACGTTCCATTACAGTACGGTTGCATCAGCGCTCGGCTAACGAAGGCTTAACACTTATGCAAACTTATAATTCATATAATGTTTTTTTAACACAATTTATTTAACCCATAAACAGTACATTTTGTTAAAAATTAAATTGAATTATGTATTTTTTTTTTAATAAAAATTGATTTATGTAAATTTTTTTTACATAATTTGGTAGTAAAAACTAAACATCATATTGTAGATACAAAATAGTGACTATTTTGTCACTAGCATCTATTATTAAACTTTTGTTTGTTGTTGGGGAATAGCTATATATTGCAAATTGCAATAGGATTGTGTTCATTTTTTATTTCATTTTATTTATTTTTCTTATTGTTGTTGATATTATGAATTAAACTTTTGAAAAAGAAGCTTTTATTCGTGTAGATGAGTGTAAAAAAATCAATCAATGACTGGGAGTGATTGTTTTTGTAGTCAAATCTATATGTATGTATGTATGTATGCTACATATTTGCATTATATTTCAATTCATAATTGCTTTTACATGTGTACATACAACATAACTGCATGTATGTATGTATGTGTCTCGTATGGATATTCATATGAATAAGTACGTATACAAATATTTGTCTATTGATTGCATTTTGTTTGTATACAATTTTTATACTGTTGTTGCTTTTATTTTTCGTCTGTAAATATATTTATTCATTTGTTCTTGTCGTGTTGTTTTAAATACCGGCATAATGCAGATTTTGCTTTTTCATTGTTTTGTTTATTCTTGCTTTTGCTTTAATCAATTGTTCTGTGCCATCATTCTCTCTGCCTCTCTAACAATAAGGGATACCGTCTGGTTGCATTTTTTCTATATTGCTGTTAGCTTTATTTTTAAGTATAATTTAATACTACCAACAAAATAAGGTACCTCGAATATGTAACTTTTTTATCTTTATGAAAATTTACAATATACATACATATCTAAAAAAAATTAAATTCATCTTGCGCCACAAAGTAATACTTCTTTACTATTATTTAAAAAGAAAGAAAAACCAAGTTTTTTAAGAAAATTGTGTTTTTTGACCAATATGATGTATTTAAATTATATCAATGGGGTTTTATCTACTTCATACTATTGTTTACAAATTGAAATAAAACTAAATAATTAAATTTTTATTTTATAATTTACTGATGTTTCGTTCGCGTGTTTCAAACTTCTTCAGGGGTTTTTTATTGTTTGCCTTCTGAGCCACTTTTCTTCCAGAGAAATAGGGATAATTCAAAACAATTTTTTTTTAATTTTCTCAGCCAACTTAACCGAAAATGCTATCGAAAATTTCTATCAATATTCAAAAACTTTTTATATGTTTTGTAACGACAACTTCAATTTTTGTTAAAAATCTTAATAAAGAGTTTAAGAACTTCCTGCGAAATCGGCGTTTTTGCATTACTAATTTTGATACTGACATAAATTTCAGCACGTGCTTTTCTAGAGCATTAACAAGTATCACAAAAATAACGGCAAATTTTGAAAACATTGTAACAAGCAACATGCCTAAAAATATGCACTATTTATTTCGCGCTAACTTTTTAAATACCATCTTCTTCACTTTATTTATTCAAAAGAAACTATTTAAAAATGAAATGCTTAAAAATATTGTATATAAAGAATTTTAATATTTATTTTTCTTGGAAGATTATAAAATTGTAAATCCAGTTGCAACAAAATGTCTTGAATTGTCATTTTAATATATTTATAATGAAATTAATAAATAACTGTTATCGCTTTAGATTGAACTTTTCAACTAAAGTATTATTATTTTCTATTTAGTTGGATTTGGTATAAAAGCTTGTTTTTTTCTCCTTTTTGTAACTAAATTTTTTCTCTATGTTCAAAACCGAAACTAAACTTATTAAAGCAACGGACGTGGTACTATCCAATTTTCCTATTATAATGTTTAACTTTCATGTAAACGCGATGCGTTTGAAATTTTTAATATATATTGGTAAAACAGAAGTAATTATAAGGAGAACTTTTATTTTGTGTGGACATGAACCTGCCTATTTTTGTATTCATAAAATTGTTTTATCAGCGAAACATCCCTGTACATACAGGTCAAGTAATTAAATATTAAAAACCGTGAATAGAAAATTTTAAATTAAGTCTTTTTACAATTTTCAGTTTTTAGGTCTGCAATTGCAAAACTTTTGGCAACACTGTTAAAAACGCATTCAACAAATTTATAACATGTTTGGGGGGTGGGTGCATAGCTGCCAGATAAAATAGGGGCAAAATCGTCTAATTTGGGAGAAAAAATCGTCAAAATCGTCAAATAGTTTACTCAAATCGTCATAAAAACGTCAAAATAAAAAAACGCATTTTTCAAAACAAAACATTTTTTATTTACTGCATAACATAACAAACTTTTTAAATCCAGAGAGATCAATGGTTTTATTAGACCCTTTTAAGTTAAGAACATGACAATAAACATAATACAATTTAGAATTAATTTCGAAAAATAAATATTAATATGTATATAAATACAAAAAATAATAAATAATGAATTGGCTGCATCTAATTCAGACTAATTGACAAATAATTATAATCATTTTTTTCAAAAGTTTCTACCGATTAAGGTAGCTTTAGGCAAGCGTAAGACGAGCACAACTGCAAACCAGTCTTCCTTAATTTTCTTCTTCTTGTTGGTTACCTGTGAAAAACACCATTAAAATTTCATTTTAGCTACTACAAAGTTTTGTATAAAAAATGGATGAAATTTCTACTTACAGAGGAAGAGCTGCTAGAATTTTCATCATCTTGGTTTTCTATTGAAAATATAATGTTTGATTTTTAAGGTTTTAATGTATAATTAAAAAGAACTTACAATTTTTTTGAAGTATTTAAGCATATTAATTTGTCACTTAAATAATTTAAATAAATTTACTTAAAAAACTAAAATTGTTTAAAACGCATTTCCAAATTTATATTTATTCGTGTTGTAGGTATCAGTTGATAATATGTGGCATATACTATGTTAAAAATGTACAAAGTGGAAAAATTACCCACACAAACACATTAAATAATGATCGATATATCTCTTTCACTCTGTTCTATTATTAATAACATAAAAAACCGTTACAAATTATTTTTATTTAGTTTAACCTACCGTTGCCACATGCAAGTGCAAGTGAAAAAAAACCAATACACTAACACTTTTTTACTAACACAACTACACTTTGGCAACCTGCGACTCAGCTTGCGAAGAAATTTTTAAGCAAGTAAAATTTTTACAGTTACGGCAAGTAAAGTAACAAACCGAAAAACAGTGTTGTCTAATACTGAGTTTTTTGTTAACTCAATAATATATCATACAATTGTGGTAAATAATTCAGCTAATTTTTTTAATAAATATGTATATATGTATATGAATAATATTAAGAAAAAATATAAATATTCATTTAAAATGTAAGTTTTAATATAAATATCAAAATTTAATAAAAAAAAATTATATTAAAAAGTTACATGTCTAAAGGTAACGTTCAATAGTGGCTATTGACAACACTTAATTACCAATTGAAGCAGCGCCATTTGTTTTAAATTTGTTTGAAGTTTATTTGTTGACGACATTTTAAAAATGAACTTGCACTGTGCTGTGTAGCCACTCAAAAAATTTTTGTGTTTTTTTTTGGCATTTCTCCTGATTTTCGTTAGTAATACGTATACACTACTTGCAAGTAAATACTTGCCTGTGGCAACGTAGGGTAAGGTTGATATAAAAGTAATGAAAAATATTGCAAACTTGAATTCTTGAAAATCGTCAAAAACATAGCATAAATCGTCAAATCGTCAACACTTAATTTTAGCACGTAAAATCGTCAAAATGACGATAAATCGTCAAATCTGGCAGCTATGGGTGGGTGTACGATTTTTCTCAACAACACAAATAAAAAACTTTGTTTACATTTCTGCAAAATAAATTGAGAGGCAAAAGAAAAACATTGTACAGCGAGAGCAAGTTAAGATTTTCTGTTCTCTGATTTTCCCAAAAAGCAAACAGAAAAGCTCTTTGTAAATGACTACTAGTAAAGCTTTTAAAGCTTTTCGCTACACTCGAAGTTTACTTTGTTGTAAAAATTTACCATAGATGTCGCCATCTAAAAACTTTTTAAGCTTTAGTACGCATATAGGGTTAAATTGTTCTTACATTTTTCAAATACTCATACATATGTACCTTTAATGTTAAAACTAGGGTGATTGAACAGTTATTATTTGACACGTTTTAACCGGTTCTTTCAGTTTTGTCGGAGCCAAAAATTTTAAAATACCCATTTTTCAAAGATGCAACCAAGAAGAAAAAATGTTCAATAACTATTAATTTAATTGAATAATGTGGGGTCTCACATATGTTAAGTTGTTAACTACATATACCTACATATAAAATTTTATTATAGAAAGCGCATATGTTTAAATGCAAATCTATGTGTAAATATCCTATAATATTTTAAAGCAAAAATACTTTAAAAACTTGTGTCATGACTGCAGTATATTTAGTTTGTTGTGAATTGTATTGATTATATTTAAATAATTTAATTTTGTGTTATTGTTTATTCGGATAAAACCGGTTAACCGGTTGTTTTAAATGCTTAAGTGAAAACCGGTTTTTTAAAATAGCGACTATTCAGAATATACGAAAACCGGTTTTTGAAAAAAGTCGAATATTTGGTCTCCCTAGTTCAAGCATATTTGCTTCTATTCACTTAATGTCTTATGTTTGGATGCAGTTCTCTATAATAATTGTCACTTGATTGTTGTTAAGTTTTTTGTTTTTTGTTCGCTTTATTAATTGTTAAATGAGTTTTTTTATGTTTTTTTGTTTTTATTTTCATTAGAAGGCGATGATCTTTTTGCATTTGTAAATGGTGGGTGGTTTTCTTGTTTACATCATGTTGAAATAATGTTTTTTTATGAGTTTTTTTTTGATTTTAAAGCCCTTTACGCTTAATATGCTTATTTTTTAAATAGTATGTGGTTGTGTCATATAGTTAATTAATTAAAACAACATCGTAAAGATGTCTTTTGTAAATTATTAAAAAAATGTTTAAAATTTATTTATCAGTACGGATATACATAATTGAAAATTTTTTTTTAAAAATTGGGCAACATTTTTTAATTAAAAAAATTTTTTATGATTAAGAAAATATTAAAAGTTTTAGGAATTTATCAAATATTTTTTTTTTAAATTGGATTTTTCATAAAAAATTTTAAGAAAAATTGTTTATAATTCTTTCTACATTTAAAAAGTGCAAATAAAAGTTGTATTCTAGTAATGGCAAATTCTATTAGTTTTTATTATACTATGTTCACACACGCGTCTTAATTGTCAATTTATAATATTCTCGCAATTAAAGGCCTTTATTGAGCTCAATTTACCATAATAAAAATTACTTTTAAATTGAGCAATATATACTTAATTGTTTCACTTATTGTCCAAAACTCGAAATACATCTCTTGAGAAGTATGTTCATTGAGAAGAAAATTCTATTGGTGGTAAGTAAAAAAAAATGGAAAATGGTTGATGGAAATTTTAATAAAATGTTTGAATAAAGGTCAAATACAAATACATATATAAATATAATTGTAAATATATTTTATGAGCAGGAAAAAAACTGAAGAGAAGGCATTATTTGATTTGGTATAAATACATCGTATTTTTACAGCTATCAAATGCTAATGGAGTAAGATAAATTGAGTATGTGTGAACACTTATTTAATTGCTCAATCAGCCCTATATTGAAACAATTAAAAATATCTGTCTGAACAGGGTATTACCCAATACTACTCAATCAGGGTACTGGCTACTAACAAATACTTGTACTGATTTTTTTTTTAAAGTATTCTTTTAAATATTACATAGAACTAATGTAATTGCAACTTTTAAATTAATATTATTAAATTTAAATTATATTTCTTACTTTTTTTAACCAAAAAAAACTTTGAACATATTGCAAATTACAGTTAAGCATCGATTATCCGTGATGGTCGGGACCGAAAGCGTTCCGGTTAATTGATTTTATGGGTAATTGAGGTAAAATTTTGTACTTGTACTTACATTAATATTTGTTTTATGTAATCAATATACACGCTTACAGTATACTCATATTAGTATTATACTAATACATTTTGAATTATCACTTATCAAATTACATATAAAAATAAATCATTTAATGTGGTTTGTTTCTTCTTAAGCTGTATACTTTCTGTCAAAAGCTTCTCTTTTACACGGTAGATGTGAATTCTATCGAAGATGCAGAATTTTCCAAAAAGTTTAGCAGGGTGCTGGACGCTTTTAAAGCATCTTGCAGTGATGTTTTTGTAACAATTACATCATCTTCATCAGAATCATACGAGCTTATTTCGGTATCAGGTTCATCATAGTGATTTATTTATTTATTGATTAGGCATATCAGTTCTTCATCAGATAATATCGAAAATGAGGGTGCATTTTTATCACAGTTAAGCCAAGTTTCTACATCTTCAATGCTCAAGTTGTTCGCTATATATACTATTTTACTATTTTTCAATCCCTGATAATTGAAGTTATCACGGGACATAGATTGAAATACAAAATCTTCCTTTCGTAATCGATCCCGGATAATTGATATTCCCGGTTAATTGAATTACGGATAAACGATGCTCAATTGTATTTAAATGTTATCTGATTTTGTAGTTAAAAAAGTTTGAATTAGACGAAATAAGACATCAAGCACATAAAGAAGTTTTGCTAACACGGTTTTGTGTTTTTTTTTTTTTTTTATTATTATTTTCCCATTTTGTAGACTTTTAAAATTTAAAAAATAAATGCCCGCTCTAGTTGCCACATTATACTGTCTAAAATCTCTATTTAATCAACTAATTCATGCCAAAGTATTTGATTTGTAGTCCCCTCTTTGCGCAGCAACATTTAGTTTTCTTAAGCAGAATTAATTAAAAATTTTTAAATATAGAATTTATGGAGAGACAAGAATTCGACGGTGGCAAATGTAATATAAGAAATGACCCACAATTTATAGCATTGCCTTTCCCCCTTATGTGTGTGAGTGTGTGTATTTAATTGATATTTGTTTGTGTCAAAAAGTAATATCTTCGTCATCATTATCTTACTCTCCCACACAAAAACTACTGGTCTTTGTAATTTAAGTATGTATTTAAATCGCACTTATCCATTTAATATCTTCATCATAAAATAAACAAACTTTTTAGTACCAGTGCCTTCTTCAAGATCTTGTATGGTTGTATGGAGAGGCCTAAAAGATTTTAAATAATCTTTCAATCGTATCATCACATAAATTTTTTACACTTCTTTTGCTTCTTCTTTGACAGCAGATCATACGCAGAATCAGTAAAAATGCAACAAATTAATAAAAATAATAAAATGGAAGAAGTACGCAGAAAGATGGTTGTATCTTCTTCTACTTTAAAACAAAAACTATTTTTCCTTAACCCTAAAGCTGGAGTTACATACCATGCGTTCTATCCGTTGTTCCGTTTTATGCATCTGTCAAAAAGTAGAATCAGTGTAATTGTATGTGACAAGTTACACGGCAAAACGCAAAGAATGCATAAACGTATCAACGCAGCAAAGTAGGTTTACTTTCTACTTTTGTATCCGTCGCAGAAAAGGTGAAAAATGTCAGCTGTTGTTGATAGCCATGGATGACAAATAATATTTTTTGTCGATGTTATCGATAAATCTGATTGTGTGGTGGATTTATTTTTTCCATTTTTTTTGTATTAAAAAATATTTTTAATAAAAAAAAAGCATTCGAAATAAAGTTTACAATTACTTTTAAGAAAAACATACATAAAAACCAATTTTAAACACAATTTTTTCATTACTAAAATTTTTATTCTACTTATCGATAACTATTATGTGCTGAGTGTCATCTCTGTTTGTTTATTATTAAAAGAAAACAAGTGCAATGGAGGAGATGCTTATTGATGATTGTGTTATTTTTGAACTTTTTGTAGGACAAAATATCATGTACATAAACTAAATGAATTCCATAAATTCCCTTAAATTGTCAATTTTACTTTCCATTTTGGCAAAATTGTTTTTAGTTAATAAAAATATAAACACAACAGCTGATTAAAACATAAGAGTAGATGCCAAGGCATATTTATTCATCAGGTACTCTTGATTCGTCAGCTGATTATTTTTTTCTTCACTTATTTTAAGTTTCAGCTGTCAAAATGCATAAATAAAAAACAATTTTTTCTCTTTTCTAATTTATTTCAAATGTCAAACTTTATATAAAAAAAATATAAACAAAAAAATTCTCTCCGAGCTGCAATTACCTGATGAATAAATATGCCTTGAGTTGATGCATAAAACGCATTGTGTGTAACTTGAGTTTAGAAACGTATAAAAAGGTGAAAAAGTATCAAACGCAACAACGCATGAACGGATGGTATGTAACTCCACCTTAAGAGAGGTTAGAGGATAATAAATTTTCTAGTGCTTGATTAATAATCTTGACTGAATTTGCTACACTTGCGCAGAGAGCAAGGGTTAATATAGGGTTTCCCAATAAGCTTTGATCAATGTTTGAAGACAAAAAAAAAATAACAAGAAAATCTATTAGAGCAATAATTTCAAAACTTTTGTTAACAGCAGAATTCAACCAAAACCAGGAAAACTAGGTACTATACAGGGTATGTATTCGAAATTGGCTTCTTAGCCAAAAAATGTGAGTGTTTTTTTGTTTGCGTCGAAGCTATGTGTTGTTAAAATGAAGGCAAAAGGTCTAAGCTTGCAATGACCAATACTCTGAGTGAATCTAAATTATACAAATGGTTCAAAATAAAAGCTTAAAATTTGGAAAAGTTCCTCATCTGTTAGTTTTACATTCAATAAACATATTTTTTATAGAAAATTATAGAAATTAAAAACATAAATTTTTTCTTCTGAGGGTTAATTGCTTGAAATTATTTCAAAATGTTTATTTCCTTCTCAATCTGTCAATGATCTTAAAGGTTTATTTTTCTTTGTGTGTATTTTTTTATTTCTACTCCACAAATCAGCTAAAGAGAGCAATGAAATCAAAGAGAGTAAATTTTTCATAATGAATTATTTCTGAAGACAAAAATTCTGACTGATTGTTCCTTTTATTCAGTACAATGTGCTGAATGGGCAGCATGCCAAAATTTCTTTACAAAATAAATAAAAAAAAGAGCATCATTCTTATTTCTCCACTCCACATAAACATTTTTTTTTTACAGTCTTAAAATGGTGTATACTTTTCTTTTAAACGTTTTGAGAGTTAAAAAAAAAATAGAAAATGATACTGGCGATCTAAATAATGAAGATGATCATCAACATCATTATGATATTCTAAAATAACTTAATAATGGCGTTTATGGTTTTCCCATTTCAAACTGTAAAAGTATGCAATATTTTCAGTTGTTTTGTGGCGGTTGTATTTAAAACGTATTTAGTTTGCGTACGCCTTAAATTAATTTAAAAAGAGAAGATTTCAGATGTGGTTTTCTAAATTAAAAAATAAATAAATATGTAATAATAAACATTAAAAGCAAAAGTGCAATTTAAAAAAAAGTAGCGAAATTTTTATAAATAAAAATTAAAAGCTTTTTATATATATTTTTTAATATCCATAAATAAATGAAAATTAAATTTTTATTTGAAATAATATTTATGTATAAAAAAACCAGTGATTTCATTATAATTGAATACGTTTTCCATTGTGTGATTTGGCTATAGTTTTATTCTTTCTATTTGCTTGAAACAAATTGAAAATATATTTAAAAAAAAAAAAATAAAAACGAATTTTCTGTAGTTTATTTATTTCATGAATGAAAAAATTTATTTATACATTTAAAAAAGGAGAAAAAAAAAAACGAATAAGAATAAGAATAAAACTCAACAAAAGCAACAATAAACAAAATATAACAAAAGAACATTTATTAAGCATTTGGTTTGTGTATTTTAACACGATTCCCTCCAGTTCTGCGCTCACAAAGTCTGTATTAAATTGAGTGGCAAATAATAACAAAAAAATATTAATATTATTACAAAAAAGAAAAAAAAATTATAATAAAAATGCTACAATTTTAATCAAATCAATGCAATTTTTTATTTGGAAAGGTGTTAAATTTTTTTTATTTTTTTACTGGTAAACTGATTTAATAATAAAATGATTTTTTTAAACGTTCAATAAGGACCTTTTACTAAAAGTAATTATTTCAATAAACCGCATTCAATGTTGACCAAAATTGTTTTAATATTATTATTTCCAAGTACATATTTTAAAGAATTATAAAAGAGGAGTGTGTCTTGTAAAAAAAAATTTAAATTGACTCACGAGCAAAATTAATCCACATTAATATCAAAAGACTTTTTAAAGTCATACAGAAACGTGACGTAGTTGCATTAGGTAAAATAAAACTCAAATCGTGCCATATAGAAACTCTTTAAAATACGCAAATTTGTTGGCATATTGTACAAATTTATTTAACATTGAAATCTTAATTTATTATTTCGTATTTGTAAAATTATCGACTTTTTTCGGAAGTCCATTAAAGATTTTACAGTAGCTTCTGTTACCTTTTTGGAGGAGGTGGTCCATCTACACTTAAAATCGGACATGTTCTGGGACACTGTAACTATGTTCTTCAATTCCTTTTTTACAAGAGCTCAGTACCTTTCCACAGACCTAAGTTCTGGACAGTTAGGTGGGTTTGCCTCTCGTGTTACAAAAATGACAGTTATATTTTGAATACCACTCAAGTGCTTTTTTCACTTTTTTCCATAGTGACATGATGCCAAATCAGGCCAAAAATATGTAGGCACTTGGTGCTGTCTTAAAAAAAAGGTAAAAGTCGTTTTTGTAGGCACTCCGTGATATAAATTTCAGTGTTTAACGTGCCTAATGCCACAAATACTTGGCTTCGTTTGCCACAACTGCAAATAGCTTGCGACACAAGAAATTTCTTAGGGAATTTTGTTTGTTTTTTTGTCCGGAATTCTTCCTGAACATATTACCTCTTTCATCAGCAACATAAAAATCTTGGCCGGGAAGTTGAGAAAAGTCTGCCAGTACGTATGTTTCGTCATCTATCACACAACAGGTGTATTTTTTTTCGCTCGTTTTCTTGCTTCTTAGTTCTTTGCCAAATTGCGATCTGGAACTTTCTGAAGTTGGTATGTCTTCAGTCTAGCATAAGCTTTGGCCCTTTGGACAAAACTATAAGAGCATTTTACCGTACGCCCTGCTTTTCTGATAGAAGTGTTAGGTGCTCTTCGAAACAGTTGCTCGACTTCTTTTACCTTACCAATATCCTTTGCGCCTTTTTTATTGCCTGAGGTTTTCTTTCAATGCTCAGGTCTTAATTATACCGTTTAATGGCATTTTTTGCTTTTTTTTAAAGTCCATGATGGATTTTTTTTTGAAAAGTTTTAATTATATTTTCACGTACTTTTTTTCGCAGTCAATTTTGATCGTAATTTCAATTGAAAATTAATGAATTTTAAAATAATAGTATCTGACATATGTATATTAAAAAGCTAACGTGGTAAAAAATAAATTATTTATTGAACGATTTGAATTTAAAAGCAGTCAACTTCAATAAATTTTTAACAATGAAACTTTAGAGAAGAAGACTGTGGGTTCAGACATCCATCCCTTGACTATATCAGTCCTTTTGGTTTTAACACTTTAAATCCCTAATGGCTTGTTTAATATATATATTAAAATATTTTTTGTATTAATAAATGAAAGTTGAGAAAAAACTTTAGTAATTTATAATTTTATACCAAAAAATACGTCAGACAGTCGATAAATGTTCTGGGGCCGAATTCCGGCATTCGATATCGATCGAAATTTTACTCGAACGATCGAGTTCGCTGTGCTTTAGGTATACAGAAATTAATAAGAATTTTTAAATTTCGATCACGTTCGAATGCCGTAATATGCCCCCTGTTTTTATAATCCAAGCGATCGCTTTAAGTGGACGTTTAAGATTTAATTTGTTTTTGTTACAAAAAAAAACAAACAAAAAAAAACACATGTACAATTTTCACTCAAAGCGATCCTACGGTTTCTAAAAACAACACATTAATGTCAAAATGAATGCAAACATGTAAGATTGCTATAATCCGGCAAGCCGCGTCTAACAGTAACATGTACATAGGTATAGTGACCACATCGTAGCTTAGCCTAGTTTCCAGATTAACCGTTATACGTAATTTTTGTTTGTTTTATTTTTTTTTCGACGTCATCTTTAAATTGAAATTTTTAGAAGCCCTTTCATTTTATATTGATGGGGTTAAAAAAAGATTATCCACCATTTTGTTTCGAACGCCAGTAGTTTACTGGTTAAGCCCTTTTATTTGATACCCATATAAAAGGGAGTACAATTTTTAAAACAAGATTTGACCAAAAAAATTTTATTGTACGCTATTTTGTAGTGGCGGTATCAAAAAATTTTTATATTCTGCTCGTCAAACCATTTTACTAAATATTAGTATTGACCAAACCGGTTTTCGAGAAGCTAAAAAATCGATTTTCATTTATAAACCGAAATTGTTGTATTTTGTTGCTTATATCTCAGTTAGTTTCAAACCGACTAGTGAGTTTTTTCTCAGGAATAATTTTCGATGATACGACTTGTATTTAAGTGTCACTATCTTGTCCAAAAATTATTGAAAAGCCTGAGAGACGTGTTATATTTAAAAATATTTTTTTTAAAATAATTTAACCTATAACTTTGCCGTTTAGTAATCAATTTGTCTAAAATTTTACAAATATCCCTGGAGAGATATTATATTTATAAGTAATAATATACAAGTTAATAATTTATTTTTGTGATAAAATATTTGGAAAAACAGAGGCAGTCATGTTTTTTTGCTTATATCTCAAAATGTAATGTTATGTTATGTTATGTTATGTTATGTTATGTTATGTTATGTTATGTTATGTTATGTTATGTTATGTTATGTTATGTTATGTTATGTTATGTTTTGTTATGTTATGTTATGTTATGTTATGTTATGTTATGTTATGTTAGTGATTCATTTCTGAATATTTTCAAAAGATTGATACTATACAATAGGTGGGGGCATCGAAAATTTGATTTCGAACAACACACAGATAGATAGACAGATGGACATTGCTCAATCCTCTTTCCCTAGTAATAAGCTTTTAGAGTATGTAACTTTATGAGGTGGATATTGTAAAAGTTACAAACGGAATAACAAGGCTATATGTAACCTTTGGCACCACAGGTGACTACTAATAACCCCATAAAAAGAATTAAGCACTCTTCGATACATGTTTTGTATTAATTGAACTTTGTAGGTATGAAGACGTAGAACTAAAGTTAATATACGTTGCAGAGAGTTTCTTAAAATTTGCCATTCCTGTCCATTCGGTCGAATGGAGGTTTTCCAAATTTTCACGGAGCTACGCTATTCATAACTGAACGGATTGTTTTTAGAAAACATTAAATACTTTTAGCATCAACATTTAAACGCATTCTCTGATATTTAAAATTACTTTTTCTAAACAGTTATCGAAATGAAATCAATTTTTCGACCATATTTTATATGAAATTTTTGAACTATGACAATCAAACTTTCGTTATTTGAAAATTTCTGTTTAATTTGATTAACCCTTCAATTTCTGTATTCAAGGCTACCAATACTTTGTTACACAAATGTTGGCAAATTCAAATTTATTGTTCATTTTGGTACAACATTTATATAGAAATTTATCATTTTATTGTTTAAAAAATTACAAAATAAATATAAACGATTTCCTATTAAATCGTTTTTATAAAAAAAACTTTTTAGTGTTGGACTCTAATTATTGGCCATTATGTTAAAAATATTAAGAAAACCAAAAATTTCCAAAAGTTAATGTAAAACAAGTAAGAGTGCTATATTCGGCCGTACCGAATCTTATATACCCTTCACAACGTGTAGTCATGCAATAACAGTAGTTTGTATCACCATTCATCTCATATGAAATACGTACATACATATAAAAAACATACATAAGTATATAAAAACATCCCATTGTAAAATTATAAATTTACGTATGTCTTAAAAAAAAATTTAAAAAAAAATATTAAAAATATAATTAATAAATATAAAACAAAAAAAAAATTAAAAAAAAATAATAAAAATATAAATAATATATTACATAAAAAATAAAAAAAAAATAATAAAAATATAAATAATATATTACATAAAAAATAAAAAAAAAAAAATAAAAAAAAAAAATAAAAAAAAAATAAAAAAAAAATAAAAAAAAAAAAATATAAAAAAAAATATAAAAAAATAACAAAAAATTTTTTTTGGCTCAGCTGGGATTCGATGCCACGTTTACTCTAAGCAATATACACGTTTGTATGTATGTTGTTGTTGTTGTAAGGTTGTTATTGTAAAAAAAAAATCGAGGTTGTAGTGGGTTTTTACTCATATCTCAGTTGTTTATGTACCGATGTTTCTGATTTTCAATACCGGTCTACTCCCGAATATTTCTAATATTTTAATACCTCACTCGGGTCCAAGCGATTTCGGGGGCTTCTAAAAGTTGATTTCAACATACACACGGACAGACGGTCAGACGGACAGACTGAAAGACGGACAGACTGACAGAGATCATAAGCTTTCAGAAAATATGTACTTTATGGGGTCGGAAATGAAAATTGTAGAAATTTCACACGGAATGACAAACCTATATATACCCTTTTTCAATGTGAAAGGGTATAATTATACTAAATAATTTATTAAACACTTTATTGACGGGGCGAAAATTATCTACATCTGTAGTCATTCAAGTGTATGTGTGTGAAAAATTAAGTTAAGTTTTTAAATGACTCTATGACTTGTGATAAAGAACAATATTTGTTGATTGTTTAACGGATCCATAACCCACTAACATCAATTTTGAACAACAACAAGAACGACAACTACAATGTGTTTTCTTTCAGCGAAAATACAAACAGTTTCCCATTAATATTCATACATACAATATATGGCATTTTAAATGTATGCGTGTGTGTGTGTGTGTGATTATGAATTTATGCATTAACGAAAATAGATCAATTTGTCAGTCAACAAAATCCAAATTGTTTGTTTTTATATTTTACACCGCCCTGCACCCTGCAACCGTATTGCATTCATGCACAAACACGCACTCATTAAGTATGAAATAAATATTCTTTGTTTAATTTTTTCTTCTAAAATTTTCAACAAGCTATTTACGTTCCATTTCATAAATACCAAGCGTTTGCATTCAGACAAGAATTAACACATTGACAACGATATTTTTGCTTTCAAAACTTGCCACGAATTTTTATAATTCTGTTGTGTGTTTTTAAACAAAATTCCTTGAAATTTTCAATAAGTAGAACAACTGGAAAATATAGATTTTAGCTTCGAAATACTTGTGTGGTGTTTATTATTTTCAAGTTATTATTTCAATTTCAATATTTATTTAAATTTTTTCATTTAGACTTTTAATTATGTGTTTGCCTTTAAATATTCATATACACTTTTAGCTGTAATTCCCAACGCACGTTTAAGAATACACAGGTGGAAAATTTCAATCGAAGACTTTGTACTACTTTTTATTCATAAAAAGTTTTCGTTAAAATCTTATACGGAGAAATAAATTTTTTTTTATTTTTTTTTTAAAGACCCATGTATAAAGATTCTTAGTGTTTGAACTGATGTTTTAATGATTCTGAAAATTGTTGACATTTTTTCTCTTTGCAGATAATTTTTTACTGCTTAATGATTTTTAAAATATTTTAGTTTATTGGTTGTTATGTTTAAGCTGGGCTGTAAGAATTTCACTGGTAAATTTTATCAGTAGACCTTTAAGAAAGAAAATTATGAAAAAGTTTAAAAACGTTACAAGCTTTATTTAATAAAAAAAAATTAATAAAAAAAATAAAAAAAAAAATAAAAAAAATAATAAAAAAAATAAAAAAAAAATAAAAAAAAAATAATAAAAAAATTAATAAAAAATTAAAAAAAGTAATAAAAAAATTGATAAAAAAAATTAATAAAAAAAAATTAATAAAAAAAAAATTAATAAAAATAATCAATAAAAAAAATTATTAAAAAAATTAATAAAAAAAAATTATTAAAAAAAATTAATAAAAACAAATAATAAAAAAATGAAAGAAATAATTAAAAAAAGAATAAAAAAAAATTAACAAAAATATATTAAAAAAATAAGAATAAAAAAAATAAAATTTAAACGTAAATTAGAAAAAAGAAAACAAATTACTTATTAAAAATATTAAGAAATATAAAAAAATATAAAGAATAATAAAAAAAATGTAAAGAATAAAAAATATATAAAATATTTTTTTTTCCCTGTTTTCTTAAAAATTCTCATTTTGTTTATGAAAGTTTTATATAAAGCTTGTAACATTTATAATTTTTTTTGTGTGTAAAAATCTACTGATGATCTGGCACAAGCACCCTTGAAATGCATGTAGACCAGACCAAAGCCAACAACAAATAAATTTAAATACTAAAAACTATTGGAACAATATCCTAAAATACTAGTAAACTTTTTATGTTAAATATTTTTAATTATAAAAATTTCTCTTCGCAAACAAATTTTTCGTAAATGTTCTCTGAAAAAAATTACATTAATTTTTTGAGCAACATCTTTTTTTTTTTAATAAAAAGTTTAATTTTAGAGACGAAGAACCTTAAATTGGCAGCACTGGTTTTTGTGACAGCTGATTTAGCTATTCCCGGTTGTTCTGATGTTAGTTTTTCAATTTATAATCAATAGACTCATGCTAGAGAAACGTTAACAAAATGTTCAAATTTATTTAAAGAAATCATGGTTTATCGCTAATTCTAATTTTACCGGTTAATCTGCTGATCCATATGTCTTTACAAATAATGATGGTCAGAACTTTACAGTCAACGAGAAGCGGTATAGGGTCATGCTATGAACTTCATTGTGCCTCAATTGGAAAACATTAGTACTGGAGAGATGTGTTTTCAGCATGATGTTGCCACCGGTCACTCCAGGCACTAAACAATCATTTTACTGAGAGAAACGTTTGATAAACAAATATTTTTAAGAAATCGAACTGTTAACTGGTCACCAAGTTTATGTGTTTTGACGCCATTGTATTATTTTTCCTTGGGGATATGACCAAAGACTGTCTATGCAGAAACAATCGAAAACTTTAAAATGAATACTCGACGCGTAATTGCCTGAAAAAAGTCGATTTACTTCGAACAGAGTGTGAAAATTGTACCACCTCCAGGTTATGCCATATGGTCGCTAACCGTAATGGCCACATGCCCGAAATAGTATTTAAAAATTAATGGCATAAAATTATTCAATTAATAAAGCTTAATAGATAGATATTACAAAGATTTTTAACTGTTTTATTTGAATTATTATTACCTTGGTGTAGCGTCCACGCCTCTGGCAAGAGCATAATGAAATCGTGCACCTCGCATATAAGGAGGCTAGGGAGACTCACAAGCCGATGGAGCGCATGAGTCGAGTAAAGGTGGTTTAGGGGTTACATCGCACGCCGGATTGATGATTCATAAGCAATGAGGGATTTGATATTGAATCAGTATATTTACTGATGGGGAATAAGAGAATCCTGGACTCCGAATTTATTCAGAATCACAAGTAGGCACACTTTAAGTGTGAAAGATATGGAAGATCTCAGTCTAAAAATAAGGATTGTCGGCAATCACCAGTGGGCAAAGTAAAAACGCTTTCTATTCCTGAGAAAACGCTTCTAGTAGCGTTGGACTCAGTGAAGGAAGGGTTGTGAATCACTGTGAGCAAGTGGTTTCAAAAAGGAAGCTGAAGTATTAGTGGCTTCGATATTCCCCTAGCATACACATATTTATCCGCGTCCATAGCAGAACCCTATACATATAGTATATCGATGCCTTACTTCCTCAACCTCGTAACTTAAAAAATACGGTTTTGACTGTTTCATATCACACGATTGTTTCATGCTTTAACTAAAAAAGATTAGTATATTATTACTACTAATATACATAAATACAATCAATTCCTTAATAATTGCATTTAAACTTTTAACCAAACACCGAAGTATAAAAAGATGAACCGTTTTTCTTCTCTCCTGAAAATTTTTATTTTTTAAGTTACGATGTTGATGAAGTAAGGCATCGATATATTGAATTTTATTTTTAAAAATTTCAATTAAGGACAATTATCTAAAAAATATAGCCTGATACAATCCCGAATAAATCTCAATTTAATTTTTAATTTATTTTTGTAATTTTTTTTTAAATAAAAATCTTTGTAATTTTATTCCTTTTTAAATAAAAAAATTATGTCTTTGAACAGAATTTTAATTCTTTTGTTTTTGACTATAGAAAATAATACCGAAATACAGTCTGATTTAAAATTTGTTGCAAAAACAAGCTAAAACTTGCAATACATTTATTTAAGACTATAGCGTGCAACCAATACTATTAGACGCAAGTTGAAAAATGCATCAACAGCATGTGAATTTATTTAAATGTTTTGATTTTCAAGGCGATCTACTTAGTGAAATTTGGTTAGTGATTTCAATTGGTTTTTTTAATCGGTTTATTTGTATCATTTCACATATTTATTAGAAAACAACAACAAAATTGTATGTGCTAGTGTTTGTGTGTGCGTGTAGACAGACAATCACATTGACCCATTGATTTTGTACTTCGTCATATACAAACATTTAATTTCATTTATAAACACATTCATTCAGTATGTCAGTCTGTCACTCAGTCAGTTAATCAACTCATTGACCATTGTTTTATATTTTCGTGTATTTTAAATATTTTCACAAACAATTGCCGTTCGGGTATTTCCGTTTCTTTACATTTTTTTATTGCTTTTATTTCAAATCAGTTATAAAGAAGAAAATAAAAATTTAAACATTTCCTTTAAATACAACTAAATTTAAGTGTTTTTAGGTGCCAAGTTTTAATTTGATTTCGTCATTTGCCGTAGTAGAAAAATGATGATGAGCATTGCATTGATACTAAATGACAATGAGGTAGTATTTGTTCTCAGTGTACATCATAATTAACCAATTGCTTCTAAAGACAAATTTTTGTTTTATTTGGTATTTTTTAAGGAATTTTTGGTAAGAAGAGTGTACATGTTTCGTTTAATTTGTGGCTGAAACGGTCGTACATAGTTGACTGAAAAAAAAAAAAACAACAAGAGCAACATCAAATTAAATATACAGCTACGAAATAAAAACTATTTTAGTTTTGCAATTTTTTTAGATATTTTTTGTTTTTTTTTTTTCCTAAAATTACATAGAAATTCTTTTATCAATACAAAAGTTTGCTTTATTTAAAGCTCTTGCTTGTTTTACTGACTATTTTTGCAGTGGAACAAAAGTCGTCAAAAATGGTCTTGGACTTTTATAAAAAATCTATGCATGGGCGTAACTAGACCATTCTGGAATTGTTTTTGACAACAACAACAAATCTGACTATCTGGCGTAAATGGTGGCTTGAATGTTGAATGTTAATGCTTGGAGAGTTGCTGGTTTGTCGGCATAAACATAAATGACTTAACATAGCGCCATAAAATGTAACACTGCAGCATTTCTAAAAATATAGTTGTAACCAAATTGATTTTGCAATATTTAATTTCTGACGTATACATTTAACCAGAAACAAGTTTTACTACTAACTAGGTAGAATGAAAAAAATGTTCTATGACTTCGCGAAATTAATATCCACAATATGGAAGCGTTAGTCTGGCTTCTTATTGAACCGAAATGCAGCCTTGCACAGATTCAGATCGAAATAATTTACATTTCGTACTTATCATTCCGATCGTTTGTGTGTTTTAACACCAGAAATATTTGCATACCATAAGGTGCTACTTTACATTTGTTTGACACGCAAAATTCAGGAGCTTATATTAATTTAAGGCCCCTAAAAGTATGCTTATTTAAACGTAAATATAATGAATAATGCAAATCGAAATGTCTATATCAATTCCACTAGAGAAATTTTAAGTGGTTTCAATTATCATCTTACATGTTCGAAAAAAGTATACAGCGGATTCTATTCCATTTTTGGACTGAATTTGTATGTCATGCCCGTTTACTAGTCTATTATTATGTTATAGAGTATATCATAACTTTTTTGTTTCAAATATTTTAATCGAAACTTGAAAGAGTAGAAAAGGTAAAATTTTTTAAAAAACATAATTTTTTTGTTCTAACAAATTCATATTTTTTTTCCTTTTTACGATTAATTTTTTTTATATTAAAAGTCCTTTAAAAGGGACAACATAAAGGGTTTTTCAACAGGCACTCTACAAAAGTAGACCGATAGGGACAGCCAACGACGCCATATTTTTTGCCGGTCTTTTGACATTTCTCTCCAGTAAGGTTTGCCATTTCATGATGGAAAGATATACGAGCCAACAACGAGTCGAAATTATAAAAATTTACTACCGAAATTCGGAGTCAGTGGCCTCAACGTTAAGAGCGCTAATTCCAATTTATGGTCGTCATAATCAACCTACCAGATCAACAATTGAGCGTCTAGTGGAAAAATTACGTCGTTGTGGCTAATTTTGCGAAAATATCTTGGCCTACATTCTTACAAGATCAAATTGACCCAAGAAATATAGCCGCTTGACCACCAGAAGCGTCGTATGTTCGTGAATTGGGCTGAGCAACAACTTGAAAATGATTCGTATTTTCATCGAAAAATCATCTTCAGCCATGAGGCTCAGCGATGACGGCGCCACAAGCCACACAGCGAATGACACAATCAATTTTTTGGAAACCAAGTTTGGAGAACGTGTTTTTTCACGAAATGGTTCAGCCGATTGGCCGCCTCGGTCGAGCGATTTGATGCCGTTAGACTATTTCCGGTGGCGCCACGTCAAGTCTATGGTCTATGCCAACAAGTCAGCGAAGATTAATGAACTTCGTACGAATATCGAACATGAGATTGCAGCAGTATCACCCGATTTATGCTTGAAAACCGTCGAAAATTGGGTTCAGCGTCAGCAAGCTTGCCCGTGGTGGCCATGCAAACGAAATCGAGATCCATACATAATGGCATCGAACGTACTTTCACAGGAATAAAGAATTTTATTGATATCCAAAACCGTTTTTGTTTTAGGTAAAAAAACTTTTTTAGCGCTCTTATTGAAAAACCCTTTATTAGATTTCTGAGTAAGCAGTTTTATTATATTAAGTAAAAGGTTTTCCAATAGAAATGATATGATTTTGAAGTGACATTTCGGCCATTTGTAATATGTCATGATATGTAATTTATTTTTCATTGTATTCAGTAGTACGTTTACAAATTATTTAGTTTTATTATATAAATAATCGTTCTGCAATTGCAACTTTTCTTGCGCTTTTGCCATTTTATGGTCGAAATAATCGTTTAGGTGTGCTCGCTATTCGTCAAATTGTTAAACATTTTTAGCTTACATTTTCTTTACATAATGTTCAAGTGCCAATAAGACACCTTAATTGACAGTTTAGTGTGGTTATTGGTCTGATACCGTACTTCTTTTGAAATGAAGCTGGTAACACCGTTACTGTCAATGGAGGGCGATATAGATCGATGATAACCAACTTTTTATGGCTGAAATTAGAAGAAGTTGATCTTGACAACTTTTGGCTTCAACAAGACCAGGCTAAGTGCCACACAGCAAATGCAACAATTGAATTTTTGCAAGAAAAGTTTGGAGATTCGATTATTTCAAGAAATTGTGATATTGAATGGCCTCCAAGAAGTTGTGAGTCAACATCATTAGACTATTTCTTGTGGGGTTATTTGAAGTCATTGGTCTTTCGAAATAAACCAGACTCTCTTCAAGCTTTACAAGTAAATATTGAACGTGCCATTCATGACACACGACTTGATTTAGTAGAAAAAGTGGTCGAAAATTGGGTTTATTGAATTCTTTCCTGCAGAAGAAGTCGTGAAGGCCATTTGAATTATGTTTTATTTAAAACTTAATTGTATCGATTGTACTTCACATTAAAGAAACAACTTTTGAATTTTCTTAACAATGAGTGTGTTTTTTTAAAGAAATCATATCACTCTTATTATTGGAAAATCTTTAATATAGATAAACGGGTATATCAAGTTTTCCATTTAGAGTAAGAAACGTTATTAACGGCAAAAACACTTCTTAAACGACTTATACATAAGTGCTTGTCTGTTTAAATAAGTGAATATAGAATCCAAGATTTTTATATTTGATGTCTCATTTCGTAGATTTTTTTTTAATAGAAGTAAGTAGTTATTTCATCCCTACTATTCAGAAGACATATGCAATATACATATATGCAATACTGATGCGATTAAAGTTAGCACTGTTTACAGTGTTAAAAAAATTTTTTATTTGAACTTTACTGACAATTATAATTAATTTTTATCCGTAATCTTTTCAATCAAGAATTTAAAATATTTTTTTGTGAAATATTTCCTTATCTCCTACTTTGTTTTTTTTCTAGCACACTGTTTCCATATTAATATGCCAGTGTTTATTTCTAATTCAGTTTCAAGTTGCTTTCCCCGCAAAAATTTTTGCATTTTCGTACACATTTTTGTTGTTGCTATTTGAGAATATATTTTTTTCAAAATTAAAATATATGTTGTAGTTGTTGTTGTTGCTGCTGCTGTTGTTGCTGTTGTACAGTGAATAATTTAATTTCACATGCTTCTCACATCAAACATCACTTTTGCATGTGTTAATGTTATGTGATGTAAGTATGTATGAGTGATAAACATTCGTTCGGTATATCTTAAAAAAAAATATATTCTCCCTGGTCCCTGGCTTTTTCGAAATGTTTGTGCACAATGCGTTTTTCCAAATACACACAAAAGCGATATGTAAGACTTTTGAGAAAATATACAACCAACTTGCTGAGAGCAGCGTTTGCGAAAAGCGATTTAATTTAAGAAAGTTTAAAAAAATGTATACAATTTTTTATAAATAGGAAGGAAGCTTATTGAAGTTTAATTTAAGCACTTGCTGAAAATAGGGAATTTATTATAAATTTTAAATGAAAAAGAAAATTATTGAGTGTATAAATTGAAAATGGCAAAATTTAACTCTTACCTTTATTTTGAAAAATTTTTTCAGTTTAAGTTTATTTAAAGTATTGGCCGTTAAGACGCTTTGCCATCTTTCTGGCAACATATGGATTTCGCGCCAAAAGAACTGCTCATCTTTTTGAGAATAAGAAGGAATCAAGCAAATTTCGGATACTTTGCTCTGAAGTGACAATCGACACAAATAGTAATTGGACTGGGCGAGGTCCGGACTATAAGGTGAATGCGGCGGAATTTTAAAACAATTTTTCAAAATAGTTTTTAACAGGTATTGCAACATATGGCAATTTTATTATATTGCAATTTTATCGCTGACCACAAATTCTAGTCGTTTTCCGTCAAACGATTCGGGTGCGCTTGGTACAGATTGCCAGGTGATGTCTGCCCAGTTTTCAGCAACTCCTAATATATACGACCCTTTTGTTCTCTTAGGCTTCAGGTGATCGTGATGGATCGATCTATTTCCCATCGCATATAATGGTGCCAAAATAATTTTCTTTTATAGCGTTCAAGCAGCAATTCGGATGTGGAAAATCGTCTTTTAATGTCTGTCGGCTTTAATTCGTTTTTTTTTACCGAAATTAAATTTAGTTAAAGCCTGCTGCGCAAAGAATTTTAAAATTTTGTCTGTCTGAGTAGCAAGCTCTTTATAGAGTAATAATTCTTGACTGATTAAGGCAATCTTTATCTTCCGTATCAAAAACACCAGTTGTGAACCGCTCAAACTATCTCTTGCACTATGAAACCAGCACTTTCAAAATAAGCTTTCGTGAGCATTCGCAGAGCAAAAGATTCCGTATATGACGCTTGGTTTACACTATAAATGTTAATAAATGAAAAATGGCATATATAGTAATTTATTAAAGACAAAAAGCTTGTTCAAAACATACGCCATCTGTTGTGAATTCCGCATTTTGAGGTTATACACTCAATTATAAATATTTGATTTACCAGCATTCTGTAGCTGGTGAACTGTACTAAAGATTCGGCATAATTCGATATAATTATTGTTTTAATGTATAATTTAAAACTGTATGTCTGTGTATCTGTCTGTCTGCCTGTCTGTCTTGGCCTGTTTAGTGATATCTCTACTTAATTTCCACTTTCTTAACACAATTCACTTTTCGTTATATTATTTCATTTATTTTTTTTCTTTCATTTAAAAATTTTCTCTATTTTTATTTCTAATTCGGTTGCATATTTTATGCATGTTGTTGCTTTATTTAAATTTAGTTCTTCAAATATTTTATATTTTTGTTTCAAAATGTTGTTGTCTTTTATTTTTATTTTTTTTTTTGCATTGTCATGTTTTAAATTACATCACACACTTGATAATGTCTGGGAATTCATTTTGTTTGCGAGATGATATTTTATTCTATAGTATTATATTGTAGATGACTTACAAGCAATTTGTGTTTTCTTCATAGAATATTTGTGTACATTTGACCAAAATTTGTTATTAGTTTTGTCGTTCTGAATAATATTGTATGTTAAGTAATTTTAAATTTTGAAATGTTAGAATTAAACCACATACAACAAGTAAATGGATAATGTTTCCGTTTTATTTTATTTATTATTTTATTTTACTCGAAATATAGATTACATATACATACATGTATAAGGATATCTCTGTATGTACAAGGATATCTCTGCGATGAATAATGTCTATAAACAAAATAGTGCCAGACTCAATGAAATTTTTTTTTGTAAAATTTTTGTTAAATTCGCTTTTTATATTATTTTTATTTTATTTAAAAAAAGTTTCATTTTATAGTTGAAAGTTAATTTTCGAAGAATTATGAAAAAATATCAATATACAAACTTTTCATATATTTTCTATTAGAAAAAGGATTTCAACCATTCTTATAGAAAAAAGTAGATATTTAATTAAAAAAAAGATTGTTTAAAATGTATATGTAACAATTTTTGATTTTCGAAAATAATAAAGGCAATAAATATTGCCTGCTTAAGCCTAACTTAACATAATTTTATTTTTAAACGCACACACATGTGTTTGACATCACAATTTAAACGTTAATTAGCTACTAACACAGATAATTTAATTACCAGTAGAGACGGTTTTTTTCTTCTAATTTTTATGTCTGCTAAAATAAATTGTATTAAAGTTAGGGTTTTCAGCAGAGTTGTTTTAACTACCCCTGATAACACTGGTCTGCAGCAAAAATCGCCTTTGAATAAAAATATGTGTTCTTTTTAGATTTTGACGCGCTAAATTCAAATCCGTTTTCAGTTTTTTTCTATCCGTCTCAGATTTTTTTTATGGGCATGCCTAATATTTCGCCCAAAACAAAGCTGTTATGCTAATAGATTTTATCATCACTTGAGAATGATTAGCCCGAAAGGCTTTGTAAACTTTAAATGTTTCAAAACCATTCCTTTAAACTTAAACCCTACTTACACAAGACATGTTAATTTTAAATCCCTTTTAAACTTGCTTTTGTGTTCACTCAGAAAAATTTTATATCATTAATTCCAACTTTATTATCTACTAGAAAAGCCCGGCGCGCGTTGCTACGCCCCTTAATGAATAAAAATTCATTCTGAATTTAAATTGAATATTAAGTGCAAAAAGCGAAAAATTATAACTTTTTTATGGGCGTGGTCCTGCCCACTTTTCTAATCACGAAGTTATATAGTCATGACAGCTCAATATGTGTGTGCAAAGTTTCAAAAAAATCGATCAAGTGCAAGTAGATAAAAATGATAACTTATTTCTTATGGGCGTGGCACTTTCCACTTTTCTAATTACGAAATTATATAGTCATGACAGCTCAATATGTGTGCAAAGTTTCTGAAAAATCGGTGAAATGCAAGTAGCTAAAAATGATAACTATTTTTTTATGGGCGTGGCAAACAAATACAAAACAGGAACATTGTTCGAATGAATTTTCTTTTATAATAATCTGGTAGATAATTACATAATGACATTAATTAATTTAAATATGATATCCGGCATATGTCCCTCGCGGCTAGGACTCCATTCCGATTTTTTACTACTTTTAAATCGATCACTAAGAGCGCCATTTTGTTTTGTGGTCTAGTTAGTAGTGTGCTTGTCTGCTAGTTTGGGGGTTGCGTGTTCGATTCCCGCCAGAGACTCTGGACTGGTCTGCTTATCTTTCTCTTCTATTCTAACTATTTCTATTCTTATTCTATTCTTCTCCTTATTTCTATATTAAGGCGTCACAATGGACCCTAATGGTCTCCGAGTGAGGGTGTGAGGGTAACTTTGCACCAGCCTTACCTACCTACCTACCGTATGACCTCAATGGTGGCTTTAATAAAGGGGTTTAAAGCTTCAAGAGTTGCTGGTTTGTCGTCATAATCCAATGACTTAACATAGCCACATAAAAAATAGTCTAGAGGCACACGATCAAGGAAGCTAGTGATTAATTTTGAAATAAATAAATCGATTACTAAACGCACTATTTTGTTAGCACCAGATATGTTTAGGCTAGTATTTAATCAGTCATGTCTGAATTAAAGGAACAACATTTTTCATTTACCCTTCACACGAAAAAATCATGTCAACAATTATGTGAATACGCCCACATTTAAAAAGAAAAAAAAAAATAAAAATTATACGAATGTAGAAAAATTCGTGAAAATTAAAATATAATAATTAAATATAAAAAAATAACCCTTGGGGACTTTTAAGCCCCTTGTGGACGTTGTTTGCCTGAGAATCAAAACTGATAATACATATATCTCTTTAGGACCAAACTTTAATTAATTAATAATAAAAATTTTAATATTATACATTCTGCTGCGGAAAGCTTTATTTTAATGATAATGATTATCCGAACTGACAAACTTAAATGGTTGTGGCGACAGTCAAATTAAATGCATGGTTGCCCATAATTTTGGTTCAAACAGCTGTTTTGTATGGTTTTTGTATGGGCATGGCTATGTCACGTCTAATTTAATCATTAGATCAGTGCCCGTGAAGTGTTGTGTAAGTCAAGGTAATAAGTATGCTAACGACTGCATATTAATAGAGCCGTTAAATGCCACCGTTAATGAGATTTATGATGCTCTACTGAGCGGCACCTTTATCAGCTCTTAACCCATATTAGCTTGAATTTCCTGTACATGTACCACTATAAGCACCATTGAAGAGTTCACACAATCACCGAAACATAAGAAATATGCACAACTATAAATCAATAACACAACTGTTTATAAAATTTGCATTGATTTGTTTATAAATTGTTTAAAACAATTAACGCTAAAATTTAAATTGCAAAAAAAATATATATTTGTTTTTCTTTAGTTTAAATTATAATGAATATAAAAATATTTAAACCAAATATTAAAACTCATATGTGTTTTTCACAAAATCTTTTTTAACTAAATCAAATTTAAATTGCAAACAAAAAAGAGAGAAAAAAATACACAAGAAATTTAAAACAAATATTCAACAGAATTTGCAAAAAAACAACATGTGTTTGAGTATACGAAACTTCTGCAACCCGTGTCGAGGTCAGTATTAAAATAAAACTTTTCAACAAAATACTTTTAATCAAATTTAACTATAATTAAATAAAAATTTTAATTTAATGTCTGGCAGGCAGGTAAAATTAAATTTTTATTAAATCTATTAAAGACGTCACCAAGAATTTGCCAAAAATTAAATGAAACGTGTGTGTGTGTGTATAAAATTAGACACAAAACAAGTAAAAGCGCTATATTCGGCCGTGCCGAATCTTATACACCCTTCACAACGTGTAGTCATGCAATAACAGTAGTTTGTATCACAATCCCATATGAAATACGTACATACATATAAAAAACATACATATATAAAAACATCCCATTGTAAAATTATAAATTTACGTATGTATGTTAAAAAAAAATTAAAAAAAAATATTTAAAAAAAAAAATTAAAAAAAAAATTTAAAAAAAAAATTAAAAAAAAAAAAATTAAAAAAAAAAATTAAAAAAAAAAAATTTTTTTTAAATAATTAAAATATATATAATAAATATAAAACAAAAAAAAATATTAAAAAAAAAAAAATTAAAAAAAAAATAATAATAAAAATATAAATAATATATTAAATAAAAAATAAAAAATAAATAAAAAAAAAATTAAAAAAAAAATGTAAAAAAAAAAAAAAATTTTTTTTTTCCTCAGCTGGGATTCGATGCCACGTTTTCTCTAACCAGTATACACGTTTGTATGTATGTATGTTGTTGTTGTAATGTTGTTTTTGTGAAAAAAAAATCGAGGTGGTCGTAGGTTTTTGCTCATATCTCAGTTGAATATTTCTGATATTTTAATACCTCACCCGAGTCCAAGCGATGTCGGGGGGCTTCAAAAAGTTGATTTCAACATACACACGGACAGACGGTCAGACGGACAGACTGACAGGGCTTAATCGACTCCCCTATTCATAAGCTTTCAGAAAATATATACTTTATGGGGTCGGAAATCAAAATTGTAGAAATTTCACACGGAATGACAAACCTATATATACCCTTTTTCACTGTGTGAAGGGTATAAAAAGGGTATATATAGGTTTGTCATTCCGTGTGAAATTTCTACAATTTTGATTTCCGACCCCATAAAGTATATATTTTCTGAAAGCTTATGAATAGGGGAGTCGATTAAGCCCTGACCGTCTGTCCGTCTGTCCGTCTGACCGTCTGTCCGTGTGTATGTTGAAATCAATTTTTTGAAGCCCCCCGACATAGGTTGGACCCGGGTAAGGTATTAAAATATCACAAATATTCGGGAGTAGATCGGTATTGAAAATCAGAAACATCGGTACATAAACAACTGAGATATGAGCAAAAACCCACGACCACCTCGATTTTCTTTTCACAAAAACAACATTACAACAACAACATACATACATAAAAACGTGTATACTGGTTAGGGAAAACGTTGCATCGAATCCCAGCTGAGCCAAAAAAATTTTTTTTTAATTTTTTTTAAATTTTTTTTTAAATTTTTTTTTTTATTTTTTTTTTATTTTTTATTTAATATATTATATATATTTTTATTATTATTTTTTTTTTATTTTTTTTTTTTTTTGTTTTTTAACATACATACGTGAATTTATAATTTTACAATGGGATGTTTTTATATATGTATGTTTTTATATGTATGTACGTATTTCATATGGGGTAAATGGTGACACAAACTACTGTTATTGCATGACTACACGTTGTGAAGGGTATATAAGATTCGGCACGGCCGAATATAGCGCTCTTACTTGTTCACTGTGTGAAGGGTATAATTATTTATTTTTATTCGTACCCTAGTGTTGCCAAAGTGCATATATAATTTCATCATGTCATGTGAAACTTTTGGGGAATTTACCTTTGCATGATATTATGTCGTAACACTAACCATTTTTAATTAATGGGTTTAAAAAGTAAAAAAACAATACTTTAAACCATTTAAAATTTAAGAAATTTATAATAATACGAAGTAATAGCATACTTTCTGAATCCACCATGTGTTTATTAAAAGCTTTTACAAGAAATTTTCGAAATAAATAAATATATATAACCTTTTTTCTTGGAAGTTCTAATATTTAACAAATTATATGTATGTAACCACAATAAATAAATTGTTCATGCCCTTCGCATGTGGGATCAAGAGTATATAGCTTTGCCATTCTGTTTTTATACCCTTCACACAGTGAAAAAGGGTATATATAGGTTTGTCAGTCCGTGTGAAATTTCTACAATTTTGATTTCCGACCCTATAAAGTATATATTTTCTGAAAGCTTATGAATAGGGGAGTCGATTAAGCCCTGTCAGTCTGTCCGTGTGTATGTTGAAATCAACTTTTTGAAGCCCCCCAACATCGTCTGGACCCGGGTGAGGTATTAAAATATCAGAAATATTCGGGAGTAGATCGGTATTGAAAATCAGAAAAATCGGTACATAAGCAACTGAGATATGAGGAAAAAACCACGATTACCTCTTATTTTTTCACAACAACAACATACATACATAAAAACGTGGTATACTGGTTAGAGTAAACGTGGTATCAAATTCCAGCTGAGCCAAAACAAAAATTTTTTTATTATTTTTTTGTAATTTTTTTTAACATACATACGTAAATTTATAATTTTACAATGGGATGTTTTTATATACTTATGTATGTTTTTTATATGTATGTACGTGTTTCATATGAGATGAATGGTGATACAAACTATTGTTATTGCATGACACTACACGTTGTGAAGGGTATATAAGATTCGGCACGGCCGAATATAGCATACTTACTTGTTTTCTCAAATTTTTATCACAAAAATCAACATTTTTCAGTCCTAGGTTAAACGGTGCTACTATTTATAGATGCGATATGCCTCTAGTGTTATTCGGAAAACAAAAACGAAACGCTTACTAATCGGCAAAGTTATAGGCAAAAATAATTTTTAAAATGTATATGTTATTATATAATTAGTTTTTGGAAACCAAAATACAAGCCATAATCCCGAAAATTATTCCAAATTTTCAAATCGTTTAGAAACTAACTGAGATGTAAACGATCAAAAAATTTATATACGGGTCAAATCTAATAACTAAAAATGTACCAACTTCAACCCCCTTAATATTGATATCAAACGAAAGGACTTAGACAGTAGAATACAGTAAACTATGAAGAAATTAACATCCAAGATGGCTTCCGAAATATGGTGGCGTATACATATATAGTCATATATAGTAATTACGACTTCGCCCCTTCAACACGTGCAATATTTGTATCAAATAATGGTTTGACTAATAACTATGTAAAAGTTAAAATCCAAGACCACGGATTTTTTTTCAACCCCATCACATCCCCATCCAATGATAGATCTTGACTAGTAGTATACAGCAAACTATGAAAAAACTCAAAGTTAAGGGTGACTTTAGAAATGTTAAAGCTAAATGGTATAACATCAAATCTGAAATCTAGGCTAAGAAAAACCTTATAAAATTAAATCAATATTTATCAAAAATACTGGTTGCGTTTATTTTGCTTAAAGTTGAAAGAAGTTGAAGAAAAATTGTAATAAAAAGTTAATAAGACGTTCTAAATTTGTTCGTGCTATTAGTTATATTTTTTTGTAGACATGTTTTTGCCGCTGTAAATTTGTCTTATTTTTTTTTCTAATTTTGCAAAACTATTCAGCTTTTTAACTAAACATTTTCTCAAGAATAGCGAAAATATATTTTAGAAAGACAGTGAGTGACAGTGAGTGACATAGAGTTCCAATCCAAAATAAATGATCGGCTAAGATGTGATTAATATTTTTTTGTTTTTGCCTAAAACACATAAATTATAATTTTCGAATAAAATTATATTTATTTAGATTGTTTTTTTTTTACTAAAACACAATTTATGGCACATTAAATTTTTCTTTAGATTGGCCCAAAATGTACGCAAAATTTTAATTAAAAAAAAATTAAAAAAAAAAGTATTTTCTTTGATAAAATGAATTAATGACAACAAACCAAAGTTAAAAACGTGTCATTTTTTTAAATTGGTTAAACGTTTTAAAAAGCCATAATTTCGTAGGTAATGGTGAATAACGTACTTTAAAGGACGCTTCACACTACTTTACAAATCTTAAGATTTTCATTAGATTTTATCAGAGCAAAATAAAATGATTTTTGGTCTGATTGTCAAAAAATCAAATAGAAAATTTTCTCATTACAATTTGTGTCTACACCATCACACTTGAAATAAAATACAATCTGTGTAGTATATAAACAGTTGTTTTTGTTATTTCCATCGGAGATGGACAATATAATACAATCGTATTTTTGCATACTGATTTTTATGGCATTACATTAATTACATTCTTAAACACACCTATTTACCCTACATTTACATATGAAAGTCATTTTACTTTTTGAAAACTTATAAAAATTACTTTCTTAAAAATGTCGTTGAAATCTCAGTAAAAAATAAAAAAATGTTAGTGTGTTATTGAATCAATGTAAGTGTATTGCGAATTTCAGGCATTTACTTTCATGAATAAATGCTAGGTTAAAAATATATGTAGTTTATTTGAAACTTGTGTAAAAACAGTTGAGTTTTAAAATTATGATTATAATAGGCAAGTCGATTTTTTGTAACACAAAACTGTATAGACAAGTTATACATAGATCGGTTAATTAAATCCTATCAATTTTGTAATAAAAAAAAAATATTTTTTATAATAATATTTAAATTTAATATAATTTTCATCTTTAATTAGGGATTTAAAACAAGTACTAATCGCGGATATCCCTAAGGACTTACATTGAAGGGACTAGGTTCTTGACTTAGTCGAAATATTAGGTCTGAGCTTTAAGTGTCCCTTTTTTCAAACTGACCTAAGAGTGAATAGTCAATTACATTTAAGTGATTTTGATTTTTGAATAAAACATTGTGTGCTCTTAACCAAATTCGACTGTATACGATATATATTGTATTCTCTAATAAATTATTATTTTTTTAATTTTTATGTGCGTGTGTTGGAAAATATCAAATTTTATTAGACTATATTTTTGAACTAAACATAAAAGTGTGTGTTAATATAAATTTATTTCATTGTTTTTTTTTCTGCTTTTGTGCGATTTTTTTTAAATAAAAACAAGAGCGCTATATTCGGCCGTGCCGAATCTTATATACCCTTCACAACGTGTAGTCATGCAATAACAGTGGTTTGTGTCACCATTCATCCCATATGAAATACGTACATACATATAAAAACATACATATATAAAAACGTCCCATTGTAAAATTATAAATTCACGTATGTATGTTAAAAAAACAAAAAAAAAATTTAAAAAAAAATTAAAAAAAAAAATTATTATGTATATAATATATATAAAACAAAAAAAAATAAAAAAAAAATTAAAAAAAAAAATAATAATAAAAATATAAATAATATATTAAATAAAAAAAAAAATAAAATTTTTTTTTGGCTCAGCTGGGATTCGATGCCACGTTTTCTCTAACCAGTATACACGTTTGTATGTATGTATGTTGTTGTTGTAATGTTGTTTTTGTGAAAAAAAAAATCAAGGTGGTCGTGGGTTTTTGCTCATATCTCAGTTGTTTATGTACCGATGTTTCTGATTTTCAATAGCGTTCTACTCCCGAATATTTCTGATATTTTAATACTTTGCCCGGGTCCAACCTATGTCGGGGGGCTTCAAAAAGTTGATTTCAACATACACACGGACAGACGGTCAGACGGACAGACTGACAGACTGACAGCTTAATCGACTCCCCTATTCATAAGCTTTCAGAAAATATATACTTTATGGGGTCGGAAATGAAAATTGTAGAAATTTCACACGGAATGACAAACCTATATATACCCTTTTTCACTGTGTGAAGGGTATAAAAAGTTCTTTATGAGCTGCTATTTATAAATCAAAATTTGTTCTAATGACGCATTCCTATGCCTGTTGTAATGAGTCATCAATTTTCTTTTTGGCGAATATAAAAAACAGTTTTTAAATAATACTAGCATGTTCTGCAGTCGACTTATTCGACCGTAATCTAGTTGTAAATATCACTATACTTTTTTTTTTGTTTTTATATCAAACACAAAAAAACATTCTGCCTAAACAATTTGTACCAACAATGTTGATTCAACATGTTTATTTTTTGTTTTATTACACACATATGCAAGGCTTATTCATACACAAGGCATATCCATAAGGTATATGCAACGGCGAATTGATACAACAAAGCAACTTTTCATGGGATGTTTTATGTCAAGGCCAATTCGTATATCAGGGATGGAAAAGTTGTTTTTACATATTAAATATAATAAAATTTGATTAAAAAAGGATATAATTGTTTGAAACACATTATTAATGACGCAAAAGCAACAAATATACATAAATTTAGCACATTTATTATCAAAAAAGTACACGTAAGTTAATTGTTTAATAAAGAATTTAAAATCACATTTCCCTTCCCTGCATTAATAAGGCAAATTCAACCAATTTTGACATAAAGTCTCCCAATCAGCTGGGCTGATAATTTCACCTGTATGAATTCGCCTTGTTCATACAGGTACTTAAATGCAACGGCGAATTGATACAACAAAGTAACTTTTTAGGGAATGTTTTCTGTCAAGGCAAATTTGTATATCAGGGATGGGAAGTTGTTATGATATATTTAATTTAATAAAATTTGATTAAAAAGGGGTGTATATACATATGTACATGTGGAACACATATTAAATGCTTCAGAAGCAACAAGTATACATAAATTTGGTACATTTATAATCAAAAAAGTACAAGCAAGTTAATCGTTAAATACTGAAACCAAAATTAAATTTTCCATCCCCACATACATAAATGAAATCAAGCAGAACTTAAAAAATTTTGACAAAATGCTTCCCCATAAGCTGTGGTGATAATTTTACCTGTATGAGTTCGCCTTGCACATATGTCTGTATGTTGTTGGTAGCAATTTTAAACGCTTATAACTCCTCAACTGGTGAACCAATTTTAATAAGATTACGAAAGTGCAGACAAAATCCTTTCGAGTGGAATATATTTGTTTTTTTAAAATCGGATGTATAATTTGAGAGTAAACTGCGTAGCAAAAAATCGACTTGCCTATGAATATATAAGATAACCAAAGAGCTTAAGTTAGTAAATTTCAAGTCAAGTGGAGCAAAATAAGAAGACCTAATCCGCCTAATCATTAACTCTCTAGTTCAATTAAAGACCTAAAAATATTATAATTTACTTATTTCGGAGTAAATAAGTGTAAAACGATTTGTAAAACGTTTACTGGGAAAATATTTTTTTTTGTGTATTCTATTCGTTACTTTTAAAATATTGACATTTTCCATTTATTTACAGAAAATTTACAAAATTTTCAATTTATATTAAAAGCTATAAAATATCAATAGTAAAAATTTCGAATAAAATAAAGAAAAATAAGTAAATTGTACCATGGATAATAATTACGAAAATGCTCTAACTCAAGATTCGCTTTTTTTCTTGGAACTATGCCCTGTTGAGGCGTTTCCATCAAATTCTGTCGAGCAACATTTAGCTGAAAAGTGGCTCAATCATTTGTGTACTTATGAGGTGGCAGACCTTAATGATAGACGTTTAAAAAATATCTATCTTAGTCATTTATGTGCTGCTCTAGTGCAGCGGCAACTTTATGGTCCGTTTGTCAGGGAACCTGTTCCAGGCAAATTAGAAAAGGTAGATTTTACTGCTGTAGCTGCATGCCCTAATACCATTGTGCATCAGCAACAACCAAATGCTCATTCCACAATGCAGCTTTCCGCCAGGGAGCAAACTATGAATATTAGTCAGACCAGTCCTGAGTGTTCTTCGTATACGGTGGTAAATGCTACGAAAACTATAAATTCTTCAGGTGGGATAACTATCTATATATAGGAGTTTTTAAACAAAATATTTTTTTTAGGCATTGAATCACAGGGTCATATATCTGTAGGCTCTACAAATTTATCGTTCAATATTACCAGTGGCGATGCTGGAACTGGTGCTGGTTCCTCTTGCTCGTGTCCTCCCAAGCCATGTAAATGTTCAACTAACAACTCAATTTGTACTTGCAATCGTTCTACGGCGGGTGCTGAAACAAATTGCCCAGATGATGAAGCCATTTGCAGTTATATAATGCATAATTTAAATATCACACCCGAGTTTTTAAGCGATTTTGATGCTAAACTTACCTCTTTCATGGACTTGTGCAATATAACTGCCGTAGAGGGTAAAACGGAAACAAATCCAAGTTCACAATTATGTTTGGCACCAACGAAGCACTACTTTTTACCCAAAAATTCATCTTCAATGCGGACAACAAATACCGTTGATCATTTGAAAGATGACATAAATGGGTTTAGGTCTAACTTAACTCCTCCCGCTAAGGATGAGGAAGTGCGTGAAAATATTAATGAGTTATTAAAGGCTATAATGTCTGAATTGCGTGGTGATAGCGAACCGGGTAGTAATGATTATTTGGATCGTGAATTGTCACGCTATAAAATTTTTTTAATGGCCAATTCTCATTTAGCCAGTCAATTACGTTGTTTAACTTCAGATATGAAATTGCGCAACTGTTTGTTACTGAATTTACAAAATGATTTAGTGAAATTGTTAACTGAGGAGAATCTTGATGAATTGTCTAAATAATTTTTGTATTAATCCTTTAAAAAAAAATCGAATAAAATTATAAGTGAAATAAAAATTAATGTTGTTTTCTTACAGGACGCTCTAACAAAACGGAACGCCAGACACAGGACATAACCGACAATGCCAGTGTACAAAATCATATCACTTCTCCGCAACGTTGCTCCAAACGTGTGTCAAGCATTTCTATAAATATGCCAGCCGCTGGATTAGGTTCTCGACCACCCAGCATTATCTCTTCATCGAACAGCAATGATGAGGGTGGCTTTAATGAACCTTCGCCAGAAATTAAAGCCAAACTTAGGCCAGCTTATGATTTTGAGAGCCCTAAACATCAGAAGAGATTGGTGCAACAGAGCCCAACCAAAATTCGCAAAGTTGTCGGTGAGGATCATATCGCTGACGAAGCCGATGAAGATGGTGAAAAACCTAGTCTTAATTATGTTGATGTGGGCTATCGCCTTAATCCCGATGGCAGTGAGGCGCGTGAGGTGTTTGGCGAATCAGAGCTTTACGACACCACCTCCAAAGTTAGCGACATGCATAAGAAATTTCATGTTAATGGTTTTGCCCAAGAGACTACTACAGTTTATGCCATTATCAAACCGGATCCAATATCAAATGCGCCTACAGATCAACATTATGCTGCTAAACCTCAGCAAAGCAAGGTTACTTCGCCTACAAAATCCAACTCGGGACCAAATTCCTTAGTAGGTTCACCCATCAAAACTGCCAGTTCTCCGCCGGTGGGTGTAGTTTCTCCTATACGTCGACGTAGCTCAGAAGTAAGTGTCAAATCCACACCACCCATGTCGCCAAGCTCGGCCGCTAGCAATCCTAACTCATCTGCCAATTCACGTTCTATCGCCTCAATTGGCAAGGGAGTGGCTCCCATAGCCTCTCTCGATGCAAATGAAGATTTTGGCTTATCGGACATACCGGCACTGCCAAACAGACCTCCACCCACGGCAATACATTTACATAATGTTGATGCCTTGGATATGCAGGACTTGGAATATGCTGACACAAGTGCTGGCGAAGATGAAGATGATTTAATGCGTACCATTGAGGGAGATGTTGATTTGGTCGATGATCCATATATAAACGACAAAATAATAATACAAGTATCGGAACCGGTCGTAGTGCCAAACGAAATTATCCACAGAGAAGATAGTTTACCCGATGCCATGACAGCCGACGAGGCAGAGAGGTTGTTGAGTTCAAGGTATGTTCTATTAGATATGCAACAACAATATTTACTTTTAGGTTTAAATTATAAAAGAAAATGCACAAATAAGTTAAACTAGAATATAACATAAGTCTTGGCAGGAAGTTGTGAGTGTGAAAAAACTTTTGATTTTTGTTTTTATGTTTTGAAAGCTTATTATGGACTGTTCTTTAGTTTCAATCCATTGCAGCTGCTTAAAAAAATTTAATTTTACTGAAAACTAGTCAAGTGTCTGGTTTATTGTTGACAAGGTGCCAGGTTTCTAAACTCTATTAAGCAGCGTTTTGATTTTAATTGAAACTATTTATATCCCATTTGTGATATTCTAAACTAAAAAAAACTACAATGAATTGCATAAAAGATACCGTGACATGTACTCTGTCGGAGGCGTTTTATAAATGAGTTACTGGAAACCATTTTTATGTGATCACATAACCTTAAATGGAGGAACAGCAGCCTACTTAGTGGTCCTTATTTATATTCGAAACTTAAACTATAATTGTACAGCAGTAGCAGCTCGAAAAAATCGATATATTAAAAATTATATATTTGTTTCCAAATAATTTTTGCCGATAACTGAATTATTTGTCCAAAATTTTTTTCGAATATCCCTTAATCCGTATCATATTTATTTTTTAAAATCTAACGTGTCGAGAAATTATTTTAGGGCTGAAAAAGCTTAATTTTTGTGGTAAAAATATGAGAAAGCACAGAAACAGTCGTGTTTATTTGCTCATATCTTAGAAAGTTATGTGGAAATTATGCTGGATTTTCATGCGGATTTATTTCCAAATATTTTAAAGAGATTGATACCACATACAGGTCTGCGCTTCTAAAAGTTTAGTTCTTTCAGAAAATATATAAAACAAAATACACTCTACTTTGCACACACTATAAAGGAAAACTTTCATAATTCTTGAGTAATTGTTATACAAAAGTTGTTTATAGGGACAAGGACATACAAGGAGACTCTTGTCTGCTTCACTACAACGGGCTAATGGTCTTCGTTATTGAGCTCGGTTAATTAAATTATAATATAATTTGTAATTGCATTGTAATAAAAAAAATAAATAAAAACCAGGCAAATATTAAAAACCGGCTTAAAATCCAGGTTTTATCGAATTATTCGGAAACCGGTTTTGAGAACTCTAATATTCGTCGCACAATTGCGACGAACGTCGAATTTCGTCCAACACGACGAATTCGTCGGTAAAAAATCGCTGTGTAAATTTGTCGTAATAAATATAATTTCTGTCATAGTAACAACTTTTTTACGTATAAGTAAACGTTTACAAAGAATGTGCTGGGTATGTGCAGTAAACAATAATAACAATTTTGTTTTTGTAACAGCTAATAGTGTGACCATATTAATAAAAAAAAAATCGCTAAAAAAATTTCAAACATTTACAAAAATCCAAATGAAAACAATTTTTGTAGTTAAATTCGATACCTTCCCGTAAGAATGTATTAAGCGACACTTTTTTCGAAAATGACTTTTTGATGTGGAACTATACTAGAAGTTAAGCGCCACATTTTGGCCTGGGTTTCGCTGCCCTATCATGGATGCAAAGGAAACTAGAGAAAAAAAAATTGTATTAACCGCCAAGTTTTCTCACTGGAATAATGTTGTTCCCCGAAATTTGTATTATCCGCCAAAAAAATTATGCTAAGCAACATTTTTAAATATCTAATTGTCGTAAGCAACAAAAGGTCCACACAAAAATTTTGGTAGATGTCGCTTAGTTTAACCGAAATTGTCGCTTAGCACACTCATCCAACTAGAACTTGATCCATTTAGCGGCTTTAATACTCCAGATTATGATTGTCTTTGAGTTTAAATAATTTTTCTATGAAGTAGGCTACTGCTTTTTTCCCATTTATTTTGTGTTTTTTTTTTGTCTCGTCGGTTGTAAGCGTATTTTTGTATGTAAATACCTTTGCACAGATAGCTGTTAATTTAATTTCAAATATTTATTTTATTGTTTAACAGAAAAAAATAAAAAATGAATTAAACGACACAATTTATTTCAAACCTTTATTTTTGGTGTCCATCTCAATGTTTTAAGCACCATTTACCATTGTATCAAGCGCCAATGTCTTGACCACGAAAATGTACTAAGCGACAAAAACTTTTTATCTGATTAAAATTTTGGCTTTGCAATGATTTCAAGTTTTGTATTCTGAAAATCGCTTTCCAAATATGTTCCTTTCAATAAAATACACAAATAAATAACTAAATGACACGTTTTTTTTTCGATTCCTGAACAATTTTATATATATTTTAAATGTTTTAAAATAAAAAATGAAATAATTATTAAAGAAAAAACTAACTTTATTTTCTAAAAAAGTTGAAAAGTAAAACCAAATTTAATAAAAAAAGGTCACCTTGTACCAATTTGTTCGTCGTTCGCCGGCGTAAGAAAAAAAAAAATCTATTGCAGTTCGGCGAGTACAGCGAATTTCGACCGACGTCATAATTGTACGCATTCTAACATACTTACACAAATGTGTTTTATTTTTGACGACGAAATGCGTCGTTCGTCGCAATTGTGCGCCTAGCATAACGTGATTAACAAAATAGTTTGTTGAATCAATGATCAATTTTGGCTGTAATAGTGTGTATAAGATTTGTCTTTTAAAAACTAAAATATTAGAACAACGATAATAATTTTATTTTGAATGTAAAATTAAGAAACTTATTAGGAATTTATATAGTCTTAAAAACTTTTTTCCGCACAGTGTACTTACTATTAATCTTCTATTTCTTGAAAGTGTTTACCACACTACTTTACTTACCATATTCACATATCAAAAACGTAAGCATGAATTCAATTGTGGTCTCTGTCTCTGTCTGTGGCTTGATGCTGTTTGTAGTTGTTGCCAACATTTTTAATTTTACTTCCTTGCGGCTTTTATTATTAAAATATTTTCCGTCTGAATTTCCCTTTATTGTCATGTATGCGTTTATTTAACCTGTTGGCCTAATGCTGAAATGCTCAATGCGTTTATGTTTATTTATTTATGTGTGTGTGTGTGTTTGTCTCTATGTGTGTGCATGTGGTATTGTTGGCAAAATATATCTCTTTATAGCCGTTCAAATGTTTTCTCCTTTTCATATCAATGTGGGTTTTTTTTTAGAAAGTTTTTCAAAATAGAAAAGAAAAAACATATTTTTTCTGTAGATTCTATTTTATGGTAGATAAATAAAGGAAGTATAACCCACACAAATTAGAATTAAATACACACTCACATTTGTACCAACATATATTCAAGTCCATGGAAATGTCGGTTTTTAATTTTTTTTCTGTTTTTTTTTTTTGTTTGTAGGTATATGACAAAAATATGATAAAAAAAATTTACACACATTCATATATATAACAAAATAGTAGTTAGACTTGTTGGTGTTCTGGCAGCAAAGAGTTTTCATTAAAGAAACATTTTTAGATAGTTTTTATACCCTTCACCTGTGGTGCACAAGGGTATATGTAGATTTGTCATTCCGTTTGCAATTTCTACAATTTTCATTTCCGATCCCATAAAGTATATATTTTCTGAAAGCTTATGAATAGAGGAGTCGATTAAGTCCTGACCGTCTGTCCGTCTGTTGGTTGAACTTTTAGAAGCAACTATATGTTCCTCAGAACTGTATATGGTATCAATCTCTTGAATGAATCGCTATTGAAATTCAGCACAATCGCCCCATAACTTTCTGAGATATGAGCAAAAACCCACGACCACCTCGTTTTTTTCACAATTACAACAACAACCTACATACATACTGGTTAAAGTAAACGTGGCATCGAATTCCAGCTGAGCCAAAAAAATTTTATTTAATATATTATTTTTTTTTAATATTTTTTTTAAATTATTTTAAAAATTATATTTATTTGGTTGTTGGGTTTAAGCTGGTTTATATGCATTTCACTGGTGCTTATACCAGATCATCAGTAAACCTTTACCCAAATTCTTGAAAAAGTTTAAAATTTTTATAAGTTATATTTTTAAATTCTCATTAACAAAATGAGAATTCAAAAATAAAACAAAAAACTATAAAAAACTTTTTCAAAAACCCAACCAACAATTTTTTTAAATTTTGAATTTATTTTATTTTTCTAAAAAAAATTTTTTTTTTAAATTTTTTTTATTTTAATATATTTTTTTTTGTAATTTTTTTTTTTTTTTGGTATGTTTTGGTACGAATGGTGATACAAACAATTGTTATTGCATGACTACACGTTGTGAAGGGTATATAAGATTCGGCACGGCCGAATATAGTACTGTTACTTGTTATTTCTACAGTTAAATTTTCAAATTCTTAAATTAAGATAAATCAAAAAATTAAATATAGTTTTGTCAAATGATAAAATTCTATTTATTCTTCTATTATATTTTTTTTGTGATCTATACTTTTATTTTAAAACGTTTCTTCCTGAATCGTAAATAAGATAATGGATATGCATAGGCGGAATCAGGGCTGTTATATAAATATCGTTAGTGCTGCATTGGAATTTATGTATTAGACTGACTGATAGAGATACAAAAGTTTCAGACTTCATTAGGTTTAAAGTATTTCAACCAGTGATTTATTTTTCACTCCGTATAATCTGAGTTGGTCTAATGTATAACACCATTTGGGGTTAAGAAATTGCTCACTAGATATTTCCCATATCCTTACAAAATATAGTCTAGTATGGTCAAATCGTGATCTTGGCGGCTAATGAACTCATAAAAACGTGAGTTTAATTGCTCACTGATGGTTCATGGTATTGCGTGCCGTGTGACAACGTCTTGTATAAAATCGATTTAAACGTACGAAAGATGGTTTATGCGGTTCAGAAGTGGAAGACAAAGTTTGGCCAGACCAGCCGTACAAGTTTGAAGACTAACAATTGTCAAACTTAACAAGAGCTTTTAAATTCATTGAAATTTCAAAACGTATGCGGGAAACTGCATTTATTCAAAGGAAAATTGGAAACGATACGAATTGAAACCAAGGGGCCTTGAAAAATGATTTTCAATGTCCAAAATGCCATCTGAATTGATATAAAATATTCATGGCGCTAAGGTAATGCTTTGTATTTGGTGGGACTAAAAGGACTAAAATCTAAACAGACCATCATATGAAACCTTTACCGGACACAGCTAATTCGTTTGAAGCGAGCATTGGCCGAAAAACGCCCAAAATATACGGTCAGATATAAAACCGTGATATTCCATTACGACAACGCTTGGCCACATGTTGTGATATCTGTAAAAAATTGGTTTAAAAAATTTGCCTCGCCCTCTTTATAGTCCACATCCTTCAACGTCCGACTGTTATTCTTTCGATCGATATAGAACGCTCTCTCAGTGCGGATTACATATGCTTCCCGAAAGATAGGAAAAGGTTAGATCTAACAGTAAACAATACTTTGAATACATTTTTACTTATTGTACAAGTATTATAAAAAAAAGACAAAAGTTAAAAAAATTCCACATTTTAAAGTTATACAGCCAAAAATTAACTTGAAACCCTACTTTATTAAAATAATTTTTTTTTCGAACAACATAATTAAATATGTCGCAAACTTCATGTTAATTACAATCTTACTAATGAGATTTCTCTGATTTATTTGCATAATTCTCTGGAAGTTTTTTTTCTTTACCCAAAATTACAAACCAAAGAATCTCATTAAACAGAAACAGAAGAAACGCACTTTTGCTAATAAATAACTTTATGCCATTTGGTGTTTTTGTTTTGTATTTAATCATGTTTTTTCTGTGTTGTGTATCTGTAAATTTATGCATCATTTATCGCTTATACAATATTAGTTTATAACTTTAAATAGAATATAAATATGTGTGTGTATGGTGTATTTATACATGCAAAATCTTTTCATTAAACTTTCTCCATTATTTGGCTGTTTTTACTTTTGAATTTTTAAACACTTTAGCTTTTAATAGTGCCAAAACACAAGTCACTTCACTTCCGTATTTTTTACTTTCACACTGAAAATTCTATTTAAGTGTATGTGTGTGTCTGTGTAGTAACAATAAATAAGGAGTTTATGAGGGAGTTTGGTACACTTTTTTAGGTACTTTTACTCTATAAAATCCTAAACAGTCACTATAAATAGTAAGTGCCACTGGACATTGGATTTAAGATCGTATACACTGTAATTGACGAAAAACACTCCGCTGAGTTTATTAAGCATATAATACGATCAATTAACCTTTCGACCTTGAATGAGTTAGATCTTTTCGAAAAATGTGTATGTCGTGCGAATTTGCAATAATTATGAACTTTTTCTCTTATTTGATCTGAGAATATTTCTTTTTAAAAGCGATAAAGCCGGAAAACGCATGCCACATTGCAACGGTGTTTCAGTAAATTCTGTCACCAATAATCACCTTTAGTCTCGCATGCTAATAAATGGATTTAAAAGCATTGAAATATGCATAAGGGATTTGTATATACCGGGTGTCCCAACTAGAACACAATTTTTAAATTTGGCGCCATTCGAAGTGTCATTGTTTGCCATTTGAACAATTGTTATTGTTTGCTAGTAAAAGGTTAGTAAAAATGGAGCGCTACACGAATGAACAACGCATTCTCATTGTGAAATTGTTTTACCAAAATGGTGAAAGTTTTGCGGCTACAGTTCGCAAATTGCGATCAATTTGGCGTCACAATAATGCTCCAAAAGAGTCAACTGTAAAGAGATTAATGGATAAATTTGCCGAAACTGGGTCTGTTAGTGATGTAAAGACAACAACGCGCCTTCGACCAGGTCGATCGACCGAAAATGTCGCAGCTGTACGTGATGATGTCGCTCAAACTCCATCCAGACAGGTCAAGCGCAAACAGTCAATGGTGTTCGGTATCGTGAAATGATAACCAGTTTTTTCTTGCCTAGAATTGAAGAAATGAATGTGGAGGGCATGGTTTCAACAAGATGGCGCCACATGTCATACAGCCAGAGAAACAATTCAATTGCTGCATCAGTCATTTCCCGGTCGTGTTATTTCGCGTTTTGGAGACTAGAATTGGCCGCCTAGATCGTGTGATTTAACACCTTTAGATTTTTTTCTTTGGGGTTTTTTGAAGTCGATGGTTTACGCGAATAAGCCGACGACGACTCAAGCCTTAAAAGAGGAAATTGGACGCTGCATTAATGAAATACCGCAGCATTTATGCAAAAAGGTCAAAAAAAAGCAAAGCCGCGGCGGCCATCTGCACGATATATTGTTTCATACATAACCTCATTCTGTCTACTTTACGATATAATAAAGTTTCACGATTTTTTTTTAAATATCTGTGATTTATTTAAAATTTAAAAATTGCGTTCTAGTTGGGACAGCCAGTCCTATTCTCCTGGCATGATGGCCACAACGTCCTTTAGTCGCTTCCTCTTAAATCTTATTAGCCATGTGGTGCACTGTGGAGCCATTCTAGGCCATATGTCATCCTCGCTTTATTACACCCAGAATCATTAATCCATCTCTTCTGGGCCGATATGTATCTATACGAAGTTTGCAAGTAGAGAGGAGTGTACTACAGTAGTGATCGACCTCTCGAAGGTGGATGATATGAAAAATTATATCCTTGCACTGTTTTAAACACGTTTTTTTTCGACATAAGAATGAAATGTTTGTCTAGCGGGCATTTCCCTAATTTCTTAGGACCAAAACAGTAACAAGAGTTTAATTTCTTCCCTAATATTTTAACTATCTATTAAACAATCTCAGGAACCGTAAGAGCCATTAAGCTAAAATTTCCACTTATCTAATTCAAACCCTGTTAGGTTTCGATTTTGTTTTGGGAGCAATATGTAGCGCTGTAGTCGTACTATAAATAAAGTATGTACGAACCAAAACGACTTATATTAATTACTGTATCCGAAACGTTTAGACCGATTTTCATGAGATTGGTCAGTGTCTGGAAAGTTACTTGGGGTTACTTGGGGTTGAATGGACGATTACTGCTCCTTCTTTAAGGAGATTTATACTATGTAACTTCCTAAAGCACAAGGGGGACAATTTATGCTCCTTGTTTTTGGTAATATCCTATTTTTCCCCCCTCGATCCGTACTTGTTTTTGTTAGATGTTTAAAAAAACCTATAAAAATATATAGATGTTTTTATTAAAGTCAATAGCACTCCTTCCCTGCTAGAAAAGCCAGTAGGACTCGTGTGAAAATATTCCTGCGAAATCCGTACCAGCAATCACTTAAGTACGTTGTTAAATTCGAAATACTAAACAGGATTTCTGTGTTCAAATTGCGGATACAATATTATTTCTAACAGATATTAGGAAAATTAAGCCGTTATCTCGGAGTTTTTAGTTTTTATTTTGTATTTTTATATTCCATCTCCAACTTTAAGCACATACTTACTGTGTGCCATCTCTTGTTGCTTTGATTTCTTAAGAGCATGTTCTAGTAAATATTTGTGTATTTATGAAAATATTTACTACATTCTGAGCTCATTATCTCTTCTAAAAAAAAAATAAAAAAAATTAAAAAAATTGTGAAAAAAAGACACTTTCATGAGCAAACCTATAGATACCAACACTTGCACTCTTATTTATTGTACAGTGACACTCAAAATATGTTGAATAAATTTCTTATGCTTTTTTTAATAAACAAATTCTTGATTTTTTACGATATTAAATAAAAAAAATATTTATTAAAAGTTTTTATTTAAATTTATTGTTAACCATTTAATTTAATTTCAAAAGCAAATGTTATGCTTTCCATTTTCTAATTTCATTAAATTGTTACATAAATAGTAGTTTTAATTCTAATATGAGTATATCTTTAAAGTATGCTGATAGCTGTTTTCGAAAATGCATTCGATGCGTCTAAAGTTGGAATAAATTTTCAGTATTCTTAAATGTGTACACTTTAATTTTAAAAAAATGTTTTAAAATGTTTAATAATTCAGATCTTAAAAGAATAAACTTAAGACAGAGTAAATGATTTACAATAGATAAAGTTTAAATAATAAGAATAATAATAATAATTTTTTTTAATAATTTTTTTAATTATAATTATTTGTAGATTTGAGATAGAAATTATTTTTTTTAAATTCATTAAATTCTTTATAAAAAAGTCCCCACACTATATATATAAAAGTAAAACTCTGTGTGTGTGTGTGTGTGTGTGTGTTAGCTATAGACTCCGAAACTGTAAAGCCAATCGAACTAAAACTTTGGCAAGTTGTTGTACACATTCCAGGGAGTGTTTATGGGCGGTAAAAAGTGGGTGGGGCTACGCCCATAAAAAATAAATTATCATTTTTAGCTACTTGCATTTGACCGATTTGTCTAAAACTTTGCACACATATTGAACTGTCATGACTATACAGTTTCGTGATTAGAAAATTGAGCAGTGCCACGCCCATTAAAAAAAAGTTATAATTTTTAGCTTCTTGAACTTGATATTTAATTAAAATTCAGAATGCATTTTTATATATTAAGGGGCGTAGCAACGCGCGCCGGGTTAGGCTAGTACAAAATATTTATCACTTAATTGTTTATTTATAAAAACATTTTCGATAGGTTTTCCTTTATAATATATTTTTGACAAATCATTTATTTATCTCAAATGCTCGCAATACTATACATTTAGCAATTAAAAGTTTTCAAGCAATTATGAATATTAATTATTGAAAATTTTCTCTTTTGTAAAATTTTTGTCACACACTGTTAAAATTTCTGCAGATTTGAAAACTACCATGAACTGACTTTTACACAGCTAAACATTTTACTATATGTGTTTATTTTAGCACAATTTTTTTTTTAATATTTTTTTTTTAACTTTTATCATTTTAGATTTATGTCATTCTTTTCCTTTTATAAATGTTTAATGTTTATCTTAAAAGTTTGCGAGTGTGTACGAAAGACTAAATATCTTATAATTAGAAGACACTTTTTTACTTCGACTCTGCATACAGGCACAACCGCACATAAATCTTGTGTGTGTCTGATGTTTACATATTTACACAAGAAATTGTAACGATGAACTCTTGCGTATAATTTTGCAAAAAAATTGAAAGTCAAAATAACTAAAAAAAAAACAAATTTAAAAACTAATTCATAATAATTTTCAGCAGATAAAGGGTTTCTTAATTAGTGCTGGTAGTTGTTGACATTGTTAGACTTTTGCTGCTTCGATTTTATAAAGTCGTTAATCTATGTCAATAAGTTGCAATTGTGTAGTTAACATAATCAACGCACGCCATTGCTAAAGCAGCTAATACACGCAATGTTTTTTTTTACATTTGCTAAAAACTGTGTCCGATACATGAGGCTTAGTTGATTAAATTTGTTCAAACACTTGTCATTTACATTTACCTAATTCATACATGGGTCTTTTATATTCCATTTTTTTTTCAAACATTTAATAGCTCTTATGCGAACATCCTTTGAAATTCCTTTCTAATTTCCTGATTCTATTTTTAAATACATACTTGGAAATTGCTAATAAATCAAAATTAATCAAACATATCTGTTGTACTTGGAAGAATTACTTCTTGAATATTAAATTGTTTTTGTTCAAAAAAAAAATCGGTGAAGATCTTGAAAGCGAGGAGAGTGAAATGATGTAACAAAAAATGGGGTTGACATTTAAGAATAATAGTGTTAATGCCGAAAAAACTTTTAGTCACAAAGCTTAAGGACTTTAATGATAATTGTGCACCTTTTAGATACACGATAAAAAATATTTTTTTTATATAAAAATTTGCTTTGATTATCAGCATTAATAAGGTTTTAAAAGCTCACCTCGGTAATTCCAAACTAAAATTGTTGTGTAATTTTTAACAAACCTCTTACTTACAAACAGAATATATACGCCAGTTCTGCATTTCGGGTAACTTAATTGCTTGAAAATTTTTTCATGGTGCGGGAGTATACACTTCTACCATTAATACTAAAGCGAAATTCTTTGCTCACCCTGAATAATCTGTGACTACAATCGCTAACCAACATTAGTTGACTTTAGCATTGTTTTAGTTTTGTGTGAAACAATTTTTTTTTTTTAAATTGTATTAAGCTCAGTGACCACATCATAGCTTAGCTTTGATTTTGAATTTTTATATAGGTAAAAGTATTCCACTAGCCCTTTCATTTGATACCCAAATTGATAAGTTAAGTAAAAAAATTATCCGCCATTTTGTTTACGGACGCCATCTTAAATTTTAACTTCTTCATTGTTTACTGTGTGCCAATTCCTTTCGTTTGATAACCATATTTATGTGATTGAATGTAAAATTTTCTTGTACGCCATTTTGTAGTGGCGGCCATCTTCGATTTAAATTTTTTTAATAGCGTATTATATTCTCATTTCATTTGATACCCATATCATTCCTCAATCTTGTTGAAAACCTAACAAAAAATCAATTTTTGTTTGTTAATTTAATTAACTGAATACTGAAGCATTTATACTTTTATGCTTACATCCCAGTTAGTTTTGGTCAGGTTTTCCCACAAAAATGTTCGTGACTACAGCTTGTACTCTCTTGTATTATTTAGCATGTCCATAAACTATTAAGGATCTGTAATAACTTAATATATTTAAAATATTTTTTATTTATTTATTAAGGTATTAGTGAATAATTATAAGTTATAAACTAATGTGAAAAAAGGCCATGGCTACGAGGCCTTAGGCTCGGTAACTCTATAAGTTTTTAATATTTTATTTACAGTATTTTTATTATTAGTGCTTAAATTAAATTATATATATTAGATTCCTTCAGAAAAGTAATTATTTGGTTTATTTTAATTTTATTTTTGCCTATAACTTTGTCGGTTTATTATCGATTTATACAAAATTGTTAACGAATATCCGTAGACTCATATCGTACTTATTTATAGTAACAAACGTCTCTATAAATAATCCTAGGGCTGAAAAATTTTTTTTAAAAAAAATATGGGAAAAAACCGTGGCAGTAGTGTTCATTTGCTCGTATCTCAGAAAGTTATAGGGCGATCGTGCTGGATCAATAGCGATTCATTATCGGATATTCGCAAAAGATTAATAACACATATAAGTCGGTCTGTAGAACATGTGGTTGCTTCCAAAAGTTGATGTTAACCAACATACGGACAGTCGGACATGGCTCAATCGATAACCCTAGTCATAAGCGTTGAAAAAAAATATATTTTATGGGGTGGAAAATAAATATTGTAGAAATTACAAACGGAACGACAAAGATATGTATATACGCCTTGGGAGCAAAGGTATAACTAGGAAAACATTTTAACATGGTATGAGAGTTAACACTATCACTTAGACATAAAGAGATTTTGTCAAAAAGAAAATAAAGGTAATTGCAGCGAAAACTATCATACTTGTAAAAAAAATCAATATCCTCTATTCATGCGTCTTGTCCCAACCGTTTTTATTAAAATTTTAGCCAACTTTTTCAGTATCTTTTTATTGTTATTATTTATTTAAAAAAAAAAATTATTAAATAAGTTTCCTAAGGAATTACGTCTATTAAATTAGACAAGTACATCCATTTAATTCTTTTAAACATAAATAATTATATAAATGGGTTATTTCGCCTCAAGTGTACCAACTTTGGAAATCGATGTCTACCGAACGGGATGAGCAGTAGCTTAAAGCTCTGAAAGGAAAAGCCCTAAGCTTTCTTTTGAGCAAAAAAAAAAACCATTTAAAAAAAAATTATTTTTTAAAAAAATATATTAAAATTTTTTTTTATATAAAAATTGAAGAAATAGCTATCTAAACTATTTGGGACAAATTTTGCTGAGAGCTATAGGTAATAAGTTACAGGGATGAGAAGTAACACCTACTTGGCCAAAATGTCAAATTTTGACCCCCTATATCTCAGAGAGTTCTTGCCCGATTTCATTAAATTGTAATCTTATTATTGTATCTGAGCTACTATTTATCCCGATCGGAAGACATCGATTTCAAAAGTTGGTACACTTGAGGCGAAATGACCCAAATATTAAACACAGTAATTAATAGAAAATTGATTCTTTTTTTATTGCTTCAAAAGCTAGAGTTAAAATAAACATTTATATACGCGATAACATAATGCAATATCCGAAAATTTAAGCTCTTAAAAATAGTTTAATTTGAATTCATAATGGGTAAGAAGGTTAGAATGGAAGGTCCCATAGGGGAAGTTTTACGAAACAAGAGTTTTATCAATATCATTTTTTTTCTTCTTAATATACGTATTGTATTTATAGTTTTTGTTATGAGAAAGTATTTATTAAATATTTTGTTCAGCATAATTTTACTTGAAACACATTATAGGATACCATCCTACAGTACAGTAGTTAACCTTCCTCATGTTTCTTCAATTTATTTATTTTGTGACCACTTTAACAGTGCAAATTATTACTTTGCAAACAATTCATTTCATATGCACACAATTTATTATTAGTCTTTAAAAAAAAGTTAACCTAAAAACAAAACATTAACTACTTTTACCTTGATTACCACGTTAAAGATGCATAACAAAACCACATGGTCATAAGTTAACACGTCACTCCTTTTTGTATTTTTTCTTTCAGCTAAAAAATACTATAAAAATTAATATTTTATGTTTAAACACAATTAAAGTTGTTGCACTATCATTAAATCATATTTTCTCTTACTCTTTGATTAAAATTCTGCAGCAACTCTTTTAAATCAAAATTACTCTTTTGCTCTTAAAAAACAATATCAAAAAGCAGCTGATGCAATTTCATTTCGAGTTAAACTCAATTCAATAGTTTTTGTACTCGTTTATATTCATACACACACACACACACTGAGAAATTTCTACATTCATGTTTGCTGTATGTGTAATGTGTGTGTTTGTGTGTGAGTATGACAGTGAATTTCATTTAGTGATGACGTTAGTCCCTGTCTTGTTATCCTTTTTTGCTAATGTATATAATATTCAACTCGTGCTATACTACAACAATTTCTACTACTGATAACAGCTACAACAACTATTACATGGACATTTATTTAAAGAGCCTGAGTTTTAAAGTGTGTGTGAGTGTGTTTTAGTTAAAGAGTGTAATGGTTGTGCTTTTGTAGATGATGTATTTTGTGTGTGCTTTTAATATTTTTTGGTACATTTGTATCAAGGAATACGAAATTTTAGTAACAAATTGTACTTTTCAAATATAACGTTGAGTACAAAAATTTTATAGAAAAAAAAAATTTTTTTTATAAACAGAAAATTTATCGATTCTTTAGATAAAAATATATGAAGAAAAACTTTTTTAGATTTTTTTAATAGAAGATGCTTAAACAATTTTTATTTTGTCCGACAAAGGCCTTATATTATGGTACGGTTAATAAGTGAAGTCCAAACTCATTTAAAATTTATATTAAGCACAGTTGTTTTAAAAAGTTTTTAATAAAAAAGTTTTTATGTAAAGATGTCATTAAACATTAAAAAAAAAAATCATTTAAAATTTTTATAAAGAAAAGTTCAGTCAAATTTTTTTTATAAACACTAGCCGCCCGGTACGTGCTTCGCTACGTATCGAGTGAAATAATGAAAAAACTACATGCATTAGGTCCAAAGATACAAAATAACCGATTTTACCCGTTTTTAGCCCTTTTCCCCCTAAATTCCAAAATTTCGAAAAAATACAAAAATTTATTATAGATTGTTTTAAGGAGAGTAAAACTACGTTTTTACTTTTGCCTATTGCTATCCCTCTCAAAGATAAATGCTGTTCAAAAAAGTACCAAAATTCAGTTTTTACCCGTTTTATCCCTTTAAAACTCAAAATTTCCAAAAAGTACCAGACACCTATCCAATTATTTTTAACAGGCTCTTTGATCCTTTCTGAATTTTTGTGATACCTTTATTAAGCCCAGAGATACTGTGTTACCGATTTTACCCTTTTTTACCCGTAAACCGGTCGACGGATTTTGTGCAAACTTCACATAAAGCATCTACTAAATAGTCCGTTCTTGAGTTATAAAGTCACAACGCATTTGCAAAAGTTTAGTCGACGATTTATATAAAAGTTTTTTTTTTATTACATCAAATAATTTTTTCTAATTAGAAAAATTTTAACACAAAACTTTTTTAAAACTTTATTAAAAAATAATTTTCGTTTTTATTTTGTACTTTGAGTACCGCAATAAAAGTACCATTGTGTTGTATTTTCTTTATCATCTCTAGGTTTTGTATCATGTTGAAAAAATAGTAGTGGACTCTTTTTGTTGAATGTGTGTATGTGTGTGCGTGTTTGTAGGGGTGTATATGCATGTATGGTTTTAATACATTTGTGTTTTGTATTTTGGGACAGCAAAAGAATTTACCATGATTCTAAAGTTTAGTTCAGTATTAAAAGTGCATTTATTGTTTAAAGATTGTAAAAGTGAACAATATACGAACATTGAAGAGAAAAAATATAATCATAAAAGCAATGCAAATTTTAAATGTTTATAAAAAAAATAATAAGAGACGCAAGCATAAATAAAAAATATAATTATAAAACAAAGAAAAGTTACAAAAATAAAACAAAAATATTTAGTAATTTTAAAATACATACTAAAAATTAAAAGTGCGAGAATTTTAAATGTTCCTAAATCTACTTTAATATAAATTTTGTATATCGTGCTAAGCTCAAGTTTGTTATGGTCCTGTAATCAAAATAATTATAAATTTATATTAATCATACGTCAAGGTGTGTAATGTAGCATTTAAGTGGCTTGGCACCAAACTGAAGGTGGTTTTTTATATCGTTTTTTTTCCTCTTTTTTATTACTTTGTGTCGGGAAAATAAAATTAAATATAAAATACCAAGGATTGTAATTAGAATATTAAACTTTATGTAAAATTAAATATTCAGTTTAAATATTAAAAATATTTTTAATGATTAAAAATAAATGTAAGTAAATTGTATATTTGAATAAACATATATACATGTATGTGTATATGTGCTGTATATGATTTTAAACAAAAACTTTATTTATTTTTATTATTTTCGCCCTGAGGAAAATTTTTGCAAATTAAAATTTACAGTAGGATCTCGATAATTCGTAATCGAAAGAAACGATTGCTTTTTACAAATCAATGGAGTTTTCGAAATCAAAATGTTTAGATTCAACGAGGTTCAAATAATGTTGGGAAAGCTAGTTAGTCTACGATTAGGTTACTTAAAACATTGTGTTTATATAAGAGATTACTCGGATATTTTTTTAACAGAGAATATATTGGAAAGTAAAGGTGGCGATAGTTTTTTGTAAATACATTTCTTATAAGGGCGTAAATATATTTTATTGATAATTTCGAAAGTTTTCTATAGATATTTATAAAAAAAAACAAAATTTTCTATAAATAAAAGTTAATATTATTATACCCTTCACACAGTGAAAAAGGGTATATATAGGTTTGTCATTCCGTGTGAAATTTCTACAATTTTCATTTCCGACCCCATAAAGTATATATTTTCTGAAAGCTTATGAATAGGGAAGTCGATTAAGCTCTGTCAGTCTGTCCGTCTGTCCGTCTGACCGTCTGTCCGTGTGTATGTTAAAATCAACTTTTTGAAGCCCCCCGACATCGCTTGGACCCGGGTGAGGTATTAAAATATCAGAAATATTCGGGAGTAGATCGGTATTGAAAATCAGAAACATCGGTACATAAACAACTGAGATATGAGCAAAAACCCACGACCACCTCGATTTTTTTTTCACAAAAACAACATTACAACAACAACATACATACATACAAACGTGTATACTGGTTAGAGAAAACGTGGCATCGAATCCCAGCTGAGCCAAAAAAATTTTTTTTTTAAATTTTAAATTTTTTTTTTTATATTTTAAAAATTTTTTTTTAAATTTTTTTTTTATTTTTTTTTATTTTTTATTCAATATATTAATTATATTTTTATTATTTTTTTTTTTAATTTTTTTTTTATTTTTTTTTGTTTTATATTAATTATATATATTTTAATTATTTTTAAAAAAATTTTTTTTTTAATTTTTATTTTTAATTTTTTTTTTTTAATTTTTTTTTTAAATTTTTTTTTAAATTTTTATTTTTTTATTTTTTTTTTTAACATACATACGTAAATTTATAATTTTACAATGGGATGTTTTTATATATGTATATGTACGTATTTCATATGAGATGAATGGTGATGATGGTGATACAAACTACTGTTATTGCATGACTATACGTTGTGAAGGGTATATAAGATTCGGCACGGCCGAATATAACGCTCTTACTTGTTTTTTTTTAATATTGAATTGGTCAAATAAATATATTTTATTAATATCAATGTATTTGCTGTAAATATAGCGGTAAAAGAGCATTTTTCCTTTATTTATTAAACAAAAATACAAATTTGGTTATTTCGTGTTTTTGACTTAGTCATTATCGATTCTTTGTTTCACTTTAAACACGAAATTTATTTAACACATCTTTATGTATTCGATATCCGGTTTTCAAAATGAAAAAGGCCACAGTGGACACCATATAATAACGCTTGACCTCACACAGTTTTATTGGTTGCATTATAAAAGAATCCCATATAAACGAGAAAATAAAAATGCAAAAAAAAAAAATCTACACAAAATTTATGACTTTTATGTCGCCTCATAGTCCTGGAAATTATTGCAGAAGGATAACGAAGAAAAACCATAATATTAATAGAAATAAAAATGCAGCCTATTAAAATGGGAATTTTATAATGTGGCTTAAAATTTGCACTCGTGCTCTCATAAAAATGACATCAGTGTTAAACCACTACTAGCTCGGCATGGTCAGTGGGAAACCATTAAAGATTATATTTAAAATTCCACGACTCTAACACACACAGCTACATACATACTTATGTGCATATATAGTAAAAGTATAATAGTAATAATAAAAAAATTAAGTACTTCTCTTCTCGGGTGTTTTAATTATCTATGTGGCGAGTTACGTTTTTAGTTTTATATTTTATGACTTTTTTAATCTCACGCTTAAATAAAAGGTACGGAAAAATAAGAATTTAAAATTCTTAAAATTTGGTTTTTTGTTTTGTCTCTATTTAAAACCAACTTACTTAACAATTTATGCTGTTGTCAAATAGCGTGTAGAAGAAGACGGCATCTGTTTTTTTTCGTGCATAAAACAAAAAAATCTACAACAATTTGCATTTTTAAGTATTTTTTTAATTCATGCCCGTTTTTGTTTACTTCTCTCCTGTCCTCTCCTCTCCTTTTCTTCTATTAATCGTTTAGTATGGATTTAAGCTTTAATATCAGAAGAATAAAAAACCAAACGTGATGAATAGAAAACGACAAACTTATAGCGAAAAGTAAGGAATGGCATGGCAAATGTGCAGGGAAACTATTGAAAATTACACTTAAGTGCTTTTGAATTGGCGCTCAATTGTACTTTAGTGTTATTGTTGCTGTAGTTCAGTTATTTTTCTTTTTTTATATGTGCTAACGTTGCTGTTGTTACTGTCGTCATCTATAGTTGTAGTTATCGTTCGTTTTCAATTGTATGCATTTGTATTTTCAATTGTATGTTTTGTAATTGTATGTAGAGTGTGTAAATAATAGAGCTGGAGTTTTCTTTTTTCTTCTTTTTTTTTTTTTTTTTTTTTGAAGGAAATGACAATCTGCAATAATATTCTGAAACATAAAAAAAGCGATGGCGCCATTTGGAGTCTTTACCAACTTTTTTCTTTCTTATGTGTAAGCATGTTTATTTAAAGTTTACGGAGATTAGTTTAACCTGATTAGAACATAAAAGCAAACCACAATTAAAGAGATTGATTAATTTAAGGGTTTAGGGCAGTATTTTTTAATTGATTAAACATATTCAAAAAATCTTGTGTTTTTAGTAAATATTTAAACACTTTTAGAGGTTATCACTTATAAAAAACATGTTTTTGTAAGATTTTTAACAAGTCTTTTATTAAAAAATTTTTGAAAAGTTTTTTTTTTTTTGTATTATAAAATTAGGATTATCAGCAAAAGATTTTCTTAGTGCGTTATATGTTATATGTACATATGTCCAGTTGGGACAAGAGCTGTCTAGAAAATCATTATCGTCTAGGTATAAAGAGGGCTGTTCGGAATATTTGTTCCGCGCGTCATTTTTGTTAGCGGAATCCTTTTTGAAAATATTTTTTATTTTTAAATTGAATTTTTATTTTGTCGAACTTTTCTGTTTAAACTATTATTTAAATTTTTAATCAGGCTTGAGTTCATATTAATATTCTTTATTTTTACAAAGAATTTTTTTAATTGTTTTTTATTTTTTATAATAATAATCCATATTTTGTTGTTCTTTGTTGCTGTTATTCACTAACCGTAACATTAGGCATTTCCAAAAAGAACACATGAACTTACCTGCGTTTGATTTCCAAATTCTGCGAATTGGCAAATACTGTTCCTCTTTTTCACTGGTTTTAAAGGCGGTGAATTTTGCAGTTGCTTTGATATCCTTAGATAAGGTTCATACCTTTGCCACCCTATTCTTTGTCGAAATTCTCCTCAATATTAAAATGCAGAATTTAAATTTTAATGTCATATGTCACTAGTTTCTTTTTGGAGCCAATCTAGTCCTGTCCTAACTAAATATACAGTGATTAATGCGCTTTGCTACCATTGGTTTAAACTTTTGTAGAATTATGGTGGAATTAATGCAGATAAATATTTTTATAAGAGCTTGTGGTAAGAGTTGGACTTTCGTTAATTTAAATATCAGTGTCGAAAAAAGGTGGAACTTATTTAACTCTATCAAATGCCCAACCCCTGCATAAAATTTATTACTAATATTTTTTCCAGACTCAACGTTTCTTCAGTGCAATCCTTTTGTCACTTCTGACACTACCGCCATTTTAGTTTTGAAACACTGCTTTAATTACGTGGTTTATTATTTCTTTTACTCTCACTTTATCTGAGATCAGAAATTTGATTTTAATTTGCCTTCTCCTTCATTTAAGAAGCCCACAATTTTCGTTGTTTAAAAATGAAATAATTTTTTATTTCATAATGAAAACAAATTGTACACACACACACACGCTCTTTTGCGTATGTGTATGTACGATCACGTCCAACCACTAAATGGTGTTTTTTATCTCTTACATTTGCTTTATCTATAATTAAAATAAGTTTGTAAAAATCAGCAAGTAAATAAATAATTCTGTCTGTCTATCTGTTTTTTTTTTCCTAAACTCCTTAGGCTTAAAAACTATTTAATGGAGTTGAATAAAATTTGGATAAAATTCAAAGGTATTATCACACAATAGTACCTTGTTTCCAAGAAAAATTAAAAAAAAAACAAAAGGTTTAACACAAATCGGTAGATTGGATGTATGTAGTTAAAAAAAAATTTACTTTGTATGGGCATGGCACTGCCTTCATTTGTTTTGCTTTAAACCGTCTCGTGTGTCCTTAGAATACTTTACCAAAATTTTATAACAACTTTTATATAATTTTTATATAAAAAATTTTGTTGTAAAGTATAAAAAAATATTACGTCTTAGGGCTATTATTATAACTTACCGATAACTAAAGTTAGGATGTTATCGGACAAATAACTAGTTTTTCGTTATTAAAACTTCACTTTAACCAAAAAGTGTCCGATAAGTTAAAGGGAAGATCACTCTACCTTTAACTTTTAACGTAAGGTTTATAATTGCAAGTTACCATATTTTCTACCGTATAAAGGAATTGTTTACTATTTGCTTGTCGTTGCCACTTTGGTTTTAAAGAACTGATAAATTTGTTGAGCATTTGCTTTGGTGCTGCCATACTTTAAAATATATACAATTTATTTTACAGGCAGGTTGTAATAACGAAAAATACTTAATGGTCAGTTTATTGCTCACGTTAACAAAAGTTACCTTTAATTAACATTAACTTTGTCGGCAAGTTGTAAAAATGGCCCTTACTCTTATAATGGGTGTCCCAACTAGAACGCAATTTTTAAATTTGGCGCCATTCGAAGTGTCATTGTTTGACATTTGAACAATTGTTATTGTTTGCTAGTAGAAGGTACGAGGTTAGTAAAAATTGAGCTCTACACGAATGAACAACGCATTCTCATTGTGAAATTGTTTTACCAAAATGGTAAAAGTTTTGCGGCTACAGTTCGCAAATTGCCATCAATTTGGGGTCACAATAGTGCTCCAAAAGAGTCAACTGTAAAGAGATTAATGGATAAATTTGCCGAAACTGGGTCTGTTAGTGATGTAAAGACAACAACGCGTCTTCGACCAGGTCGATCGACCGAATATGTCGCAGCTGTACGTGATGATGTCGCAGGCAGGTCAAGCGCAAACAGTCAATGGTGTTCGGTATCGTGAAATGATAACCAGTTTTTTCTTGCCTAGAATTGAAGAAATGAATGTGGAGGGCATGTGGTTTCAACAAGATGGCGCCACATGTCATACAGCCAGAGAAACAATTCAATTGCTGCATCAGTCATTTCCCGGTCGTGTTATTTCGCGTTTTGGAGACCAGAATTGGCCGCCTAGATCGTGTGATTTAACACCTTTAGATTTTTTTCTTTGGGGTTTTTTGAAGTCGATGGTTTACGCGAATAAGCCGACGACGACTCAAGCCTTAAAAGAGGAAATTGGACGCTGCATTAATGAAATACCGCAGCATTTATTCAAAATGGTCATTGAAAATCGGTCAAGCCTCTCTGAAGGTGTTTTGTTACAAATACTGTGATTCATGAATTTTATAAGTATTTCAAAAGACGTTTAAGATTTTTATGAAAATATGCTTTAAATAGGAAATCTTTTGAGTATTGCCAATTCTTGGAATACTCTCCTACAACTTTCGATTAATTTCTAAATTTTTTATATGAAAAAATTTTTCTATAACAATGTTCAAAGAATTTATCGACTTTTTTTTTTGTTTTATTTTTATGAATGCGCTATTGACATAAAATCTTAAATAAATTGACTTTGATTTAATACTTTAATTTCCTATTTATAAAAATTCCTAACAAATCGTCTATTTATTTATCACTTTTTTCATCAATTTTATAAAAATTAAAATTTACAAATTAAATTTTATTTTTAAATCTTTCATACATACATCTTATACCTCTAACGATTGCATTACCAGAAATTTATGCAGACATTAAAAAAATTACATCGCAAACTTATGACATTAGGAATGTCATTTTCTTTACCACGCACATACACCTGCCAGGGGCTAAATGGTCATTGGAGAACCATTTGAATATTATCGTTTTATTTCATTTTTATTTTTGTACTTTCGAAAAAGTTTCTCTAACGAGTTACAAACCACAAGGTATTGCTGTGCAATGTTTAAATTTATGGTAGACAAAAAAAAGAAACATATTTTGCTACTGATAAAAAGGAAAAAATTACAAAATTATTTTTGTATAATAAAATTATATGCAAACATTGCTATTCATCTGTGTGTTGAGCGACAAGTAGCAGATATTTAAATGAAAAACTGAATGAGTTCTTTTCGGAAATGCTTAATGTTACGGTTGGAGAATAACAGCAACAGAGAACAACAAAATATTGATTATAATTATAAAAAGAAATATTTTTAAAAATATACTCAGTTAACTGTTTTGTGTAAAGATAACCTACTAAAGCTTCTATTTGTGTATACACGATATAATTTAGCGCTATAAATAATTTTTTTTTAAACCTTTAATTTGGTTTCTGCTACGCCGTGTCCTTTTATATTTTCTTGATGTAGTTTAAACATATTTGTTGTTTGAAGTATTAAAAAAACATAATCGAATATTTTTATAAACAATTCGCCTTGTATCTACCTGAATGAGCCTAGCTAACGTTTGATTAAATATATGTTCGTGTTTTACTCGGTATACAATACCAGATCTATAAACGAATAAATAAAATTCGTTTTCTTTATTCAATTCGCTATGCATTAATTTAAAATGTGAATTAAAAAATATATACAAAATATAAATTAAAATATAATAAAATCATAAATTAAAAAATTTTTGAATGTATTTATTTTATGTGAAAAAAGAATTTTAATCAATTTTGAATTAAATTATCGAAAACATGACGGTAGAAAAGTGTAATGCATGCTTTCATTCAATTTTTAGTTTGAAAAATAAGCTGCATAGTTCCGGTTTACTAATTACAGTTATACCATTTAAAAGCATTTATTTACACCAACAGCTAAAATTTAAAAAATCACAATTCACTGCCTTAATAATTCGCAGTTTTATTCAAAAAGCAATCATTCCTTTATAACTCTGATATATATACATATGTGTTTTACGCATGTGTTAGTAGCAATATTCAACACATATTATTTTTTGAAATGCTGAAACAATACACAAATTACGCATATTTTCTTTCTTTCTTAATATTGACTTTTAAATAGCTTTAAAAGAAGGTACAAAAATTACACTGTGCAACTGAAAACAAAAAATACTGGGGAAACGATTCTGTTTTTTGACAGGTGTCTTATAGCATAATTCAGTTTTTAAAGTCTTGAGTTGCGGATAGAGAATCAGGTTCTTCTAATCTTTATGCACTTAAACGCCAGCAACTTACCTATATATTTTATAATTTTAACCTATTTTATTGGTCAAATTTAAAAAGAGAATCAAACGCCTTTCGAACGGTATATTTAATTACATTTATACCTTTAACAGACGTTGGTTTATTTCCTTTAAATAAATCGGGGTTCGTAGTAGATTAAACTTATACTGTACTTTAATTATTATTTCATTTATTATTAATTTGGTATACACACAACGATCTCTGTTGTACAACTATGTACCAACTGCTCACGTAAGGTCTCTTATCTTTGACAAGGGGCCTAATGCTGATAATCGCCTGCAAATATGTAAATAAGACTAAATCTTAATAATGTGTTAATTAAGTAACCTTAAGAAAAATGTTTGAATTTCTTCTGGAAACACATTTTTTTGGCATTTTCAAGATTGAAAATGTTTTTACACAGTATTTTATTTTAAAAAACATTACAATGTTTATTCTGTATCTGCAACAAGTTCTCTATTTACATAATTGTATAACCTTGACCATGAGTGATACAAGTTTGTCAGTCCGTTTATAATTTGTATAATATATCTTTTCGTCCACCCAAAGTATATATATATTCTTGTAGCGAAGATGACTTAAGGCTATAATACACGGCATGTTTTTTACATCTGACTTGACACATTCCACACTGATAAATACGAGCATGTCGTGTGTTACCTTTAAAACATTACTTCTGTAAAAAACATGTGTTGAGACATCTGACAAAATTTCAATTAGAGCGCGCTCTATTTTCTTCTGTAAAAACTGGTGACATTAGCCGTTGGCAGAAATCTCTGCTGCTGCAAAGCAGTCAGCGTAAAAGTACAATTTTGATAGACATGTAGATTTACATATGTCTCACAAATTTTAAAGTCAGATGTAAAAAACATGCCGTGTATTATAGCCTTTAGCAATGCCTGTGTTTTAGTTGTAGTCAACTCCTTTAAACTCTCAGATGTTACGCGGTATGTTATGTCGAATATATTTAATAGAATTTTTGTATTTAAATTCAGAAAAATTTGTCCATGAATGACTCGTTATAATCTTAAAACAACGAAAAGTTTGTTAAGATTTGTTTCGATTTAAAATGATACAATGAAACATTTTGCATTATGTTTCTTTTTTATGCATAAAAAATAACATCATTCATTTGACCACGACGACTACTTCGTATATACCGCATTCTGTCAACCTAATTTTCCATCACTTTTATTGGTCCTTTATTTCCAGAGAAAGAAATAACAATGTGTTTAATCACAATATTTAAGGGTTAATTCACTGGACAATTTCTTAGAATTATGTTATCACTATTTTTTATTTTAAATAATCGATTTTGCGGTAACTATACATTTTTTTATTAACTGCAGAAAAGAAAAATTGATTCGACATTATTCGTAACGTTCTTTATTGGCAGATATTGTTTGAATATTTTCCTTAATAATAAAGAAATATGGACTAAACACACCACCAGAATGAACTAAACACCATAAAGTAACTTCATCTAGATCTTATAATTTCTAAAGAGTTTCGTGTGAAATTTGATCACCCCAAATTCTAAGAATCCGTTTGCTGTCATAAACGCCGTTGAATTCTTCCTAAATCAATTTTAGTAGTCACATAAAAACACTAACTTTGATAAAAAAATAATAATAATTGCAGAACGTCGTTAAAGTGTTCATTCGTATGTTTCCATGATTAATTCCTACTATACTGAACCAAATTACATAAGACATGCCAGAAAAGGATAAACAATGTTGCTATTAAAGTCATTTCAAAATGTATCATCTCTATGAGAGACCCCTATATGTGTTGTGACTAACAATTTTGTTTTTTATTTTTTTATTTGTAATTTCACTTCTAGAAGTTGTTTTAAAGGCAATTTGCCATTTCATTTTTCTACATAAAAAAGTGTACAATTTTTTTTTTAAATTCTTTACCATCTCCTCTTGATAGTGTTTTTGGAAATCACTCTTGATACAATTATTCATCCTCAATAAAGTGTTACACGAGTCAACCATCAAGTGTCATCAATTTACAAGTTGATTGTGTGTTAAAATGTCATTAATTTTATGTAACAATATCATTATTATCCATCAACAACAATAACTACAACCTTTACAAATATACCAGAAAAAAATACATACACATATACACACACAGCAATCCATATAAATAAATTTTCATGTGTAAAATACAGTTGAACGGAATTGACTAACTGGCTGTCTTGCCACCCTGGTGTATATTCATACAAATTAATGTAAGTGTGTTGGTTGGGTTTTTGGTGGCATGTCTATGGCATTAAATCTGCATATCAAAAGAACAGGAAAAGCAAAATTTGTTGTTGGCGGAAATCAAGTGTTTTCAAGTAAATAAATTATGAATATATTACTATTCATTCATTTTGCTTTTTTTTTTCTTCATTTTTTTTGTATTATTGTTTTGGTTTTTCTTGTACATTTTTGTCAAGTAGAAAATTTTGTCATTATTTTAAGCTCCTTGGCAAGTCACATCAATTATCTGTCTGTTGACTGCTATTTAAATAAAGGTAATAAATTTAAACGCACATATACATGAAATGTCATTTTTGGATTAAAATATAGAACTGTACGAATTTTGTTTGAGAATTGTAACTATTTTCCTTGCAATTTTTTTTTTAAATAATTGTTATTTTTAACCAAAAAAGCTTTTTTTTTTGGGTGAATTAAAAAAATTAAACTTCTTTTTTAACTAAAAAATTTTCTTATAAAATTCGATTGTATAAAAGTTTTAGTACGATGGGAATAAAAATTTTTGTTAAAGCGTCATTTCGATTATAAAACAAGTCACATTAGCTTTGGAAGCGAATCACATTTATTTTGGAAGCGAAAAGATACTACAAAAATCTTTTTATCCCTGTATGAATCTAATACAACCCTTTCAAAACATATATTTTTATACATTAATTAAGTCGATTTAACAAAGCTTAGGCTCACACTTGACAGCCGATTTCCGACAAATGTGCACAATCACAAATCCTATTGAAATTAGTTTATTATTTTAGGATTTATAAGCAATTGAGGTGGCTACTAACACAAAAATAAAATAATAAAACACTTCTTTCTGCAAATAAATTTTACTATTCTTTTTTATCACACTTATGTGAGTTTGAATTTATACCCAGAAAATAGACAATAAATTTGTCTGCCAATTGCATAGTTCAGTTCTTATAAAATTACAAAAATCATAACTTCTTGGTGCTGACTATACATTGAGGTGCCGAAACAAAATTCTGTAGACACAACCATAATAATTCTGGTACTCACGACCGACTGTTTTCACTGTGTATGTACTCATATTCGTTGTTTGTAAATGCATTTAATTATAAACAGCAGGCGCTAATAATTTTCAATGCTCTTTTGGTTTTTAAATTGCTTTTTTGTATATACGATCTTTCATTGTGTAAAAGTATGTACATGAGCTTTAGATGCTTATCGTATTATGCTGGTGTTTAAATGCATGCCCCACAGTTCGTGAAATTAATTTTGTTTCAAAAAGTGGCTCTTAAGGTTAATTCTTAGTAAGATGTGTGATACTTAAAAAAACACAACCGTTCTATGTTCGTACGTTTATTTAATGTTCCTTTTTCAATGGAGGACAAAAGATTGACGTAAAATGAAAATAAAATAATTTACTGAACAAAATGAAGTAAAACGTAATTCAATTCAAAGGGTAAAATAAATATATTATGTTAGTGTTTTCTTGTTTGACTGCAAATAAGGTCAATGGTCATCGCCCACACGACGATAGATTATGGCACCGTCTGTATTGACTGGAATAAATAGGAAACTAAATAGTGATTTAAAACTGTAGGGATACACACTACTCAAAATTCAATCCGTATGCAAACAAAAAACACAAAATCATTCATACACAGATAAGTATTTGCATATGTATGTGTGTATGTTGGCTAGAGGGGGAGGAGTTCTTTAAAAGGATTTAAAATTTTTTTAATTGAAAAACTTTTTAGTTTGACTTTAAAACATGTGTAAAAGCGTGTGAATAATAAATAATTTAAATTGAATTTACACTTTGTAGTGGTTTGTGGAAGAGTTTTAAAGGACATTTCAATAGTTTGTTTAAGGATATCTTAGAGTGTTAATTTAAAACGAAAAAAACTAAGAATAGAAAAGTTGAAAGTGTGGTTAGGGGAAATAAGTAAATAGTATTTCAAATAAACTAAAGTGTAATTTGAAAATGGGAAAATATTCAACTTACTAAAGGTCTCTAAAAAAATAATTTAATGCCCCTTTTATCGTTCTCTACTCAATCTAGTTTGTTTTCGTACAACCAAATTTTTGCCAGAAATTAATTTTTAAGTTACCTAAAACAACACAAATTGCGTTCGTTCGTCAAAGTACGTTCTGAGTACGTATATCGTCAAAAATAACACTTTTTATTAACGTCAGTTGCCAGATTGCAGCACTAGGCTTGTCATGTCCGTCTGTCCGTGTGTTGGTTGAAATCAACTTTTCGAAGCAACCATATGTTCCTTATATCTGTGTATGGTATACAGCTTCTGGAAATATCCGAAAATGAATCGCTATTGGAATTTAGCACAATCGCCCCCTAACTTTCTGATATATGAGCAAAAAATCACGACTGCCTCTATTTTATCCCATATTTTTTCCACCAAAATTAAAATTTTTCAGCCATAGAATAATCTATAAGTATCTTTGCTACTATTTTTAGATATAATATATACTTATATATATATTGGTTCCTTTAGTTCCTATAAGGAGCATAGGGCCTTATATAGATATAATATGCCTCTAGAGATATTCGTGAAAATTTTTTGATAAAGCGTGCTCTAATCGGTAAAGTTATAGGCAAAAGTTTTTTTTTTGCAAAATATATATTCCAAAAATTTACAAACTAAAATAAAATTTTTTCAGCTTCTAAACAACCGAGAGAGTCAATATTGGTATAATCTGAAAGGATTTGACTAACGCAATATAAGCACTAGAAAAAAAATAAAATCATGTTGGCCGTCACTACAAAATGGCGGACAATAAATTTATATATGGGTCAAATTTAATATTTTAAAATGTAACTTCTTGAACTCCCTTAATATTGGTATCAAATGAAAGGGCTTGAGCAGTAGAATACAATAAATTATTAAAAAATATAAAATCCAAAATGGCGAATTTTTTTAACCCCTTCAATATGGATATCTAACAAATCTTTACACGATAAATATTGGTGTCTATTCACACTGTTATTTGTAATTAAATTACTGACGCCTAATCTTCGTGGTAAATTGCACAATTTAGCAGTACGTTCAAATTAGATTTTTAATAGAGTTAATTAGTGTAGACATGCCAGAATTAGATTTTTTTTTTTCAACCATAAAATTTAATGAACCACGGTAGACTGCTAAAAGTCGCGTTAACTGATCGGGCAGACTAACACCATAGTTTTTGTACGCTTCACGGGTATATATAAGTTTGTCATTCCGTTTGTAATTTCATTTGCGACCCTATAAAGTGTATACATATATTCCGAAGCTTTATAGATAGATAAGTCGATTTAGCTATATCCGTTGTCTGTCTGTGTGGGCGTTGAAAACAACTTTTTGAATGCCCCATTTATCCCACGGACTTGTTTGTAGTATCAATTATTTCGAAATGGTTTCAAAAGTTTTGGTATTAAAAATTATTAAAAATTTTGACCCATTAGCGACTGAGATATGAGTCTAGAACCATGTATGCTTCTGTTTGCAACGAGAAAATTCTAAAAAAAGAAAAAATACAAAAGCAGGCGGTGTTGTACAGGGTGGGGCAAAAGTCGCGAAGGGGTTTAAAACAGTTATAACTTTTTTAATTTTTTAAATTTAGGTGTGAAAGATTACGTCACGTAAGTGAGCACCATTTTCAGCCTCGCAAAGTTGAGCTCTTTTAATAGCATTTTCCATGACACGAGTCAGAGTATCTGGCTGCAACGCTCTTATTTCGGCTCGAATATTCTCTTTGAGCTGTGCAAGTGTTCTGGGCTTATTAATATACACCTTCTCTTTCAAATATCCCCAAAGGAAATAATCTGGTGCTGTTAAATCCGGCGAACGGGCAGGCCAATTGAATGCTGGATTTTTGGAAATTAAACGTTCGCCAAAAATCTGCCTTAGGAGCTGCATAGTGGCTCGAGCAGTGTGTGCAGTGGCCCCATATTGTTGGAACCACATCTCTCGATTGTCAGAAAGAGCTGGCCTTAAAAAATTTTGGACCATATCTCGATATCGCTCGCCATTTACTGTTACATCATTTACATCGTTATCTTCGAAAAAGAATGGTCCAATAACTCTTTGGGACGTAATTGCGCACCATACTGTACATTTAAGTGGATGTAATTCTCTCTGATGAACCACTCTTGGGTTCTCAATACCCCATATTCTGCAGTTCTGCTTGTTTACAAAACCATTTAATTGAAAATGTGCTTCATCGCTTATTATCAGATGATGAATGAAATCATTATGTTCTCTGGCCAATTCTTGGAAGCGAACTGCATAAATTCTTCGTTCTTGGGAATCTCCTGGCTTTAGTTCTTGCACTAACTGCACCTTGTATGGGAAAAGATGTAAATTTCCATATTTTAATATTCTGCGTAAAGACCGCCGAGACATTTCCAGCTTAGCAGAGCGCCTTCGAGTTGATGTTTCAGGATTCTCCTCAACACTCTCCATAACGCGTTGAATATTTGCTTCACTAATTACTGAGCCTTGTTCCTGAAAACGTGTCACTGAGCGTCGAATCATTGATTCGGATGGTGAATTCCGCACATTAAAATGACGACGATAGGCTCGTTGAGTTTGAATTATTGATCGATGATGTTCAAAATAAAGTTCTATGATTTTGGTTCGCTGGATAACGTTGTAACCTTCCATAATTAATCTCCCAGATTTATTTTACAAGTCCTAAAAAAAAAAATAAAAAAAAAATTAAATTAGAAAAGTTATTAATTTTTCAAATCCCTTCGCGACTTTTGCCCCACCCTGTATATACTTTTTATGTTTATTAATGTGTACCAATGTATGTTAGCGAAGTTTTTTGGTTATTTAAGAAAGTGTTAATCTGTTTCACAATCAACTTATATGTTGCTTATATATATGTGAAGGTTTTATTAATTTAGATTTGTTACAGCCGAATATAGCGCTCTTACTGTTGTTAATGCGTCCCTAGCATAGAAAATAAAAATTTTTAGTTTGATATAAAAAAGTCATTCAATTATACTACTTTTTTGGGCATCAAAAGTACTGATTCCAAGATGAGTCACATTATTTAAACAAAGTAAACAACTTTTTTTATTCTTTTAATATGAACTTGCCATGCACTACAAGGAAATTTAAATAGTAAATAAAAAGTTTTTTTTTAAATAATAAAATTATAAAAATTGTTTTATAATTATATAATTTAATACGGGTTTACAAAAATATTTCGTTCCAAAAACTTTTCGTTGTTATCTTATGCACCTAATTATTTACTTAATTTTATTCAAATCCTTTTTACCTTAGCGTTAGTGGAAACGGAAACAATTTATTTTTAATACTCACTTATTTCCTTTTCACATGCATTTTTTTATTTTATTTGTTTTTTGTTTTTTTCATAAACAAATTCAGCAATAAAAATCAACTTTACCGTTTATAAGCAATTTTCTCAAATAAAACAGTTCATTTGTTTCTATTGAACTAAATTCTGTTTTCTGCTGAAAAAATATTTTATATAATACATATGTATACACTAATACACACAAAAGAATAATAATATTCTATATATTACACTATTGTATCTGCTATTTATTTTGGAAGCATGTCAAGGACAATTATTTAATACAAAAGCCAGCCAAGAAATAAATACATGCAACGCAAATAATAGAAACAAAATATAACAAGGATCTAGTTACTCGAAGGAAATTTTAATATAATATACTAGATATTGCTTGTCATCATACAATACAAATTTGTAGGGTGCTTTTTAAGGAGTTTATTTTTTTTAATTTATAACTTTTTTTCTCAAAATTTATTAAAAGAAGTTGTTGTACGTTTGTAACGTCAGAAAGAAAAGTTGCCGCCTTATGTATAGCGAACAACTAAAGGCCAGTTTAGACTATAATACAAGGTACGACTTTAATTAGATTTTTTTGAAGCAAAATGTGATGAAATTCTCTCCGTACTCAAAAAAATGAGAGTAAAAATATTTTTTTACGCTTGCACTATTAGTGTGAAGTAGAAAGAAAGTAGAACGATTTAGAAAGTAAGAATCTAATTAACACAAAAAATTAAAATCGCAAGTACAAAAAATAATAAAGAATATCTTCTTTTAAATTAAGAAAGGTTTTTTTTCGTTTTTTACAAAGGTAAAATTTTAGTTTTATTCGTTTTCTCTTGTTTTTGAATGTGTTTAATAAATAAAACAACTTATGGCGAAACAATTTTAAAAAAATATACATGTTGTTTTTGTTATAGTTGTAAAAATACTAGATGTGTTTGCCAATGAATACATTAAAATACAACTTTGATCTAATTAAATGCTCCATTTTTAAAACGATTTAAAAATTAGTAAAACATACGGTCCGCTTGTCCAAATTTTGTCCGCATTTTCTGTCATGTTTTCTACTAATGATTACAATTTGCTTTTACACTATTCTACTTTGTTCATTCTACATGAATTTTTGACATGTCGTACGACTTGTATTATAGTCAAAAATGGCCTTAAGTATCATTTTTAGAAACGAGTAATGAATGTTCGTTCGTCTGCAGGTTGCAATTTCAAATATACTAGTATTTTGAAGCGTCCGTAATCTTGTAAATAATTTTTGAAGCCAAAAATTTACAATTAATTTAACAATTTATTTGTTTTTATCTATTTCGGCTTGAATTTCTTCCCTGAAGTAAATCTAATTAACTGTAAACACGAAATCTTAAAATAAAAACAATAAAACAACAAGAAAGGAGTTTTAGTTGTAACACTACAGCAGTAGTTGTGAGTACACTCTCTTTGCTTATTTTTATACCGTACACAAAAAACAATTTGTGCCAACTCGTATTGCTTGTATTTTTGTTTTTTACACGCATATAGCTTGGGTTAGTAGCAACTCAAAATTCTTATAACCCCAAAAACACTAATCATCTAATTTTAATGATATTAAGAATGGTTTATTTTTTTTTATAAAAATCGGTTGTATAATGTGAGCGTGTAAACTAAGTACGTAACAAAAAATTAACTTGCCTATTAATATAAGATTTTAATGCAATTTTAGCTTGATTGGCGAAGAGTGTTGAATTTGTTTGTAGTAAGTGCAAATGTAAAATACTAAAATCGTACTTTAATTGAATTCAATAGAAACATTTAATTCATGATTTTTACACCTAAAATTAAACTTATATTTGAGACCAAAAAACGCTTAAAAAATAAATTTCATAAAAATGCAAATCCCCCCAACGAATTATATGCAGATCGGATTATAGTTGGCTATAGCTTCCCTTTATATAAAAAAAACTACTTATAATCCCGAAAACCTTCCTTACAGTCATAAAACTGTAAGGCAGGTTCGTTTTTTTTAACAATGTTAATGTTGACAAAAACAAAAACAATTTAATGTTTTACAAAACAAAGCGGAAATATGATTTACTTGAAGTTTTTGTTTTAATTCTATTTTATGCCAAAGTCTTAGAGTTAATGAAAGAATTAAAAGAAAACGGAAATTAAATTGTTGCTAGTTTTAACAGTTTAACAAAGTAGACGAAAGTGTGAGATTAATATTTTACACCCTCATAGCAGATGTTTGGCAAGTGTGTTAAATAATACACAGTTATTCCATTGTACATGTTTCTTGAAAAATGTGCTTTCAAATATGAAGGATAAAATAAAAGTTTTGTTGTAAATAGTAAAGTAGGATAGTAGGCAACATAATTTGTGGAGAGTCTTGTGATGCCTTGCCTCAGCCTCAAACGGATTTTTTTTTTTAATTTTTCATTTTGGTACACAGAAACAGTTACAAAATCTATTTTTAACAAAACTTTTTAAACTTCTAAACAACCTTGTTTTTATCTTCAAACAAATTTATTAAGAACGAAGTCTGATGAGATGACTATTGAAAGGCAAAAAATAAAAAAATAATTTCTGTCCTCAGTTGACCCCTCATCTGTATTGCCAATGGTATATATAGCTTTATCATTCGGTTTGTAATTTCTACAATATTTATTCCTGAAAGCTTATGATTAGGTTGATTGAGCATTATCCGTTTGTCATTCTGTCCCTGTGTTGGTTGAAATCAACTTGAAAAGCAATTATATGTTCCACAGACGAACGAATCGCAAAACAAGACTATCTCTGAATTTACTCTTATAAAAAAATACTCAGCTTTAAGATTATTTATTGACTCGTCTGTATGGATATAATAATATGTCTAGAGATATTTGTAAAAATTTACGAACAAATCGATCACTAATTAGCAATGTTATAGGCAAAATTTTTTTCATGCTCCTAAATACTTCTAAGACACACTAACGACACCGTAGTTTTAAAAATTATGCCTAAGAAAAACCAACAACTCGGTTTGAAACTAACTAAGATGTAAGCGCAAAAATACAACTATTTCGGGATGTCTCCAAAAATTGTAAAACGAGAACTGAACTTTTCAGCTTCTAGACAATCGAGAGAGCAAATATGGGTATCTAATAAAAGGTCTTCACCATCGGAATATAATCCTACTAATATAATAAATGTGAATGTTTGTATGTTTGGATATTTGTTACTCAATCACGCAAAAACGGCGGAACGGAACCAAATGAAATTCGGCACATAGATAGATAACAACCTAGATAACAACCTAGATTAACACATTGGCTACTTTTTATCGCAAAGTCGTTGGCAAACTCATCATCACACATCCTAAACGGGTTGTTTATATTGTAAATATTTTTATTTTTGTTAATACTAAATCTATCTTTTATCCCGATAACTACGCAGACAAAGTAGCGGGCACAAGCTAGTACTCTATAAAACAAAAATTTAAAATCGATGATGGCCGCAACTACAAAATGGGGTATAATAAATTTATATATTTGTCAAATTTAATAATTACAATTTTACCCCCTTCAATATTAGTATTGAATGACTTCTTAAATAAAATGGCGGATATATGGGTCAGATATTGTAAATACGGCTTTGAACACTTAAACTATGAAAAAGTGTAAATTCCAATTTTTTTTAACTCCACTATTATTAGCATTCAAGAAGTAGAAGTTGACAAGTGGAAAACAGTGAACCATGTAAAAACTCGAAAACGAAGATGGTGTCGAAAATACAGCAAATTGGCGTGTAAATGAAATCTTGGTAACGCTACGATAGTGTCATTATACGTAGTATATTATGATTAAAAGTATTATCTGATTTAGCACGAGCGAATATAGAACTCTTGTTAATTGTTAGAATGACTTCTTAATACAAATATTCTCCAGCAAGTCTATTAAACTGTAAACTAAATGTTATACACATATACAAAAAATTATGGTTGTAGTAATTATAATATAATTCAAATTGTGTGATTGTGGTCAGAGAACTGCAACGAGCACCCGTTTTTATGATTTATGATACTCGCCTTAAAACGAGTTGCGGTGTAGTTAGTACAGCCTATTGCTTTTGCATGTACTCGCTAGGGTCGTAAGAAATTGTGTTTGCAACATACGAGCCTTTAGCAAACACAATGGGCCAATTCAAAATGGTTGCATATCAGTCATATTTGTACTATTTCATATTATTTTATGCATGCATAAAATTTTTGTTAGTAATTTCCATACAAAAAAAATAATATGACTTTACACATTTGTTTCCTATGTATAAGAAATTGTTTATGTTATACTTTTAACCATACTGTCTCTCAGAGAGAATTTCTTCGCTTCTCACCTCTCAGAGAGAATATTTTCTATTTTCTTCTTTCCTGTATGCATACAATTTTTAACAGCGTCATCTCTTTGTCTTCTTTCTTGTATTAAATACATAATTTGTTAACAAAAGGTGTTCAAAGTCACTAGTCATATTAATATGAATTATATGACATAGTACAATATGAGAGTCTACTTTGAATTGGCCCAATGAAATTTATATGAGTTCTGTATTGTATTGTTTCGTAAATATACTACAACTAATTTACTCTCTTTTATTCAATGTTCTCTATCTGCCCTTCACTGACCTAGAGTTATAATTGTCTGAGTGCACAAGTGTTTACTCGCAGCATTCGTTATTCGTAGTAATATATATAGCAGCGTTGCCAGATGGTCGTATATTTAAGTAAACATGTAAGGCTAAATTCATTATGAAATAAAATGAATTTAAAAGTTATTACAAGAAAATTTTGGTGAAAATTTTTAATTAAAATATATAATGAACGCGACAGGCTTATGAATCACGATATTTTTATACGTCATTTTCATTTATATGTTAAAAATTTTACAAAAATATTGACCAATGGCAACGCAACCCAGTCCATTATTTCATTGTGCGACGTAGACACAGAATTTACTTTTTATATATTTATACATTTTTGAAATCATTTTACAACAAACACACAAATATATTCTATGATGCTAAAAAACAATTTTTTAAATGGCTGAGTGCGCTCTTTATGTAATTTTTAATTTAATGTATTTAAAATTTTATAGATAATAATAAATAAAATACTTTAAAAAAGCATTACTATTATTCATACATAAAATAACAAAACATGCACTAAATCATTTAAACGCCTAAAATAGTCTAACCTACGACGAATCATAAAATCTGGCAGCCACGTGTTCACTTAATGTTAAATTTTAAATACACGAACATATACTAAATGAATATGCCGTGAATGTTGTTGTTACGAGCTGGTCGTAACACTTAAGTCGTGTAAGTTAAATCAAAGACAATAGACTAGTCTATTGTCTTTGGTTAAATACAAAGAAGTTACCGAATATGAAAATAGAAAAACACGAAACTTTGCTTTGAGTGGTTGTGATATTGACATGTACAAGTAAAAAGCAATTGTGTAATATTTTTATGCATAAGCTCGCTTTGTAGGAAGAACGAGCTAACGAGCCAACATATCAGTAAAAGCCAGTGCTTAAAAGCATTCGAGACTAAAAATGATTTAGTAAACAGCGAGTGAGCTCGCAAGTATTATGTATTGTTACAGTTCTCTGATTGTTGTTAGAACATATAATAATTGTATTTGATCATTATTATATTTAATTGAAGTATCACGTAATTATCATATCATGACTGTAAATGAATAATAAATGTTTGTATTTTTATACCCGCCACCAAAAAAATGGTGGGGGTATATTCATTTTGTCATTCCGTTTGTAACACATCGAAATATCCATTTTAGACCCCATAAAGTATATATATTCTGAATCAGGGTTTGATTTGATGACGATCTAGCTATGTCCGTCCGTCTATCCGCCTGTTGAAAGCACGATAGAGGTCGCACCGAAAAAGCTAGGGGGCTCAAATTTTGCCAGAATCTTTCTTATAGACAAGGTTTGTTTGGTATTGAAAATGGGCTAAATTGGAATATTAGGAAGAGAGTTATAGCTCGAAAAGCAAGAGTAGGTCGAAAAAACCGTGTCCTTCAAACATCGAATAAAATGGAATTGTGTCCAAACGCATTAACGTAGACTCATGAAACTTCGAATATATATTTCCTGAGTAAAAACAATATTTCTCCCCGAAAATTATCTAAATGCATTAGGAGAGGAGTTATCGATCAAAATGTACGAAAATTTATACCGCACAGTGTATTTTTCGGTATATTTAAAAACAAAAACGTCATAAAAGCAACAAAATTGGATGTACGACTCTGAAATTTTGCACACTTTGCTTTTTGGTGAGACGCTTTTTTTAACGGAAAATCAATGTGCCACGCCCACTTTTACGCCCACCTCCCATATAACGTTTTACTCAAAATTCATATAATTTCTCTATTAATAAAGATTTTGGAATTATAAAGGGCTATATTAAAACACCTAAGTTGTACTCATTCGCAAAAAATAACTTTGACACGCCTACTATAACACGCCTATAACCGCCAAAATTAGAGGTATGATGATCAAATTTGCTACGTATATCCTTCTAATCAATGTTATTGTTGTGCCAAAAAGTTTAGGTGACACGCCCACTTTAACGCCTACCTCCCATATAACGGTTTATCTTAAATTCATGTAATTTCTCTATTGACAAAGTTTTTGGGAAAATAAAGGACTATATTGAAATATCTAACTTTTATTTGTTAGCAGAAACTTTATTGACACGCCTACTTTAACGCCCACTTTCGTTGAAAGACTACATTTACAAAAGCATTTTAGTAGCATATCGAAGTTATAAAGGGTGGTTAAATTTTAAGGACCGATGTTGAATTTAAATAAAACACAAATTATTTAAGAAATTATTATCATTTCTTTTTGTAATGATAATATTTGTATGGTTCAATTATGTATTTAACAAAATATCGGCCAAATGCCCCCCATCCTTGGCGCCACTCCTCTATCTGATGGTCCAAATTTTCAATGACAATGTTGATGCTCAATTGTTGGGCATGATGATGAGGCGAGGTTGACTGCTCTTTTGCCACACTATCGCAAAAACCAGCAGTGGTTCCCATTTAACGAACTAAGAAGGCATTCACAGATTTTCTAACATTTTATACAGACCTGTTTTGCAGAAATTTAAATATTTTTTACAATTCTCCCGATTGTGGACGAATTTGAACGATTTTGTTGATCAAAAGAATTACGAAGTGCACAAAATGCATTTTGATTTGAACGCCCATTTTTATAAAAAACCTGAATAACTTTAAAGCGTTGCTCATTTGCGTATCTTTCCACGGATCAAATTGAGTAAGTTTGAAATTGAGAAATGTCAAATGAAATGCAGAAAACAAATCTAAAGACTAGGTGTAGTTCACCTTCAACAAGTGATACATATTTTATTATAAAGAGATTATTCCATAATGATTAACAAAATAATAAATATTGTGCTTTAAATATACACAAAATTGGTGGTGGGTATAAAAGATTCGGCACAGCCGAATATAGTGCTCTTACTTGCTTTTTTTTAACAAATGCTATTGATTGCACTTACCTTTTTAATAACAACTTTTCATACCAATATATTTTAATAATTTATTGTGTTTAGGGCCAGTTTTACAACTTGCCTTTAGTTAAAGGCAGGATTTTTTGTGCCCGATAAATAGCTAAGCATTATTAATACTTCCATTTTTTATTGTTATTATAGTTAACAATAATAATACCTTATAGATAAAAAAAATAATAAATGAGGGCTTTATAACGCAAAGCCATTTATCGGTCCGACAAAATCCTGCCTTTAACTAACGGCAAGTTGTAATAATGGCCCTTAGTCTTGCTTTTTATTTATTATTTTTTTCCCAAATTTTTTGTTTTTTATATTTTTTTTTTAAATACAACAAGAAAAACAACCTTTGAAAGGAAATTTTTATTATTAAAAAATATCACATGTTTATTGCTCTGCAACTGTACTGTTGTTTCGCGAAACACTTTATAGTTATTTGTAATTTTTAATGCTTTAGAATATGCTATTTTTGGCAAGATATTAAACTATTTTTGTCACAATAATAATTTTTGTAGGACAACCATAACGAAGTTTTCATCAAAAGTGAACATTAAATAAAAAAAACAATTGAGCAAATGTTTGATTATCTCAATTAAATGTATGAATAAAAAAAAATAAAAAATATTGTTAGTTAGAATTACAATATGACAATCCCGATCAAGTTGTAAGCATAGTTTTTGTCTGCGTGCTAAAACTCAACAAGCAGAATTTTTATATTTCTTCCAAAGTTGTTGCTTAGCATTTTTCCAATGTATTTATCAAAAAAAGTTTTGTTTTATAGAACTCTTGTGAAGTGGTATTCTCAAAACCTCACACAAAATCAGAGCATCAAGAAATTTTACTTAATGAGACAAATTTATTTGTGCATATTTCATATGTAGCTAATTAGTAATTTTTTTTCTTTTCTTTAATTGTATACGCTTATCAGGGATTAAAGTTTCTGTATTCAGTTCTTACCAAAAAAGAAAACAAAAAGTTTAACAATCATTAATGTAAATAATCTACTTATTTATTCACTTACTTTCTATATTTATGTCTCTTAGCGAAATAAAGTTTTTTTTGCAATTCAGCCACCCCTCAGTGTTTTGCACAGTTTTTCCTACAATTTAAACAAGTTTTTTTCTGTTACACCTGTAAAATACGAGTACTTTTACAGTTTATTTTCAACGCTTAAAAGCAGGCAACTAAAAATATGCTGTAAATTCTTAAAAGCATTTTTTCCATTTTTTTCTGTTTGTTTGTGCCAGCAAAAAATAAACACAAAATATTTCGCAGTTAATATTAAAAATACATAAAATAAAACAAACTTCGAAATTGTTGCAAACATTTAAAAAAAAAAAAACTTTTGTTGTTGAAAAACAAACACTAACAAAAAATGTTGCTGCTACAACTTGCTGGAAATAAAATGAGAACAAAAACATCAACTACAAAAGTTGAGTTTGTTGCAGGCCCAAAACTTAACGGGGATAAAAATGTTTTTTTGCTCCTTTTTTGTAATACTTTTTAAATACATTAAGTAGTTTTTTTTTTTTTGTTTATTTCCTTTATTTATTTTACAAACTCTAAATTGAATGGTAGTAAAAAATTAAGGCTCAACAAAATCGAAAAAGAACAGGAAAGGGTCAACTTTATATTTAACTAAAAAGTGTCTCACAGTGGTTTTCAAAGCAAAAAATTGGGGTAAATAAATGACAATTTTAAAATCTTAAGAGAAGTCTGGAATTTTTCCATTTGGTCTTTTTCGGTTGATTTATATTTAAAAATGTGGTATTCGAAACCGATGATGTAGCTTTTGAATGCATTTTTTGTCGTTAATATTGTTATGGCATTTTGAAGTGTACATATCAATTGTTTGTTATCACTTTGTTATTGAACATTATAGTGTTAACCAAAAAGGTTTTTTTTTTTGAAAATGTGGAATTTTGTTGCAACAAATCATCATATACGGAAAGTTTTGCTTTATTTTTTTAACTGCTAGATCACACTGTTTGCTCACCAAAGCTAAAGGTGAATGTGTTGCATCAGTTTCAACATGCTAGAGATGATTTGTGCGGCTCAGATGTGGTGATTTTGACACGGAAAACAAAGGTCGTTTAGGCCAGTCTAAAACTTGTAAGACTGAGAACTCAAAGCATTACTCCATGAATATTGTTGTGAAACTCAACAAGAAATTGCAAATTTATTAGGAGCTACTTAAGCTGAAATTGTAAAACTATTTACAAAGAAGTGATTGGGAAGTTTTGCCTCACCTGCAGTCCAGACCTACCACCGCCCGACTACTATTTGTTTCGATCGATGCGGAACTCTATCTGGCTTAACTTGATATCAGTGTATCCAAAATTGGCCTCAAACGATGATTTAATGGAAAAAGGTTATAACTAACAATGACCAAAACTTTGAAAATGTTTCATTGTAAAAATTGCAATATTGCAAACAATCATTCACTGTTGGTGAACCAACATTCTTTTGAATACTGGCCAAACACATAATAAACAAATGATCATAAACATTCACCAAATAATCATCTGTCCTCATCGCCTACCTAGCTGGTGGCTAGAGCAGAACAAAACTAGTGATAATTGAAAGAAAATAATAAAATAAAGGAAAAAGGGTTGCTGTTGGTAAAATTTCGATCTCGTTGTAGAAAAAAAGAAAACAAATTAGTTACCGAATTAACTGCCTGTTTAACGATGTCGAAAGAAAACCCAAGTTTTCAATATATTTGTAAGAATGAAAATTTCGTTCGCATTTAGATAAACAGGCAGTAAGTTAACTTAAAAACCTGGGAGATTTACATCTAACACGTAATAACCGATCAAACAGTGCTGATGATGAAATCGTTGCTGCTTTTGAAAATGCATTCCACTCAGCAAGTGTCGACAAAACGTACTTTTCCAGTTTATTCTCTTATTATCACAATCTAAAAAATTCTTTTTAAAAATAATGTTTAATAATGAATTCGAGCCAGTATAAAAAGTAAAATACTTTGTAAAAATTTTTCAAAAAAAAGAGAAAACTATTTTAGGAATCCCGAATTTTTAAATTATAATACATCCAATATTATAAAAAGTTTAGTATGCAAACTTTAAACTAATGAATACTAATCCTCAAAACTAAATATTTAATATTGTTTTTATTTTAAAGCCCCCCCTTTCTATTCCTGTTATCATAAACAAACTTGTCATACGTATGTGCAATCTTATCATTAGGATTCATTAGTTTATCCTAAAATGACATGCACATGTTTAAAGACATGTCGTCTCATGTGTAAAACACCTACTAAGTAAAAATAATTACAAGTGAAACAAAGCTCCTTAGGATAATGGTGTGTGTGTGTGTGTGTATGTGCGTGTTTTCATATTCTTCAAGGATATTTCAAAATAGCTTTTTCTTTTCTATAAATGTCATTCATGTTGTTAAAGTCATTGTTTTTAAGTATGTCTTAACTTCAAACATATTGCATACACAATGTGTAAAATGAATAGAAAAGTAAATATATACAAACATACATACATGAATAATTAAGAACAAGAAAAAATCATTTAAAACAAACTGCAAAATTAAAACAACAAAATATTAAAGTAAATAGTAGAAATCGTCTACCGAAAAATTTGTTAAAAATAAAAAAGACATGTGCCAACATTATTATTAAAAACTATTTCCTTCATACAAACATAAACGCACTTAACCAGTTTTCATAAATACATCTTCCACACATCATTTTTTTTTTGCAACACATCCCAACATTTATAAATAAAAGAGCAATTTACATACTCATATACATACATTAGTACTTATGTAATAGTTTTGTACAACTAAATTCAGACTTGTTTGACTTGTTAAGCTTTTCATGTACCCTACAGAATTTAAATTGGTAAATAGAGACTTGACGTTTTTTATGTTTTACCGAATTGTCTTAATACCACTTTCGGAATATTTTGTTCATCCTCGTATTTTACCGTAGTCTTCCGAGATAAGAGGATTGATTATGTTTATCACAATTCTGGTTTCCATAACTCACGCCATGTAATCTTCACATATCTGCCACTTTTCCTCTTATTCAAGCAACACAATATTAGGGAAAATCCTATTTTGTATTAAGCTTTCTCCATTGCAGTTTTCACTTTTGGTCACAATGAGATTATGATCCGAGCTATTTTTGTCAGTTCTTATAGAGTTTCGAACATAGTCTCATGGCGAATTCAGTTAACAGAAGATGATAATACTACAACTTTTAACAATTAACAGTGATAAATTTGCCCGTGACGAATCAGATGATAACCTTCACCATCATGTGCATAGGTATAGTGAAAATTTTATAGCCTAGCCTAGATTTCACATTTAATGTTAATCGTCATTTTGTTGTAATATATCCGACGCCATATTTGGTGGGGTTAAAAAAATATGTATTTTTTCAGACGCCATCTTGGATTGTACACTTTTTAGTATTTATTATATTTTTCAGGTGAAGCCCTTTCATTTGATATTAATATTGTGGAGATTGAAGGGGTGCATTATTAAATACTAGCTTTGCCCCATATATAAATTTATTAAAAGCCATTTGGTAGTGGCGCTCATTCTGGATTTTAAATGTTTTATAATACAATATATTCTGACGGTCAAGCCCTTTCATATGGTACCCATATTTAAGTCTGGTTAGTAAATTTTACAAAAGTCACCAAAGCAGTTATATTTTGGTGCTGATATCTCATTTAGTTTTTAACCGATTTGTTACTTTTTCTCAGGAATAATTATCGAAATTACGGGTTGTAATTTAGTTTCCGAAAATTATTTAATAGCTTGAGAAAGTTGTCTAAAAATTTTTTACGAATATCCTTAGATACAAAAGTGTCACAAATTTATTCTAGGGCTGAAAAATTTTAATTTCGTGGTAAAAAAATGGAGAAAATATAGACAGTCAGGATTTTTTAGCTTATATCTCAGAAAGTAATGAGGAAATTGTGTTGAATTTTAATAGCGATTCCTCCCTTTCTGTACAACATATGAGGGTTTCTAAAAGTTTATTTAAGCAGTACGCAGACAGACGAAAATTTCTCGATCGACTTCCCTATTCATAAGTTTTAGAAAATATATATGTACTTTATGAGGTCGGAATTAAATATTGTAGAAATTACAAACGCAATGACAAAAGCCACAACATAACTATATATATTTGTGGCTTGGAGCTAAAAGGGCCAATGTCACTTTTTTGCTCTTTTGAGTTAATCATTGCATTAGATTTTTTTTCTTGCTTTATTTCATTATAGTAACCCAGAACAGCTTTATAAAAAAATGCTGGCCAATGTCACTATAAAAGCATCTATAAAAGTTAAAGTTTAATTCCAATTTTCTTAAAAGTAAATATTTTGACATTGGTCCTTTTAGCTCCAGGCCACAGATATGTACCCTTGGCATCACAGGTGAAGGGTATAAAAAAACAAAATAGTTTTTTGTTGTTGCTTTAGTTGGCCGATGTGTCACAAAGAACATGGTTTTTGTTTGTGTTTTTCTTTCAAAACACAACAACGTTGATGTCTTGTCAACAACGTTTGTAAATAGTTAGAATTTTACTCGGTAAAGGCGTTGCAGCAAGAATTCAATGTATTTAAAAATACATCGAGATTTTAAACGGGCATTTCTCGAACTACGTATAGACCAATATTAAATGTGTCTTATTTGGAAGGTACAAAACCTATGATTTAGTCGTATATAAGTATCATTCTCTGTTTTTTCTTTCATATAAATATTAACATACAATTGGCTGTCATATTACAAAATTATACAAATACTATGTATCAATAAATAATAATAATACAAATAATATGTATCAATGAACGACGTACAATATTTAAAATATTTTCCTTAAAACATCGACACTGCTAACAAAATTATAAAAGATGTAAAAATAGCAATAACTAACTGTGGAAATGTATTTCATAATTGTCATTTTATATGTATTTTATTTCATTAGAACAAATGCAGGGATGTATGTATAGCAAATCAGAATTACAATGCTGAATCAATGATTTCTTTTATCTCATGTGTTGTGTGCGTGAGCATGAGCTATACACAGTCAAGAACCAAAGTCTACGTACACCATAAAGCTTTGTACACACGGTTGTCAGATCGTACAATATTGCCTGAAAAATTGGTAATAAATGCCTTACAACCGTGTGAACTGGCAATTTTTGCCTAACAATGTTGGCAGAAAAATCATTGTCAAACCATTGACAGGCGGTCACCTGGCAAAAATATTGTCAGATATATGACAATTGTCTGAACACCCTTAGTCGCTATTCTCAGAACTTTGACACATATTGTCATATAATTTTAAATTGGCAGATGTACAAGTTTTGTGCATTTGACAATGGCGTCATTGTCATACAAGTCAGTGATGTCAGATGTATAAAATTTTGCTTTTAGTATTGTTGAATAGAATGCTGTTTCTAGGAATTTTCTTGTACTTTCTATATTGTTACTTAAATATGTTAAAATAAAACATTTAAATAAAAACAAACTAAGAGCGTTATATTCGACTGTGCCGAATCTAATATACACTTCACCAGCATTTGTTTTGTTTTTAGGCACTCGCTTAAATTCTGCAAAAATAACTTAATCCTTATTTACAAAGAAAAACTAAAAGCAAAAAAAATATACATACATCTGCATACTATAATCAAAGACATCTATACATATTTACATATACTATATAATCTTGAACTTCTATACATACATACATACTTACATATATGAATTATTATATGTGACAGCGCATAAAAGGACCTAAGGGTAAAAAAAAAACAATTTTCAATTTTTTTTTGATGTGGACAACATCTGAGCATCGAATGAGACCGATCCCTTGCCCCAAAAGTGTTCCCTCCCAGAGATATGCGCGTTTTATAAAAGTGAAGTCGACGATTCTAAGCGCAAATAAAAAGGGACGTAACGGTAAAATGTATTTATTTTCAATTTTTCCCCTACTAAATTAACAAAATAGCCTGATTTTACGAAACTACAACAAATTTTTTTTCTCTTATGAACAATTTAAAAAAATCATTTAATCTTTAAAATGGCTCTTCTGAACAAAACCTGTTTTTACCCTTAGGTCCCTTTCTCTATGCGCTGCTACATATGCTTAATATAGGATTGACTTATACCGTTGTACGTCATTTTGCAGTGAGGTTGGAAAAAATATGTAATTCGCCATTTTGTTTTGTACGCCATCTTAGATCAAGAATTTTCAAGCCCTTTTATTGGATAACACTATTAAGGGTGGTGTTCATTACAAAAATTGTCTCATATATACAGATCCGTCCGCTATTTTGTTGGCGGCCACCTTGAATTTATAGGTTATACATAATGTTCTTTAATCTATTTGTCAGTTTCTTTATTTTGTGTACTAGAACATGTTTGGGAGCATTTTTTAGAAACGTAGGAATTTTAAGTATATTTTTTCATATGGCATCACTTTAAAAGGTTATTTCAATGCAACAGCTGTTTTGCAAAACAAAATTATTAATTTTCTTGTATGTTTCTTGTATTTTTAGTTTTGTGTCAATAATTGGAGAATAAAATGATAATTAATAAAAAAAAAATTATTGTGAATTTAAAGAGGGCGGTACAAAGTATTCCATTTTTAAATCAATGGAAGATTTCAGATTCCCAGACGCCATAGAAATCTAAAATTGTAAAAAACAACAAGACCAAAGCAATTCTGACAACTCATCTAACATTTTTTTTATCGTCATCTGACAACCGTCTAAACTTAAAATTTTTTGCCGGACAACATCGTCAGATAAAGTTATTGTTAGAACAATGTCTGCCAATGAAATTGTTAGCTTTTTTGATGAAAGTCTGACAACTGTCTGAACTGACAATTTACCTTATGAAAGCAATTCTTCATTGTCATTCCATTGTTAGCATATGTTTAGATAAATCAATTATGTCAGATCTAACAACCGTCTGTACAGAGCTTAATAAATGATAACATCAGAAAGAGATGATACAGCAATACCGAAACAAATTTGTTTCCCAAAATATTATACATACTTTTGTCAGTTGTTTGTAGAGCTATCTTGATTTAGTTTTTATAAACTTGCTTCGTGTTGTACGCCATTCATATAAAAAAACAAAACCAACTCATGAAACATCAGTTGCTTTTCAGCAAACATTCATGAGTTCTATACACTTATTACAACGAAGTGCAGTTCATTAACATGTTCATGTAAAGACATGATATAAAATAACACGCTTAAGTTAAAAATCATTGTGTTTCTCAATCTTAATCAAAAATCATTTATTTCCATTTTTTCCTCGGTATGTACATATGTATATATTAAAAAGTTTAATATTTTGATAATTTTTTTCTTTTATGACATTCTAGATAAAATCTTTCTTTTTCTAAAATTTGAATTTACTGAATATAAAAAAAAAGTTGGCATAAAATTAAAGATTACCACTTTCCCACACACTTTGAGTTGCCTCTTTTTTTAAATTTAAATTTTAAAACCTAAAATTTGATGGCATACAAATGAAAATAAAGTCAAACAATATTGTGGTTAATTCAAATGCTATGGACACAACTATCTGTCATTTCGAACAAAGCTACTTATTGTTGTCATTCCTACTGTATACGACTACAATTATATTGAGAGAAATGTCATTAGAAATATTGTGTATCCTTAAGCAATCGAAAAATCTTTAACAAATTTTTACAAAAATCAACATTTTCTCACCATGGCACACAGGCAAAATTTGTACGTCAGGTTGCAAGAGAGTATAAAAGTAATAAGTACATTTTTCAGGTTTCCATACATACACACTTACATTATAATTGAAATTTCCAAGAAAAAAAAAGTTTTACTAAATTATTGTTGGTTCTTGATAAACTACACAGAAAAAAAATTTTTATTCAATAAATAAATTGGGAAAACTAAATAAATAAGAAAAAAAATATTTTCTTTTAATATTTATTTTACAAACCAAAAATAATTAGAAACAATACAAATATTTATAGAGTGTAAAATTAATTTTAGCCCCAAGTTTGTTTGAAAATATTTTTACTTTAAATTTTTTTATGTGTATTTATTTTTAGTTTTTCTTATTTTCAAAGTACAATTGAATGGAATTTTTAAGTTTTTACTTTAAAATTATGGAAATAATGAAAATATGTGTAGAAGAAATTTTTATTTTTCTTGTATTTTAATTTGTATAGTATTTGTCATAAACTAATTTATTTATTCCATAAATAAAAATATATTTTTGCCGGGTTTTTTGTTATTTTTCTATTTAAAATATATTTAAATTTTTATTGATATGTATTATAATATCAATCACATTTTTTAAATGAATTTCAATTTATAATCAATTAATATATTTTGATATTTATCTCTCTATATATAAAAATAAGTTGCATTGTGTTATTAATTGATGTTCTCTGGAATGCGTGAACCGATTTCGATTCTGCAAAGTTTATTTGAAAGGTGACGTCAGTACCAAGGTTTTTATGTATAAGCGGTCTCTGAATGTATATTGGTTCATGAGTTATAGCCATTTTAGGCGTAGCACCTCTCATATAAAGGAAATATACTTTATGTCGTAATTTAGGAACTAAAATAGATACCAGCTTCTTATTTTGTACGAGTAATTTTAACAATAAGTGCCTTATTTTGGCAAAATATATTTGGAATAGGATCAGGGGGAGAGGAACCCCCCTTTCAAAGAAAAAATATATTTTACTATATTTTGAAAACTGTAACAGCTACCGTATTCAAACTTCGCGTCCTCCACTCGGTGAATAAAATTTGTATTTTTTCTAAAAAAATTGGTAGGATAGGCTCTGGGGGAGAGAGACCCCCCATACAAGCAAATTACATTATTTAATATATTTCAAAAACCGTTACAGCTACAGCATTCAAACTTTGTAAAAGGCACTAGAAAAAGAAGTGCCTTATTTAAACAAAAAACTAGGTAGGGTCAGAGTAGGGGAAGAGGAAACCCCCATACACGGAAAATACTTTATCTCTTCTCTATCTATATATATATAAAAATAAGTTGCATTGTGTTAGTAATTGATGTTCTCTGGAATGCGTGAACCGATTTTTGATAAAAGGCGACGTCAATACCAAGGTTTTTATGTATAAACGGTCTCTGAATGTGTATTGGTTCATGAGTTATAGCCATTTTAGTGAACACTGCATTCATTTCGAACCATGTATTTTGAAAATATTTAGTTTATATACTTTGCTATTGTAAATCACATCTTCGCGGATCTATGAAATAAATTACATATAAACACTTCACTAAAAACTTAAATATTGAAATACATTACGCACAGCAATGAGCTTTCTTATATGTAACGGACTTTTTTCTCCACATTTCATTATCAGATGATCTTTTTATGTTCTTAATAATTTTATTAGTCAATAACAATTAAATTTTTGAACTTCGTAAATAAATAAAATTTCAAAGCCATCGGTTTTGTATATTAACACTGAAAATGGAAAAACAACAAATGTTGTTTACCACAGAGCATTACAATAAAAGCAAATTACCCTGATTTTAATGAATTCGAATGGTTTTTTTATTTTCCTTTTTGCACTACGAATGTGCAGGGGTTCGCTAGTAAATTATAAAATCAAACATATTGTAGTTTGAAATAGAAAAAAAATAGATGACAGAGATGGTAAAGAGTTATTTTTGAAATAAAATTATCTAGCAATTTTTCCGAGTAAAATAAGAATTTTTTTATTATGGTTGCAGCTTGAATGAAATCTATAATCTGTTTTTTTTATAAAGACTATCGCTTTGAGTAAAAATTTTGTGCGTTTTTTTATTTTTGTTGAAAAAATAATAACTATGAGTAGATAAGGAGACTATTTAAAGTTTACCCAATTATATTATCAATTTACTACTTTAGATCACTGTCTCTCCAAACCAATTAATTTGAGGCTACACAATTAAAAATTATAATATTTAAACTAAATATAACCAGGTCGCATTGCTGGCCCAACCATTATTGTGGATTGTATTCATTTATGATAAATTTTGGATGCCAATTTTCATTCTGTAAATGAAAAGTTTTGCGTTTTATATCATACTAGCCAAACCCGGCGCGCGTTGCTACGCCCCTTACTGAATCGAAATGCATTCTGAATTTAAATTGAATACCAAGTACAAAAACCCAAAAATTTTAATTTTTATAGGCGTGGCATTGCCCACTTTTCTAATCACAAAATTGTAAAGTCATAACAGCTCAATATGTGTGCAAAGTTTCAAAAGAATCGGACCAGTGCAAGTACCTTAAAATTATAATTGTTTTTATGGGCGAGGCCCTGCCCACTTTTCTGATCACGAAATTGTAAACTGATAACAGCTCAATATGTGTGCAAAGTTTCAGAATAATCGGTCCAGTGCAAGTACCTCAAAATCATACCTATTTTATGGGCGTGGCACTGCCCACTTTTTTAATCACGAAATTATTTAGTCATGACAGCTCGATATGTGTGCAAAGCTTCAGAAAAATCGGTCTGGTGCAAGTACCTCAAAATTATAACCTCTTTTTTATGGGCGTAGCCCTGCCCACTTTTCTAATCACAAAAGTATATGGTTATGACAGCTTAGTATGTGTGCAAAGTTTCAGAAAAATCGGTCCAGTGCAAGTACCTCAAAATTAAACCTTTTTTAGGGGCGTGGCCCCGCCCACTTTTCTTATCACGAAATTATTTAGTCATGACAGCTCGATATGTGTGCAAAGTTTCAGAAAAATTGGTCAAGTGCAAGTAGCTAAAACTGATAACTAATTTTTATGGGCGTGGCCCCGCCCACTTTTTTCCACCCATAAGCACTCCCTGGTATGTGTACAACAACTTACCAAAGTTTGAGTCCGATCGGTTTTACAGTTTCGGAGTCTATAGCTAACACACACACACACACACACACACACACACACACACACACACACACACACACACAGAGTTTCACTTTTATATATATAGATTGTACACAATGAACCATATTGTATCGTTTCCGCTTCATCAACATTTTGCACGATGGTCAATGGTTTCCTTAAAAAGGCATCCTTTTTGTCAACACTTCCAAGTGTTATTAACATGTTTTACGTTTTTTAAATATTTGTTAGCGATATTATTAAGAACCCGCTCCTTGGCGTAATTACTGCCATACCATATGTTGTGTTATAGTTCGAACGTCATGTCTATCATGTATTACGGCTGCAAAACCTGCAAACGTATAAATGCAATCACCGCACCCCTGCACACTTTTACAAACAAATGAAAGTGCATATGTTTAAATGCATATCTATGTATAAATGTATAAAGTATTTTCTTAAAATATTTTAAAACAAAAATTCTTTAAAAATTTCTGTCATGACTGCAGTTTATTTCGTTTTTTCTTTGCCTTTGGGAACTTGTTTTGATTTTAATTTAAATAAACGTTTTCTTTCAATAAATGATTTGATTTTTGTGTTATAGTTTTTTCAAATTAAACCGGTTAACCGGTTGTGTTTTAAATGCTTAACCAAAAATAGGTTTATACTGCAACTGTTCGAAATATCCGAAAAACGGTTTTTGAAAAAAGTCGATTTATCGATCTCTCTAGTGTTTATACAGATCACTTATTTAAAATTAATTTAAAAAAAATGTACCTTGATCGGGCGTGGCCAGAAACCGTCGAAGTCGTCCTCGAACGACTTTGCATTAAATTACATCACAGCAAGAAAATCTAATTTTACTTTTACAATAACCTTTTGAACATTTCGCATATTATTTGTGTGTGTGCTTCTTCTTATTTAAACTTTACTATCCTTAATTTAATGTTATTATTCTAAAATTTTTATAAGATCCGATTTTATAAAAAAATTACTTGAAATTTGATTTTAAAGCTTAATGTCGATTTAATGAATTTAATTCCACTTATCACGAGAAACTTATGCATATACATATTTTTTTAAAGTTTTTCACATAAATAAAAAAGAATTAAGTAAATTTTATTGGATGAAAGTTAATGGACAATGTTTTTAATTAAGGAACCATACTATAAAGTATTTTTTAACACCACCCAGCACAAAAAATCGGAAGTAGTGCAAAACGAATTACATTTTAAAGACTGAATTAAGACCGAATTAATTGTGTAAAAGCAATAATTCTCGATGACTCCCTAAATGCGAACCAATTTGTCATAAATAGTGTGCTTAAAAATTAATGCAACATCATGCAAAATATCTTATGCAATTGATGTAAACAAACAAAATTAACTCATGTAACAGCGGATGCTTTTCACCATTTATACATGAGTTCTGTGCACTTGTTAAAATAGAGTGCAGTTCATTAAAATATTTATGTAAACACATGATCTCCAATGACACGCTAAAATTAAAATTTTTAGTATTTTCACTTGAATTTAATCACTTTGTCACCAGTTGAACCCCTGCAAATTCACTTTTTTGTCATAGACTTTTTTTGCTGGGCAGTTACTGTCTCCTTTTTTAGACTACCTTGACGTATACTTTATATCCACAGGTCTTCTAAATTATTATTAATCATACGTTTTGTTATTGCCATGAAACATTTATTTTTTTGATTAGGAACAAACGAAAATTTCACATGACTACAAAAACAATAAATTTATACGTTCACATAATGTTCAAATACACAATCAGCGACAAAAAAGCATCTATTATTTTTAATGATTGTGAGTCACTAAAGGCTTGTTATAAATCAAAAAATATGAAAAATTTTACTGAAAAAAACTAGCAAACACAAAACACTCTGTGGTAATTTGGTACTAAATAATGATTAACTAAAACTGGTACGAAATAAATAGCAATCTAGTATGCCAATACAAAAAATTCCAAACAAAGGCATTTATGCATAAACACACACAAACAGAGAAATGCCATTTAATACCACAAAGAGCATAACCTACAACAACAATAGCGTCATAGTTTACCTTGGCTAAGTGGTCATAAAGGAAAAATATTCTATATGATAAAACTGAAAGAAAACACATACAAATTCTTTAACTTAAAAAAACAGAGCAGAATTAAATTGAGTGTATTTTTGTTTTCTCTCTTTGTTTCAAAAAATATAGAGAAAAAGAAACAGTTGCATATTGCTCTTTGAGTATTTGTTTTATTAAGAGTAAATGAGTTGCTTTGTGGGGTTTTTCAAAATGACGTCATTGTTAAATTAATGTTTCATATGATGTTAAATAGAGCTCTCTTAGAGCTGCATTGAGTCATTTTTTTTTTGTTTGCTTGTAAACATGAATTGTTAAATTTCTTTTCGTTCTTTTAAGATGTTTATTTTTAATCAGCTTTTATTCTTAAAGGGTTTTTAAGTCTTCGTTTTGTTTTCTAAAATCTGAGTGTCAATATTATTACAGAGTTGTTGCTACTTACATATATTCAAGTAAAATTCTTAATCAATTTACTTAAATTTAAAGACTTGTTTCAAATAAAGTTACAAGGAAATAAATTTTTAAATTGGATTCTTTAATCATAAATAAACATTTTTTATTAGGCATCTAACCTTTCATGTAATAATAATAAGTTACTTAGAGACACTTTTTTTTATTAAATTTTCTATTTGTTTTTAAGAAAATGTTTTCTAAATTCTTAATTCATGCTTTATATATATTCGATTTCTATTGGAAATTTTTTTATAAAACCGATTTTTACGATAAAAATTGTGTCTCACTGTCGCTATAAACCTTTTAAAAATTCTTATCCATAAATTTCCATTTAGTCGTCATTATCTGTTTTTGTTTGTTATTACTGTTGCTGTTTTTGTTTTTGTTATTGTTTCATATGTTGCTGCTTTGTGTGTGTACGTGTTCGTACGTTAACGTGTAAATTAATTAAAAATATATGATAAACATATAAACCGTTGACCTTGTTTTGTAGATTTTTATTGTTTCTGTGGTAGTTGTCAGTTTAATTTTTTTCTCCATACTCAGCATAGAAGAAAATGCAACACTCCCTTCGGCCATTGTTGCAACATTGTTTTTACTCAAATGTAGTATGTATGTACATTCGCCTACATACATACATAAATGTATCCACATGTAAGCCAAGAAATGTTTGTATATGTTTTTGTAGTTGTGTGTTTGAGTACTTTAGGTTTTTTCTAAGAGTATGTATGTATTTCTGTTGGTTTAACATTGTGTTCTCAAAATGCGTTTTTATTGCAGTTGTTTTGTTAATTTTTGCTTCCATACATTGTACCGCTCGTAATTGATAAAAAGGAAAAAAATAAGTGTTGTTCTCTTTTCTACTTTTTAAATTTCATTACAAAAAGGGAACGACAATTTAATTTAACAGACATATTTCGTATACGTAATAACAATTACTGTTTGACTATGAATACTCATACGTATACGTAAAATTTATATTATTGCCCCTATTGCGTTTCTCCACTTTTGTAATAGTTGGTTGTCTTTGGCAAATCGACATTGCCATTCTCAACTCAAGTGACAGTTGACTATTTAGTTGTGTATCTATTTTTTTTCGCGGTATTGCTGTTTTCAACTTTGTAAAAATTTGGTCGACAAAAGCGTTGAATACACACAACTGCTTGAGAGTAGTTGTGTTATTGGCAATTAAAGTTGATCAGCAAAGAATCTAAAAACAGCACATAACTTTAATATAGGGAAATAGCCACCACGCGAACAGGTGTTTTTAGGTGATCTTTAATTTCATCCAGCAAATAACAAAACGCTTCTTTGTTTAGTAGAAGATAACTCATAAGTCTATTAATAAAAAATTATTATTTAGTTTCGTTACTTATTAGAAATTTATACTTGGAACTGGGCAGCTCAAGAGGGTTTGAATCATCACGAATTTTTCTTCCTGTACGTAGCACATATACACAAGAGTTTTTATATTCCTGATCATAACATATGTAAATCGACACTTATATCTATTATAAATACTTTTTATTTGGCACAGCAGTTAAAAACAATTTTAGGATTTTTTTTTTCATTTGCCAAACGTAATATTTAAAGTTGGTAGTTCGATATTTTAAGTTGATAACTTTATAGCAAACTCAACTAAAAACAGTTGAGTATCACAATACCTAAAATGTGTTTGGTTGTGCATAAGTTGGGTTGACTCTCACACAACCAAACTGAGTTGAGTGGTGAACCGCAATAGGGGTATATATATCGATGCAAATATAAGTAAGCAGGGATGCCAATGCCGAAAGTCAAGGAATTTTTTAAAATTTGGACAAGTGACAGAACTCCAAATATCAGAATTCGCAAACAAAGTCCCGCTGAGCATTATTAGTATAAATAACATTCGTTGGTCATTAAAGAATTTTAAATAAATATCTTTCAAACAGATAATCTTTAAAGATTTTATGCCACGAACTTTGAATTTAATATTTTTGTTATTAGGTTTTTTTTTTAATACTTTTCTGTTAAAAAATCCTTAAATATTTCGTATATGTAGTTTTATACATTCAGGCAAGATAATTTTAATGTATTTACCCATTATATTTTCAGTTTTAAGCGTAAAAATATGTTTAATTAGAATTTATATAAATATTTAAACTAGACAACGAAATATAATTAAAATATTGCACTTGTTAATATTATTTGTCGTCGTAGTACAGCAACCAGGTAATTATAATTTTAAATTTACTATTTGGATAAAACATGTATACGTGCTTTTAAATGTGCACCTTCATATGTATATGTACGTGTACATCTATATTTTGTCACAAGTAGAAAAGCCCTAAGTCAAATAATTGTAAATTTACAGAAAAAGTCAAAAGTGTAATAAAAAATGTATTACCATAATGTAACATCTTTTGTAAAATTTTTTTGTTACTTTTGATGCAATTGCATTAACATTTTGTGTCGATGTGTATTTGTGTGATATGTATTGAAATCACTGAAAAACTTAATTTCGTAAAAAATACGGGTTAGGGCCTTTCTTGTACTTGTGTACATCTGTATACAAAAGGGAACAAAATAAAAAGATAATGACTAAAACAATTATTTTTATGAATATTACCACTCCTTTTTTAGTAAAAAAAGCTAACATCCAACACTATTACAGATTTTCATCAGACATAATCTGATTTACATTTTTATAAATTAAATATTTTTTTTGGATGGTTGGATAGATGTGGTATGTTGAGTAATAAACAGCTGAAAAGTTAAATCATAAACAGCGCCACATATTGCTCGGTAGAAATATTAATTTATTTTAATGGTTTCAGATTATACTAAATAGTGTTATTGTTTTAGACGTTCTAAGAAGCATTATTGATCATAACCATTATGCATATACAGCGTCACCAATTTGTTTTAATCGTTTTCGAACAAATTAGTGTTGTTATTGAAGTTTGTAGTACAATTTAGATCACAACCATAATGGCAGTGCTAACATAAATACCTGAAAAAGGGAAACTAGTAGAAAAGTTGTACAACAGAGTTTGTTGTGTGTATGTTAAAATGAATTTGTTAATAAAGGTTTATAACAATGAGTGAAATAATCAATAAAGTACTGTATAAGCTTAATATTATGTCTTAAAAATTGAAAAAGTGCTTTGAACTTTATACCGCAAATTTTAATTTTTTTTTTTTTTTGCAACAAACTAAACTCCGGGTAATTAAAAGGAAATAAACAAACGTTTATAAAAGGTATAACTGCAACAATGTATAACGAAATTTTATGATAAAAAATGTAAGAAAATTTAAGTCGATTTAAAATTATTTCGTTTTATTCATATATATTTTTTTTTATTAAGTTAAATTATCATTATGATAGTTATTGTTGATGAGATCTCAGCAAATGAGTTGGATATTAATTTTCTGTGTTCAAGAAAAAATTTTCGATTCATTATTTTGCGAATGACAGCAACATATGTAATTCCTTAAATTTGTGCATTTGATTGAAATAATCTTGAATATTGTTGTGCGGACGTTTTTGGTTTTAAAGCTTATAACGATTTACTAATATTTCTGCTAACACAGAAATGTCAGAACATTGTGGCACATCTGCATTAATGTTATATACGCGTAAAGTAAAAATATGGTTGTGGTAATCATAATCTTATAGCAACATACTACGATTGAGTTATATGATTGTGGTTGAAACAAGCATAATCATATTATGACTCAAAATAAAATGGGCAATCTTTGGTGTTTTCTAAAACAAATTATCTTTTTTAATTACAAAAAATCGAAGCTTAATTGCTTTGTAACCAGAGTGTTGTTTAGCAAATTATTTAATCATAATTTATTGTTTAAAATGCTTTTTAATATGTTGTTTTTGCGAAGACATCATACTATTTTTTCATAAAAAATAATTTAGTAATTTATAATATTAAGAATTATATATACATATTAAGAATTATATACACATATTAAGAAACCAAACATTGGTTTTTATATTTAATCGTTTTATCTTTTATATATTTAGAAAAGGAACAAATAAATAGACTGTATAAAAATGTTGATTATCGGTGATACTATTTAATCCCTAATCACAATGTAGTATGTTTTTAATTTTTAAATAAATCTTTGAAATTTATCTTTTTTTCTACAAGTGGATTAAACAACATATTATTAAGAAAGATCCTTTCTAAGTCGAACTGTTCGTTCGATTTACAATGTTAGCAAAGTTTTAATTCAGTTAACCTTTTATTCAAATACCAACCCAATGTCCTGCATGAATATGGCTCATTCCCATAAAAATAAAATAATTTGATAATAATAAAACTATTCGAATTTATACCTTCTTTTCAAATTAGTTGTTATATAACGCTAAGTCTCCTACTAAAAGCATAAATACTACTTATTGGAATAGTTGTTAAGACCAGTATTATCTGCTTCAATAATGTTTGATAATCTTTCTCTATTTAAAAAATGTGGTGAATTTAAAAGGTGTCCTAATTGTCGTATTGCCTAATGCCATAATTTTTAAAGATTTTAAAAAGGTTTAAAAATTTTACAATAAACAAATCAATACTTTTTATTTCAAAATTTTTTGGAAAATAACGACATTTTGGCAATACGATTTTAAGGACTTCTTGTAAATACACCAATTGTGTTGCCAGTTTATTTCTTTTAATAAATTGGGATTCTTTTTATTGCAAATAAGCAAACTTGTAATGTTTATCTGTTTACAATTATCATAAATTTGTAAAAAAAAAACACACACACAGACAGTGCATGAAATAGTTTTTGATTCTAGTGTATATAGCCACGATCTAGAATGCTAAATACCACCACTATTTAGGATTTTTTGTCTTTCTGAACTTGATTGACTCAAAAACTACAGGACGGATTTTAATAAAATTTGATATAAAGATAAAGGGTTATTTTTATCGCGGAATAATATTGCATTTCTAATAAAAAAAATATAAGGTGCGTAAGAAATAAATGCATTAACGGTATATCAGCGATATAAAAACTTATCTTAAAATGAAAATAGTAAAAAATATTATTGGGGTCTGCAATGCTACACATGTTCATTTAACTTACTTTATAAAATTCTTTTTTATTCTAATACCATCTTACTTTATAAATGTTTTTTTGTTTTTATTCTAATACGATCATAATTATAGTGGTCTATGAAGTATTTCGTTTATTGTTCACTATTATTTAAATGAAGTTGAGGTGCAACTTGGCTTTTTCTATACTTTTACTCATATTTATACTTTATTGCCAAACCTAAGATTTTCCATACACGGCATAGCAAACTAAAAGTTTTGTTTTTCAATTAAAGTTTTTGAGTTAAACAAAACTAACTCATCCCTGAAAGTATGCTCGGTTTTTTATAATTGAAATGTTAACCAAATATAAATCGAAGTAATTCTGTTGAAATATTTTTCCCTTTAAATATTATTAAATCTTTACTTTTATATCTTTTTTTTTTTGGCAATATCATTTATAAAAATTTATTTTGTTATATAACTATTTAATTACTAAGACTATGCCAATTAATTGACTCAAAGGGCATTTAATTAACAAAACCATTTAAATTTATTTTCTCAATATTATGAAGCAAACATTAGCATTCAATTGAAAATCATATGTTTCAGTTTAGTGATTCTTCTTGGTGTATCAATGACTTAGTATAGATATTACAAACAAGGAATTATATTTGTCATTACCACAAATTTGAATTTTATACATGTGTTTGTATTACAAAATTGTGTGCAACATCTACTTATTTGTTTGGAAAGTAATGATGCATTTTCTACAGCCTTTGCTGTATGTGTACGTTGTTCAGTTATTTAGTCGTTTATTTAATGGAGTTTAGAAGTAAGCAAACCACATAAAGCATATAAAACCTGACCAACTAGCAATAACAAATAAAATAACGAAGATAATAATTATAATGATGGTATAAAACAAATTGGAAAAGCTTAAGCTGATCTCAATTTGTATGTATAAGTGCAATACCAAATATTTGTCAATAATTAAAATGGATTTAGTGCAAAAGTATCATAAAGTACCCTAACTACTACACAACGACAAAACAGAAATAAATAATATAAACCATAGGATTTGTGAAAGAAGCTCTTCGTTCAGCACTAACAACGTAATATTTTTTGATTTTTTTTTAAATGGTTATAACTATAACATTTCACTCTGTCAGCATGTGCTGTTATAATTTGCAATAAATCATAACGTTTTATACATACGTCTATCGTTGGTATTTTTAAATCACAGCACATTCACATACAAACGTGACAATAATTTAAATCTATATATCCTTTTCATTTCATTTGATTTCTAAATACTTTAAAATACATTAGCTTATTATTTTTAAATGATGCTTGTGTTTTTACAAGTATTATCTGTTAGCAAATGTGGCAATTGACAAATTACTTGCGAGGTTTTATATCATTTATTGCAATATTTGTTTAAACAACTGTATTTTTATTTTAAAACAAAATATACATTTAAACAAATTATAAATTTAACAAAAATTCTTTGTAAAACACGAATTAAAATAGTTTTTATAAAAAAAAAACTTTCATGGGTTTTCTTTTTATATATAAAATAAGAGAATTCAATGTATATTTATAATTGTCATGTATTCCCCACAAAACCTTAAAATGGCACCCCTAATTAAAAAGCACTCACTGAACATTGGCTATTTTTGTTTTCTCTGACAACAGCCAAATTCACTGTTGTTTCTGTGTCTTATCAATGACAAGTAATTCATTTGAGACCCATTCCTCTCACAGATAATTATTTAAAATTTCTTCCCCTCAAACCATTGTGTGGCCCAGCTTGTGACCTTTTAAATTTTCAATTAAATTCAGTTCAATACTCACTACCACCAATAAGTAGTTGTATCGACACATTAAAAAAAAAAATCGAATAAAAAATCTTTTTAATTGACATTTGTAATAATACACACCTGTCCACTGGAAACGTGTGTGTTGCGGAGGGAACAAAGAAGGTGTCGGTGGTCAGTTGAAGTGCATAAAGGCATGAGCTTGAACATGAGAACATATTTGTGTTAAACCAGCTAACAGATATTAAATTAAAATGTTAAAAACTGCACATACATACATATAGACACAAATATTTACAGCAGCTTGTACTAACTATGCATTGTATTTGCACGTGTGTGTAGTTCTTAAAACTTTAATTGGCGCTCATTTGTTGGCAAGTCTATTAATTAACAACATAAAAAATATGAAATTGCCCGAAATTGTAAAAAGTATGAAATTTTAACAACCACCGGCAACAATTTTCTTTTAAAATTGGCTTTAATTAAACAAATGTATGCATTTATATTAACGTTTATATAGAGTCCGTCTTTTAAGTCTGTGTCGAGTTATATTAGCTGTGTCAAATATGTTTTTACTTAATCGCTTACAATTAACTAAAATCTTCTAAAAACTACCTGAAAACATTCCATTCCATTCAATCCTAAATTTCTCTTTTTGCAATCTACTTTTGCGTTGTACATTTTTTGCTCGATGTTGAAAAGCAGAAAAAGAAAAAAGTCTACATTATTTGTTTAGTGCATGCATGATTTCAAATAGGTGTACATCCTTTTATTTTTATTGCTATATTGTATAGAGTACAGAGTACAGAAAAAATGATTATACTTAAGTTAATGCAAGATTATTGAATGACGTATCTTTCTATCTCATATAATTTCTTCATTTGGTGTGTTCTATGTGGTGAATTGTATTGTATTATACACTATTATTAAGTAGCTTACAATCGATAATAAGTATAATTGTGGTTGTCGTTTTTGATTCGATTTGTTGTCGAAAACCAAAAATAAGACAAGGTAGCGTTTATTTTATATTGAACATTAATTAAAAATCCAACTTTTCTGGGAATTTCCTAGTTTTGCAAAAATTATTCGATACAGTCTTTTCGTTTAATTTTACGTTTGTGTGTTTAAATTAATAAAATCCATAGCATACTTCAAGGATGTTTGCAATTGAAAAAAGCCAGCAGCATAAACTATTACTTTCACACATACATATGTATGTATGGAACTGTAAATACTTATTTACTTAAAATCAGATATAAATTATTTAATTTTATATTTAAGCCCCATGAATTATGCGTTTAATAAAGTCAGTAATAATAAATGTTTTATCTACTTAAAATATGAAACACAATTTAAATATAAAGTTCATTTAAATTAATGAGTGTTACGTCGTTAACAATTATTTGCCAGTAATTGGTTGCCAAAAAAAATTGTTGGAAGATTTCCAATTTAAGATAAAAAAAGTTGATGAAAAAGTTTGGAAGTGCCGAATTTTATATACCCTTAGCTATCGAGCAATTACGCAATTATTAGTTAGGTTAAAAAAGCTTTTAAATTTTTCTGGGTACTGAAGTTTTCGTATTAAAATTTGTGCTTAAAACAGAGACAGTTGTAATTTTGTTTATCTAATGTCTCAATTATGAGTCGATCTTGTGGAATTTTATTTGGAATGTTGTCGAAAGTATCAGTGACTTTTACATATCGATGGCTTAATATAAAATAGGCGTAACTCGATTTTTTACTACTTTAGAGGAGAAAGAAAAAACTGAAGAAAATTTAAGATAATGCATTGAGTTAGAGCTTTTTATTTGGCCATAAATCTGTTATTTTCAACCATAGCTCACTTAATTTTTTAGGGGTGATGTGTGAAATCATTAAAAACTCGTTTTTGTTAAAAATCAAGATACGCCCTTTTTATATTAAGACATCGATTTGTATGCATATGTCAACGATTAGCCCATGATTTTCTAGGAATGACCTTGAAAACATTTTTGTTGCTTTTTGCTTATACATAAATATATCACCCGCTTTTGTGTAAATTTCCCTGATATTTTAATAAGAAAACTCCATCAAATATATTTGAATTAGTAATGCTGCATACAGGTCTCTGGGACATTTTTTAATTTCAAAAAGTTAATTTCAATAAAAATTATGATGGACGGATATCAAAGATTTGACGTCTCTATTTATACGTAACTTTGTTTACTCATGCACATGTAAGATTCGGTTATAAAAATTTTAATTTCTAAAATACAAGGCATGTATGTGTGTTGGGGAAATATCGAAATACAACACTACTATTTCGGGTCCCCCTTCATGGCTTCCTATCGGTATCAATTCCTTCACTGAGTACCGCGCCACTTCAGCCGTTTTTTCTTGGATAGAAAACGATTTCACATTGCTGACTACACCATTTTTCATTGAAATTGAGAAAATTCCAAATGAAATTGAGAAAATTCCAAATGAATTTGAGAATTTCAATTTGAAATTGAGAAAATTTCAAATGAAATTAAGAATTTCAATTTGGAATTGAGAAAATTCCAAATGAAAATGAGAATTTCAAATTGAAATTGAGAATATTCCAAATGAAATTAAGAAAATTTCAAATGAAATTGAGAAAATGAGAAAATATAATTATATATAAAAATTTTATTTATTTTTTGATAACACATTATATATTATAATATTATTGTGTAGTAAAAAAAATAAAAAAGAACCAATGCAGACTCGTGAAACGTTGTAGTGTTCTGTATATCTCTACTGCAATCTCCGGTAGTAATGCATGTTTTTGAAGCATTAATAACCTCTTCTAAAAAGGCAAGCCACTCCTCTCCTTCATTTGGGGGACTAATGTTCGGTACATTCATCTTTGCTTAAACATTACTTTTGATTTTGGACCAAAAACTTTCAATTGAGTTAAGAATTGGTGAGTAGAGGTTCAATAGTAAAAGTGTGGCTGGAGTGGTTTCAAAAATAAATTGTAGGCGATTGTGGCAGGCAGCATTGTCACAAACCAATATAACTCAATCCCTAGCTCTTCCCACCTATCAAGACCAACTTATTTGCGCTGTCAGCTCTAAACGAACCTTTACGACTGTATGTAACACAATGTACATACATATATAAATATTTCAAATTTATAAAAAAGAAAACTATTGATTTTTAAATACATACATACATACGTGCTTATGTATGCAAATATATATTTTTTCTCAATTTTATTTGGAAATTTCTCAATTTCAAATTAAAATTTCTTAATTTCATTTGCAATTTTCTGAATTTCAATTTGAAATTCTTATTTTCATTTGGAATTTTCGCAATAACAATTTAAAATTCTCATTTTTATTTGGAATTTTCTGAATTTCAAATTTGAATACTTAATTTCATATGGAATATTCTCAATTTCAATTGGAATTTTCTCAATTTCAATGAAAAATGGTGTAGTGATTGTCGACAATTCTAATCGCAAAGTCCTTTGTCGTCGCCAGAATGTTCATTAGCATTCACACTTAATGCGAGTGCCTGTGATCCTCAGTCTTCCGCGATCTTAGTCTACTCAACTATATGCTCCAGAGTTGCATCTCTGCCCCGGACTAACAAAAACACCATGCCGTGAACACTTCACCAAGGTAACATGTCCCCGGGGGGAAATATAAGACATAATGTTTTGCATTAGAAATTTCTTTGTATATGAAGGGTCTTCAAATAAGAGGTTTAATTTTAATATTTTAAAAATATTGAGTATTTTTAAGCGACTTAGCTACGCTTGTAGGATCTTATTCTTTTCATTAATTTTTCCATTATCAATTCGCACATTTACGGCTGTACTTACCCGAAATTCTTGGGATCACTAACATGTGCCAACAGCTGAAATTTGTCCATTAGTTTTACAATTGCTGTTCGAGAAGGTGCTTCACGACATCCCCAAAAATTCCTTAGAATTGCGAACTGTGACCTTTTCAATATTTACCAATTTTGTAGTGAATTTTAAAAATGTCAGTGTTGTCAGTTGCTAAAGTATTTATATAGTTTTACTTGCCATCTGTCAAGTAGTAACGGATTAAATCAGATCCACTGTAAAAATAGCCAGCTATTAAAAGTTTAACGTTTTAGTGGAAAACCCGGTAAAAGAGACTTTTATTATTATTCATCCTAATTTAAAATCTAAAAAACTTATCTAAAAGCTATAAATCATATCTAAAATTCAGTTTGTATTCACCACCCAATAAAAAATATTTATAAAATTAAAAAAAAAATCTGTTTTAGTTTTATTTTACTAATTTCTCTCAATAAATTTAATGTATTTGTGCATTTTTTTTTTCAACAATTTATTGAACTATTTATGAAATTTATTGTTTTATTATTTTTTTTTTTGTTTGACACGAAATTTAATTATTAATTTTGTTTGTGCTTTATAAATTTTAGTTTGTTGCATGTGTTTATTTTATTGTTATATTTTAGTTTTTTAATCAAGATTAATCAAAATATTTTATTTTCTTTTTTTTTTCATTATTATTTTTTCATGCTACAATTGCTTGCCTATTTTTGCTATAAATGTGTTTGTCTCTCTCTCTCTCTGTATCACTTCTTTACGCATACACACACACTCGTTCTCTATTTAAATATGTCTGCATGTGTGTTTGAATTGATTTTTAATGCTTGTATGTGTGTGTAATTTTCTTGAAATTTATTATGTTTACTTGATTTTTCATTAAAAAAAAACACACATACACACACATACAACACATTTATCAATAAAATTTGCAACTTTTACACGGTCATTTTTGCATCCGTACGGATATATTTGTAAATGGCGTATCGTGTCTTAAATGTGTGTGTATGTCTTTTGTTTTTTTTTTACATCGAACGTGATTTCTTTATATAACTGTACATCGTATTATTGTCGCTGCTGCTGTCTGTTGTTTGTTGATCAACTGTATTAAAATTGTTTTTTGATTTTATGTAGAATTTTGGAAAGCAAAATAAGGTTTGTTTGAATTGTTTTTTTATTTTTATTTTATTATATAAGTACTAAATAAATTGGTTGTGGTGTTAATATTAATATGTATTTGTATTAAATTATTTAATTTATTACTAAGAATTCTCAGTTTATGTTTATACAAATTTGAACGTTGCAAAATCTCTAATACATTATAAATTTATAAGAAATATCCCGTAAAAAACTAAACAAATAAAAATATTAATAATCCTCCCCTGTTCGGTGTTCCGAGTGGTGTTAAATTGTTCGCAATCATTAATTTTTTCAAATTTATTTTTTTATACGTGTCAATATGTTTTGTGGACAATTTAATCTACCGCGCTGTGTTTGTTCCACTTCGAGATATGATCAAATAAACACTGCCTTTTTTCCTTATTTTTACTACAAAAATTAAAAATTTTCTAGGATAATTTATAGACACGCTTGTGATAACGTTTTTTATTTCAACTAGTGCTTATTTCGTGAATGGTAACACTTGGCTCATGTCTGATTTGACAGATAATTAGTTTTATCCTTCCGGTGAACAAATATGGTTGTGTGTACGCTTGCGCAATGCCGGGAAATATTGCGACATTATTTTGGCCGATTTTGCCAAAAAAAATCATCTTTTCAGATGAAGCTCATTTTGATCATGGCGGGTATGTAAACAAGCAAAATTGTCGCATTTGGGGCACAGAAAACCCGCACGCATACATTGAAAAGCCGATACACCCAAAACGAGTCACTCTTTGGTGCGGATTTTGGTCCGGAGGCATAATTGGGCCATTTTTTTTCGAAAATGAGCAAGGAGTGGCCGTTACAGTCAATGGCGATCGTTATCGGGCCATGTTGAACGAATTTTTGTTCACAAAAATTGAAGTGGAGGATATTGGCAACATTTGGTTTCAACAGGACGGCCACGTGCCACACAGCCGAAGCTACAATTTTTTTTTAGCATTTAGAAAATAAAAGTTATTTGCCTCTAGAGATATTCGTGAAAAAATCTTACAAATTGGTCTCTAATCGGCAAAGTTATAGGCAACAATTATTTTAAAATATATATTTTTTTAAATATATAACATTTTTCAAGTTTCTCAATAATTTTTGGATAAGTTAAAAATACAAAATAGCAAACTGTGGTCTAAAAAATAATTTCTAAGGAAATCTAATAAATCAGATTAAAACTAGATGAGATATAAGCGCAACTGTACAATTGCTTCGTGTTTTTTTTTTCTGAAATTTACAAACAGTTTCTATACCACCGAGAAAGCCAATATGGGTATCAAATGATGAATTGGTGATGGGCTTGACCAGTAAAATACAGTTACCTATGAAAAAGTAAAATCAAAATAAAAACGAATATATGAGTCAAATATAGTGGTTAAGGTTAGTACAGTTTAGTTAAGAGGCGCCCCGTTGGACTAGTCAGTAGTGTGCTGGTCTGCTAGTTTGGGGGTTGTGGGTTTGATTCCCGCCAGAGACTCTGGACTGGTCTGCTCCTCTTTCTCTTCTATTCTAATTATTATATTCATATGGAGTGCACAACATGCCAATTGGGCATAAATATATACCTGCCGTGGATTTTAGGCTTTTAGTGCCCCTCCTTCTTAACCTAACCTAAGGCTTTGTCCCTATCAACCACCATAATATTGATATCAAATAAAAGCATTTGAATGGCAGAATGCAATAAAAAAAAAATTTAATCCAAGATGGCGTCTGAAATAAAATTAAGGATTTTTTTTAACCCCGCCAAATAAATATAGGAGTCTTGTTTTTGTAATAAAATGAATAAACTTGTAGTCTGGGCTAAATTAATTTTCACTTATTTACTAAATGTAATAAGTGTTTGTATATAAATTATAAAGGGTGGTTAAATTTTAAGGGCCGATGTTGATTTTAAATGAAATACAAATTATTTTTGAAATTATTTTCATTTCTTTAAATTATGATAATATTGGTATGGTTGAATTATGTATAGAACAAAATATCGGCTAAATGGCTGCCGCGACCTCAGCGGCACATCTCTATTCGATGGTCCAAATTTTCAATGACAAAGTTGATGTTCAATTGTTGGGCACGATGATGAGTCGAGGTTGACTGCTCTTTTGCCACACTATCGCAAAAAACAGCAATGTTTTCCGTTCAACGAACTAAGATGGCATTCACAGATGTTTTCACATTTCATACAGACCTGTTTTGCTGAAATTTAAATATTTTTCACAATTCTCCTGATTGTGGACGAATTTGAACGGAAACACGCAAAGAAAAAATATGGTTGTGGTAACCATAATCGAAGAGCAACATACTATGATTGAATTGTATGATTATGGTTAAAACATATAATGGTTACCAGTTATCATTATTATGTTTAATTTAAGTATCATTCAATAATCATATATATGATTACAATTGAAATCGACAATCTTTGCTTTTTTATGGCAAATTATTGTCTTTTGCTGTAACATACACATGTTGATTGTACTTACCAATTTAATTGCAATTTTTTTACCAATATTTTTTACATTTTCTTGTTTGTTTTTAAATTGTCTTTAATTTTTCAAAATTTTTGTTCATTTTTTTGACATCTCAAACTTTTCAAATAATAAAAATTTATTCAGCAAGAAGAAGAACAGTTGAATTCAAATTATTATTAAAAAAATATCATAGCTTGATTAATTTGTAATCACACTGTTATCTCACTTATTATTTAATGATTATTTTTAATTTTTAATTCTTTTGAATTTAATGTTATTTTTGCCAAATTAATTTTTTTAAATCATACTATTTTTAAATGATAACCATTTTGAATTTTTTACGAAAAGTAAACATTAAATGATACAATTCAAACAAATGCTTGATTATCGTGACAAAATATATGATGAAATGAAACAAAAATAACTAGAACGTGTTTTCGACAACCAAATATTGTGTTAGAAAGAATAATATGACCGTCGTTGACCAAAATAATCATGAAGTGCACGAAATGCATTTGGATTTAAACGCCCATTTTCATAATAAGCTTGAATAACTTTAACGCGTTGCTCGATTGTTCTTTCCATGGTTCAAATTGAGTTAGTCTGAAATTGAAAAATGTCAAATGAAATGCAGAAAAAAACTTGACGTTTAGGTGTGGTTCACATTCAACATTGGCCCTTAAAATTTAACTACACTTTACAAAAAAAAAAGTTAAGTTTTCGTAATCAATTTGTAATTATTTAAAATTAAAAAAAAAATGGGAGCAAATATTCTTAACAATTATTAAACAAAAATTAATGAGCGGCAAGTTTTGTATATGAAACTCTTTATATTCTAAATATGAATTAAAGGGATGTAATTTGGGTCCATTTATATAGTAAAATTTAATATTCTACTGTATAAGAATAACATAGACATTTTACTGTAATTATAGTATTTTTATTAAGTTATTTACAAAACTTTACTAATCGTCATTTCTACTTTAATGCACACGCTTATATTAGCGATTCTATGTAAATATTGTACAAGTAATCAAAGTTTTGACTACACTTTTGCTTTAAAAAAAAATAAACAATAAATAAATGGTATTAAGCTCTATCTATCTGTGCAGCAATTAATAAATAAACAAATGCATTTCTAACAATTTGTCTGCATTTTTTTCGTCTTCTTCTTGTTTTTTTGTTTTTCCAGACAACAATCCCTTCTATCTGACGAACAAGCCAAAGAAGTTGAACAAATACTATCAGCAGCACCAACAGTTGGTGTTGCCGTAGCTGCGGTAGTAGCCACTGCTAAATCACCCAGTAGTATTAAGAATCTCATAGAGGAAGTAACGCCACAAACACCATCGCCACCAACAGAAAGTCACAAACAGCACCAGCAACAACAAGAGGAATACGACAAACAGAAGGAAATACAACCGGAATCGGAAAAAGACACAAATAATTTAGAGGAACTCATATACAATGATAAACAAGAAAACATTTCAATAAACCAAAAGCAACAACAGCGACAGCATCATATCATCAACAATACGATAATAAATGTCCATGCTACAACTGTAACTCCATCACTAAAGGATAATGATTATATTGAGGACGACAACGAGGATGATGAGGATGATGATATTGAAGATGTAGATATTGTTGGTTTTGGCGCCACTTCTGTGTGTGTTAATTCAACATTTACTAGTACATCTTCTTCGACATTAGTTGGGGAGAAACGGGAAGGAAATACCACCGTAACTACAGCTGTAACAAAAACAGCTCCAGTAGCAGCAACAACAAAAACCGATGACGATGAACCAGAATGGTTGCGTGATGTTTTAGAGGCTCCCAAACGTAGTTTAGAAAATTTATTAATATCATCACAACAACAACAACAACAGCACTCATCTACCAATAGCAGTAGTCGTACAAATTATAAGGATAAACATTCCATTGAATCAAAATCTTCTACATCCTCCTCCATACTTGCCAATGATGTGGTTGTAGTTACCACTGCCTCAAAAGTTGAGACCACTTATGATGAAGCCAATGACAGTACCACTATTTATATAACATCTCAAAGCGAACACCAACAACATCATCAATACTCCCCTAATAAATATGATCAGGAATCAACCTCACCTACATCTCTACTGAATCGTACATTCATACAAGATTCTACTGTTAATTCCAGCAACTTACAAAATAACACAACTGCAGCATCAACATTAGCTGAATCATTACAGGAATCAATCGTTTCGGTAGAATCAACCCAATCGGATGCAACATTTAATCAAACGACAACAATCGATGATAGTTTTATATCGAGCAAACACAATTCCACATACTCCTTAGCCGATAATGAGCAGCATCCGTCGTTGAACGCTGCGACCGAATTAGATGATTCCCAATATTATATACCCGAATATCCACCGGTACGAAGCAAAGAAGTCTATGTCGAATCGGGCGTACACTATTTTGAAGATGGCAACTTTTGGATGGAAGTGCCCGGTAAGTTAAAGGTTTTTTTAAAATTTTTTTTAAGAATTTTTTTTTTATTAAGTATCTACGAAAATTAAAGCTATTTCGAATAGAATTACAAAATTTCTACCGAAAATTTTCGATAAACTCTATATTTGTTAAAAATTTTTAAATTATTGTTTGTCTGTTACCTCTGGTGCCAAGGGTATTTATAGCTTTGTCATTCCGTTTTTTGATTTCTACAATATCCTACCAATCGTTCCACAATTCTTAACACAAACATAAAGGTTTTTTAGTTTTCGGATAATTAACAAACATTATGCTCATAAGATAGACCTTTAGGACGACTATTTGTAAAAAGTTTTCAACAATTTGGGAAAAACAATAAAAATTAGAAAAAATTTTTATGAATCAATAGAACCAAGGCATATCCATAAGGTATATGCAACGGCGAATTGATACAACAAATCAACTTTTCATGGGATGTCTTATGTCAAGGCGAATTCGTATATCAGGGATGGAAAAGTTGTATTTACATAATAAATATAAAAAAAAATTAATTAAAAAATGGATATAAATTTTTTAAACATATTATTAATGACGCAAAAGCAACAAATATACATAAATTAAGCACATTTATTATCCAAAAAGTACACTCAAGTTAATTGTTTAATACCGAAACCAAAATCAAATTTCCTATCCCTGCATTAATAAATGAAATCAAGGCGAATTAAACCAACTTTGACAAAAAGTTTCCCCATCAGCTGATAATTTCACCTGTATGCATTCGCCTTCAATAGAACTATAAAAGAAGGATGACTCAGTTAGAATGCACTTTTAATATTAAGTGTCATTTTTTGTGCAAGTGATAATTCTGAAATTTAGCAGTAAATAAAAATCTTATATAATTATTACGATTATTAAATATGAATCTCCTTATAAAAGAACAACGCGTTATAATTGTGAAAACTTATTACAAAAATTTGAAAAGTTATGCTGAGACCGCTTGCATATTTCAAAAAAAGTGCACTAATATGTCAACCATTTGAATAGTGGTCAACAAATTTCAAGAAAGTGGGTCGGTTATGGACAGTTACTCCCGTTCCAGTCGGAATCTTGAAACCATTGCTAATGTGATTGAAACTGTCGACGAAAATCAGAAAATCTCAATTTGGCATCGTTCTCAACAATTTTAAATATCACGAAGCGCTACGCAGCTAATTTTGACAAAAGATCCTCATGCTATTAAAATTCAGCTTATTCTGTAGCTTAAACCAGAAGGCCATGGAAAGTGTCGGAAATTCGTTCACCCGTTGAGTAGAGCAAAGTGAAGTAGTTTTGAATTTTTTGAGAAAAGCAATATATGCCGATCGGAATGACTTCTTGAATACACAAAATTATCGAATTTGGGGCTCAGAAAATCCTAACGCAATCCATTGTAAACAAATGCACTCACAACGAATAACTGCCTGGTGTAAGTTTTGGGCAGGAGGCGTGATTGGACCATACTTTTTTGAAGATGAGGCCGAAATTGCAGTGAAATTTGTTCCAGGAATATGATAACGGAGTTCTGGTATACTCAACTGTACGTCATGGATCTGGACGACCGCGCATGAAATTTTCTATTATTGCAGCATTGATTTGGAAAACAAATTATCTCATGAAATTCTATGTCAACAGGCTACATGATTATGCGATTTAACGCTGTGCGTGGTTTTGTTAGATCTCTGAAGAAGTCATGGTAAATATTATGAGAAGAGTAATGATTTGTTATCAGAGCCGTGGTTTCTATTTGACAAATATTTTATTTCATACGTAATCAGAACATGTCGTCTTTACAATCCAATAAAAAAATCACAACTATCTCAAATAATACATGACTTTATTTCAAAATGAAAAAGTGCATTCTAACTAAGAACCCCTTTAGAATCTTATTAACAATAAAAACAAAAATATCAAAGCTATAATGACGTCTGACGTAAGATTCAGGATTATAAAATTTTCTAACGTCAGTAGTTATACCCCTTCATGTACGAACAAATATAACCCTCTTACTCTTGTTTTCTTTGTTTTAAGTTTCTATATTAATGTTAAATTTCTTCTTCAGGTCTTCTAGACTTTGATGACGATGAACTTTCTTATCCACCCATACCGGTTAAGAAAAATCCAAAAGTACGCTTCAGCTCGGGACCAATACAAGTATTTTCCACATTCTCAGTTAACGATTATGATCGCCGCAATGAAGATGTTGACCCAGTGGCCGCGTCGGCGGAATACGAATTGGAAAAACGTGTCGAGAAAATGCACGTTTTTCCCGTTGAACTTATGAAGGGACCAGAAGGTTTAGGTCTCAGCATTATTGGCATGGGCGTTGGAGCCGATGCTGGTCTAGAGAAATTGGGCATATTTGTTAAAACGATTACCGATAATGGTGCAGCAGCACGCGACGGACGCATACAGGTGAGTTGAAATTTTCAAGTTTTAAGATTTCTGAAGTTCAATGTTTACACTAGCAAACAAAATAAAAAACTTCAATTAAAACTTAAAAATTTGCTCAGGTCAACGATCAAATCATCGAGGTAGATGGCAAAAGTTTAGTGGGCGTTACACAAGCATATGCAGCATCTGTACTGCGTAATACATCTGGTCTAGTCAAATTTCAAATAGGACGTGAACGAGATCCGGAAAATAGTGAAGTGGCGCAACTAATACGCTTAAGCTTGCAGGCGGATAAGGAAAAGGAAGAAAGATTAAAAAGGTTTTAGATGAAATTCTAAATCTGAAATTTTTATTATAAAACAAATATAATTACAGACAACAAGAGGAGTATCTCCGACGTACTTTAGATTATTCCGAAGATTCTACGCAACCCGTTTCGGCTAATTCTAGTGTGTGCGAGGGACCTACCAGTCCTGTACAAGTAGAACATCCCATGGAGGTCGAAGCTACACACTCACAAGAGGTAGAGTCTCTTAAGAGACTACTACAAGAGGTAAGTTTTCGTTTTGCCAGCCATAAAATGTTTTGACAATTTACATCTTAAAATTCTTTTTCTTTTGTCGGGAAAATGTTATCAAATGGATTTTTTTTCTGTTTTAAACAACAGCATAAAGCGGTAATTTTATATGATATTTATCCTTAGATTTTGTTAATATGTAGATTTTTAGTTTTGCAATGATTTGTCTAAAGAATGAACCTGTTTTTATTTAACATAACATACAAAGACAGAATAAATTTATCACTTATTGCATTTGTCTCTATTCGTATGTTGATTTCAATCAACCTTCCAACAACTTTATATTTTAAAAATTAAATTAAATTGCAACCATTTTTTGGAATATTCTTTCTACAATTAATTCCGATATTAGCGGAGTGGAATGCATTTTCGAAATCAGCTACGATTTCATCATCAGCACTCTTTATCGGTATACTACTACATAATATTAAATTCCTATTTATGTTACAATTCAGTGAAATTTGAATTAGTGAATCTTAGTATTTATTTTCAAATACTTCACCTATCAAATGACAATTCTTTATTCAACATGTTCATATTCTTTTTATATTCGTAATACATTTTCGTTATGCTTTCAATATCCATCCTCTGCACATAGGTCTGGCGAGCCACATTTTTTGGCCAAAACTAAAATATTCAGTTGTATACATTCGAGTTTTTTTAATAAGATATTTCTTATATTCATAAGAAATATTTGTTTCTCTGATTTTTTCCAATATATAACGTAAAACACGCTCGGTTTTTTATTGTTTTTTATTTTAACTTTGTTAAACTCTGAGTAAATCACAATTTTTGAAGCAAAAGTTTCCTGAAACAAAACTGAATGATTGATGATTCGTAAGCACCAAATATCACTGTAATTTTGTGTGTTTTTGGTTCGTTGAAATCGCTTGAAATTTGTTTGTTATATACTGTATATTTTTTAATAAAAAGTTAAAATCACTGATTTTGAGGTTATGAAAATGTTTGACGTAATTTCTTATTACCATAATTTTTATTAAATATTTTACTATTAAAAATTGAAATACTTACCATCGTCATTAATATTCATAGCTAATAGATTTAAATAGCTATCTTATTTCCGTGTAACCTGTGACTCAAATTAAACAAAAAACGACACCACGTGTTTCAGTTAACCACTGCAATTAAAGTATTGAACTTTCTCACTTCATAGAGTAGCAGTTAAATTAAATTTTCAAAAACAAATTACTTTTTTTTGTTTATCTGAAGTGTTTGCTATAATACTCCAACAACAAATATAGGAAAAAAAAAGTTTTATTTTTTGCCAAAAAATGTGGCTTGCCAGACCTTTGTGCTTTGGCTGGAATTATTGAAAGCAAGGTTGTATTTTCATTTATATAAGTCGATCTAGGTGATAGACACTGAACAATGAATTTTTGAATGTCATAAACACCGTGCCATGTACTGTACAAAATGTTTGTATTGGAAATATACAGTGGTTCCAAAAAACTATTTTTTTTAGTTAAAATTTTTTTTTATGTGACAGATACAAGTGATGATTGCAATCAGTTGCCATTTTGTTATAAATAAAAACATTTTTATAAAAAGTTTATTTTTAAATATAAATTTACTGACATTTTTTGTAATGACTGACTATCTTCCGACTGATGTATAATTCCGCTCGTTTGACGACATTTTAGGTTAATTCGTATTAAAAATTTAAATGAGCAATTTCCATTTAGTGTTTGTGCCAGCAAACAAAATTTGCTTTTCTAGTGCACAGAGAATCCTCATTAAATGCATGAAAAGCCATTGCCTCTCATTAAAGAGAATGATTGATGCGTCATTTGCAGTAAAGAAAAAAAAAAACAAGTAAAAGTGCTATATTCGGCCGTGCCGAATCTTATATACCCTTCACAACGTGTAATCATGCAATAACAGTAGTTTGTATCACCATTCCATATGATATACGTACATACATATAAAAAACATACATATATGAAAACATCCCATTGTAAAATTATAAATTTACGTATATATGTTAAAAAAAAATTTTAAAAAAAATTAAAAAAAAAATTTAAAAAAAAAAATTTGAAAAAAAAATTTAAAAAAAAAATTTTTTTTAAATAATTAAAATATATATATATATATATTTAAAACAAAAAAAAATATATGAAAAAAAAATTAAAAAAAAAATAATAAAAATATAAATAATATATTAAATAAAAAATAATAAAAAAAAAAATTAAAAAAAAATATAAAAAATAAAAAAATTTTTTTTTGCCTCAGCTGGGATTCGATCCCACGACCATCGAGGTGGTCGTGCGTTTTTGCTCATATCTCAGTTGTTTATGTACCGATGTTTCTGATTTTCAATACCGATCTACTCCCGAATATTTCTGATATTTTAATACCTCACCCGAGTCCAAGCGATGTCGGGGGGCTTCAAAAAGTTGATTTCAACATACACACGGACAGACTGACAGGGCTTAATCGACTCCCCTATTTATAAGAAAATATATACTTTATGGGGTCGGAAATCAAAATTGTAGAAATTTCACACGGAATGACAAACCTATATACATATACCCTTTTTCACTGTGTGAAGGGTATAAAAACAATTCCAAATGTCATAAAACCAGGACAATTATACATGCACTCGGAAGGTAGTCATTTAAGCGACACAATTTTTTTCAATTAATATCAACAAATAAAACTTTTTTATTTAAAACCAAATGACAAGCAGTTCCATGTATTTACTGTAACCTGTTTTTATAGTTTTATGATTTTTGGCATGTTTATTTTTATATATTTTTTTTTAATTTCTATTAATTTGTTTTAGAACGAAATGAGTTGCCTTTTAAAAGACGACTTAATACAAACCCTTAAACGAAAGGTTAGTTCTTGTTTGAATTATTTCTTTTTTTTATTATTTTGCAATGTTTTGTTGTTAGTTTTACTTAAATTTTGTTTAAGAAACGTGTAGATACTTCAAATACGATTAAAATATAATTAAATTATTTTAAACATTTCTTTAATTTAGCTCGTCAAACTTGAGACAACCGGCAATGAAAACGAACTACTCAGCGAACGTTTGCGTCAAAGCGAACGTGAACTGGTCAATATTAAAAAAGAGGCTGCCAACCTACAAAATATGTTGCAACAATCCCAGGCACAATACATGGCCCTGGACAAGAAATACAATAAAGCGAAACGTCTGGTACGCGAGTATCAGCAACGTGAAGTCGATATGTGCCATCGCGAAGAATTCTATCAGCAGTTGTTGCAGGAAAAAGACACCGAATACAATGCACTGGTAAAGAAACTTAAAGATCGTGTCATTAATTTGGAACATGAATTACAAGAGACACAACGTAAGGGTGGCTTTCCCGTCGGTTTACCCTACGACAGTGCCACGCTCAAATTAACACCACAAATGATGCGAAAGGCGCCACCGAAACCATTATTCCAGAAACTAGAAACTGAATTATCGGATACCGAAATATCAGATTTATCACCCGACGGCGAAGGTGTTAAGACTGCTACGGTGGAACGCAAAAATCCTGTCAAAGATGAATTGGATGCTGCGGTACCACAACATGAATTACTTGATAATTCGGCTAATAAAACGAAAATCGATTTGGGTGAGTTATCCTTTATATGTGAGCGTGTGTGTATTAAATTTTTCTTTCCCAAATATCGAATTCAAAATTTGTTTCGTTTCTTGACTATATTTGCTTTGCATTTTCTACTCTTTATTGTTATTTGAAAAACGACAAAAGTATAAATAAATGGTGATTTAGGATTTGTATTAACAAAAATTATTTTCCTTTTATAATTAGTCAACGTTGTTATTTGGATATTGTTTTCCTAAATGTTTGCTCCAATTAGGGTTTTTAAATTTCAAAATTTTTTTACATCCTTTTTTTTTTTTGGTTCTTAACTCTATTAAAAAGAATCGGATTTAAATGCTAATTCAAAAATAGTAAATTTTTCAATCTAAGAATGTATTTATTCTGAACTTATTCGCAAACGTGGTTATCAAATGTTTTTTTTTTATTTTAAAGTTGCGGTCAAATTTCATTTTGTTTAAATTTTGTAGTTTAATTTCTATTTATGGTCTCTTTGGCGACCACAAGAGTATAAAAAGACGAACAAAATATATATTAATATAGAGAATTTATAAACAATTTCTGATGCAAGCGTTCCTTTTACCGCAAACTGTAAAAGAATAATGTGTTGAAAAAAAAAAAATTCTAAAACTGAAACCTAAAATTCTAAATCACCAATTGCTTAGTTTTTCTTTATTACTCTCCCATGTATCTATTTAAAATTTTGCACCCAGTTTACTCTGTGTTCATTTCCTAAGCACCTTTTCATATATCAGCACTGCTTTGTAATTTTTTTAATCCTCTTGTATAAAAAAAAACGACATAAAATCCTTCAAAATCTTTTTCTTAACTTTGTTAATTTTTCATTTCAAATTCTGTGGTTTGGGTTTCTTTTGATTTTCTTGTACAAAAAACAATACCAACAAAAAACTTTAGAAAATTTAATTTTTTTATTTTATTTTTCCTTATTTGTTTGTGTAAAAAAAAACTTATTTATTTTTTCAAAACAACTATTTCTATTTAAACTAATTATATTTATGCGCTGCTGTTGTACTGTAAATGTTGTTCGAACATAATTTTGAAAATTTAAAATACTTGTGTCATGTGTACTGTGCTGTCCAAAAACCAAATAAATGTACGTTAAATGCTTTTGAAAATCATAAAATGCCAAAACAATTATCAAAATTTCTAAACACTCATCATCAAACAAAACAAAAAAATCATCTTTTGAAATACTTGCCACGCCTACTTTTTTTAATTTAAACTCAACCAAAAAATAAATAAATTATTGAAAAAACAAATTAAAATTGAAAATTCGAAATTCGAATTTGCTGCTTGAAACATATGCTTATGGATTTAAAAACAAATTAAAACTAGCTTCCCGTGGTGGTTTAGCAAATCGCCAGTTGCCATCTGTTAATAATTCCAACACTAGTTCGAGTGCCTCGAATGTTACTACTGCAGTCACCATAGCAGCAGCAAACAGTACTAACAACTTATCGAAACGCACTCTAAGCAATAGTAGCTCCGATTGTGCTCTCGATGATAGTGAAGATGAGGCTGGTTTAATGCTTACTAGTCATCATAATCATCATAATATCTCCTCGTCAACACATGATCTTAATCTTTTAAATGGTTTGCATCAGCTCCAACATCAACAACACCAACATCTCCAACAACACAATAACGTCATTGTTAACGGTCATCACAACAATATTAACAATATAAATAACTGCAATAACAGTAGCAATAACAATTGTAGTAGTAATAACGGTGGCGGTAATGTAGGCCTAGTAGGTGTAGTCAGTGGCAGTAGTAGTGGTGGTGGTGGTGGTGGTTTTGTTAGTGGTATTAGCATTAATAGTACTAGTAGTGGTGGTATTATTGCTGGCACAACAACCGCCATTTTACTTAATTCCACCTCATCATCATCAACAACATCATCATCAGTTAATTCTAGAGAACAACAAATTAATCAATTGTATGCTCAAGTTCATAAGGATCATAAGAGTTCGTCATCATCTGCTTCACACACCGCCTTGCCGGCATTATTTAAAAATAGTCTCGGCTCGCCCGGCGGCATTGAAATGTCTAGTCCTAATGATTTTCATCGTGGTGGCATGACTACATTCGGTACTAGCAGCCGTGATCTCAATAGTTCATATGATTCCATTTTAGGATCGAACGATAAACTATCAGAAAATGAACAATCATCGGAGAATTGGATGTATCCGAGTCGAAGACGTGTCGGTCCAACGGGAGCAATTATAAGTGGCAAATTGCCACCGGCATCATTTACGGAACAATTAAATCAGGCACTAACGGAGAGAGAAAGGTGAGAATAAAAATTTTTATGATAAAGAATAAGAAAATGCTATAAATAGAAAACCTTTTTTATCTTATCCTTAACTATGAGCTAGATATAATTTTTTATATAAAAATTATTTTATTATTTATCTCCAATATGTTGCTTCCACATTTGGGTAGCTTCTTTATATAGCGAAATATTGAAAATAATTAATAAAATAATTTTTATACATAAAGCTCAAGCTTGCATCTTCGTTTTTTAAAACCTATTTTATAAACACGCGTTTCAAAAAATTCCATAGGAGCTGCAAAATCTGACTTTAAGTAATTGTGTTCTTTCGCTCATAGCTCGACTTGTAATGTGCCAAGATAATTTATTTTCAATAGCAAAATTCTCAAAAGCATATGTGATATATTGATATCTGAAGGTTTCAAAAAGTTTATTTAAACATACACAAGGACAGACGAACTAAGCTGAATCAATTTCTTTATCTATAAAGATTCAGAATATTTTTGTGGCTTGGAGCTGAAAGGGCTGATGTCACTTTTTTGGTCTTTTGAGTTAATCGTTGCATTAGATTTGTTTTCTGGCTCTATTTCATTATGGTAAAACAGCTAAAGTCATACTTAACCCAGAACAGCTTCATAGATAAAATGCTGGCCAATGTCACTATGAAAGCATATATGAAAGTTAAAGTTCAAGTCGAATTTTCTTAAAAGTTAATATTTTGACATTGGCCCTTTTAGCTCCAATTCACAGATTTATACTCTACTAGCTGGCCTGCCAAACGATGTTTTGCTTTCAAGGTGTTTAAAGAGGAATCGTTGTTTTGCCTTTAACTTTTTTGTTTTGTCAACTAAAAAACAAAACTTTCGCTAAAAAGAGACAGACCGAATGTCATTATTAAATTAATAATTTATGCATATGCAACAATAACACATATCTATGATACAATGCAGGTGTATAGCAAATGAAAAATCGAATAGTCAGGGCACAAATAAAATGACGACCGAAACAAGAACTGAAAAGATTCAGCTCAGCATTCCATTTAGAGAGACCGAATGTCATTGTACACATAAAACATTACGATACATGGTTTGGTAACATTTAAGTGACAATAAAACGTCATAATATGATACTGAAGGACATTTTGTTAGTATTTATATGGAAATATATAGAAAAATCTAAATGACATATCTCCGGAACCACTAAGTCGTACAAACTTCACATAATATATCTACAGACCATCCCCAACTTACAACGAAATTTCGATTGAAATCGGTTGAACCGTGGCATCAAAGTGTACACTTCTTTTTATATACATACTAGAAAAGCCCGGCGAGCGTTGCTACGCCCCTTAATGAATAAAAATTCATTCTGAATTGTAATTGAATATCAAGTGCAAAAATCTAAAAATTATAAATTTTTTTAACGGGCGTGGCACTGTCCACTTTTCTAATCACGAAACTGTATAGTCACGACAGCTCAATATGTGTGCAAAGTTTGAGAAAAATTGGCCCAGTGCAAGTACCTCAAAATTATTAATTTTTTTATGGGTGTGGCCCTGCCCACTTTTGTGATCACGAAATTATATAGTCATGACAGCTCAAAATGTGTGCAAAGTTTCAGAAAAATCGGTCAAGTGCAAGAAGTTAAAAATTATATTATTTTGTTATGGGCGTGGCACTGACCACTTTTCTAATCACGAATTATATAGTCATGACAGCTTAATATGTGTGTGAAAAGTTTCAGAAAAATCGATCTAGTGCAAGTAGCTAAATATGATAACATATTTCTTATGGGCGTGGCACTGCCCACTTTTCTTATCATGAAATTGTAGAATCATGAGAACTCAATATGTGTATGCAAAGTTTCAGAAAAATCGGTGAAGTTTAAGTAGCTGAAAATTATAACATTTTTTTATGGGCGTGGCACTGCCCACTTTTCTAATCACGAAATTGTAAAGTCATAACATCTCAATATGTGTGTGCAAAGTTTCAGAAAAATCTGTCCAGTGCAAGTACCTCAAAATTTTAACTTTTTTATGGGCGTGGCCCCGCCCACTTTTTCTAATCACGAAATTATATAGTCGTGACAGCTCAATATGTGTGCATAGTTTCAGAAAAATCGGTCAAGCGCAAGTAGCTAAAAATGATAACTAATTTTTTATAAGCGTAGCCTCGCCCATTTTTTTCTACCGATAAACACTCCCTGGAATGTGTGCAACAACTTGCCAAAGTTTGAGTCCGATCGGTTTTACAGTTTCGGAGTCTATAGCTAACACACACACACACAGAGTTTCACTTTTATATATATAGATGTATATAGGGTCTCAAATAAATATGTATTGTAGAAATTACAAATGGAATGACAAACCAATATATTCCCTTTAACACTCTCGTGTAAACGGTAAACAAATCTTTTTGTCTATGATATATAATTGATTACAAGCCTATAAGGCCCTCTAAACCTAGTTACAATAAAATTTTCGAAAGCTTCTTAGATCAATTTCAATTTAATTAAATACAATAAATAATTTAAAAATTCTGTAGAAAATTTAAAACTTTTCTCTGAAAACAAAAACAATAAAGAATTAATTTAATTTCTGGTATTATTCCTTACAGACGTCTGGGTGATGGTTCATCACGACATTCCAGCGATGATTATACTGAAATTAATAAATCACAATCAGTGGCAGCTATAAACTGTAAAACTTTAATAAATGAAATACGACAAGCTGTAAATGAGGCTCAACCAAAAGGTGACACATCATACTAATTAAAAAATTTAAACCAAAAAAAAAAAAAGAAAATCACTTTATTAAAACCATAAAGAATATAAATCACAACAACAATTAAAAATCTCACAAGTAGTTTATATAAAAAAAAAAAATAATAATCAAATCCCTCAGAAATCACCTAAAACTAACAAAATTCCTAAAACCAATTTGATTTTTTATGTTTTTTTTTGTTTTGTTAATTTCTTATTCAAACTAGAATATACGATTTTATTGGTGTTGTTGTAATTCGTAAAAATGCCTGCCATAAAAAGTTTTAAAAAAAAAAGATCATAATTTTTTTTTTCGAACAATAAAAATTATGTTTTTTGTTTTCGTTTGTTGAATTTTTGTTAATATCCATCCTATTTAAAATTAATGTTGTCATATTTAACCATATTAATTATTATGTATAAAAATATATATTTTTACAACTCTAAATACAAATGTAATATAAACATTCTTTATTAGTAAATTATTTAGCCATATTTTAATACATACAAACAAATTACTAAAGAAGTGAGTGATATGTAACAGTTATATAAAAAAGATATTTTTTTTTCTATTTCTTTCTCTCTCCCTTTTACTTTATATTGTTCTCTCTTTTATATATTTTTCTTTTCTTTGTAAACTTTATAACATGCTTGCCTTTTAAACAAAATAAAACAAATCAAATATATATAAAATGATACTGGTAAATCTGAACTAACAAAATCGATTGATTGATTGATTGATCAACTAATTTTTCTAATGCTTAAAAATGAATTTTGCCCATAATGTTTGTATATGAAGTTAAACAAGTTATTCCTCAATCTTTATCTCCGCCTGGTACAGTACCATGGCAACAGCAAACTTCGACGCATAGCAATGGTCCTCCCTCGCCGACGAGCATGTCATCTGGCTGCTCTTCACCCGGCTATTCACCCAGCCGAGGCTTAGATTTATCCGGCTCAAGTTCTAGTTTTTCGGAACGTAAGGCGGCCGCTTACAACTACAAAGGAGGACCAGTACATGAATGGACCAAAGAGCAAGTAAGTTGTTGTTGCTTCGTTAACATTAAACAAAGGTTTTATTTTTCTGCTCTTTGTTGTCTACTTTAGGTGGGCCATTGGCTTTTGGGCATTGAAATGGAACGTTATATACCCGTTTTTAAGGAACACAATGTCGAAGGCGGCGCTTTGTTATCTTTAGATTCGAAAGATTTAAAAACTCTGGGTGTTACTGGCGACGATAAGCATCGTCTTAAACGGCGACTAAAAGATCTCAAGGCCAGCATTGAAAAGGAACGCAAGGATCAGGAACGTGAGCGTAGAGAACGTGAAAAGGCTATACGCAAGGCAGAGAAGAAGGCGGCCAAAAAGAAATAAACTTAAACTTAAAAGTAATTAATCAACAATTATAATAATGAAAACAAAAAACAAAAATATTTTAATTATTTTAAATTAAATTTAAACTAAATTAAATTAGTTTTTAGAATTCCTTATATCTAAGCTCTACCAAATATAAACTTAAACACACAAAAACAAAACTTAGCGAAAAAAAGAATAATAACAAATACCCTGTCCAAAAATAAATAACCAAGAGCAAAGAAAATAATTTAAAAAACAAAAATCGAATTAAATATTTATGTATTAATTTATAAATTTACAACAAAACATAGCATTAGCAGTAATTTTAACATTTAAAATTAATAAAAAAAAAACAACAACAAAAATAGTCTAGTTATAAGTTACTTGAAAAAAACAGATTAAAAAAAGCATCCCCATTATTTTTACTTGAAATTTAGCTCTCCATACTTTTATTTTATTTTTTGAAAACTATTACAAGCCAAATTAGTAATTTAAACTGTTATGGGTGTGTCTTTATTTCTCTCACATTAATGGTCAAAACAATTGGTTCACTGTTTAAATTTAATTCATTAAGAAAATAATTTACATGAAATAATTCTTGTAATTCAAGTATGGACTTAGTTTTAATGTGTGTTAAACTCTTAAAACAAAACAAACCAAAGTTTTAAGGATCTAAAAATGTATGTTTAATGTTTAATAAATGTTTGATAGCTTTTTCCTGCTAATGTTTTTTATCAAAGGCACTTTCGTAACGACATAACATAACATACGATTGGCAACATAAAGTGAAGCATTCTTAATCATAAAGTTACCGTCTCCTTGTTTTACAGTTTTTGTTGTGGGCCTACAATACGTTTATCCACTTTTTTTAAACTATTTTAAATCATTCTACATCATACAATGGTTCCACTGTCTACAGCTTGGCGAATTCTATTTTTAATTTTCAGAGCAGACTTTAACCTTCGTCTTACCAATACCCAGCCGAGTGACCAATTTGATGTCTTTGTCAATTTTGTTTTATTCTTATTATAAGACTCAACAATATGTATAAAGTTATACAGCCATTAAGATCTTTCTTGTAATTTTAAAAACTTTAAAAGGAATAGGAACAACAAACACAACGTACTTGTTGAAATAAAAACGGGTTGCCATATATTCAATAAATTTTACGCGATCCGGGGGAAATTTTGGCTCCACTCACTGAAGAAATTGTAGAGTTGTTTGTTTAATTTTAAATTCTTTAAAAAATTGTTTAACCCCCATGGCTATTGGTAAACGATGCACATAAAAATCTTTGCTAAGGCAAAGGTTACGGAGTTTTAATATCTTTAACAGCTGTTGAAAATTTGTTGGTAGTCAAAGCAATATTGAACTGTTTTTTTTTTGTCTGTATCAAGTACAACAAGTATTTTAATTTGCTTTTTCTTACTTGTCTACGGGCCATTATTACAACTTGCCGTTAGTTAAAGGTAGGATTTTTTGTGCCCGGTAAATAGCTTTCCTTTATTACAACTTCAATTTTTTATTGTTATTATTATTATTAAAAATAATAAAATTTAATGGATTAAAAAAAGTAATAAAAGTAAAAAAGTAAATAATGGATTAAAAAAAGTTATAATGCAAAGCCAATTATCTGTCCGACAAAATCCTGCTTTTAACTTACGGCAAGTTGTAATAGTTACCCTAAATGTTTTAAATATTTTTTTTTAATAATATTTATTAAGTAACAGTTTTTAGTTTAAAACTTGGGTACCATTTGTAAAACTATTTTGTCTATGTTTCACAGCAACAAAAAATTTTTTAACAGTTTACGTCTTTTAATACAATAGCGAAATGGAATGCATTATAAAAAATTACTGCCAAAATTCGAAATAAATCTCTCATATACGATGTTTTTCAAAACACATAAAATGTCTTGCAAAATATTTGTCAAAATTGTTGTATTCACAGGAAGTTATTCTAAGTCCAATTTCGCAAACATTTTGAAATAAATAAAGTGTTGTATTGTTCATTGTAAAATTTTTAGACCTTTTTAAAATTTTTTAAAATTGTGACATAATACATTTAGGTCGTCACAATGGACCGTATTGGGTAACTTTGCACCCGCCTTACTACCTAATACATTTAGGACAGCTTGTGATTTCACCATATAAATAAACATCATCGAAGCATGCACCATTTTTTCTATTCATCTTATATGCATGTGTTCTATGCCTTTATTATGACCCCAGCAAAATCTTTACTTACCTAGTAAGTTAGAAAGTAATATTGGAGATACACATAAACTAGTTACTTTTCGACCGAATAACTACTTATTTTTTGTCCCAGAAATCATGACCCTCGCTTACAAATGAACTTACAAAAAGCAATAAAATAAGTAGTTACCAATAAAGCTGAATTATAGCTGGATATTTTTATACTGTTGCAATACAAAAAAATATAAAAATTATAATATTGGGCATATTATAATATTTATGAAGTTAATTTAAAGTTCACTGTTTAAAACAATATATAAAAAGTATTTACGAAGGTCATAACCAATAGGCCATTACTCTGTACTTTAAAAATAATGATGTTGGTAACGACCCCTCATTACTATGTAATATATAAAGTAATGACAACCTATTACACAATTTCAAAAAGATTTTGCTGGGACCATTTTAAATAACTATACTTTGGATAACTTGACTGCAGATGAACCATATAAACTCGTTTGGAGGGATAAGCTCGTAAAAATTTTTTTTAGAGAAGAAGCAATAATGTTTGTAACGAATAACTTTTTAAATTTGATAAAAGATTTTTATTTGCAAAAAATACATAAAATTTGTAATAAAATATATTCATGATTTGTAGCATTCTATACGTAAGAATAGGTTGTTCATGACATAACCTAAAATGAATATAATATTTTAATACAAAAAACCTTGAATTTAACTTTTATATTTATTAAACTGCTATGAAAAAAAAAGAACTTTTTACAATCTATGTAAGTCAACATAGAAGATTTTTCTTCTTATGCATACATATGTATGTATATAATAAGACAATGACAAGAACATGCATTATTTAAGTTAAATGTACAGTCAATTAATAACCGTTATTAAACGCGTTATTGGTTATTTTTTTAGATAAAAGTGCTGTACACCAAGTGAACCAATTGTTTTGACCTTGACTGTATATTTTTGTATTATTATTTCCTCTTTTTTAATTTTATTTGTATAAAAACTGTTTAGTTGTCGTTTTAAGTTAAATTTAATTTCTTACAAAAAAAAAAATGTTGCAATTTCAATTTCTTACTCTTTCTAATTTTTATAATAATTTTAAGTGTTATTTTTTAAAATACATCATTTAACATCATACTTTTTTTTTTTTGATTTTATTGGAATTTTTTGTTTTTTCTAACTTTATTTAATTTGTTTAATAGATTTATTGTTATTATAAAACTGACTGATTTTTAATTAGTTTTTGTATAGACAAAATTAACAAGTAAAATAAACAGATTTGAAGAAAAAAATTATAAATTCATATGTATTTAATATTTATTTTAAGCTATTAAAATGTGTTACAATAATTTGCATTGTCTTTTATGTGGACTGTCATTAGTGGTAAATTCACAAAAAAATTAAAAAATTACAATATACTTATTCCGATTTTCGTATAACTGCCCTACCTGTAGTGCGACTCACTAACTTATTTTAACGATAATCGTATCGTTAAAAACAGTTAACAACATTTTTATCGATTTCGGTATTCAGTAACATATTTTAACAACAGTTGTTATTGTTATCTAAACGACATTAATTTTTTGGTTGTCCATTTTATCGACAAAAAGTTTAACTTTATACCCGACTCAAAAGTCATTTGTTTAAGTCTCGGCTATACCGCTACTACCTGTATGAAGGATGTTAGTGGTGAATTTATTTAGACACTTTTTATGACAAATATGCCACTATAATGTTACAGTTGTCGAGTATCGTTAAACAGTATTTACTGAATCGCAAAGTCGATAGTGGACACAATAACAAGTGCCGACAAATTTAACGATTGTCGGATCGTTAAAAGTTAGTGAATCACACCACTGATCCTCCGACATTTTTGTAAAAATTTGTATATAAAATTTGAAATGTTTTAAAAGAATATTAATCTGCAAACCTTTTAATTCTGCAATACTAACGTTATTTTCTACTGCATTAATACTAACGCTACGTAAATATTACTTCATCAAATTCTTCAATAAACGCTATATTTAGTGTAAGATTTGTTTCTGTCCTTATCCTGCAGATAAGCAGAATGTCTTGACGGAAATTTTTCGTAATATTAAATTTTAATATAAAATTTTTTAATACAAGTTTTTGTATGTAATAAAGTAAAGTACTCCTTTTGAATTTGAGCTTACAAACTCCATTGACAAAAAAAGTTTATATTTTTTTTGTAGGAATTTCTTAAATTGATATGTATGTATATAAAAAATTATATTCTTCTAATATATAAAATTCTCGTGTCGTGGTGTTTGTGATTAAACTCCTCTGAAGAGGCTCAACCGATTTTTATGAAATTTTGTGTGCATATCGGATAGGTCTGAGAATTGGTCAGCATCTATTTTTTATATCTCTCAACGCCACGCCTTTTTTCGTGCCCTCTCATTTAGGCCAGACTGCTGGACCGATCTTCTTGAAATTTTCACATAATATCGGGTTTTTCAATAAGAGCGCTACAAAAGTTTTTTTTTTAAAATAAAACAAAAACGGTTTTGGATATCAAAAAAATTCTTTATTCCTGTGAAAGTACGTTCGGTGCCATTATGTATGGAACTCGATTTCTTTTGCATGGCCACCACGGGCACGCTTGGAGAAGTCCAGACGCTGAAATCAATTTTCGACGGTTTTCACGCATAAATCGGGCGATACTGCTGCAGTTTCACGTTCGATATTCGTACGATAATCGTCGCTGGCTTGTTGACATAGACGATAGACTTGACGTAGCCCCACAGGAAATAGTCTAACGGCGCCAAATCGCACGATCGAGGCGGCCAATCGACTGGACCATTTCGTGAAATAACACGTTCTCCAAACTTGGTTTCCAATAAATTGATTGTGACATTCGCTGTGTGGCTTGTGGCGCCGTCCTTTTAGAACCACATGTCCTTCAAGTCCATATCATCCAATTGAGGCCAAAAATATTCTGTTATCATTGAACGGTAGCGATTCCCATTCACAGTAACGTGCCGGTCTTGATCATCACGAAAGAAGTAGACCCAATGACGCCGCCGGCCCATAAACCGCACCAAACCGTAATTTTTTCGGGATGCAATGATGACTCATGGAGTACGTTTGGAATGCTGTCTGACCAACAACGCATATTTTGCTTATTGACGAAGCCATTCAGCCAGAAATGAGAAATGACCATAAATTGGAGGTAGCGCTGTTAACGTTGAGGCCACTGACTCCGAATTTCGGTAGTAAATTTTAATAATTTCGACTCGTTGTTGACTCGTATATCTTTCCGTCATGAAATGGCAAACCTTACTGAAGAGAAAGTGTCAAAAGAGCGGAAAAAAATATGGCGTCGTTTGCTGTCCCTATCGGTCTAATTTTGTAGCGTACCTGTTGAAAAACCCTTTTATAACTATGACTCTGGATACTTTTTTTACCCGCCTCACCTAAATAACGTAACGACTTCGATTAAATTTTAAACTTAGATAGATAGACATACCGTAGAACACATATGGTTTACGTTTTTTTAATGTGAAAAATATTTCCTATAAATAATTTATATGGCAAAACAACGTTTGCCGGGTCAGCTAGTTTTTTTTTATAGAAATTTCTTAAAATTTAAAGAAAAACTGTGTTTGTACATGAAATATATTTGATAATTTGGATATATAGCAAAATACTACATTTTTAGAATTTTTGTCTTTCTGTCAATCTGTCTGAACTCGGTTGACTCAAAATTACTAAAAAAAAAAGAAATTGAAAAAATGTGCTTGGAGATACCTTGGGATATGGATTAACGCATAGGATATTTTTTATTGCGACATAATATCTTATTTCTAACCAAAATAGAAAAATAGCAAATAGTTCGGAAAAGATACATAGTGGGCCGAAGTCACCATGGGGTTTAAAATTTAAAAAAAAAAAATTTGAAAATTTTGATTAAAAAAATGTCACTTAAATAACCCCCGTTTTCAGCTTCGCAATAAAGGGCTCGGTTTAGAGTACCAGCCATGTTTTGACAAACGCATCTCGCATGATATTTGCGATGCGAGTTGAAAACGCACGATTGGTGTTCTTAAGTTCACAAACGCAAAAACTTTTGCGACTTCAACTCGCAAGAACGTATTGAAGTGAAGTGATGTATTTTTCTTAAACTGTAATTTTAAATAATTATAAAATTATACAGCAATTAAATTTATCATCTTTTCTTTAATTTTCAACAAAAATTACTAATATTTTCAGACATTTACATACATAAGTAAGAGCTATTAAATCTACAATATTTATTTAAATTGTCTGTGTCCTTTGTTTATTTTTTTTACTGGAGATTTTTTTTTTTTTTTTTTGACTTTGAAATTGATTGGCAGAGGTACGTAACCAAATAGCCAGGGTATTCCACGTTGGTTCCGGCTCCGTAAATCGACCTATACCTCTGTATAGGAAGTCGGAGACACTTGAACAATAATTAAGTCTTGAGTTTTATGGTTCTCCTCCAGTTAAAAAACACGTTAGTTCAGTCACCGCAAGTCGACCTATACCATTGTATAGGAAGTCGGAGACATCTGAACAAATAATTATACTGAGTTTTATGGAACTCCTCCAGTTAGCGTTGAGTTTAATTGGTACTCCTCCAGTTACGAAAATGAGTTTGGTTGGTACTCCTCCAGTTGTAAATTTTGAGTTTAGTTGGTACTCCTCCAGTCAATCCAATTAAAATAAATGCACGTGGTTAATTGTAGAATAGTCTGAAAACTGTATCCAAAGCACAGTTACGCGACTCCACACAATTAACCACGCGAGAGTGAGACGTAAAACTCTCGAAGACGGATGAAAAGGACGGCCTGATTGCCCTTAAGAGATAATGGCAATGACGCGCGAGCTCTTGACCCGACCAGAGCTGTAATACGACTATTTTTACTGGAGATTATATATAAACAGCTGATTTACATGATACAATTTTTTTAATGTACTTATACTTAGCAAGATCCCAGATAACATTTTGTTTTTTTTTTGTGTTTTTATTTTTCGAACTTATGTTTGAAAAATAGCAAATCGTCAGCAAAACGCGTGAACTACAGAACATGCATAAAAAAGTTTGGCGATTTAATAATCATGCCAGTGTCTTAACATGCCTGTAATTCCTTAAGTTGAAGAATTGTTTCGGGCTTGTTTATATGTACTCATTCCTTAAAAAAATACAAAAAAAAAAAAATTATCGGGTGCTGACAAATCTGCCAAAATTCCAAATAACCAATTAATTTCTGAAAATTACTCGCTCTCTAAAAATTTATCTTATAAGTGCCATTGTATATTGGGCATTAGCTCCAACCTTGCTTGCACATTTAGGGCCTGTTTTAAAGAAAAAAAAAATGTTTTATCATAAACCAATATCGCTCTCCATTTACGATTACAGCACTTTCATCTTCATTTTCGAAGAAGTAAGTCCCAATGATATTTTCAGATGTAATGCCACACCATACCACACCTAACAGGATGCCATACTTTTTAAGACCTTCTAAATTCCCACCAAAAAATTTCGTTAACAAAAAGCGCTTTTTGTATCGCTAACTTAAAACTTACCTGCTTCCAAGAGCGCTTCTAAAAGGTTTATATGTGATATACCGCTTGTAGGATTCTGTTTTTATACCCTTCACACAGTGAAAAAGGGTATATATAGGTTTGTCATTCCGTGTGAAATTTCTTCAATTTTCATTTCCGACCCCATAAAGTATTTATTTTCTGAAAGCTTATGAATAGGGGAGTCGATTAAGCTCTGTCAGTCTGACCGTCTGTCCGTGTGTATGTTGAAATCAACTTTTTGAAGCCCCCCGACATCGCTTGGACCCGGGTGATGTATTAAAATATCAGAAATATTCGGGAGTAGATCGGTATTGAAAATCAGAAACATCGGTACATAAACAACTGAGATATGAGCAAAAACCCACGACCACCCCGATTTTTTTTTCACAAAAACAACATACATTCATACAAACGTGTATACTGGTTAGAGAAAACGTGGCATCGAATCCCAGCTGAGCCAAAAAAATTTTTTTTATATATTTTTTTTAATTTTTTTTTATTTTTTATTTAATATATTATTTATATTTTTATTATTGTTTTCTTTTTTTTTATTTATTTTAATTTTATTTTTATTTTGTTCTGTTTTATATTTATTACATATATATTTGAATTATTTTTTTTTTTATTTTTTTTTTTAACATACATATGTATGTAAATTTATAATTTTACAATGGGATGTTTTTATATATGTATGTACGTATTTAATATGGGATGAATGGTGATACAAACAATAGTTTTTGCATGATTACACGTTGTGAAGGGTATATAAGATTCGGCATGGCCGAATATAGCGCAATTGCTTGTTTTGTTTTTTTGGAATTAGTGTTTATTTCATCCGTACCTCAAATCACGCCTTCCCCTAACGCACTGCTGAAAAAGATAGCAGCAAGTACGGGTAAAATATTATTATTATATTAAAAAATTAGTCTCCTTTTTTCAACTGCTGAAATAATAGGCATACGTTGTTGTGCTCTCGTATGCAAAGAATTGAAGCTTTTCCATAAATGCAATACGGTAAGAAAATGTAGTCCGCACTGCTTACAAAATTAGAAAAGTTCTCTTTGTGGGTTACCGTTTCAGTATCTAGAAAATAAGTTTTATTGCTTTATGACTTATGATGTACGACTTTTTATGTATGATGAATTACATTCCCTGAAAAATTTCGGAAAACAACATCAATTTAATTTTTAAAAGAATTACTCCAAAAGTGCCAAGTAGTTTTCAATAATAATTAATATATTTTGTTTGTTTGTAACCATTTGTTTTTATTTATATTTTTCTAAACTCTCTTATCATTTTCCTAGTTAAATATGCATACTCAAAACTAAAGTCGAAATGAATATTTTATAAAAGAAAATCTTATAAAATGTCAAAAGACTTTAGTTGATTAAGAGCAATTTCACCATATGTGCATTATGTTAACTTTAAATAATCACTCCGATTAAAATACAATTTTAGATTTCGCTCTAAAGACGTATTAAGGAATGATTATAATCTAAGCTTTTCGAAAGCTCGCCTAAATATAGTGCCATTAACAAAGACATTTTATAAATATGTATAACCAAAAACAAAATTTATAAAATCTTATATATTTTTTTAATTTATTACAAATTATAGAGATTATCAAAATTTTTGTTTGTTTTTAAGTTGATGACTTAAATTTTTAGTTCTTCGAAGTAAACAAAAAACAAAACTGTTTGTATGCTATCAATTGACTTTAAAATACGTACATAAAAGTATGTATGTATCTGATAACATTAGGGGGCAAATTAAGTGATCGCGTTCGCTGTGGTATACAGATTCTAAAATTTCGATCACGTTTGAATGCTGTAGTTTGTCTTCTGTTTTGATAGTACTACTTACACATCAATAAATACATACATACATATATAATTATAAAATGCCTTACCACCACCAACTAAATAAAAAATTTCATAATAATATTTATTAAAGATATACTATTTAGAACGAACAAAAAAATAAAAAATAAATAAAAATTTAAATTATATTATATATGGAATTATTGTCTTAACTCACAATTATGCCTTCAGTAAAATTCAAATCAAATCAAACAACCAACAAAAATAATATCAAAATGGTAGTTTTAATTCAGCCAACAATATATCCTTTACCAACACGCAACTCAAATAAATATTAACAAAAATGTGAAAAAAACTAATGTTTACACAATCGTGCCTTTTTTCAAATTGTTGCGTCAAATACCCGTCCCACAAAAATTATTTATAAATATTTTTTATAATTTTTTTAATTCAACAATTTAATCGTAAACAAATAAACCAAATATTCGTAATTGTTTTTTACACTCTATGAAATGTTTATAAAATAATTTTTGTATGAAAATTTTATTTTATAAATCTTCGATAACTGTACAAATTAATTATGAGTATGATAGTAAAATAATAAATAAAAATTTCGATTAATTTCGTTAATAAGTAAAACAAAATTGAAAAAATTTTGTATTTAAATCCAATAAAGGCCTTATTACAACTGTATAATAATATCAATTACTTATTTGTATTATTAAATATTTTAGTTTTTCTTGAAATTATTGAAAATAGTTTGGCATTTATTGAGAGTAATTTTTTGTTCGATGAATTCTCAAAAAAAACCAGTCACTTGAGATCAAAATGTATGCATATGCATTTTTTTGAATTTTTCCTTAATTTAAAATTGTATATAAAAATGAGATATAAAGCATAAACAAAATAAAATTTATTTTAAATTTTTTTTAGTAAAAATTTTACATTAATACATTTCAAATTCAAAAAAAAAATAAATTTAAAATTGTGTGTACAGATGTACAGTGTATGTGGACCCAAAGTCACCATGAGGGTATACAAATTTCAAATTTTTTATACCCTTTACACAGTGAAGAAGGGTAGATATAGGTTTGTCATTCCGTGTGAAATTTCTACAATTTTCATTTCCGACCCCATAAAGTATATATTTTCTGAAAGCTTATGAAAAGGGGAGTCGATTAAGCTCTGTCAGTCTGTCCGTGTGTATGTTGAAATCAACTTTTTGAAGCCCCCCGACATAGGTTAGACCCGGGTGAGGTATTAAAATATCAGAAATATTCGGGAGTAGATCGGTATTGAAAATCAGAAACAACTAAGATATGAGCAAAAACCCACGACCACCTCGATTTTTTTTTCACAAAAACAACATTACAACAACAACATACATACATACAAACGTGTATACTGGTTAGAGAAAACGTGGCATCGAATCCCAGCTGACCCAAAAAACAATTTTTTTTTATTTTATAATTTTTTTTTTTTATTTTATATATTTAATATATTATTTATATTTTTATTATTTTTTTTTTTTAATTTTTTTTTTAATTTTTTTTTTATTTATTTGTTTTATATTTATTATATATATTTTAATTATTTTTTTTTTTAAGTTTTTTTTAATTTTTTTTTAAATTTTTTATTTTTATTTTTTTTTAACATACATACGTTAATTTTTAATTTAACAATGAGATGTTTTATGTATGTATATTTTTTATATGTATGTACGTATTTGATATGAGATGAATGGTGATACAAACTACTGTTATTGCATGACTACACGTTGTGAAGGGTATATAAGATTCGGCACGGCCGAATATAGCACTCTTACTTGTTTTTTAAGATTATAAAATATGCAAAATGTAAATTTTTTTACACTAAATATAGAAAAGTTTTCTAATGATGGGGTCGTTTTATAAAATTTCTGCAACTTCTGTGTTCAAGTTCAAGGTTTGTCTGAAGCTGACCAGTTTTGCATACACGCTGACTAATTAATTTCTAAAAAAAAATTCCTTTTATAAAAATATTACTTAAAAGTGCTATTGTGCTCCATCCTGTTGAAACCACATTTCAGGCTTGTTTGCAAAAGCAGAATGAGCAAAATGTTCTATCATAAAGCGATACCGCTCTTCATTTACGGTAACAGCACTTTCATCTTTAATTTCGTACACCCAGAAAACGGAAAATCACATTCATTGCCAATCGAATGGTTCAGTTCCTGCAATCGAACTTTTCATTTGTGATTATAAAATTTCTATTGCCAGAATCATAATATATTAGTGATGACTACATTTTTATATTCCGAAACGAAATTCTGTAGATATAACCGTAAAATTCTACTATCACAAGTAAACTATGCGGTTGGCAACAACTGCGGTACTCACAACCGATACTGTTTTATCTGTGTAGAAATAAGGTTTAATAATATTACAATTGGCGTAACTAAATGGCTCTTGGATTTTCATAACTCCAGAACCTGCAGTTCTGCTTATTAACAAAAACCATTTAAATAAAGCTTCATCACTCACAATCGGATTTTCCATAAAGTTGATTTCATTTCTGGACAACTGCAAAGCTTAGACCTTGTCGATGTAGGGGGGCTTTGGTTTTTGCATCAGTTGAATCTTACATTGGATTAACCGCCGTAGTGACGTACAACCCATTTTTAGCTAAGCAGGACGCCTTCTGGTAGCTGATTCTGGTTATTAGTTACACTTTGCATTACAAGTTTAGCATGTTTCACACTGCGAATTCAACATGGTCCACCAGCAAGTCTCTGACGGTACCCCGTTAGTAGTAAAGATAAACTGATAGTCTGACATTAAAATGTTAACGAAAAAAAAATTAACCGCTGATTTAAATAATTAAATTCTATTATTCTGGTTCTTTGTTGTGAATCTCTTCTTTATTTATTCTCCAGGTGTTATTTATATAATATAAATACAAGTATTTGCTGATGATAAAACGTGAAGTATGGTTTAAAATATAAAATAAAATTAATTAAATTAATTTAAAAAATTTAATGAAATCAAAATTTTTCTTATCAATTAAAAGAACACTTTATGGCATTAACTGTTTGAAAATGATACTTTTGGCCACGACTACGTCTGAGGTGGTCCATTCGACGGTCCAATTTTGGGCGACTCGTATTAGCATAGCGACAAGTGTCTCGAGAATAGCACAAGTAATGTTGGCTTCGAAACTGTCAATCATAGCTGACTTTTTACTGAAGACCTCAAACTTTACATATCATAAGAGATAATAATCCAAAGGTGTGATATCGCACGATCTAGGTGGTAAGTTTACCGCAGCAAAACTTTAAATTAAGTGCTCACCAAAACAATTACTCAACAAGTCCATTTCACCTAAACAAGACAGCTCTCAGACACACAAAATTTAGTTTGACAAATTTTAACTCGGGTGCCTGCCTATATTATCATGTGTGCTTGTGTGAATGTTGATGTACGAATAAGAAAAACCAAAACCAATTTGCGTGTTCAATTAACTCTGTACTTCTCTTCTATTCACTCTTCTTCCCCACCAACAAACTCAAGAGTTTACAGACTTTAATTTGTGCGTGTAAGAGCTGTCCAAGAGCAACAAGAATTAAGTTTTATTCCGCTTAGGGCTAACGCTGTTTAGTAAAACGCACTAAGTAGACACAAAAAAACGAAATAAAATCAGTAGATTGAGCTAAAAAACACTAATTTATAGGAGTTACAAAAGCAAAAAAAAAAAATTAGAAGCAATATTTTGCAGCCAACTTAAAAAATAATTTTTTTTAATTATATTAAAAAAAAAATTAAAATTATTTGAATAACTCTAAACTATTTAAACAATAGTAATAATTCTATTTCATATTTTTTTATCAATAACAAGAACAAATGCTTACCTCAACGCCACTTGGGATTATATCTGTGGCTTGCAGCTAAAAGGGTCAATGTCACTTTTTTGCTATTTCGAGTTAATCATTGCATTAGATTTGTTTTCTTGCTCTATTTCATTATGGTAAAACAGCTAAAGTCATACTTAACCCAGAACAGCTTCATAATGCCCATGTCACTATGAAAGCATATGTAAAAGTTAAAGTTTAATTCAAATTTTCTCAAAAGTAAATATTTTTACATTGGCCCTTTTAGCTCCAAGCCACAGATATAGGCTTATTGGCAATTCGAATTGTAAAGCGTTGCCACCGCATTATTTTATTTGAATGGGTATCGGAAGTTTTAGCTGTTTTATAGGTGCCTAAAAAGTACCTTGTTAATTTTAAAGAACCAAAATCCGGATTGTCGTCATAATTGGTTTTTTTAAAGGATTCATCTTGTTTCAATTACTTTTAGTATTTGGGAAACTACAAAATCAACTTCTGCCTATAGGTAATTCCAAATAAGTAAAGAAATGTTGACCTTTATAGAATTAATTAAATTCTCTGTAAATAACACGACTAGAACTTTATGCATGTAAAGTATACTCCACTAGTTACTAGTCCAAAGGACACCCAAATTGCTGGTTTTTAAAAATATTGCGTTCATTTTAAGATTAATTTGGATATTGAAAAGACAGACACAAATTTTTAAAAGAGGTGTTTATTATACCCTTCACACAGTGAAAAAGGGTATAAGTATATAGGCTTGTCATTCCGTGTGAAATTTCTACAATTTTCATTTCCGACCCCATAAAGTATATATTTTCTGAAAGCTTATGAATAGGGGAGTCGATTAAGCTCTGTCAGTCTGTCCGTGTGTATGTTAAAATCGACTTTTTGAGGCCCCCCGACATCGCTTGGATCCGGGTGAGGTATTAAAATATCAGAAATATTCGGGAGTAGATCGGTATTGAAAATCAGAAACATCGGTGCATAAACAACTGAGATATGAGCAGAAACCCACGACCACCTCGATTTTTTTTTTCACAAAAACAACATTACAACAACAACATACATACATACAAACGTGTATACTGGCTAGAGTAAACGTGGCATCAAATCCCAAATGAGCCAAAAAAAATTTTTTTATATATTTTTTTAATTTTTTTTTATTTTTTATTTAATATATTATTTATATTTTTATTATTTTTTTAAATTTTTTTTTGTTTTATGTTTATTATTAATATTTTAATTATTTTTCTTAAAAAAAATTTTTTTTTATATTTTTTTTAATTTTTTTTGTTTTATATTTATTATTTATATTTAATTTATTTTATTTAAATTTTTTTTTAAATTTTTTTTTTTTAATTTTTTTTTTTTAACATACATACGTACATTTATAATTTTACATTGGGATGTTTTTATATATGTATGTTTTTGTATGAAATTTTAGTTTATAACCCGTAAATAAATATAGAATTAACTTATAAATAAGGTAGTAATCAATAAATATCTATACAGGTTTATGCAACGGCGCATTGATACGATTAAGCAACATTTTAGGTGATGTTTCTTTCTGTCAAGGCGAATTTGTGAATCAAGGATGAAAAGGTTTTTATGAGATATTGAAATTAATAAAATTTTATTTAAAAAGTGGATATATATTTGTGAAGCCAACGATTAAGAGCGTAAAAACCAGAAATATAAACAAACTTAGAACATTTGTTACCCAAAAAATGCAGTTAAGTTAATTGTTCAATACCGAAACAAAAATCTCACTTTCCATCCCTGCATAAAAAATTTAATTAATAAAAATTCGGCAAATTTTTATATAATGCTTTCCTTTTAGCTGTTGCGACGAGGTTAACTGTTTGAATCATGGTGTAATTACATAAAGTGATAGCGTAAAGGAGAGCAATTTTTGTCTCTCTTTTTTTATGTATGGAGTTTGACAATTTCCGAAGTTGAAATAATTTTTTTAAATATGTAGTTTGACATTCTCCAGAACACAAAAAAATAGTCAGCTGGGCTGGCACCACCACCTTGTATAAGAGTGTACCCTGGTTTGAATATGCCTTAGACGTATTTGTATTTTTTTTATTTTAATTTACCATTTTAAATGACAGTACTGAAAAATAAAAATATGTTCATGAATTGTCCTCGAATAAACATCCCATTCGTTCACATTAAAAAAAACCATTAAATATTTGTGTTAATATTCAACTGAAAACATCGTTTTATGTAAAATAAAAATAAAAATTTTGTATTATATAATTATTTTAATATTATTTTATAGAATATTTGCCAAATATTTAGAAAAAAAAATAACAACTTTAAATGCACTAAACACAACCATTTCAAATCAATAACAATAAAAATCTTTTGTAGAAATATTTAATACATCGCTAATAATGAATAAATAAAAAATTACAATTTAATTTAGTTTTAACCTTAAATATATCACCTTAAAATTATACAAGTATAAAGTAGAATTAATAAGCATAAAATAGAAAATTAATATCTTTAACAAACAGAGACTGCACTAGTCAATATTAATTATAAAAAACCAATAAAAAGTATAAGAAAAACAACAAATACATATTCATACTTAAATCGTTTTTTTTTCATTTATTTCATTACCAAAACCAAGCACATGTATTAAAATGTTTACATAAACCCATAAAACTTTTTTAAATTATCAAAATTAAACTAAAAATAAAAAACACACACAACTTGTAGAAATTTATCTATAAAACAGAAAAAATAATTCAAATTAAGAAAACAAGAAAAGAAAACTGTAATTCATTATTAATATTTCTTACACATCAATTACACAATTAACAAGTAATCATTTATTAAAATTATTAATTAAATAATTATAATAAAAACTAAAATACATATATTTAATATTAAACTAAACTGGGTAATTTTTATTACAGATGCTAAAAGTGTTCAAATTTTATTCTCAATAATGCACTTTTTGTATACCCTTCACCTGTGGTTCCAAGGTTTTATCTTTCCCTTTGTAGTTTCTACACCCCATATAAAGTATAAATTTTCTGAAAGCATATAATCGACCACTGTGCGCGAAATTATTTATGCAAATTGGTTCTACATCCATTAATCCATCTGCTGAGAAAATAACTGTTTTAGTTTAGTTTTATCGTATGTAGCAGTGTTATTTACGTTTTTATTTATTTTAAAGTAATAAAAACGCTCTCCTGTAAAATTATGTTTTTGTAACATACGATAATTTCGCGCACAGCGGTCGATATGAAAAGGGGAGTTGGATGTGTAATGTCCATTTCTCCGTGTGCTGGTTAAAATCAGCTTTTGAAGCTCTCACATGTTGCACAAACGTTTATGTTGTATTTATACTTATGAAAATAAACAGGAATGAATCGCTATTAAAATCCAGCAAAATCGCCCCATAACTTTCTGAGATATGAGAAAATAAACAAGACTGCCTCTTATTTTCTCCTTATGTTTACCACAAAAATTAACATTTTTCGGCCCTAAGAGAATTTATCGTCACATTTCTTACTATTTGTAGAAATGACATGCTAATACGGCTATCCGTAAAAAAAAATCGTTCTCTAATTGGCAAAGTTATAGGCAAAAATTAGAACAAATATTTATTTTTTTTTAAATATATCAAATTCCTCACGATACTAATTAATTTTTGGACACGCTAAAGAATCCAAGTTGCAAGCCGTAGGCTGGAAAATTATTTCTGAGAAAAACTAACAACTCGTTTTGAAACTTACTGAAATATAAGCACCAAAACACAACTGCTTCAATGTTTTCCGTAAAATTTACTGACGAAAATCGTTTTTTCTCAGCTGCTAGACAACCGACAGTGTTAATGACTTTACAAGCAAAATAAATATAAAGTATAAAAAAATGTAAAAGCCAGATGGCCGTCACTAAAAAATGGGGGACAATAAACTTACAAATTGGTCAAATCTAGTATTTAAAAATGTTCCCCCCTTAATATTGATATTTAATTGAAGGAATAGGAGAGTAGAATACAAGAAACTATGAAAAAGTTGAAATCCAAAATGGTGTCCTAAGTAAAATGGCGGATATATGGGTAAAATACGGTTTTGTCCCTTTTAATCCCCACAATATTGGTATCAAATGAAAGGGCTTAGCCAATGATATACAGTAAACTAAAAAAAAGCCTAAAATCCAAGATGAAATCCGAAATAAAATGGCGGTTAATTTCTTTCTTAACTCCATCAATATGGGCATCAAACGAAAGGGCTTGACTAGTAGAATGCAGTTAACAATGTAAAAAATCAAAATCGAAGATGGCATTGGAAAAAGTGTAACAAAATAGAGTATAACATTAAATATGAAATCTATGATATGCTACAATATGATCATTATACCAATACAATACAATACAATGTTGGTGAAGGGTATTATCAGATTCGGCACGGTCGAATATAGCACTCTTAATTGTTTAATTAAATATTGTTTAGCTTATACTATGTTCACACACGCGCCTTAATTGTCAATTTATAATATTCTCGCAATTAAAGGCCTTTATTAAGCTCAATTTAACATACTAAAAATTACTTTTAAATTGAGAAATATATACTTATTTGTTTCACTTATTGTCTAAAACTCGAAATAAAACTCTTGAGAAGTATGTTCAGTGAGAAGAAAATTATATAGGTGACATTTCTAATGTCAAACAAATAAATATACAAAAAATAAAAAGTAAGAAAATGGAAAATGGTTGATGGAAACTTTAATAAAATGTTTGAATAATGTCAAATACATATTTATATAAATAAATATAATTGTAAATATATTTTATGAACAGGAAAAAACTGAAGCGAAGGCATTATTTGATTTGGTATAAAAACATCGTATTTTTTTTAATGGAGTAAGATAAATTGAGTATGTGTGAAGACTTATTTTAATTGCTCAATCAACACTAAATTGAAACAATTAAAAATATCTGTCTGAACAGGGTATTGAGTTTATTATTTTATAATTTTATTACTTTTATAAAAAAATCAAATTGATTTGCGGGTATTAAATTGTATTGAAAAATTAATTCCATACTAGACAAAAAGAATGCATTTTCAAAACTAGTAGTGGGTAGTTAGAGTTGCCAGACGTCTTGGAATGACCTGGATAATGAAATTTTTTGGTCCTTGTCTAGTTACCAGCTAAAATTCAATTTGAACAGTTAAAATAAATTCTTTGATTTTGAAGAATATTTTTTTTTTGTTAATTACATCTTTTTTATTAATTACATTAGTATATCCTACAGAATAAATTCTATACTTATACAATTGTGCTTACGAATGTATAATCTGTTGTATTTTTTCCCTTACTTTGTACATTACTGACAATTTATAATTAAAAATATATTTTGGAAATATTAATTGTAATTGACAATGACATGTTGTGCACTGACCTCTGACGCCTGCGAGAAGATATTTCAATTGAGAAGATATGGTCCCCCTTTTTTTAAAAGTGCGATAAGAATAAAGTAGAAAGAATATATAAATGGATCTCGTTTTATCTTTCGATACCAAAGGCTAAACTTGAAATAATAGTTAATTTTAATAAAAGTTTTGCTTACAATTAAGCAAAAGAAATACTACACGTATTCTGTAAATAAAAGTATTTATGGCTTCTTTCTTTTGTTTTTTTTAAATACCTTGTTTCATACTAGACGTGTGTGTTTGTATCATAAATATTTTTTATTTACTTACATTTTGCTATTTTTTTTTTATCAGCTGTTTTCGTGTTTTGAAGCAACAAAATACACGGTGCGTCTACCTGGAGTGAATATACCTTGATTTTAATTGTTACGTTTTCTTGTTTTCATGTGCTTTTTTTATTTTTGTAAAGAAAAATTTGAATAAAGGTTTGTTTTTTTTTACTTTAAGTGCATTTTATAATTGTCCAGTTTTTTTTTCAAAATTCTCGTCAATATTGTCCAGTTATTTGACTTTTGGTATCTGGAAACCCTATAGTTAGTCCTCTGTTGTTCTACATGTTGTACCCTCTTGTAAAACGTTTATAATTAAATAGGTCAAATCTTGTGTAATTTTTTTTAATAGTGTTGTTTTAATAACGACTCTCTACGCCAATGGAAATCAGCTACGATTTCATCACCAGAATTCTTTATCACTACATTTGTATTTGATTTAAACCAGCTATTAAATTTGGAATTAAATGCTAATTGAATCATAAAATATTTATGAATTGGGTAGATTTTATTATTTTAGGTTTTTTATAAAGTCACTAAGATTGTAAAACAATAACAAAAAATATATATTTTTTCAATTCATTGTTTTCTTTTTCGACGTAATTTTTTTTATTGCTTTCTATTGACTATTCAATTAATTGTAATATTAAATTTTGTAGCGCCGTTGTCGAAAAGAGTTTGATTAGATTCCATTGAAATAAAAACAAGTTTATATTAGCTCGATAGGATTTAACATTTCGTTCAAAATAAAAGACAAGCCACATTCGTAAAGGTATATGCATTAGAAAATTACTACAACAGTTTATTCGTGGGTATTTTCAGTCAAGGCTAAAGGCAGAATTAGTTTAAACGATCTGTGCTGTTATGAATGAGCTGTTCTGTTCAATTGAAAATCTGTATGGGCGGTTTGTTATTCCCCTTTCGTTCTGTTTCGGACAGAAAGTAGAATTAAACGTTAAGTAAAAGCCATGTACGTATGAGTGAGAAACAGCTGATATTAAAGAGCCTTTTTTTAAAGATGGCTGTATTATATATAAAGTCTAACACTTGTCTTTGACGACAAAAATATACAAAAACTTAAAAAGCCGTTTCTCTAAGGCTATATTGTAAAGTTTTTACAAAAGAAGTGTGTCTATAACTACAAAAATTAAGCTATAGAATGACAAGTCATAGAACGGCAATAGGAAGTAAAGACTACTGAAGCCTTAATTTGTATACCAGGGATGGGATAGTTCTTATGATCAGTCTATTTTGATACTATTTGATTCAAACCAGATGTGTGAAATACATTATAAAGGGTACAAAAACCAGAAATATAAATAAATTTAGTATAAATACCAAAAGATTAAACTTTTTGTTATTCCATCCCTGCAAAAATTAATAAAATAAAATTGATTTTAACAAACTAAGGCAATAAACTTACGGATCAGACTACCTTGCGAATGTAATTTAATAAGAACTAAATATGTCAGAGTTACATTTTGTTCCAAAGTGAAATTGAATTCGCATTTTGCTTGTTAAGAAAAATTTAAGCAAAAATTCAAAACACTTTTTTTTTCTAAAGTGAAATTTTTGCAGACATTCCTATTTATATTATTCATATAAAACAGCTCTCAGTATGCATAATTTTATTGGCGAATTGCATTTTTTAAAGAAAATAATTTAAAACTTGCTTAATAAAACCAATACTTTCAGAACTGGTTTATGCAACACCACTTTAAATATTTTAATTATTTACATGGAACAAGTGAAAATAGAAATAGAATTGTTATGAGAACTTAATATCAGATTTTAGTACAAAAGTAGCGGTTAGGATACAAATTTATTTTTTTCTAAGAGAATATGCAAATTAACGCTTTGCTGGTCCCCCATAGTTTTCATTATTCCTTAAAATAGTTAGGTCAGGAAAAGCAATCCTAGATCTGGAAGTAAATTAAATTAACTGTGAACACCATATTTGAAACAAAAAATAATACGAAAACAAAACATCTTTTAAAAATGAGTTCAAATTGTAACACTTTTGATTTTGTTTTTTTTTATGCAATAAACAAAAATAAACTTTTTCCAAAAAAAAAAATATCCATATATGTATGTATGTAGCTTTGTTTATGTTTTGTTTTATTACACTAATATGATGTGCGCATGATTTAGTCACTAAACTTTAATGGCAACTTTAATCGATATTTAACTAATTTAATTAGGACTAAGATTGTGCACTTCTGCAGAAAAATTCCTTAAGCCTATAATAGTACACGAAATGTAAAAAGCCACATGCACATGTGGATCTTTGATTACCTTTTTTAAAAAAGTCGTAGTGGCTGCATGCGGTAAGATTTCGATATTACACGAAAGGTATTTTAGTCCAATATTGGAAATGAAACACATGTGGCCGAAGCGTATACATTTATGCTTTATGATTACGTTAAAATTAGGTCGCAGCCACATGCGTATGTGGCTTTTTTACACTTCGTGTACAAATTATACATAAAATCAGTTGTAAAATATAACTGAATAACAAGAAATCGACGTGTCTATTATTTTATAAGATTTATTTAGTTTAATTGTTTTTGTTTGTTTACCAGGAATCGCAATTTCAAAGAGAGAGAGAGGTATTTATTTTTTAGCTATTATGTTTGACAGTTCAAGTCAAGTTCATACCAATAGCTTAAGTTCTATATAAAAAAATTAATTATTGAAGTTATTGAAACATTTTATCGGAAGTTGTTAAATCACATATCCAACAAATATAACGAATATAGCAAATAAAAACTTTCTAAGGCAATTTCCGAAACCAAAATACAATCTATCTGTTTTATTGAATATATAAATTCAAACCATTAAGAGTCAACTAAAACTTAATAATTCTGATCAATGTCAAAAAAATGCAAAATTAATCTAAATTGATACTTAAATCTTTTCAAAATTTGAAAACATAAACAAGCAAGTCAAATGATTGTTTGTACAAAAAAAAAACGTGTTTCTTATCTCTCAATTCAAAAAAGTCTTTGGATTTCCAACTTGGATTGAGAATTTTGTGGAAAATTACTCTTATCAGCTTCATAACACAGAGCACTTTTAATAATAATGATAATTGGTCATCTACATCGATTTGTACCTACATGCAGAGAAAAAAAAAACGTTTTGAAAACACAAACAGTGTTACCAAAACTTAAGTTTAAAAAAGTGAAGGAATAAAATATAATTCTAGGAGATGCACAAGTGGATAATAAAAATAACAAAAAAATCTTAAAGAATAAAATATCAAAGAAAGATGTAGGCTGACTTCATAAAAGCAGTTTGCAATGTAACCGTACAATGCATTGTGTTCATAAAAACACTAAAATGTGTTTTGACAATGCCTCATGTTCATTATTGCATGGCAATTAGGGTTATCGATTATTCGACATTTTTAAGAAACCGGTTTTCAAATAGTTAAAAATTTAGAATTAAAAAAAACCGGTTGCTTTTTTGAAATTTAAAAAAAAACCGGTTAACCGGTCGAATACATAAAATATAAATCTTTTTTATACCCATGACAGAGATACATATAAAGGTATTTATTTATTTATTTGGATTCCTACACAACAAGACTAAGAGTCTTATAAATTATAGGGTAGGGTAGGGTAGGGTAGGGTAGGGTTTGTTCTATGGCTTAATTGCATTTTAAGTTGACACACATTCAATGCCATTATTATAAAATGCCGTTATTTAAAATATAGATGGTAAAAGATAAACATTTTTTACCTAAAAGTGACCGAAAACTTAAGTTTTTGCTTCAATTACCTTTAACTTTTAAGGATAGGTTTATAAATTTAAAAATGCCATTGTTTCTCAACATGTGGCAACTTAATTGTAATTTATATATTTTTTTAATTTTTTTTATATTAAGTTTTAATTTTCTAATATTAGTGACACAAAACAGTAAAAAAATCATCAAAAATGCTATTTCGTTTTGTAAATAAAATGTATAAATTTACATTGTTACCAATACATTTTTTAAGAACTAAATTAATTTGTTATTACTTTTATTTTTTTTGCCCTGGTACTGCCATATTAAAAAAAATAATAATGAAAAATATTAAAAAGTCAGTTCACTGCTCAAGGTAGTCAAAGTTATTAACGTTAACTTTATAGGCAAGTTGTAATTATGACCCTTTGTGTGCCAAACTATTTAAGTATAGCAGTCATATGTTATCAGATATATTAGTTAAGCTATGGATAGTCCTTAGTACAGGTCGCTAGATTTCGTAGAGTCAAAATATTATGAAATTCGAAAATGAGATCAAAAAGTACTGAAAAGTACAGTAATTGGTCAAAAAACTAAACTGAATAGCTAATTATCACAGCGTATAAAATAACTGCTCTTCATTTAAAACAAATAATATTTAAGCCTAATTATTTTTCTTATTTTACATTTGCTTTTGGAAAAGTATTAAATAAATTTTCTGATTTTTGGAAATTTTTTGAGTAATAAATATAGTATAGTACGTTTGGTTACGAAAATAAATGAACATAAAACTAAAAATGAAATAAACCGGCTTCTGTGAGTAAAAAAACCGGTGTATTCGACATTCGAAAAATTAACATTTGGAAAAAAACCGCCAGCTGAAAGAGTAAAAAACCGGGTTTTCCACCGGTTGTACAACCGAATCGATCACCCTAATGGCAATGCTTTTCAGTGCGCATTATTTGCCAATTTCTTGCATGGTTTTTATTTGTGATTCCTTGTAAACATTTAATTCAATATGCAAACTGCATTTGTGAAGTCAGCCGTAGACTTTTTATGGGGGTTGTTCGATGTTAATCTAACTATCCGTCTGTATTTCTAAATTATTTTTAATATGTAGGTCACAGTATAAAAGATTGTTTAGCTAAATTAAATCCAGTAACCAGTTTGTTTGAACTTTTAGAAATTTTCTTACACCAGTATATGAAAATAATAAAAATTACTCATACAAATAATATGTATTTAAAATGGTTTTTTTAAGAAAAATTTTTTATGAAGAATTTGAAATAAAATTAATATATTAAATGTTATTCAATTTTTTTTTGTGAAAAATAAAATAACAAAAAATATAAAATTTAAATTTTAATATTAATATAAATAAATATTTATCGCTCAATACATTTTAACAATAAAAGATTTAGCATTTAATATGCTAAATTGGTAACACCGTTTACAGAAGAATATTTTTGTACATACTACGCGTACTTATGTATGTATCCTCGTATCTTATTTTAACAGGTAGTTTTCTTTTAGTTTCTCTGACAGAGATTAACTTGAAAAGGCAATCTTATTGTTTTATTTTTATTGGGAAAATTCCATTCAATAACTAACTATTAAAAAGTGGTCCTCTTTAGTGGAAATTTCCAAAACAATAAAACAAACGATCTATCGATCTACGATGAGTTTTTCGTGACAATTACACGCAAAGAAAAAAAACATGGTTGTGGTAATCATAATCCAAGAGTTATTGTATGACTGTAGTTAAAATATATAATTGTTGCCAGTTATTATTATTATTATGTTTAATTAAGGTATCATGCAATAATCATATTATGACTACAAATAAAATGAACAATTCTTGCAAATTGTTTTTTTTTTTTTTGCTATTTGGTATATTGATTGTACTCACTACTATTGTTTTACCTTTTATCGTTTATTTAAAAAATTTCTTTATTTTTTTTAACATTCAAATATACAAATTTTTTATCACATGTCACACTTTTAAAATAATAAAATTTATTTAACAAAAATAAGAGCATTTAAAAACAAATTATTATTACCCAGCAGAAACTTTACTTACAAAATAAGTATAAAAGTAATGCAAATTTACTGAAAGTACTACTTACAATTTGACTAGAATAACTACTTATTTTTGTTGGCGATGTCCCAAAACGAATCCATTAAATACGACATAAAAAATAAGTACTTTTCTTTATAAAAATTATTTCTTACAAAAAGAAAACAAAATAATTGGATTCAAAATTGTTTTTAAAAAGAATAAAAGCACCGATTACAATTACTTTTAAAATTGTAAATAATAATAACTTACTTAAAACCTCTTTAGAATCAAAAAATATAAGTTGCTTTAAAAAATTATATGTAAATATTAAAAATACTCACAAAGAAGAAAAACAAAAAAAAAAAAGTATTTTTGGTAAATCAATTCAATGATTGATATATATTAATTGAATATTAACAGTGTATGTACGTGCAAAAAAAATTGAACAGTCAATATTTTGTATTTTAAATTAATCAGTTATAAAACACATTAGGAATGAGTTATTATTTAATAGATAATGAGTAATGCAAATACCAGACAATTGAGCTACAAAATAATGCATGTAATAAGCTATTACAGTTTAAATTGTAGGTAAAGTTTTTGCTGGGAAATTATTATAAAACACAACTTGATTGCTTTGTAATCATACTGTTGTTTCACCGAACTTTTAATGGTTATTTGTAATTTTAAATTGGTTTGAATATAATATTGGTTTTGCGAAGACATCATACCATATTTGTCATCATAATTTTGTATGTAAGTAACAGTAGTCTTAAAGGACAACCATATCGAAGACTATATGAAAGGTTAGCATTAAATGATAAAATTTAAACAAATGCTTGATTATTGTGACGATATAAATGATTAAACAAAATTAAAAAAATCACATACTTGCTCTTTACAATCGAATATTGTTATAGAAACTAAAGGGCCCGCCATCTAACGTTTATTTTTTCAACTAGTGCTTATTTCGTGAATGGTAACACTTAGCTCATGTCTCATTTGACAGATACTTAGTTTTATCATTCCGCTGAACGAATATGGTTGTGTATACGCTTAAACAAGCTAGCAAATATTGCGACATTACTTTGTCCGATTTTGCCAAAAAAATCATCTTTTCAGATGAAGCTCTTTTTAATCTTGGCGGGTATTTAAACAAGCAAAATTGTCGCATTTGGGGCACAGAAAACCCGCACGCATACATTGAAAAGCCGATACACCCAAAACGAGTCACTGGTTGGGCGGAATTTGGTCCAGTGGCGTAATTGGGCCAATTTTCTTCGAAAATAAGCAAGGAGTGGCCGTTACAGTCAATGGCGATCGTTATCGGGCCATGTTGAACAAATTTTTGTTCACAAAAATTGAAAAGGAGGATATTGGCAACATTTGGTTTCAACAGGACGGCGCTACGTGCCACACAGCCGAAGCTACACTTTTTTGTTATAGTATTTAAAAAAAAAAGTTATTTGGCGGACCCTTTACATTATGACCGTCGTGATCATATTGTAATAATAGTTTTTCTTTACGTGTATGTACTTTCATGATTTATTGTTGTAATTTTGACAGTAAGAATTTACACAAACATGAGAGTTATAATATTTTAGGTGCTTTCAGACGATATGTATTTTACACATAAAATTTTCACTTTTGTGATTTATATGTAATTTCATATGTTTGGCCAAACTGTCATCGTTTAAAAGTGTGTTTTATGTGCAAGTTTTATAGAAAATCATGTCTGTTTAAAAATAAACTAGAATTGCTAGATTCAGATGGCGTAAATTTTGAACGCGGTTTTATCTTAAATAAGCTTTGTAACATTTTGAAAGTCACATAATCATCATTTGTTTTAACTTAAGTAGTTACTAAACATTAACGGCCATATGTATAAAAACTTATAACAGGCTTATAAGTTGTTTTTAAGCAAAATTCACTATTGTTGCATTCATAAACCATTAATAGGCTTATAAACCTTTTATAAACCATTTATAAAATCAAAAATTTTATTGTTTGATTTACTCTTCTTTAAACCAAAAAAAAGGCGACATTTCATGCATAATTTGCGTTAAAAAATTTCTTTAAAGAATTTTTTTGAAAAAATTTAAGAAAAAGTAATTGAAATATTAAAATTGATTCGATTAACAAATTTCGACATATAGATAAGTGCAATTTATACAAAAGAAAATAATAAATTTAACATATTTTAAATTAAAGAAAATTAAAAAAATATAATAGTGATGTAAGAAAAACGTAAACAAACTTGTAACCCGAATACTTTTCTTATTGTTATTAACAAAATAGGTAAATAATTAATGTTTGTATTATAATTTTTGCTCAAACTTTTTCATATACCAAAATTATATACTTTTTTTTTCGATGTTCTTTTTGTGCTTTAATTTTATAAAAAATTTTACCTATACTTGATGCCCGGGTAAATCTAATAGTAGTTATAAGCATCACTAACAATAAAATGACAACTATATATAAAAAGCGTTGCCATACATACTAATAAAATCACTACAAACATTTAATTACTATACAAGTATTATTGTACGTATATAAATACAAATTCTTATAAGTGGTTTATAATACAAAAAGCGTTTAATAACTATTGTACACTATATGCATATAACCGTAAGTGTTTTTTTTTGTTTGGAAAAAATGAAATTTTTTGCCACCAAAGCAAAGCGTCTTTGCGAGAAATTTTGCTTTAATTCTTTAATTTTCATAGTGAATATATTCAACCGTTTTTAACGTGCAAGATATGGTTTGTGTGGATAGAAGATAGTGATTTTGACACGGTAGTCATAGATCGCTCAGGCCAGTTAAAAAAGTTTTAAGACTAAGAATTTGAGGCATTGCTCTATAAACTCAAACTCAACAAGTGCTTGCATTAGGTGCTAGCTGCAGAAAAATTGCGTAGCATTGTTCATATCCGAAATGTTGCTCGAGCGCTACAAAAAAAAAACAATTTTAATCAAAATACAACTTGTGACAAAAAATGGATTTCTTACAATAACCCGAAGGCCGTATAATCAGCTGAATCGATTCCAAGGTCAAATATATTTGGCGCTAAGGTAAGTATTACTTTGTATTTGGTAGGAGTAAAGAAGTCATATCACAGGAAACCTATACCAATTAATTAGTTTAGATTGCATTGGTAAAAAACACCCAGTAGATGTGGCCATAATATTTTATCATGACAACGCTCGGCCACATGTTTCAATACCTAATAAAAACTATTTCGAAAAAAATGTTTGGAAAGTTTTGCATCGCCAGAATACAATAATATTTTAAAAGTAAAGGGCTTACACGTATTGTATCAATTGTGTAGTAGAAAATTTAACAATCCATTTGCTAAATACATCTCGTCTAAGCGCAACTTTAATCAATGGTGGAGAAAAAGACGAGATTTTTTCAATTACAGTGACAACTTAATTATCCGATTAACCGGTAACATTTGTCGGTTTGATTTTGGTTTATAAAATCGATTAATCGTGATTACCTCTTTTATCTGGGATTATATAAATAATTTTCAAAAATTACTTGTGAATACAAGGTAATAAAACGTAAAAGGAGAATTCCCTTGTTTGCATACGATGAGCATGTATTTATATATGTCCTTTATTTATTTTAAAAAAATAATTATACAAGATACATATGTATAAGTATGTAATATAAAAAGAATAAAAGTTTATGGTGAACATAGGGCGTTCACAATTTCCTTCCATTTTCTTCGATCCCTGGCAAGATACTTAATTTGTTTCCATGACTTATTAATAACATTTAATTTAATTAAATTAAAAAATTTGAAAACTGCGGGTTATTAGTGTTTATTTTTACAATGGCAACCTTTATCAGCGGCAAAAGTCAAAGAAAACTTTAGCTATTAAAGATAAAGTTAAGATATCAATAAACATAATAATTTGTGTTTACATACTCTCATAAAATAAATTTAAGGAAATCAACTTACATGATGTTATTATTTCTTTATATTATTTTAACAAGTTCATAAAATCCTCGAATGATTGTGTTACTACTTAAATAAAAAAATATTTGTCAGTTAATTAATAACAAAAAAGTATATATTTAAACAATACACAAAATAGTTACTCAATTAACCGAGAAAATTAATTTTCCAAAATGCTTCCTCCAGTCCGGAACATTACTAATAATCGTGGTCTCACTGTATTGACAAATTAAATGTCGTTCTTAAGCTGATTACATATACATACTTATAGAATAAAAATCTTTCGTCATTGACATTGAGGGCAATAAGTGTGTTTTTTGTTGTTATTTTTTTATTATTTTATGTTTTTTGTTGTTATTTTTTTTATTATTATTTTTATATATTTTATTTATTATTTTTATTAATGTAATATTATATGTAAACAACTCAACATAAGGGTTAATGCTTTCCTAAAATAACAAACAAAAGATGAAAAAATAAAACTCTAGAAACTATAATAAAATTTCGAGGCTAAAAAGCAAATCTGTTTATTGGGTCTAATCTCTCAGCACTGGTTTTGGGTGGTTTCCGCCTCTATTTCACCCTGAAATAATGTGTAAAACAACTTTGTGAATGTTTTATCTGTAATGAGCCATATTACTCTTGTTACAACTATTGTAAACAAAACTTATATTTGGGTGGATTACATGAATTATGTAAACTAACAAATTAACTGTGTACGTAATATTATTTTCCTATTTAGGGTTTACAAAACAATTTTTTTTATGAAAGTTTTGTTTATTTTTTTTTGTATTAAAATATAAAAAGGGAAGCTAGTGTTTTCAGTTGTTTTTAATTTAAAATAACTCTTGGTATTTAAAAACAAGTAAGACCGCTATATTCGGCCGTGCCGAATCTTATATACCCTTCACAACGTGTAGTCATGCAATTACAGTAGTTTGTATCACCATTCATACCATATGAAATACGTGCATACATATAAAAAACATACATATATAAAAACATTCCATTGTAAAAGTATAAATATACGTATGTATGTTAAAAAAAATAAAAAAAAAATTTTTTAAACATTAAAAAAAAATTAAAAAAAAATTTTTTTTTTGGCTCAGCTGGGATTTGATGCCACGTTTTCTCTAAGCAGTATACACGTTTGTATGTATTGTTGTTGTTGTAATGTTGTTTTTGTGAAAAAAAAATCGAGGTGGTCGTGGGTTTTTGCTCATATCTCAGTTGTTTTGTACCGATGTTTCTGATTTTCAATACGGATCTACTCCCGAATATTTCTGATATTTTAGTATATCACCCGGGTCCAAGCGATGTCGGGGGGCTTAAAAAGTTGATTTCAACATACACACGGACAGACGGAAAGACTGACGGAGCTTAATCGACTCCCCTATTCATAAGCTTTCAGAAAATATATACTTTATGGGGTCGGAAATGAAAATTGTAGAAATTTCACACGGAATAACAAACCTATATATACCCTTTTTCACTGTGTGAAGGGTATAAAACAACAACTTTGCATCGTCATTATGCCGTTTATTTTACATTTTGAATCAAAAGAAAACTGCTGAAATCTGTAAAATATTCTCAATATTATTATCTCTCATTCTATGGCAGCACTACTCGTTCTCATTCTAGATTGCACACAATAAACAGCTGATAAAAATATTAAAAAAGGTACAAATAATTGCATTTGTTTACAATTTTTATTAAGATTACACACTGGCAAAATGACTGGGGGTCTGAGAAAAATTAATTTTGTATAAAATGGAAAATTTCTATTTATTAGAAACCTTGCTTAATATTAAAAATATGTACAACTGAAATCTAAATTTAGTCTCAATTCACATGCAATTTCTTATCAATTCAGCATTATCATTTTTCTGATGCAATAAAAATACAGAACGTGGTTAGAAAATAATTTCATTTCGATTTATATAAAAAAACAAAATACATAAAAACAAAAAAAAGTTTTATTTACAAAGTGGGGGAAATAATACCCTAACAAAGGAACTTAAGTTTGAAGATTTTATGGGTTCGCGTGTTATTTGAAATGGATATTGGTTGTAACATCAACCCGTTATAAATATTTCGAAAATTAATATTGTGGGAGTTGAAGGAGACAAAACCGTAATTACTACATTTGACGCTCATATGTTAAGAACGGTATCTTGGATTTTAACTTTTTCATAATTTACTGTATTCTATTTAAACAATTTTTTCGTTTAATATTAAAGGGAAGAGATTTGACCCATACATATATAAATTCATTAAACGCCTTCTTCTAATAGCGGCCATCATGGATTGTAATATATATTTTTTATTTTTAAAGTATTACATTTGAACTTTTAATTTTAATTTATTTTTTAATATTGTATTATATTCCAATAGTGAAGCCTTTTTATATGATACCTCTACACCAAAGCAGTTGTATTTTGGTGCTTTTATCTCAGTTTTAAACCGGTTTTTTTAGTTCTTAGAGTATCTTAGAGCTAAAAAATTTTGATTTTTGTTGTAAAAATATTTATTCTCGAACATTTTCAAACAATTAGTACCACATACATTTATAGATTTGTGCAACACGTGATGGCTTCTAAATGCTGATTTCAACTAACACACGGACTTATGTAGAAATTACAAATGGAATAAAAAATCTATATATACCCTTGACACCGCATGTGAAGGGTATAATTATTATTTTTAATTTTAATAAAACACAGATATTACACGTTCAAATAAAAGTTTGTAAACACTTGAGTTTAAAGGTGAGAAAAAAAGAGAGAAAACAGAGTTCATGGGGTTCATGTACTGTATCTTATCCTCTCTCTCACCACCAAACTTAAAGGTAATTTTATAAGTGTAACTACTTCATTGGATAAGTTAGTATTTAAGTATATTGAATTTATATTTATGATTACATATTGCTCTGAAGTTTTACAAAGGATTATAGCCTTTTTGTAATCATCCAAAAATTGTACTTCATATCAAAACGTGCAGTGTTATAAAAGGGTTTGTGTTAAAATAAGTTGTCAAACAAAGAAGTAAAGGTACTTTAACGTCTCTCTTGCTTTAACCTAATTTTTTGCTTAGGCTTTGCCTAATTTATTTGGCGTTTGTTTGCCTTTTTTAATAATTTTTTCTTATTGCTTCCTATATCGAGTATAAATTTTGTTTAATATTTGCTATATAATGTAAAAATATAAAAATATACCTTTTGTTATATCGGATTTTCGTCAGAACAATTTTCGTTATTTCGAACTTTGCCTGTACTTTATCTATTTTAAATTTATGTTGTACAAATGTTTCAAAAAAAAGTAATTTTAAAATTATACACTCAATATGTTTCTCCTTTTTTAAAATTTACAATAAAAATAGATTTCATTTATTTCTTTTTAGCTTAAGAATGATTTCATTTAATTTTTTAAAATTAATAGCATTAAATGAAATATCCTAAATGAAATCTTTGATAGCTAATAAAAATAAAATTTTTGTTATTTAAATAAAAAGTTTAATTTTATAGTCAGTTTGTCGACGTCCATTTAATGGCACATAATAATACAAAAACTTTGAATTTGTGGATAAAAGAGAAAGGAAGAATAGAAAATGGTGCAATTTTTTATGTACATGCAATTCTCTTTTATTCTTCTCATTCGCTTAGGAGTTGGCTATATGACGTTCGAAAAAAAAAACAAAAGTTTGGAAAGCCTACTCTCTCTGTGTGGACATGAATGCAATTTCAAAAGAGAATTTGATAAAGTTTTCCAACAAATGCTCCATAATACGCACTAAAAAGGGCAACTTTTGTCTCTCACATAAGTGCAAGATTTAAGGTACTGTGCGCTTAAAATTCGATTAGTTTTTTTAGTTCGTTTTAAAGAAATATTAAGATGTACTTATTATTTTATTGAAAATATTCTATATTCTAATATACATATGTATGTATAAAATTCTCGTTTCGTGGGGTTTGTGATTAAGCTCCTCCGAAATGGCTCGACTGATTTTAATGAAATTTTGTGTCCATATCGGGTAAGTCTGAGAATCGGTGAACATCTATTTTTCATACCCCTCAACGCCACGCCTTTTTTCACGCCCCCTCAGGTAGGCCAGACTGCTGCACCGATCTTCATGAAATTTTCACATACTATAACTAAGACTCTGGTATGATTAATAGGATAATTTTTTTACCACTCCTACTTTATCGCCCACTTTTTATATGATGTACTTGCATCTACTTATGATTTTTTTATTTTTCTTTAAATTGTACACAATTTATGGCCCAGCCAAGGCAGAAATAAACGTTTGAAAAACGGTCAACAACTATGTAATATTCTCCCAAATATAAATATTTAGGATGACCCATCCTAAGTGAGAAGTTCGTTATTTTTATTGAACTAAAAAAAATATTTCTTAGAAAGAATTAATATGGTAAAACAACTTTCGCCGGGTCACCTAGTAAAAATATATAAAAAGATTTAAGAATTTTTAAAGAATTATAAAATTTTTAAAAATATAAATAAGGAACTAATTGAATATGTTATATAACATTTTCACTTAATTTGTTTTTTGTATTTAATGGCAATAAATTATTTTTATATACTCGAACCATAATTACCTGTGCATAATTATCTGTTCACTCGACAGCCTGCTCAAGGGGGCGTGATTATTATTTTGACAGCGTAAATAAAAAAAAAAATAATTTAATTATGAAATTAAAATTCAATTAATTGAACAGACAACAACATAAAGTATTGTTTTGAACTTTAACAGTAATTTAATAAAAAAAACTGATAAGAAAACAAATAATTTATTTCAATTCTAAATAAGAAAATACATGCATATGCTTACTGTGTTACCATAGAATAAACATCTCTTGTTAAAAATTTTCTGAAAAAAAAACACATAATTAAGGCAGTATTTCAAAATTCTGTGATTAATTTAATTACTTTTAACAAGATCTTATACTTTCTAAATAAAAAGTCAAAATAAATTGATTTCGTTAATCAAATGCAACTCCGAGTGTATAAAGTAGTAAATAGAATTTTCTTTTTACAAAGCAAATAAGTAACAAAATTTTGCTTTTAATATTCTCTTAATACTGTTTAACGCATATACATATGTATATTCACTTTTGGTAATAGCTTTCAATAATTTCAATTCAGCAGTTATTGCCGCTATAGATGAGCAATAACCTATCGAATTTGTTTAATAAATTGCTTGTGTACATCTACCTTATCCTTTGCACATAAACAAATATGTAATTAATATTGTTAATTAATAAAATAAGCATTTCTTTTAGCTTTCAATTACAGAATAATATCACTTATATTTGAAGCAAAAAAATTTGCCGAATTATAATTCTTATTTAGATATAACTTTAGATTTGAAATCTACTTTTAAGTGATATTTTTATTTAGATTTTGTGAAGCACCGACAAAAGCACATCCATTGGCTTTGACTTTACATACGTTCAAATACGTATACAAATTAAGTAAAATTAAAGTTGCCTTTAAATGCAGTTTCTGTTATTCAATGTTAAATAATTGCTCTTATATAGTTTAGATGAAAATATGGCAGCATTAGGGTTTTTTTTTTTACCAGTTTTCCAAAAAAACAGCTGTTTAGCACAAATAAACTAATACTTTATAAGTTACATCATGAGTGAAAAAGTGTAAAAAATTAAAAATTTTTATATTGCGTTTAAAAATCACCAAAAAGAACAACAAGAAATGCTGAACATATGCTTAACTATTGTTGGCAAAAAAAAATAAAATCAAAATTTTACAACTATGGCCACAATTTGTTTTAACTCTTACGGAACAACATGATTATGTGTAGAACTAAAATAGAATTTAAGTACAAAGTGTTGGCCATTTGGGTTTCACTTATATACATACAGTGGATTCACGGTAACGTGAACACCGTCTTACGCGATCACTGCCTAACGTGAACAAGTTTTTGTTTACGGTGACTACTCTATAACGTGAATAAACTAAATATACATAAGAACTAAGAATACATAATTTTTCTAAGCATGTAGACAAATTTGAAATACATTAATTTTAACTCTTAAAGTTTAGGAAATCCCCTGTGTGAATCCTCTAAATAATTTTTTTCGTATGGTAACGAAATTTAAAATATTTTTCTTATGCGAAGTGTATTAATTGGCTGAGTGTTTAAAAAGTGCTAAAAGAAAAGGCAGAGATTTTAAATAGTTTGCAAAAAAGTATCTCGTGATCTCGGTTTGTTTTGCAATGAGTTTAAATTAATAATTTTTATTTTAATAATTCAGATAATAATAAAAGATTTCCTCGTTCAAACGTGTATAACATAGGTTTACATATATTGTAAAATTTTATATTGTTTTTCTATGAAATTCGACAATCGTAAACCCTTTTGCTAACATGAACTCCTTCGGTTTTAATTAGTTCACGTTACCGCGAGTGCACTGTAATACATTTAAGTTTTATTTAAAAGTGCAGTTAAGAAGTGAATTTCGAAATTAAGTGGAACTTAAAAATAAATTACTTTTATATGCGATGTCAAGAACTGGCGATAAGCAATGCTTTTCGTCTAACCTTATTGCTTATGTTAAGAAATAAAAAATTTTTAAATAAAATATTTTTTAAAAATTTTATGACACTATATAATATAATCTATGTACTATATTTGTTTCTTCTGTTTGAGTCTATAGTCTTATCTCTACTTTTAATTTTTATCTGTCCAGGTAATGTTTGAACTAAAACTAGCTCAAAATATACCAGTCAAATTTTTAAAGTTGAAACAAATTGCAAAAAATATTCAAGAAACTCTATTGAATTTAATAAAATGTCTACTAAATTAAAAAAATAAATAAATATCTGGCATAAATTGTCAGCATCGTCGTATTAATAAAAATGTTCTTCTAAGCTAGATTAAAAATTTAACAAAACGGCAACGCTGTATATATATTTATTTATTACATGCATATAAATATACATACATAAAATAGCTTGTTAACATGTGCGACACGATCGATTTATTTCGATTTCTTCGAAATGAAAACATCCGAAACTATCACAACGTCTTTAAGCCCCTGGGGGTAATTACGCTGCTTCGCTTTCTTTATAGACCGACTGTTCCATTAACTAAAACTTAATTCCATTTGTTTTGAAAACTACTGCTGTTTCGATTGCTTTAGTATTATTTTTAAGGCATTTAACGTCAATGACTTTATCAAATGTTGCCATCTCTGGTGGTAAACAACTTTATTGTTGTTTAAAAATTGTTTTGCATTTAAAAAAATATTTTTAGTTAATAATATTTATTAAAATAAAATTCTTAAAAATGTGAAACAGAGAGAAATAAATTATTTCTAACATACACAAATTAATCAAATAATAGTTTAACACGTAGAAGTAAATAAGGAATATGATACGAATTATTTAAAAAAAAAAATTCAAAATATTTATTCTAATTTTGATATAACACAACATAGTTTTGAAGAAGCGATTAACATAAATAATCTATGTAACAAATAACTTTTAAATTGAATATAATGTAGGACGCTTAAGCTAGTATCACACGAAATATATTTAACTTATGACTTTTAAAATTTTCCACTGCAAAATTGATAAGTAGATGTCTTGTAAAACCTTTGAAATTCGAATGCATTTATATTATACATACATTTGTATGTAAACATAACATAACACAACATAACATAATAGCCTTTTTACACTTGCTCACATCTTTCATCTTTCATCAAATCAACAAGATGTTAACATCTTCCCATATGAATTGTACGTGTTTGTGTGTCAACATATCTCAACATCTTTTAAAGATGTTCCTAAATCATTTTGTTCCACTCAACATCTTTCGATTATTTTAGTGTCTTCACTAGAAAAAAAAAATATTGTTGCAAAAAAATGGCATCACTAGAAAAAAATTACAAGTGCCAAAAACAAAAAAAACAAGTAAGAGCACTATATTCGGCTGTGCCGAATCTTTTATACCCACCACCAATTTTGTGTACATTTAAAGAACAATAATTATTATTTTGTTAATGGCTTTCTTTGTAGAGGGTGGTTAAATTTTAAATTTAAAACAGAGGCCGAATTACGGCACTCGAACGTGATCGAAATTTGAAAACTCTTATTAGAATCTATATACCTAAAGCATACTCGATCGTTCGAGTAAAATTTCGATCGATATCGAATGCCGTAATTCGGCCCCAGGTCTGTATAAAATGTTAGAACATCTATGAATGCCTTCTAAATTCGTTAAATGAGAAGCATTGCTGTTTATCGCGATAGTGTGGCAAAAAAACAGTCAACTTCGACTCATCATCGTGCCAAACAATTGAGCATCAGCAATGTTATTTAAAATTTGGACTATCGGATCGAGGTGTGCCGTTGAGGTCGCGGGGCCATTTGGCCGATATTTTGTTCCATACATAATTGAACCATACATATATTATCATTAAAAAAAAAAAATGATAATAATTTCCTAAATAATTTGTGTTTTATTCAAAATCAACATCGGCCCTTAAAATTTAACAACCTTTTATAACTTGGATATGCTGGTAAAATGTTTTCGTAAATTAAGTGTTTCAGTGAAAATGGGCGTTAAAGTAAGCGTGTCAATAAAATTTCTGCTAATAAATACAACTTAGATATTTCAATATAGTCCGTAATTCTTCCAAAATATTTATTCATTGAGATATTATATGAATTTGAAATAAAGCATTATATAGGATGTGGGCGTAAGAGTGGGCGTAAGAGTGGGCGTGTCACCTAAATTTTCTGGCATAACAATAACATTGACTAGAAGGATTTCCGTAGCAAATTTTATCATCATACCTCTAATTTTGTCGGTTTTATAAATTTAAATTTCATTAACAGTAAATAACGTGGAAAGTGAGCGTTATAGTAGGTGTGTCGAAGTTATTTATGCTAATAAATACAACTTAGATATTTCAATAAAGTCATTTATTATTCGATTTATAGAGAAATTATAAGAATTTAAGAGAAAACGTTGTATGGGAGGTTGGCGTGTCACATTTATTTTCCGTCAGAAGAAAGCCTTTGACCAAAAAGCAATTCCTGCAAAATTTCAGAATCGTAGATCTAAATTTGTCACTCTTATTAGGTTTAAAATTTTTAACATATTGGAAAATACACTGCGCGGTATAAATTTTCGTACATTTTGATCTCTAACTCCCTTCCTAATGCATGCATTTAGGCAATTTTTCTTTCTTCCTTATACTCCGATTTAGCCAATTTTCTATTCCAAACAAACCTTGTGTATAAGACATATTCTGGCAAAATTTGAGCCCACTAGCTTTTTCGATGGGACCTCTATCGTGCTATTAACAGACGGACATACGGACGGACATAGCTAGATCGTCGTCAAATAAAACCCCGATTAAGAATATACATACCATTTTTTTGGTGGCGGATATAAAAACTCAAATACTTCAAAAAAACACATTACAAAAAAATTTGTTTAGCTCTTTTACTAAAATTTTGCAAAAAATATTTGACCTTGTGTCACAAAAATTGGTCTGCTGATCACGGTCGGATCGTAACGGGTATAAAATGGGGAGGAGAGGAGAGTTTTATCTACTAAATGGTGGTAATTTCTTTTTGTTATCTTATGTTTTCTAGAAGTTATGGTGTATTAAAAAAAGGAATTTAGGAAAATTTAGACCTAAAGATAAAAAAAAATTATTTCTAAACATTATAAACAATTTATTTTCATGTACTAATGGCTAACAAATTTTAAAATTATACAAAACTTATTTCGTTTGAAAATCTTTTAAAAGCAAAAGGTTATAGAACTTTAAAAATCAAAATCTTACTAATAAATTTCCTGTTTTAGCAAAATGCTGAGCATGTCTATTTTGAATCACCCTGTGGCCCTTAAAATTTAACCACCCTTTACAAAAAAATAGATAGATAAAAAAAAAATTTGTTAAAATATGTATTTTAAATATTCAAATACTTATTTTAAATCTACTGATGCACATTTTTTTTTAATATTTTTAAATCTTAAACCTCATAAGACTGTGTGTACAACTATATGTTAAGTTGGGCACAAATCATTACTCTAGTTAATTTTTGTCAACAAACTTCGGTCATTTTCGTTTTCACAAACCCCTATAAAATTCCTTTGTAGTTTGTGCAAAAAAATGTTACTAGAGTCATCTAGTGTTCTACGTGATGTTTAGCAAAGACATCATCCTCAGTGTTTGCAAAATGTAGTGGCGCCTTCAACAGATGTCGCCATCTGCAATGAATAAATGCTAATGAATATGACTAATATATTTTTATAAAAATTTAAAAAAAAAGTGGGCGTGGCACATTTATTTTCCGTTATAACGAAGACTTTGACCAAAAAACCATGTTTGCAAAATTTCAGAACCGTACATATAGTTTTATCAGTTTTATTACGTTTTAAACTTCAAATATACACTGAGCGGTATAAATTTTCGTACATTTTGACCTATAACTCCTTTTCTAATGCATAGATTTAAGCAATTTTTGGGGAGAAATATTCTTTTGACTCGAGAAATATATATTCGAAGTTTCATGACTCTACGTTTATGCGTTTGGACACAATTCCTTTTTTTTCGATGTTTGAAGGACACGGTTTTTTCGACCTATTCTTGCTTTACGAGCTATAACTCTCTTTCTAATATTCCGATTTAGCCCATTTTCAATACCAAACAAACCTTGTCTATAAGAAAGATTCTGGCAAAATTTGAGCCCTTTAGCTTTTTCGGTGCGACCTCTATCGTGCTTTCAACAGACGGACAGACGGACGGACATAGCTAGATCATCATCAAATCAAACCCCGATTCAGAATATATATGCTATATGGGGTCTAAAATGAATATTTCGATGTGTTACAAACGGAATGACAAAATGAATATACCCCCACCATTTTTTTGGTGGCGGGTATAAAAATACATACAACGAGTGGACTTGATATATGTCGTATTAAATAAAATATCTTAATTATCTTCATTCTCTAACAAAATCTGCATATTGTAATAATAATTGCTCTCCAAGGGCAATAATTAATACAATTAATACAGAATTTTTAAATCCATTTTTTTTTAATTTTTATATGCGCAAACATGTAAAAAAAATATTATGACAGATGAAAGATGAAGGATGAAAGATGTTGCAAATGTAATAGCCTTTTTACACTTGCTCACATCTTTCATCTTTCATCAAATCAACAAGATGTTAACATCTTCCCATATGAATTGTACGTGTTTGTGTGTCAACATATCTCAACATCTTTTAAAGATGTTCCTAAATCATTTTGTTCCACTCAACATCTTTCGATTATTTTAGTGTCTTCACTAGAAAAAACTAATATTGTTGCAAAAATTTACATGGCATCACTAGAAAAAAATTATAAATGCCAAAAACAAAAAAAATACATACAACGAGTGGACTTGAAATATGTCGTATAAAATAAAATATCTTAATATCTTCATTCTCTAACAAAATCTGCATATTGTAATAATAATTGCTCTCCAAGGGCAATAATTAATACAAGTAATACAGAATTTTTAAATTCATTTTTTAAATTTTTATTTGCGCAAACATTTACAATAAATATTATGACAGATGAAGGATGAAAGATGTTGCAAATGTAAACAAGTTTTTTTCATTTTCAACATCTTCCACGCATTCCGCTAAGATGTGAGTAAGTGTAAAAAGGCTATAACATAACATAATTGGTTAATTCACAAATTATCTTAAGTATCATATTGTCATAATGTCATAATGTTTCAAAATTTAAAATAGATTTAAAAAGTTTACCTTAAATAAAACAATATTTTTTATAAAATTTATTTTATTTAATTTTTTTTTTAATTACAACATTATGACAATACGACGTTTAGTTTTTTTTGTGAATACGGCAATTACACTTCCAAAATTTTATATTTCGTTCTAACATTGTGTCTTATACATCAGCTTGTGTAAGTTAGCAGTGGTAAAGTAAAACATATTTATAAAAGGTAGATTATTACAAAGGCACTATTTTATTTAAAAATAAAATCATGTATTTTTTGAGATGGTAGTGAATTGTAAACAAACATGTTTCGATTAGGTATGGAATAAAATATCCGTCAAATGGCCCCACTCATGACACACCATTACACTTGTCGTGAAATTTGTCATGATTTTTTCCCTAGATGTGGCTATTTTATGTGAATTTTATTTTATTTTTCTTTGTTTCTGGTTTATTTGCATAGATCTGAGATTTAACCAAATCTCAGAAAAAAATTGCACTGCGTTAAATTGCATGATCTTGGTCGCCAGTTGACATCAAAATTACTTGAGATAATTTGTTATTGAAATCGTTGCTGCAATAAATGGATTGTTTCATGTGCGATGTCGTGTTCGTAATCGTTGCAATTCCAGCTTCATCCTAAAAAAAATCATAAATCCTCACCAGACAGCTGTTCGTTTGGGTGCATTTGTTTTTAATAGGCTGCATGAGGATTTTCTGAGATCCAAATTCGACTATTTCGTCATTCAGATGGAAATGCGCTTCATCGTATTGATATCACTTTGCTCCACAAAACATTAAACAAATTGTCTGCTAGTTTAAACTCTTAAGTAAACTAAAATTTGTCTTTTGACGAATTTTTCAGCATAGTGCTTCGTAAAACTTAAAGTTGTTGGTTGCAATGCCGAATTAATGTTTTCGGATTTTCGGCGACACTCTCCTCTTTTAAAGAGCTACATTTTTAATAATCAGATTAAACACATGTCACAGCATCCGAATTTCTGAGTTGCCACTTGCACAAAAAAATAATACAAATTTTAAAAAGTGTATTTTTACTTAGGCACCATTTGTAAATTGACAGATAGTTGGCAAGTCATACAAAAATATTTAAAATTTAACTTTTTGTGAAACTTGAATCAAAACATGCTTCTGGAAGCGCTTACCTGCTTTTAAAAGCGCTTGTAGTAGGTATGATTTTTATATGCGATGTCCCAGATGTCCCTAGCTAAGGGTTCCCTGATCAGTTCTTTCCCTTACGCCCTGCTGAAAAAGTATAAATACTTTTTTATGGATATTTAATTAACAATAATTTTCGTTTGAAAAGGCGGCCCATTATCGTTTGGCTTGTAGTTCGCTTCGCATTACGTGTCTAACGCAATCACAGAAAAAATTCTATGTTTCCACATTTATGATTCCATAAATTAATCGCCAATATATTAAAAAAGCGCTTATATGTATAATTTGTAAAAGCGTAAAAGCGTTATCTTTCGTAATTACTTTCTCTCGACTAAAAATGTTATAGGGCCGCAAATCAGCTGTTTGCCGTTTAAAATAAAAGCGAACGATAACGTTCGACATCGTGGGCCTGGCTGATAATGTATCAAGTAATTTCGTAAATATAGATTTTATTGACAATTTTTTGTTTGTCAAGTCAATGAAAATATTTTATTAAAATAGAAAATCTAAAGGTTCTGTAACAATGCGGCAAACGATTAAAAAGTCAATAAATCTGTTATTATAAAAATTAATATTTATTTTTAAGATTTACATAATTTTTTCGTTTAAATCAAGGTAGATTAAAAAGATATTGTATTCAATCAGCTGATTTTTGTTTACTTTATCTTTTACCTGTGATGCCAAGTTTTTGTAATATATTGCCTGCATCTATCGAATTTTGTTTTTTTATTGTTTGCCTACAGTAAAATATATGCAGTTGGTTTAAAACGTTAAAACAATTTCTTCAAAACTAATAATAAACGAAAAAAGTTTTAGTTCTTACTTTGAAGCTTTGGGCAGATTATAAATATTTAAGAAGAAAATTTTTTCACATATGTAGCCTAATGTACAGAAATGAAATATTTTTGCATTTATTACCGCTATACCTTTTGAATATTTGTATCATTGTTTAAATATATATAAATTCAGTGTCAAAGGTAGATAAACTACATGGATTTTCTTCTTTTGCTGAAAAGGAAGTGTATATTTTCGTTATTTAAATTTTAATTTAAAATGATTCTTATAAAAATAAATGAAAACGTTGTTACACATTTTAATAAAAATCAAATTCAATTGAAGAAAATTATAGCACGAATAACAAAAGGAGTTAAATTACAGCAAACTAAACAAATATAAATATTTAAATTAATTTTAATCAAATAAATTGTCTTACAAAACTGTACAATAAATGTATTTATACTCTTGTATGCGATGTATGCTAGCACGAATATTTGAGCACCCTTTAAAAAAATGAATGTGACTACCTGATGTTTCGAATTTGCAGTAGGAGCAAAAACATTTACCTCCTTCTTTTAATTGTTGTATATAAACACATTACGAAAAGTACATTTAAGAAATTTTTAAAATTTGCTAAAAGTGTTGAAAAATTTTAAATTAATAATTCAATTTCAAAAACTTAAATATTTTCTGCACGTCATCTGGTTTACCAAATAATAATAATAATAATTATAAGTGTTTTGTTAATAAACGTCTTTTCAATTGTTATTAATGTCTTATATTAATGGCTTTCTATAAAAAGGACGTATCCCAATTTTATATTGCTTTAAAGGAGAATGAAAAAAATGAATAAAACTTAAGAGAATGAACAGGGTTCGGGCTTCTTTATGTAGCTATAAATCCTTTAGCTTCTATCATGGCATAAGAACATTTTAAGGTTTTTGTTAATCGGCTACAAGAAAAAGTTTAAAAAGAGATTTAAAAAAAGCGAGATACGCCCTTTTTATATAAGCCATCGATATATAGATTATTCTAACTAAAACATATTTGTTATGCTCTGACGTAAATAAAATAATAGTTTATACGCAAATATGAATTTATTTTTGTTAAATGGTTGTTTTTTGACACAATTTAAAAAAAAACCTCAACAGAAGTTGATTTCGTTTTCATAAAACGAAATAAAATCGTTTTGCAGGTTTTAAGCGTTTGAATAAATTTGAAAATTTTTATGAAACCCACTGGATATTAAAAACAATGTAAAGGGTGGTCCAACCATACTGCACGATGTTAATTGTGAGTCACACTTAAACGTTCAGCTTTTTTTTCAACTTAATTTGACATTTGATTGTTTCAGTGTTTGACAAATACAGCCAGGAGAGGTGAGGTACACAAATAAGCAGCGCGTAAATATTGTTGAAGGCTTTTACGAAAATAGGCGTTTAAATCAAAATACATTTAATGCGTTTCGTGATTTTTTGAATTCGTTCATTAGAATTCCAACTTTTTTCACGAGTGATTGCTGAAAATACATAGCATCCACAAAGTGTGAATGTTTGGTACGGTTAATGGGTTGGCGTTGCAGCTAATGTTAATGGTGTTCGCTTAAACAAGGTGTTTGCTTAAACGGTGATAACGAACTTCTTGTGGCCAGAAATTTTGGATATGGTCCTGAACGTTATATGGTTCCCACAGGGTAGTGCCACTTGCCACACAGCCAACGAAGATGGCGATGTTAATTAGCCACTACGATCATGTGATTTGACACCGTTGGAGTTTTTCTTTTGCGATATTTAAAAGAAAATGTGTACGCAAATAAGCCAATAACGATTTAAAAGCTAAAGATGAGATAACTCGACACATTACCGGCGTTAAATCATAGTTATGTTCCAGTGTCATTGAAAATGTGAACCATCGGATAGAAATATACCACGGAAGCTGTAATAAGAATTTGGCTGATATTTTGTTTCATATAATATTGTCATATATCCTTCTATCATAACAAACAAATATTAAGATAATTCTCTCTAAACTTTTTGTTTTATTTACATCGTGCGTTTCGGTTGGACCACTCTGTATAAATAAAGCTTTGTACATAATATTCATAATATATAATATGTATATTATACATATGTACATATAAAGATTAAATCAATTACAGCGTAAAAAACTTTTGGTTCTTTCTTTCTTATAGATACTTATTAAGTTGTGAAAATTTCGACTTTTTTCGTAGCAATTGCGAACAAACCTGTAGATGGAAGTATCTAATCTAAGCTGCGATCCTTTTTCATATTCTTGTTTAAGTATATACCTCGTGTGGACGTCCAATTTTTGAATCGAAAAATGTAGTGTCGAAAGAGGTATATGTCTACGTTAAAGTTTCATAAAATCGGTTAACTATTTTATTTAATTTTATAAATATTCTAGCTAATACCCGGTGTGCTTTGCCACCCCAAATTTTAGTATTTAATTCATATGGCAGGTGCCACGCCCACTATTTTTAATGCTCCCATTTTTTCCATAAATGTTTATTTGAATATCAAAGTTGCTTTTGCAAAATTTTACTACTCTAATCGATATCGTTTTCCAGATATACGAATTTTAGTATTTAATTCATGTGGCCACGCCTACTATTGCAAGTACGTCCATTTTTGACCCATATATTCGTGTGGATGTCAAAGTTTACCGTACTTAATTTGAAGACTCTAGCTGCATTAACTTTCGTGATATATAATATTTAATACTTATTCTTTAATAGGGCGTGGCACCCCGCCCACTTACAGACATACAGATAGATTCTGTGAAAATTTCAGGGAAATCGGTCCAGCCGTTTAACCGTCTATAAAACACAAACAAACATACAAACACACATTGATTTTTATATATATATAGATTATAAGACGAAAAAATACTTTAAAAGAACTTGCTATTGGTTTTGAAGTGGAAGTAGTTTAAAAAGAATATTTACTCTGCATGATACTGCACAGCTTTCTAATCACAAAATTGTGTTACTCAGGGATGTTCGTAAAAAGGTTCCTAAAATTTCGTTAATAAGTAGTATTGTAAAAAGATATTTACTTTACGTAAAGTTTCATAATAATCGGTTCAGGAAAAATAGTTTAAAAAAATATCCCAAAATTTTAATAAAGAAATAGAGTGAAGCTAAATAACACCAATTAAAAACGGATAGTTTAATAAACATAATATTGTGCCATAGCAAGAGTATTTCAATGCCAAAGTTTGTGACAAATCTTTAACAGCATATACATATTTTTATAAGTCCCAAACGATCCGCTAGGTTAAGTACTACAGCCTAAAACTATTACTATTCGTAAAAGAGACAAAACCAAATGATCGTTAAAGAAAAAGAGCATTTTAATTAAAAAATAAATAAAATAAAAAGAAATGTAGTATAAGAGAAAGAGATAGAGAGAGAGCATATAATAGAAAATTAATTGAAAAACTTTTGATATAAATATTGTCTTAAAAATAATTACATTTAACCATCGCAATGATAAAATCGCACATGAGAGATAAATGAAGCTAACACTCTTCCAATTTTTATACTAACAATGTGTGTGTGTGCTTTTATCAGTTACAATTTTTAAATTTGTCTGATCTATTATCAAATTGACATCTGTATGTATGTATGTAAATATAAAAATATTTATTCACGTGAATTTGTGCTAAAAAAATATTTTTGTCAACTAAAAAAGTACACGATCAAGAAGAGTAAAAGGTATTTATTTAGGTATATATGTATGTAAGTATGTATGTGTGTATGTATGTAAACAAGAAGATTGAAAATAATGAAAATATTTACGTTCTTATGTGCTGTACATACATACAATTATCAATCGGTCAGTGTTGCCGTTTGGTTATATTTGTATCATTTTTCGCAACCGTCTATTATTTTATATATGTCTATATTCACAGCAAAAAAATAATTATGTAAAGGTAATGCCTTACACTTTTAATATCTTAAGTTCACATCATGATAGTTGATAATTAATAGTTAAAAATTGAGTTTATGATTTTAATGTCTGTTGTTCAACATTCTATTTGGTCGTTTTTTATCAGTTGTTATTAATTGATATTTACGATATCAAAATCACCATGTTTGGTCTTCTGTAAGAAAATCTGACATTGATGTTGCCTTTAATTGACTTCGATTTTGTCCAAGGCGAATTCAATAAGGTGAACTCGTCCCTAAAATAACTACAAAGTAAAAAAACAAACGTGTATTTTGTTAGTGTAAAACAAAACGATATGTCAAAAATACACAAAAATTTGACAAGTGGTCCCTAGAAGTAGTCAACAGCTGATAATCAGCTGACCTAATAAGTTCACCTTATTGAATTCGCCTTGATTTTGTCCTTGTTATTTGTAGTGTTGTTTTTAAACTAAAACTAGGAAAAATAATTAGAATAAAAAATGTTATAAAAAATGGAAGAATTAAAATTACCAATCGATAAACAGTCAACGTCGCACAGAGGAGTATTTGGCCTGAAAAGCTGGCCAAAATTATTAAACGTGTTTTTTGAATTCAAAGTTCTAGTTTTTTGATAGTTTTATGTGTAGTATGCTATAAGAAATCTAGTGGCATATTTTGAAAAAATTACACTGAGCAACAAAAGTACACTGCGCAAAAAAAATTTTTTTTGTCTCTCTTAGAAATAAAACTTGATGCCCTCAATTCAAATCTGTTTTCCGTTTTTCTCTAGTACGTAAGGATTTTCTTTTAAAAGCGTGGCATATTTCACCCCCTAAATCGCTAGGTTTCCTAATATATTTATTCATAACGTGTAAACGGGTTCTCCGATTTTAATAGGAGGAGGATGAGAAGATGCACCGGAAAATTCTGCTTAAAAATTCTTATTAAAAATGTAATGGCGAAAAAAAATAATTGCGTGCAAAATTCGTCGCCGTTTTTTGTTTTCAAAATGCAAAAAAAAAATAAAGAACCAAAAATTTTAAATTTTTAAGATTTTTCCAAAAGCCACATTTCTAAGGAATAAAAGTCGATATAAATAGTAAAACTCAATAAACAAATGTTGATTTTAAAGGTTTAAACTCATTCTTGACAGACTGTATGTACATGCATACATTTTATGATTTACGGTCTAATTCAAAAAAAAGATTTTTTAAAATTGTAAGGCTCTTACAAAACAGTATTATTTTATGAATAAAAGGCTTTATTATATTTATTTTATATTATTTAATACATAATATACGGAAAAGTTAAACTTATAAAAATCCCTTAATAATTATTATGTTATGTTATGTATTAGCTGCATCATAGGTATCAGGAAGAAGAAGTGTGATGGTTTCTGATGAAAAAGCTTTTTTATTAATCCGTTCCCTTTGCGTACTGCAGCTTATAAAAGGGTCACTGCCCATAAAAAACCGATTTAAGACTTCTCGATTTGTATCGTTTCTGCTGAATTTCCTCGAATAATTCGTACGATATAATCGTAAGGGCTTATTTCTGGCCTCGACAGCTTCTTCTGACAATTGGATGGTAGCCTGATACCTGGGTGCCCATGTATTTGTTATGTAGCTGTATTTATTTTTTGTAAACTTATTTTTGTGATTAATGATTTTAATAATTATTCTTATTAGGTACGTATATTTATTTTTTTAATATATAATATTTGTAGAGCAGGTATATAAAAATATCTTTTATGGGGATTTGTGGGACATTCCCTTATAACTATTATCGATAAGAAAGAATTTTTGAAATTTATAATTATAGGCAGGTGTTAACATTGTGAAGTGTTAAAAGTGATGTGAATAACAGTTGAAATCAATAATTCAAAATACATAAAAGTTTATGACGATATAAATGTCTAAGAAAAAGTGCCTGATGAGCAAAAATGGAAGAAATGTGAAAATTTAAAACAATCGTCAAAAAAAATGGCGCAAACTTGCGCAAACTTTTTTTTTTGTTTCTTAAATTAGAGATTCCAAATTTTATTGTGGTATCAAACAAAATTTGTAGAGATGCTAACCTTACTTTCAAATACCTCTTTTTTATTTTTTTTTAGCTTTTGAACGAATTGTTTCAACATGAATATTCTACATATTTAAATTTGTTTTTCTTTTTTAAATAGCGAAATATTAGAAGAAGTAATAAAAATTAAAGAAATTTTTTAAATAATTAAAGGACCTCAAGCTTAGATAATTTTAGTTAATAATTAAATTAAAAAAGGTCAAAAAACTAAATAATTGTTATATATTTTTACAATACCACAATAACTCGTTATTGGTTTTTAGCTTTACTGCTTTTTTAAGATGTTGTATTCAAATCCTGGCAACACTGTAGTGAGAACAACATATTTGTGCGAGTGTATGTGATCAAAAATTATATTAATATAGTTAAAGTAAACTGATGATGTGCAACAATAACAAAACAACAGGTTTCTTATAAATAGAAGCCATACCACCATCAAATAGATCAGTTAATAAACATACTTGAGCCAGTCAACTATAGAAAAAATAGAGTTCGTTCTCCACCAAAAAAAAAAACAACAAAAATCAGAAAAAATAGAAAAGAAAATAATATAACAGAAATATATAAAATTTCTTTAAATTCTTCAAGCCAACAGCAAAGTTTTTAGCATAACAATAAATATAATTTAAAAAGTTGTAAAAAAACATAAATAAGATACAAATCAACAACAAATTAATAAACAATTAAGTTTAAAGCAAAAAAATTTATATAAAAACAAATCACACAACATGACCGGTTTCGACATTAAGGGTACCTGTCTCATTACCAAAGTAAAATCGTCCTCCAATGGCAACGATACAACCACAAATGGCACACGCAATTCCTATACAGCTAGAGAAAATGCCTCGTAAGTACTTTATTAAAACACCTGTTGCTTGTTAATAATGTTTGGAAAGAAATGTACGAGTATTGTCAAGAGTAGTTGTAGTGTTGGCGATAATTTAATTAGGTATTCTGTAGACAAAAATTATTGCTTGTCAACATGACCATAATCACAAAGTTGTCAACACATGATATGTGATGTTTTTTGTTCGTTTGTTTTGTTTTGTTTTTAATTCTAATTTTATGTCTGCAAAATTTGTGAAATTTTTTCTGTTAACAGAAACATGGTAATATTTTTTAAAATCAATATACTTCACAACAATAAGTAATCGAAATATGTTTTTCTTAATGAACAACCCTTTTATTAATTAGGGTTTTTTGTCTTTGGGGTGGGGGATGGATGGTGTGCAAAATCTTAAACTTACAAATTTTTTTTAAATTTAAATATTTAATTTTTTCAACGTCTGGTGGGGGAGGGGTTAATTAACCCCAAAAATAGTCTAGTTAAGCCAATGTGTAAATATGTATTATCTACGTTATTTTGTTAAGTGTTATTTATTTTTATACTGAACTAAAAAATGTGTTTCAAAATTTAAATTTACATACACACATAGATATGTGTTAAGGTTTCAATAAAAAAATTTCAACATCATTTATGTGGCAATAAGGAAAAAGTTTTTTTTTAGTTTTTCAGGAAAGCACTTTAAAGTTTTTGGGTTGATTTTTATAAATTGATTGTTTTCATTTAAAATAAACACCATTATATAAATTCCACGCTGTATAAATTAAAGAACATATTGGTTGTCGTATATTAAGTTACATAAGTTATTATTCCAAATGGTGTTGGTCATTTAAAAAATATAGGCAATAAGCTTTTACGCTATAACTTTCTGTTAAGTAATCCAAAATAGTTGAAAATTCACCTTAGGGTAGCTCTAAACTGCGAAATTGCAATTGAAACGGTGTTATAATCAGAATCTTATGTCAATGTAGGCAGTTATTGCTTTTTGCCATAGATTAATGTATTAATTCATATATTTAATTTGTATTTAAAATAATCCTTAAACAAGAAAGAGTGCTATATTCGGCCGTGCCGAATCTTATATACCCTTTACAACGTGTAGTCATGCAATAACAGTAGTTTGTATCACCATTCATCTCATATGAAATACGTACATACATATATAAAAAACATACATATATAAAAACATTCCATTGTAAAACTATAAATTTACGTATGTATGTTAAAAAAAAATATTTAAAAAAAATTTACTAAAAAAATTTAAAAAAAATATAAAGAAAAATTTAAAAAAAAAATAATAATAAAAATATAAATAATATATAAAATTAAAAATTAAAAAAAAAAAAAAAATTATAAACAAATTTTTTTGGCTCAGCTGGGATTCGATGCCACGTTTACTCTAACCAGTACACACGTTTGTATGTATGTATGTTGTTGTTTTAATTTTGTTTTTGTGAAAAAAAATCGAGGTGGTCGTGGTTTTTTGCTCAAAAAGTTGATTTGAACATACACACGGACAGACTGACAGAGCTTAATCGGGGAGTCGATTTTCATAAGCTTTCAGCAAATATATAATTTATGGGGTCGGAAATGAAAATTGTAGAAATTTCACACGGAATGACAAACCCTTTTTCACTGTGTGAATGGTATAAAAAACATAACAAAACATAACATATTGACTGAAGATTCAGAACAGAGGTTTAGGAAATTGAAAAATACATTAAACATTTTGTAGGCGTTAGTGTGAAATGGCAAGCTAAAAAATAATTCGCAACTACTAGTTTCTGAGTCGAATAAGCGATGCCTGATTATCCATATCTATCATTTTTAAATATAATAATTCCAAAAAAAAAACTAAGTCGAAAAACGAGAATCATTTATTTTGATTCTAATGGGCACATGTTTCTTCTTCCAATTCTCATACAAATCTCCTCCCAAAATTGAACTAAATGTTTTTACCTTTTTATGCTCACATAAGCGTTACTTTCAAAAATGCCCATAAGCTCTTTAAACCTATTGGAATCGAAAACAGAAATGACCACAATTAAGTTTCAAGTTAACACAAAACTTTTTACCAAATTGTATAATCATATTCTCTCATTGATTCTAAGTTTATTAAACTTGTTGTTTAATTGACTAGTACTACTTTCATTTTTAATGTAAATTAGCGAACAATAACTTTCACATATAAATATTACTTCATAACTATTAAATCACTTGTGTGCAAGTGTCTTTTTTTAAAGGTACTTTTTCCTTTGCATTAAATATGACAATACTTATGAATTCATATCCACAACAACAAGTTGCAGCTACATTACTTTATTTCATTTCTTTTATTTCATTTATTTTAACAAGACTTGAGATTGAGAGCCTTTTGCAGCTTACAAACTTGTTCATAAGAGGTCCTTAGTGTCGTATTGTAATTATTTATTTATTTCTTTTATTTAATTGATATTATCCTTGCACACTGTTAAATTTACATACATTTTAAACATACTTATACATTAAACAAAAAACATTTAAATAAAAAGGATTCGTGCGATCAGCAATAGCACAATTTACTCTACAAAATTGAATAAAAAGTAAAGTAAATAACAACAAGGAGCATTAAATTTTATTTTATTTTAGGAATAATAACAGCATATATCCTCATTATTAAAATCTGTACATATGACATAGTAAGACGACTTTTTAATGTGGGCAGTATTTTTAGTGCAAGTTTCCTAGTGTGCGAAGAAAGTTTTATTGCATAATTCCAAAGCAGACTTCGTAAACGAAACAAAAGAAAGCCTCAATATGTCAACCATTTATGTTGTACTAAAATTTACAAATGATTAATCCGTCTTCGGAAAACTATTTTGACCAACGTTTTATAAAAGCCAGAACACCTCTAGCTTTGTTGTTGACAGTTCAGGGTTTATGAGCAGCAAAATTTAATATAGAATCAAGTAAAATTCCGACATCTAACAGTTCAAGAAAATCCCATTAATTTGCAATTCTTTAAATTCAACTCCATTATGTTATTATATATTGTACCACACAAATAAATTATCAAAATCACTTTGCAGATAACCGTGATCCTTGTATTGATTAAAATTAAAAAAAAAATTTCACGTCAATAGAATACTTTAAAATATATGGGAAAAGCATAAGAGATCCTTGATAAACGGCGAAAAAGATGTGGTCCCATGTGACTGCCTTGTCGAACACCGAATTTAACAAATATTTGATGAGATGTAATTTATTTGAAACCAACAGCCTGCTTTCTATCACTTAAATACGATATTTACAATAAATTCAATTTCTTTAGAAGAAGCTAATGATTGATTTCATCAAACGCTTTACTAAAGACTGTGTGAACAGTATTTGTTTGTATGATATTATGGATATTGGCAAATCCTCTTTGGCAATCCCTCTCTCTATAGTTTATAATATCAGCATTTATTTCCAGATTTATGTAGGGGAATAATATATGAATCTCTCAAACTTTTAGAAAAATAACCATATTTTATCGAAGTCATAAACAGAAAAGTTAAAGGTACATCTAATGACTGAGCACATCGATTTAAAATACAACTGTGAACATCATGAGGATCATGGTTAACTGATATCTTCAGATTTTTTAAAATTACCCAAAGTATTAGAACTACTAAATGTATGATTATAATAGTGTCATAATGTCCTAAAACATTAAAAAAAATAGTTGTAATTTTTGCTGCAAATCATTTTGCCTATTGATTAAATGAATGTGCTCCCAGTTCTTTATATAATAAATGAATGTTTCCGATCTTTTTAATTTATATAAGCAGTTGTTTTTTCTATTGAGCTTGAGATCACTTTTTTTAATAAAAAATAGTTTTAATTTTATTTTCCGATATATCGCTACTACATTGGGTAGCTTCTTCAGGGAAATTTTTTTCAATTTTCAACAATTAACAATTAAAAAATTAGAATTGTTCAAAAAACAAATTTTTTTAAAAAAGGCAGGAAAATTTTTTGTTTACATTTAAAATATGAATTTTGGAATTATACCTGCGTTGCGGCACCGAATTAAAAAAGTTATAGCCGCCTTTATTTTAACGGCAATACGTTTACGTTTACTATAATATTATTATTTTAAAAATTTTAATGGATTTTTTTTAAACCGTTCGGGTTTTAAAAATCTAAAAAAAAAAACTCAGAAAATTTGCAAAAATGAATGAAATATTTCTTTCGGGCATATTATTGTCTGCCTTAGGTAGTCCATCCGTAAGCTCAAATTTTGGTGTACTTTTCCCTGTATTTTTCGCCGGTATCTCACCAATTACAGCTGTAGTGTTGTTGTCTAGGGTTGGAATTGAGACTGGCTTATTCCTATATATATATATAGACTTCACCTATTCTTTCAAAAAATATTCTAGTAGGATAAAATCGCATTATCTTGACGACTAATGGACTGCTTCAAAACGGCAGTTCTGTTTATTGACGTAACCATTAGTACCTGTTCGGTGGGTCGATTATAACGAACATAAAATGAGCGTATTTTATGAAACATATTTTTCATATAACCCGAATTTTGATAGTAAAATTAAATGATTGCAAACCTTTCTTAGCACTTGGGCACTGCCATATGACGCAAATCTTCTTTTTGTTCTAAAAAACCAAATAGCAAAAAATCGCCCATTTGTTTCGAGGAAAACAAATACAGTAGACTCGCGGTAACGTGAACTATTAAAAACCGAGCGTGTTCACGTTTGCGAAGTTGTTCATGTTGTCGAAGGTGTAACTCTTTTAAATTTCCAAACAAATTAGACATGTGATTTAAATCAAATTCATTTATTATTTGGTATTTCGGATTGTTATGTACATATGTTTTGTTAAGAAAAAATAAGTACGTTAAAATAAATTAAAAAAATGTGTTACATTTTCTTCTTCATCTCCTAAAGAGCTAAAAATGTTCAGCCAGCATTTTGCTTTTGTTTTCTTTTCAAGACATTGCCAAGTTGAAAAAGCCAATAGCGTCCATTAATAGTTAAACTAATTTTCAAAAATGGCAGTTGTCATCCATTACAATTTGGAGCTATTGTAATCCACAGAAGATTCAAAATTTCTGAAAGAGCGAGGATTTTTTGCCTTTCCAATCACAAGGAGTTTAACTTTAGAATTTTGGTAGTTTTTGTGACATTTTTCAGGAAAAACTTTAGATTAGATCATGCTAACTCAGCAGCGCGCACTAAACTAAACCTGTGCAATCATTTACGGGGATACCCCTTTTTATGAAAACGATTTGGATTACTGACAAATTTGTTCACGTTATAAGGCTTTCTCACTGTGTTAACGCTACAGAGTAGTCAGTGTAAAAAAAATGATGTTCATCTTATCCGGTGTTCACGTAAGACAGTGTTTTTGTTACCGCGAGTCTACTGTAAACATTTTTCTCTTCAAATAGTGTAATTAAGGCACTTATATGTAAGATTTTTCAATACGAATTAGAACACACTCAGTGATACCAGAAAATTCCATATAAATAGAAAATCTTTTGTTGATATTTGCACTTTCTATTTTTTTTATAAAAAAAATTATTTTTAAAATTTATGCACAATTAACCATGATCTTAAGTTATATTTAAATCTGTTAACATAAGTTTTAATAAACGCTCAAATTTTTCCAAACTGTTGATAACAAATAAAAATAAAAAAATATAGACGAACAACAGCCTTCGGCAAAATATTGTTATTTTTTTGTATTAAAAACAGCAAAAATTAAATAAACATGAATTTTTAAAAATAAAAATATAGAAATAGTTTAAATAGATAAAGGTATTTATATATTTGTTAAGTTGTATTTATAACAAACTTTAGACTTTTTAATTTGTTTTGTGATGTGAATGAAGTCTTTCAAAACAGGCTTCTTTAAAAACATGCGATTTTAATATTTAAATATTTGCGTAATAATGCGACTGAATTGATGTGGGAGTGTATTAAGTGTTTATATACCTCATAACTATGTTAATTATATTCAATTATTTGTTTTTTTTTTACTAATTATAATAAAATATTTTATAGTCATACTATTATTATGTTAAAGCAAAAGGTTTTGCGATATTTAATATGTAATAAATTACTACTTTTAGTTCTTTATTTGTAGTAAATATTTAATTTAATTTTTTTTTTCAATTATTATTTCTTTAATTTGCCGTAAAGATTTTATAGAATATTGGCATTTAATTAAAATTTAATAACTTTTAATTAGATTTTTAAAATTATTCATTTATTATCAGAAAAGAAGTATTAATTTATGTAAATATAAATAAATTTATTTATTCTAAATAGATTATCGGCATGTTTCTTGATGCTTTTCTATATACTTTGTATCTTTTTTATATTGATTTATTTAAGTCTTATCGGTATATTTATTCTAAACTATGCTAATTTGCTTGCTTTTAACTTAATTTTAACTACACAGTGAACTCTCGATAATATAAACTAATTAAATCCAATACTGTTTACTTTTGTAAGAATTTTTAAATTTGCGAATGGCATCTTATTTTCATTGAAAACCGTTTTTCCCATAAAATTTAAAATTTTTTTATGTTAATTTTTTTTGTTTATTGGGTTTTAAATATTATTTAAAAAAAAAAGTTTATTATCTGTAAAAATCAGTGGCTTCATTATTCTGATTTTTTTGTTCGATTATCTTTAAAACGGCTCGCTCTCTTAACTATCTATGCACATTAAAATCTCTGATCATTCACTTCACTTTCAGTGCATTCCAATGCTTTTTTAAAAGTTCCTTTTTGGCACCTGCACATAATCAATCACCTTTATCGGATAGGTCTTTCTCTATTTCCTTCTCGTTTCACACTATATTATCCCCGCCTTTGGTGTTTTCTTTTAACACAAGCCAGTTGCAGGAATTTTTTCATCTCTCATACTCGGAAACCATCGCTATAACTAATGCATTTTTCATTTTTGGCTACAAGTCTGATAAACTTATTGTTAACACATTCAATAAAGGCATTTTATTTTATTGTAAAATTTTTTACCTCAAATTTATTCGCTGATTGAGTAATTTTCACATAAAATTTCTAAGGTTTCTATTTTTGCTTTAAAGTTAAACTGCCTTATTTATAAATTTTATTAAAGATTTATAAAGCGTTAATATAATTGATTTTCTATGGAAATTTGATTTATAAACCTCTTATAAAGCAGTTTTACTTTTTATGAATTAGACTTTTTACGTTAAATTTTTATTGAAGAAGGATTATGGAATTTTAGCTGGATGTGAGTACTAACGAAGACGTGTATATAAGAAATGTAAATTAACATTTGAAGACAATTTAAAAGCAAACAGCTAGGGGAATTCTCAAATTATTATGCAGTTAAATCAGAATTGAAATATTTCCCTGTTCTACTAGATTTCAACACTGTGTAGTTAGTTAATTAATTAACTTTATTGAGACTTTTTTATTGAGATTTTATTAGAATATTAAAAACTAAACCGTATTTTATAAGAAAACTAAAAACTAAACCGAATTATTTTTTTTTTAATTTCAATTATGCTTTCAACGACTTTTTACTTGATTCTCAACCACAATAATAATAAATTCTTGTTAAAATAGACTTTTTTGGCATAAACAATTTGTGACAGTACCGAAAGTTTTAAATGAGTGCTAAAAGCAAATTATAAAATAAAGAATACCTTTCAAAAGCATAACAACTTTTTAGGGTTAGTTGCACAGAATGCGCTTAACTAAAATTTTGTCCACAGCTTGTGATAAATGAATATTAAATATGTATTTGAGTTTTCAAATTAATATAAAAAAAAATAAATTAATTAAATTTAATTAATTTAAAATTAATTAATTGAACTTAATATAGTTGAGAATTTAATTTAGTTGATACTTAGGTAAACCTAACTTGACCTTTAAACTATTTTAATTGTTTACATATTTACATAAATATGTATGTACGAGTAAAGTAAATAATTTTCTTAAATGTATTTACCTCAGTTAATTGGGTACATAATTATATTGGATACTAAAAAGAGCTCAGCAATTAGCTATTTTTACAAACATTGTTTGTATATTTTTACAAACATGTATATATGTTTTACTATTTATTAAATAGTCATAACACGAATATCTTGTACATGCTTAATAACATAACACTGTTCTAGTTTGTTTTTGTAATTTTTTAATATTTCCTAATTTTTATGAACTTGTAATCTATATCTATATATATAAACGTGAAACTCTGTGTGTGTGTTAGCTATGGACTCCGAAACCGATCGGATTCAAACTTTGGCAAGTTGTTGTACACATTCCAGGGAGTGTTTATGGGTGGCAAAAAGTGGGCGGGGCCACATCCATAAAAAATTAGTTATCAGTTTTAGCCACTTGCACTTGACCGATTTTTCTGAAACTTTGCACACATATTGAGCTGTCATGACTATATAATTTCGTGATTAGAAAAGTGGGCTGGGCCATAAAAAAGTTTTAATTTTGAGGTACTTGCAATGGACCAATTTTTCTGAAACTGTACACATAATAAGCTGTCATGACTATATAATTTTGTGATTAGAAAAGTGGGCTGGGCCATAAAAAAGTTTTAATTTTGAGGTACTTGCAATGGACCAATTTTTCTGAAACTGTACACATAATAAGCTGTCATGACTATATAATTTTGTGATTAGAAAAGTGGGCAGGGCCACGCCCATAAAAAAAATTATAATTTTGAGGTATTTGAACTGGACCGATTTTTTTAAACTTTGCACACATATTGAGCTGTCATGACTTTACAATTTTGTGATTAGAAAAGTGAGCAGTGCCACGCCCATAAAAAAACGTTATCATTTTTAGCTACTTGCACTAGATCGATTTTTCTAAAACTTTGCACACATATTGAGTTGTCGTGACTATACAATTTCTTAATTAGAAAGGTGGGCAGTGCCACGCCCATTAAAAAAGTTATCATTTTTAGCTTTTTGCACTTGATATTCAATTTAAATTCAGAATGCCTTTTTATTCATTAAGGGGCGTAGCAACGCGCGCCGGGCTTTTCTAGTTTATAATAATATTGTGAAAAAACTGTGTCTGTTCATGAATTTTTGTTATTAGTATTGAGGATGATGTATATAGCCAACGATCTAAAATATAAAGCACCACTTTTTAGAATTGTCATATGATTGAATGGCTTTCTGTCCGTGCTAATGAAATCGATTGGATTGAAAACTACTTAATGAAATTTCATAAAATTTGACATGGAGGTACCTTGAAATTCAGGTTAACATTGGGGTCCTTTTTATCGTGTGATATTATCTCATTTTAAACAGAAAATAAATAAATATAATGTCATTTAAAATGGTACTAGTTGCTAAATCAGCTAACACACGGCATATTTTCTACATCTGACTTGTTAAATGTGTAAGACATATGTAATTCTGCATGTATGTTAAAATTTTAAGTATATGTACAAATAACAGTCGCTGACTGCTTTCCAGCAGCAGAGATTTCTGCCAACGGCCAATGGCTGGGGAGAACAAAATAGATCACGCTCTAATTGAAATTTTGTCATATGACTTAGCACATGTGTTTTAAAGAAGTAATGTTTTAATGCTTACACACGACATGTACGTATTTAGCAGTGAGAAATATGACAAGTCAGATGTAAACAAGTAAGAGCGTGTAGTCATGCAATAACAGTAGTTTGTGTCACCATTCATCCCATATGAAATACGTACATACATATAAAAACATACATATATAAAAACATCCCATTGTAAAATTATAAATTCACGTATGTATGTTAAAAAAACAAAAAAAAAATTTAAAAAAAAAATTTAAAAAAAAAATTAAAAAAAAAAAATTATTATATATATAATATATATAAAACAAAACAAAAAAAAAAATAAAATAAAAAAAAATTAAAAAAAAAAATTAAAAAAAAAAAATAATATAAATAATATATTAAATAAAAAAATAAAAAAAAAATAAAAAAAATTAAAAAAAAAATTTTAAAAAAATTGAAAAAAAAATTTTTTTGGCTCAGTTGGGATTCGATGCCACGTTTTCTCTAACCAGTATACACGTTTGTATGTATGTATGTTGTTGTTGTAATGTTGTTTTTGTGAAAAAAAAATCGAGGTGGTCGTGGGTTTTTGCTCATATCTCAGTTGTTTATGTACCGATGTTTCTGATTTTCAATACCGATCTACTCCCGAATATTTCTGATAAGTTAATAACTTACCCGGGTCCAACCTATGTCGGGGGGCTTCAAAAAGTTGATTTCAACATACACACGGACAGACTGACAGAGCTTAATCGATTCCCCTATTCATAAGCTTTCAGAAAATATATACTTTATGGGGTCGGAAATGAAAATTGTAGAAATTTCACACGGAATGACAAACCTGTATATACCCTTTTTCACTGTGTGAAGGGTATAAAAACATGCCGTGTATTTGCTGCTTAATATAGGGACACGATGAAGGTGGAATATAAAAGAAGATTTCACAGACAACAATTTAAATTAACAGTAATGGCAGAATTTATCTTAAAATCAATAAAATATTGTTGGTGCCTTTATTGCGGACCGGGTTCAAACTAGTATAAAATATTTGAACACTATGCACATATACATATGTATGCTTGTATATATGTACCTATGTAGGCTTATAAAACTATAATTTTAGATCATTATTTAAGCAACTGTTTTTCATTTAGTTTTAAATTTTATTATTGTTTATCAAAAACAGTTTAATTCAATGTGACAAAAACTCTTTTAAAATAAATATATATTTTTTAATTGTTATTTGGAAATCACATACGTATTATAAGTAATAAGTTGTTCAGTTTGTGAGGTATTAACGAAATTATTTTATTCTTATTGCTCTTATTTGACCTTTATTTTATAATTACATAAATTTTTGTAAACACACAATTTCTTTCTTGAAGATGCTACACAAAGGAGTAGCGAAATATTGAATAATAAATAAATCAACAAATATTTATAAAGACCTCGAGCTTGAAAAATCAATTAGAAATTCTTTTATTTGTATAAAATATGACTTGTTAATGCCCACTACAACTCTGTGCTGTGGCGCCATGACGCGATAGAACACTTTGTTCATTCAACAATCCATTTTTGTACCCTTCACAGTGAGTGTGTATATAGGTTTGTTATTTCGTGTGAAATTTCTACAATTTTCATTTCCGACCCCATAAAGTATATATTTTCTGAAAGCTTATGAATAGGGGAGTCAATTAAGCACTGTCCGTCTGTCCATGTGTATGTTGAAATCAACTTTTTGAAGCCCCCAGACATTTCCAAGACCCGTGTAAGGTACCAAAATATCAGAAAAATCCCTCTATAAACAACTGATATATGATGAAAAAACCTAGACCACCTCGCCTTTTCACAACAATACAATGAACGTAGGTTTGAATCCCAATTAAGACAAAAAAAATTTTGTTTTTGTTTGTTGTACTATTATTTTTTATTTATTATATTTTTTTTTATTATTATTTATTTATTTATTTATTTTTTTTTTTGTTAAACACACATGTGGATAAAGTCATTACATATAAAGATAATGAACATATCATACATATGTATCTACGTATTTTATATTAATGAGATAACTAGTGATATAAGCATTTATTATTGCATGACTACACGTTGTGAAGGGTATATAAGATTCGGCACGACACTCTTACTTATTTAATATGTATTATTATTTTCTTTTAAAAGAACATCAAAATAGTTGTGTATTCGCTGTATAGAAAGTAGTATAAGAAGTATATTGTTGCTGTTTTTTTTTTAAATTATACAATTGGAAAAAGATATTAACAATATATTTTATATCTTATTGGGTTTATGAAAAACATAAAATAGATTGTTATCGTATCTGATTCTTATACATTATTGTACTTTAAAGCATAGAACTGATTTAACCAAACTAGAGTTTAAAGACCAAAAAATAGAATGAAATAGTGATCGAAATGATAGTGTATAACCAATGATTAGTTGTCATCACAACTTATAGTTCACACGTAATACGAGATGTAAACGTTTTTTTTATCTTATCAAATTGATCTAATATCAAATTCAATCGCAAAAGGTAAAGCCTTAAGTGGTTAATACAGTTTAATGTTACTCTTCATATAATACGAAATATTGTGGGACAGTTTTGTTATAACAACCATGTGCATATCTTATTTCAACCACATATATTATCAAAAAAGAAGTGTCAAAAAAGCACACTTTACCTGAAATGTGTATGTCACAATTTACATAAACTAACAATGTTAATTTAAAATTTTCTTTATTTCTGTGAATTATTTTATACTTTTTAAAAAGCATTTCTTTTAAATATTGTTGAAAATATTTCATTAAGAAATGAAAATTGAAGAACACCTTAACTTTGTGACTGTGTATAAATAATGAAAAAGATTGAATGTAATAAATATTTGTTTCTCTTTTTATACTCATCACCAAAATATATATGTATGGGTATATTAATTTTATCATTCCCTTTGTAACACATCGGAAAATTAATTTAAGACTCCAGAAAGTATATATCGCAATCCTGTTTTATTATAGGATTTGTCCGTCTGTCTGTCCCTTTAAAGCACGATTAAGCTTGAACAGGAAAAACCTAGGCAAATGAAATTTTGCCAAAATATTTTCTTTACATCAGCACTGTTTGGTAATGAAAATGGACTAAATCTATGTTATAGCCTGCAATGCAACAGTAGGTCATAAAAAATATCTGTCTGACATTGAATAAAATGCGATTGCATCCAAACGCAATGACGTATAGAAGTTTGTGTCTCCGAAAAATGCTCAAATCTGTCAGTCAGTCTCTTTTTTAGTCTCTTTATATTCTAAAACGTTAAAAAACCGACAAAATTAAACGCAATATTCTAAGATTTCGCAAGTATAGTTTCATGATCAATGAATTTCTAAAAACAGAAAATTAAAGTGGCACGCCCACTTTAAAACCCACCTCCCATATAAATATATTTTTGTTTTAATTCATACATTTCTCTATGAACAAAGATTTTGGCAGAACAATGGTCTTATACATTTTTCGGTATAAAAGCTCTACACATAATTGGTGATGGGTATCAAAAATTCGGCACGAATATAGTGCTCTTACTTGTTTAAAACTATTGAAAATATAAAGATATAACTCTGTTATTATGCCAATGTTGTTTATAACATAAAAAAGGGTTATTCATTTAGTGGTTTAAAACCGCTAGTTTGGCAAGGCTGTTAGATAGTTAATATTTGCCATTTTAAGAGTCATTTATTTAGTGAGAGGTTTACAACTTACGAATATGGATCATTTGATAACTGAAGAACGCATAAAAATAGTTGAAACTGCCAAAGTGGTGGTTCAAACGTGGCTTCCAGCCATATTTTCTTGATGTAACCACCGTGTAAGAAATGAGCTTAATTCTAAAGAATATTTTTTTTTGCAAAATCAAAAATGCAGTAAGTTTTCTAAACATAAAGTCGTATACTATTCTTAAGAAAATGCATATAGAGGGTGGTTAAATTATAATGACCGATGTTGAATGTGAACCACACCTAAACGTCAAGTTTTTTTGCATTTCATTTGATATATCTCAATTTCAGACTAACTCAATTTGAACCATGGAAAGATACACAATCGAGCAACGCGTTAAAGTTTTTATTAATTAATGGATAACAAAAATATAACTATAATTTAATATTTATTCGAAATTTTTTAATTTTTAAACTTATTGTGAATCATCTTAAGAAATAAAGCTTAGAAATTTCATTACTGTACGTCCATGCGTTTTTTTTTCTTTTGAGTAAATTTTGCTCGTCTTTAATACCACATATTGGAATTTGTTGGAATTATTTCGGTTAAATTTTTTGCTCCTAGATTATTTTGTTCCAGCTGTACCTCATATTCCTCAAATAGAATCAAATAGAATCAAATAGAATCAAATAGAATGACTAATATGAATGACCTTTTATAATGATATAAAGGTTTATCGTTTTATTCACTAAAAAAACTATATGGTAACTATCTTTCGATATGAAAATTTATACATACAACAGTTAGTAGCTTGATAGTTATGCTGCAGATTCTTGTTACGAAAATGTTTACTTTATGTGGTCGATGTGTTACAAATAGGATAACAAAATGTTATGAGACCAAATAGATTAGAATTATTCTTATCTTAGATTTTATTTAGGAAATTGTTTTATAACAATTTAACAAGTATATCGTTGTTGCTTTAACAAATTTAGTTATGTGTTTTTTATTTATTATTAAAAAAAATTATTTTATTTTGTTACTTTGCAATATTACACTTATCCATACACTTAAAAATATCCTTAGGCCGTTTATAGGATTAAAGGTTAGAAAATAGAGCAATACAAAAAAACCTTGAAAATCATCACATAACCCATCACGTCAGACCATGATTTTTAATTGATAGAAGAACGTGCCTGAAGTATTATTGCAATTAGCTTTATGTTAAAAAATCTATATTCATAGACACATTTTATTGTGCAGTTTCAATTTAGCAAATGCATAACATTCTTAAAATGTACATGCATTCCAAAAAACTCGTTTAGTGCAGAAACAGCAAGTATTTAGTTGTAACTAATTATGAATAATTAAGTGGATAAGTTAAAGAGGTATTGACATATGACGGATACAGATGATTGATAAAACATTTGATTGAGTGCGATTATAAATGTGATATTAAACTGTTTAAGGGCAGTTTCAATTTAAAATTTTTTAATTAAATATGTACTTGCAATTTATGTATATCATTGAAATTAACAAATTTAGTATAGAATTGGCAAGTATTTTGTAATGAAAAAAATGCTTAAATCAGATAAGGAATGACACGATAATTGATAAAACATTTGATGGAATGTTGTGGCGGTCATGATATTATTTAAGCTTTAAGCAGTGCCGAAATAAAACTACTTCCTTTTAAAAAATAAGTGCAAACATAAATTAATAAAAAAAATTTGGTGCTAATTTATATACTCCAATATATAGTTAGTGTATTCACATTTTATCCTAAGTGTCATATTTCCATATTTTTTTTTTAATTTTTTAAAAATTACACAAGGCAACAAATTTTTAAAAATTTGTTAGGCCGTTTATAGGATTAAAGGTTAGAAAATAGAGCAATAAAAAAAAACCTTGAAAATCATCACATAACCCATCACGTCAGACCATGATTTTTAATTGATAGAAGAACGTGCCTGAAGTATTATTGCAATTAGCTTTATGTTAAAAAATCTATATTCATAGACACATTTTATTGTGCAGTTTCAATTTAGCAAATGCATAACATTCTTAAAATGTACATGCATTCCAAAAAACTCGTTTAGTGCAGAAACAGCAAGTATTTAGTTGTAACTAATTATGAATAATTAAGTGGATAAGTTAAAGAGGTATTGACATATGACGGATACAGATGATTGATAAAACATTTGATTGAGTGCGATTATAAATGTGATATTAAACTGTTTAAGGGCAGTTTCAATTTAAAATTTTTTAATTAAATATGTACTTGCAATTTATGTATATCATTGAAATTAACAAATTTAGTATAGAATTGGCAAGTATTTTGTAATGAAAAAAATGCTTAAATCAGATAAGGAATGACACGATAATTGATAAAACATTTGATGGAATGTTGTGGCGGTCATGATATTATTTAAGCTTTAAGCAGTGCCGAAATAAAACTACTTCCTTTTAAAAAATAAGTGCAAACATAAATTAATAAAAAAAATTTGGTGCTAATTTATATACTCCAATATATAGTTAGTGTATTCACATTTTATCCTAAGTGTCATATTTCCATATTTTTTTTTTAATTTTTTAAAAATTACACAAGGCAACAAATTTTTAAAAATTTAATATGCTTTTAAAACCACTATGCAGTTTTGATGTGTTGTAGTTTCAGTAGTACAAATATCGTCCAAATTTAAAATTCTATGGAGAGGTTTTTTTTTTAATTTTTTTTTTTTAATTCAAGATTTTTTTAGACGCTGCTCTACATAATCAATAATAACTCGAAACACGGTTAGTCCGATATTCTTAAAATAAACTTTGAAAAATTTAGATTTACATAACATTGACTAGGAAAATATATATAGCAAATTTCATCATCATAACTCTAATTTTGTGGGTTTTATGAGCTTTTAAATTTTATTAACAGTAGATAACATGAAAAGTGGACGTTATAGTAGGCGTGTCGAAGTTGTTTCTGCTAATGAACACAACTGAGATATTATCTTGAAAAAATATTAAGGAATTTTAAACAAAAAAATCATCCGTTAAAGGTAGCAATAGAAATAGAGCAATTCAGCGTGCACGCACATTTATGAGCGTTTAAATCTTTGCTATCGCAATCGTAAAAATTAAACAACCTTTTGTTTATTACTTTTTTTTAATTCTGAAAACCACCAACATGTCAAAAAGATTTTTTCCAAACAAGTTTTTTAGGAGAAGAACTTTAACTATTCAATTTGATGTATATCAAACAAAAAAACTTAAATTTTGTGAAAATGAGCTAGATCACTTAATTGTGAATAAATTCGAAAGGAATCAACCAATTTTTTTTATCGATATCTTATTTTGTTCCTATTGCATGTGGCTTTGCGATAAAGTAATAAATTTAAACAATTTTTGCCGTTTTACATTTTTCATGATTTTTTTAAACAAAAAAATTGCTATTTTGACGTAAAAAATATATTTTTTTCTTTAATTTGTTATTATAACTCCGAAACTACTCATCCGATTAAAACGCAATATATCAAGGCAAATTCAATAAGGTGAACTTATTAGATCAGCTGATCATCAGCTGTTGCCTACTTCAAGGGACCACTTGTCAAATTTTAACGTATTTTTGACATATCGTTTTGTTTTACACTAACAAAATACACGTTTGTATTTTTTCACTTTGTAGTTGTTTTAGCGACGAGTTCACCTTATTGAATTCGCCTTGATATATAAACGGATTAAAGGCTACGTAAATCTAAATTTTTCAAAGTTTATTTTAAGAATATCGGACTAACCGTTTACGAGTTATTATTGATTATGTGGAGCAGCGTCTAAAAAAATCTTGAATTAAAAAAAAAAAAATTGAAAAAAAAATTATCCATAGAATTGAAAAATTTAACCATTTTTGTACTTAGGTATCCATGATGTATCAAATCTATATAGTGGTTATCAAACCCTTTTTTGCTGTTGACCTGTGTTATCAATAAACAACACAAAATATTTCATTAATTTTAAAATTGTTAGAAAATTATTACATTATAAAAATACGACACTTTGAATTTATGTATGAATATACATAGTAATATATTTTTCAAATTATACAAATACTTTATTCATCTTCTATATAAGTATATATAATTGATGTTCTCTGGAATGAGTGAACCGATTTTGTTTCTGCAAAGTTCATATGAATGGTGACGACAATACCAAGGTTTTTATGTATAAACGGTTTTTAGCGTTTAAATAATTTATAGTCACGCTTGTTACTAGCCCTAGATATAATAGAAATCGAGAGCTATTCGCAAAAAAAAATCTGCAAAGCTATAGCTAAAAATTATGTGTAAAAAATGTATTTTATTTTTAATATATCAAACTTCTAACATAATTCTTGACACGCTAATGACACCGAATTGCAAGCCGTGACTCGATAATTATTTTTAAGCTTTACTAGTAGATATAAGGACTTGACCCTTATATGAGTATTAAATGAACGGCTTGACTTTTAGAAAACAGAAAAAAGTAAAGAAAAATGGCGAAAAACTTTAAATCGAAAACCTAGGCTATGCTTTATGATGGTGAAGGTTATTATAAGGTTCGGTATAACCAAATATAACACTCTTACTTGTTTTCCTTAATTTGAATAATTTTTTAAAAACTTTTAAGTAAAAAGTTTGTATTCTCGGTTTTTTAATATTCAAGCCAACTGCAACTGCGTTAAATTTCTTGAAGACAAAAAATTAAAAAATTAAAGTTTGATGGATGCAGGTAACTTAAATTGTTTGAATTTCATATTAAATATAATTTTGGCGCCCAGTGGGACTTAGAGGAATATATATGTATATAAGTTAACATATATAAATTTTATTCAAATATGCTTAAAACAAAACTGCAGTTTCTGACTTAAGACTTTCTTGTGTAACTTCAAAGAAATAAATCATTCGCATATAAATTTTTCCAACGTTTCATCGTTTTTTTTTTGTTTGACTTTTCAGAAGTCTTGCGTTTTGTACATTAATTTTAGGCAAAATAATGCCTTTTATATCAATAAAGATATATTTATTTTACATTTATAACATTTTAATTGTGCAGAAAAAAATTTTCAACACTCTGAACAAGTGGACAAAAATCGATGTAATGTTGGGAAAATTTTAAAGATAACTACTGACTTTTATTCGAATTATAAATTTTCATTAATTTGTATTTGGTCAGAGTAGATGAAAGCGAGTAACCCAGTAAACAAAAGGACATGAACTTGAAATATGATTATGAATTTTATTTCCTAAGTTAAATTTTAAGCTGAGTTAATATTTATAGCAAATCGATTATTGAAGACTGCTCACAAGTGATTTATTGTAGAAATTTAACAATTTACTGTTAAAATTAGACTCCTGTTGCTAAGTTTTCATATTAATTGGTTTAAAAGTCAAAGGATTTGAGTCTGTAATGCTTCAACTTACGTTAAGATGTTTTTTGTTTTTGTGGAAGCGTTAAATATAAAAAATTTAACGTTTATTATGTACCAGCCAAGCCTGGCGCGCGTTGCTACGCCCCTTAATGAATAAAAATGCATTCTCAATTTTAATTTAATAAAATGCAATAAGCTAAAAATTATAATTTTTTTGGCGTGGCAGTGCCCACTCTTGTAATCACGAAACTGTATAGTCATGACAGCGCAATATGTGTGCAAAGTTTCAGAAAAATCGGTGAAGTTCAAGTAGCTGAAAATTATAATTTTTTTTAATGGGCGTGGCACTGTCCACTTTTCTAATCACGAAACTGTATAGTCATGACAGCTCAATATGTGTGCAAAGTTTCAGAAAAATCGATCTAGTGAAAGTAAATAAGAATGATAACTAATTTTTTATGGTCGTGGCCCTGCCCACTTTTTTCCGCCCATAAACACTCCCTGGAATGTGCACTTGCCAAAGTTTGAGTCCGATCGGTTTTACAGTTTCGGAGTCTATAGCTAACACACACACACACACACATACACACACAGAGTTTCACTTTTATATATAGTAGATTTACAATATTTGCAGATGCTTTTTGTGGATTTAAGCATTCGCTTAACTTAGAATAAAACACTTAAAAAAAAAAATTTTAAAGAATGAAATGAGTAAAATCTTCTTTATGTGGCTGTAACTCCGTTAATTTCAAACAGAGCTCAGTACATTTTTTATAGGCGATGTGCTTGTATGTGGACTACCACAAAACGATACAAAATCGAGATACGCCTTTTTGATATTAAGCTATCGTTATATAAGATATAACTTTTTTAAATCTGTAATCGTTTTGTTTTAACCGAAGTAATGGATATTGAAATTTGTAGTTTTCAAACCATAGTTTCAACTTACAGTTTTTCTACCATTTCGTTTACAACTTCAATTATAATTAAGAAATAAAATCTTGTAAAATGAAACACATAATTTATTCATCAGTTACATTTGCTTCAAACAATTGCATTAAATGATAATAAAAACTTTCGATCGCATAATAAAAAAAAATCCTTAAAACAAAATTTTTCCGCTTCTTCTTTTATTTCAGTGAACATCAAACATCTGCCACAAACTCAGCAATGACAAATGAATTGACACCATCACAAGCTGAAATGGTGATAAATGAAGATAAGTTAGTAAACAATTTATTATTAAAAAAAAAATAAAAAAAAAGTATCATTGCTTTAATTCTTAGAGAAATTAATCTATTTATTGTTATAAAAAAGTTATTTCTAACTTAATTCTAATCAATATCAAAACTAATTATGAAATGTTAAGATTTTTGCTTTTTCATTCAATTAATTTAAGATTAAATTAAATATTTTAGAAATCCATAAATACCCCCATCACATTCACTTTTTTTGTATTTTTTTTTTCTTTTAAAGTTTGTGCCTTTTTAACAAGGTTGGCAATCGATACGATACGACAGAAAGGTAGCGAATACGTAGTTTTAAATTATTGTGGTAATGGGTTATGGTTTTTAGCTTTAAAGTTAATAAGGTTTATTTTGGTAACGGTATTTTAAAAGAAAGCACCAAATATATCTGTGGCAACAATGAAATACTGCTTATGTCCGTTTTTATAGATTTTCAGGGAAGCACTTTAATCACTTTCAGTTGATTTTTATAAATTTTTTTGCCTTTAAAATAAAAATTAATTTCACGCTGTGTAATGGATAGATTATATCGGTTTTCGTGTATTTAGTTAAATAAGTTAAAATTACCCAGCAAAAAAATTTTGCTCAAGTTCAATGTGAATAACATTTTTCATGACTTGTAATTCATAAGTGCTAGAGGAGGCATGAAGAAAGCCTTCTCAAATCCAAAACAGTTAGTTTTTAATGAAGTGCTGCAAAATACTTAAAAAAAAAACCTAAAACAACTCATGTGAACAAACATTATTAACTTATGAAACATGTGTTTCTTTCTAAGATACATGTGTTCTATCCACTTATTAGAATGCAGTGAATTTTTTTTTATATTCAACTAGAAAAGCCCGGCGCGCGTTGCTACGCCCCTTAATGAATAAAAATGTATTCTGAATTTTAATTGAATATCAAGTGCAAAAGGCTAAAAATTATAAAATTTTTATGGGGGCCACCCGCCCACTTTTCTAATCACGAAATTAAATAGTCATGACAACTCAATATGTGTGCAAAGTTTCAGAAAAATCGATATAGTGCAAGTAGCTAAAAATTTTAACTTGTTTCTTATGGGCGTGGCACTGCTCACTTTTCTAATCACGAGATTGTATAATCATGAGAGCTCAATATGTGTGTGCAAAGTTTCAGAAAAATCGGTGAAGTTCAAGTAGCTGAAAATGATAAATTTTTTTTTATGGGCGTGGCACTGCCCACTTTTCTAATCGTGAAATTGTAAAGTCATGACAGCTCAATATGTGTGCAAAGTTTCAGAAAAATCAGTCCAGTGCAAGTACCTCAAAATTATAACCTTTTTTTATGGGCGTGGCACTGCTCACTTCTCTAATCGCGAAATTGTAAAGTCATAACAGTTCAATATGTATGCAAAGTTTCAGAAAAATCGGTCAAGTGCAAGTAGCTAAAAATGATAAGTAATTTTTTTGGGCGTAGCCCCGCCCACTTTTTGCCACCCATAAACACTCCTTGGAATGTGTACTACAACTTTCCAAAATTTTAGTCCGATCGGTTTTATAGTTTCGAAGTCTATATCTAACACACACACACACAGAGTTTCACTTTACGTTAATGTTAAAGTCATCCTGTTTCACCTAAATTAAACCAATTCATCATGGGTTGAACTCATGCACTCACAATTTCTTTTGCATGTCTTTTTTGCTGTGAAGTTATTATTGTAAATGATATTGTTCATTGAAAATAAATACATAGTCAAACAGTTGTTACGATTCCTGTACAGTTCTTGGATAGTAAAATAGTTGAAAATTCGCCTGAGGGTAGTTTCAAACTGCAGAATAGCAATGGTGTTATTATCTTAATTTAAGCTTATCTCGACTAAAGCCGTTATTCCTTTTTGCCACAGATATAGTGACAACTGCACAATTATGTTTGAATGTCTGCCATTTTAAAAATTGTAGAATATATGTACACATATGAACCTGATGTATAAAAATATATAATTGAAACTCTTTTAGTTCTGACTAACTAATATTATGTTTTATATGGTGATCCGGATTTATGTTATTTTAATAAAAAAAAATTATTTTTATTAATAACAAATAATAAGGAGAGCGATATCCACGGGTTTTGGTGATAGTGCTTTTAATATTTCGACACTAAAGCGATAACAGTTATTGTAATCTATGTTATGGCAGTCAGGCCTTTTTATGTACACAAAAGCAAATACCAATGCGGTAGCGATATAATAGAGTTATTAATTTATAATTATAAGTTATATAATTTTTGATTTTTACTGTTTGTACTTTTTTTTGTATTTTTTTAATTGGAATCCCTTCTGATTCTGATTTCACCCCAAGCTGTTCTCGTAATCGACGATTGGGTGGTGCAAGAATGAGATTTAGTGAGAACTGTTCTGCTTGAACGAAACATGTCAGACTAAGGCAAATTGGCTGTAAGGTAGTGGATGATAAATCTACAATAGATGCAACAATTTAAAAAACTACAGAGACGTTTAGTATAGATTTGCTGAAAATTTACTCAAAATATATCAACAAAAAAAATGTCTTAAAAATGAAGTGAATAAAATTAATAATATTTAAATTTTAATTCAGGCTTGAGTTCATATTAACATTCTGTTTGTAACAAAGAATTTTTAATTGTGAGTGCTGATGATGAAATCGTAGCTGGTTTCGAAAATGCATTCCACTCGGCTAATGTCGGTTAAAAATATAATTTTTCAGATTATTATTTCATTTATCACAATCAAAAGTTCTTTGTTTTAATAAGAATGTTAAAATGAACCCAAGCCTGAATTAAAATTTAAATATTAATTTAAAACAAAAAGTTCGATAAATGAAAATTAATAATAATTTCTTAAAACACTTCACTGTATAATATAAACAACTTTTTAAAGTAAAGATCCTTACAAGAACGCCCAATTTTGTAATAGTCACCACAGACCACGCGATTAAAAAAAGTATTGGAAGAAGTATTGGAACGATTCACGTTTAATTATTGTAAAAATTTAAGTTAAAAATATGCACCATCGGAAAAAATTTAATTAAATTTTATAATGCTCCAACACCCAATCAGCAAGTTTACTGCTTATGGTTTCTTGGCTTTATTTCTAGCACCAATTTAACCTTGTACGCGTAAAAATGCGTACAAAAATTCATGGCATAGCGCTTTGGGAGATGTTTAATGCAGAACGTAAGTTTCTGCCACACTTTCCGTTACTACGGCTATATTTTTTATTTTTTTCTAACAAAACCATTCACCATTATTTAGTTTAAATAGTTTTTTATATATAAATTAAGGGACAAAAATTAATTTTTTGAGGTTTTGTAAACTAAAAAATTATGTCAAATTGAGCCATAAAACCAATAAAGAAAATAAGTATCAGCTGAGTTTTTATCACCAATTTATAGTCAATTATCCTTGGGTCAGATTTTTTTTTGTCGATTAATTAAATTGTTAAACAAGCAGCTGTTTGAAGAGTAAATAATAAAGAATGATAAAATTGATTTATGTTATGACTTAACCTTTATGTCTACAACCACCTACCTGGGTAAGTTTTTCATATTCCGTTCAATATATTTTCTCTACCTGATAAGGTATCGACTTGAAATTTTTAATATGTGCCTTTAATATGGGTTTTCAACATCTAATGAAATAATTTAAAAAACAAATTTTTTTGGAAAAAATTTACAAGTAGTTTTTGAGATTTACCCAACATACCCAGTTAAGCAAAGAACAATTCAAAAACTTTTTTGATTCAAAGTCCAAAAAAATTAACATAATTATTTAAATGTTTAATTTAAGCCAATTTCAGCTTTATATTATCATTTTAATACATATTAATAAAAATTACACAGATAAACAAAAATATTATAAGACTTTACTGTTTGGCCCAACATGCATTCTATGCCACTGCGAGATGAAAAATGTCTCATAATTTAATGATTTTCTGAGCGGCTCTAAATTGCGTTCATAGCTAACTGTGTACATAAATTTTGAAGAAACAGTCTTCTTCGGCTCATTGAGGATTTAAGGCTGGGATTATTCTCCATATAGATGACAAAAGCTGCAAATGCAGCCACGTCAATTATATTGTACAAAACGCTAAGGGCCATCTATATGCTCTCCTCTTTGTCATTTATTCGCACAGACATTTATCATTACTGGCTTCTTTTTTTTACCTCCAAACTCGGTATTATAATGTGATGTAGATAGTAGCACAACCGATTTTTTTTCGGGATATATGAGAACATACTAATGTTGTTGCTAAATCCAAAGGTTGAAGATTCTACTTCTCTTTCTCGGGGATTAGAAAATTCAACCGGAACAAATGTTCGCCTTTTGTTCACGGTGCCCAAGAAAGACAAGTTATAGTTCAACATCAAAATTGTATCTTGTAAAAAAGTTGTCACAGACGATGTGCCGTTCACTTCCATGAAAACGGTTGCAGCACAAATCTTTGACTACTCGTTCACCCTGATTTTTTTTCCCTTTCTCCAGAAGGCGCCAAGCCAGTATATATCTGTCCACTGAGTGGATAAGATCTAAGAGAATCACACACCCACCAAACCTTTATCCCATATTTCTCAGGTTTTGAAGAAATATACTGAGTAAATCCTGTGCCACCAGGAAAGGGATAAAATCGCTCATCAACAGTTAAGTTGGCTCCTGCCACATAGTTGTCCTGTAGGTTTCTAATCAGCATCAGACAGATGTCAGATATGGCTGCTGCTTTCTTTACGGTGCTAGCGTGAACTACAATTATAAAATCTGATATAACGGCTAAAAACTAATTTATTATGCTAAAAAATTGTCTTTCCGATGCTGTGTACACTATGCTTTATAGTTAAAACAACCGAGGTAAGATTAACAATGGAAAGCCCCTTTTTAAAAGCATACAGAAATACGTATGCAAATCATTCAATTTGATGAGAAAAACAGAAAATAGTGGTTTGATCTGAACAAATTCCCTTGCAAAGTGTACGACTTACCCGGGTATGATGGTTGTATGTTTAACGAAAATTTTTTGGTTGTAGACACAAAGGTAAAATAGTTAAAAAATGTACTGTGTTTTGACTTGGATGTACCGTTTTTCGCGAATTTAAAATGTGGCTACCCTAATTCCGAGTGAAATAAAATTGTTCGAAATTCTCATTGCAGTGTTGTTGCTTGTAATAATAGCAATGCAAGTTCGGATGAATTAATTTTAATCGACATAATGAACAAGGGGGTATGTATGAACTTTTGACAAAACAACTTATTTCGAACAAAGATTAAAAAAAATTAAATGAAGTTTGATTTTCTTAACCTACGGTCTACACCAGCCATCGATTTGATTGAACAACGAACAATTTTTTGTGCGCATATGAATTTGCCTGGTGTGGACCGCTGTTGTCGATTTTTTGTTCTTGATGTCTGAACGATGAATGTCTGAATGTCTGAACGATGTCTGATATTAAAAGGCATTTTGAATATAAAAGAAAGAGAGAGAGAAAGAAAATAGCAACAAAATACTCTTTACACTTTTTCTCCATATCAAAGGACATGAACAATTTTTTGACAGTTGCTCTGCCGACAAATCGACAATCGATGGCTCGTCAAGACGTAGAGTAAGGGATAGTTTAAATTCGTAACAAGATGAGGCGGGGCGGATTGGTTCAAGTAAATTGGAATTTTGTGAACAGTAAACTATTTAATTCAACTTATCAGGAAGACGCAAAAACAAAAAGAATTTTTATAATTAAATTCAATTAGTCATTCATTTTTTACATGATTATATAAGCCGTCGATTAGTGCAAACAAAGCGTCTTAATAATTTTAATTTTATTATTAATAAATTTAAAACTTTAATTATATCTGCTTGAAATGTTGTACAGTATTTGATATTTATGTATGCGTTTAAAATGTTTATGATAAATTTAAAAGTATATTATGAATTTTCAGATAAAAATACAATTGGTACATTCACAAGAAGTCTTAAGTGTTGTATTGTCATAATTACCCAAAATTTTTAAAATTAATAAAAAGTATTGTCTTGTTTATTCTCAAATTGTAAAGCCCTTTTAAAATGATGACATTATAACAATACGACTCTTAGGACACCTTATGAATTCACCAAATATCCTTCTACATAATATTATTATTGTTATAATTTTGTTTTCGTTTTTTTTTACTTTTAGTTACTCTTACGAAGTTATTAAGGATATTGCTGATTACTTATTGGATCGTACTTCTATAAGACCTGTTATTGGCATCATTTGTGGTTCAGGTTTAAATTCCCTGGCCGACAACATCACCGATACGCACTCTTTTGAGTATGAAGATATACCCAACTTTCCCGTCTCTACAGTTGAAGGTCATGTTGGTCGCATGATTTTCGGTTATTTAGAGGGTCTTCCTGTCATGGCCATGCAGGGACGTTTCCACTATTATGAAGGCTATCCATTGGCTAAATGTTCTATGCCTGTGCGTGTTATGAAACTGGTGGGTGTACGTTTTCTAATGGCTACAAATGCTGCTGGTGGCCTTAATCCTAAGTTCAAAGTTGGTGACATCATGATTGTACGTGATCACATCAATATTATGGGCTTTGCCGGTAACTCTCCGCTGCAAGGACCAAATGATCCACGTTTTGGTCCCCGTTTTCCTCCCATGACTAATGCTTATGATGCCCATCTTATTCGCACCGCCCGAAAAGTGGCCAAAGAAATGGGCATTGAGAATGATGTCCATGAAGGTGTTTACACATGCTTGGGTGGTCCCAACTATGAAACCGTAGCTGAGTTGAAAATGTTACGTATCATGGGTGTAGATGCTGTGGGCATGAGTACCGTCCATGAGGTAATTACGGCTAGACATTGCGATTTAACAGTATTTGCGTTCAGTTTGATTACGAACAAGTGTTCCACGGACTACGATAGCGGTGAGGAGGAAGCTAATCATGAAGAAGTCGTATTGGTGGGCAATTCTCGACAGGCCATATGCAGCGAACTTTTGTGCCGTGTACTCAAAGAAATTGCACTGCAATACGATTTAACGCCAGAAAAATAAACATAATGCGAATCTAAGGCAAAAGAAAACTTGTGTAGATTAGTTAAAATATTTAGATTATTTTAAGGTGTTAAAAAAAAATGAAAAATAATTATTTATATTTAATTAATATCTTTAAGTATTTCATCCTTTCTAACCTTATAATTTTAATAGTCATTGAAAAAGAATAATATTAACACACTTACATAGATATAACTTAGATTAGTTGGATCATATAGAATGTTCTTTATAAATAACAACAACAATAACTACTTCTTTTGTAATCCGTATATACCCAGTCCATATTGTTTTCTCAAAATAATGTTTTATTTTTTTCAAACAAATATTATTCATTTCTTGTATATTTTCATTTATTAAATCAATTATATTAAAAAAATTATTGTTAATAAGTATCACAAAATATCAAACGTTTTTTGTCTTTAAAAGCTCTAATCTACCGAAATTATAATTTTTGGGATTATCGAATCTTAAATTAAGAATAAGTAAATTTAGTGTAAAAAAAAATTATAATTAAAATTTGTCTTTAAAAGCTCTAATCTACCGAAATTATCGAATAGGATGCAGTTAATTTTTTCTTTTTTTATATGTTTAGAGTTAATACGATAATTGTTAATAAAAAAATAATATTTCAGTTCTATGTTTATGTATTAAGAAGAAACAAAAGATAAAACTTGTATGCTAGACCAATAGAGTCCTAATTTCCGAAAGTCACCCTCAAGTGTCACTTCAGTAACGATGCCAAAGGGTACTGGCTTTGAAAAATCCCGCGGTTTGGGATTATCGAATCTTAAATTAAGAATAAGTAAATTTAGTGCAAAAAAAAAAAAATTATTTGCAATAAGCTCCGTAAAGTTGTGTTTACAAATACATTTATAAACAAAAAGCACCAAAAAAAAAACAACAAATAAATATTTACTAAAATTTAAATAAAATAGGAAATAAAACTTATGTATTTCAATTAATTTTTTGGACAATTCGAAGGCGTTATAGATTAAGCCTTTGAAATGGAATAAAGTTACTCCGTGGAAATTGGGGAGCTAGTTTGTTAATCGTTTAAAAGTTTGGATTAAGTAGACGGTGTCACGCCCACGCAAAGTAGTTGCTTTTTTGAATTTCTACACACACATAGACTTCTTGTCAAATATAATTTAATGGTTAGAATAGTGGGCAGTGCCACACCCATATAAAGTAAATATGGTTCTGAAATAATTTCTACGTAACCGATTTTTATAATATTTTGCATACACATTGAATTTTGTGAATATACAATCTAATGGTTGGGTGGGTAGTGCCATACGCATGTTAAGTTAATATCACAATATTTTTTAACTACGTCTGTTGTATTTATTTTTACCGACTAAAACGAGATTGTTCTGCGCATGTGTACATCATATCAGCAAAACACATGCAGTGAGATTTGTACAAATTTAGAAGCTAATACACGGCATGTTTTTTACATCTAACTTGTCAAATTCTCCACTGGTAATACAAACATGTCGTGTGTTACCTTTGAAACATTACTTCTGTAAAAAAACATGTGTTGAGACATCTGACAAAATTTTAATTAGAGGGCGCTCTAATTTCTTCCCCCGTAACATGTGACGTCAGCCGTTGGCAGAAATCTCTGCTGCTGCAAAGCAGTCAGCGTAAAAGAACAAGTTTGACAGACATGTAAATTTACATATGTCTCACAAATTTCAATTTCAGATGTAAAAAACATGCCGTGTATTATAGCCTTTAAACAAGAATAAAAGCATAAGAATTCAAGCATAATATTGAATTTAATTTTATTGTAAACAGTCATGCGTGATTTGTAAAAAAAACCTATTGAAAAACAAACCACATACAACCTGATACATAAGCAATGACTCAAGATCATGTTTGGAGACGCAATGATTTTGTCAAAAGCTGCCGGTTATTCCAAGATCGACCTCTACCGACGAGCTATATTCTTGCCTTAAATTGTCGATTCTGTGGCGCTAAGTGAGATAATTTAATTAAATGATAAAAACACAAGTTTTTAAAGCACTTGCTATCGACAAATCGTAAAAATTAAATTATTTCCTTAGAACTTTTAAAATCTTTTTAACAATATGTTCCTTTAAATTATTGCTAATCACAAAAATCACAATTGGTTCAGTCAATGAGCAATTCTGGTGAAAAAGAAAAAAATGTTGATCTTAAATTCAAAATGAAAAATCAAATCTTTGGTCTATTTACTACACACCTCCAAATCGAATGTCTGAGAAACAAACAAAGGCGAAGCAACCAACTATTCAACTGATTTTTAAACTTGGACTTGTCCGATTGAAATTTTGAAAAAATTAACTATGTATTTACATTTAATACACATACGAAATTAACTCAATTTGAGATTAAGCAAGAAAAAAAAATTTTAAACTCTTGCCACCCCTAGAAAAAGTTCATAGCTACACACACCAATGAGAATTGAGTTACCTAATTATTAATTATTATGGAACTCTAAAAAGACCGCTCTAAAAATAAAATTTTGTTACAGGGTAAGTTTAATTTCCGTTTTTTGCATTCAACATTTTCTTGGTTTGTTCACTGTGACACGCTAAAGAAAGCATAAATCAAATAATAGTTCATATGCAGCATTATTTTGCAAGAGATTATTTTCTCTACATATCATAGTTAGTTGGGTGTTTGTGATCACTGTTGTATCGAAAATTTTAAGATAGTCCACTTTCAATATCAAAATTGTACCAAATAAACAATAATTGTAACATTTTACAAACAAACAAAAAAAATATATAGAAATAAACAGACATCCCTAAAGTATGCTTATAATTTTGTATTTAATATTATTTATAATTTAATGTACAAAAAACAAAAAGAGAGTATTGCTACAAAAAAGTTCACATACTTTTAGGATGTATTATAACAATTCAAACAACAAAACGTGCTCACATGAAATCAAAAATAAAATATATGAAAATTATATTTAAATTAAATATTAAAGAACATTATTTTCCACCGCCGGTGTTACATACACACAAGTACTATGTTTTATATGTTTTTTTAATTTCATTAAAATATCATAAATATCGGGCGCAGAATCTTTTGCATTCTTCATTCGTAATACAAACAAGTAACAGTGCTATATTCGGCCGTGCCGAATCTTATATACCCTTCACAACGTGTAGTCATGCATTAACAATTGTTTGTATCACCATTCATCTCATATAAAATACGTACATATGTATATACAGGGGGGTTACTCTGTATTAAGATGCGTAAGAAAATCTGAGCGAAAATTAACAATTGATACTATTTAATGCGATTGTACGTTTGGCTTTCGCATCTATTATTTTTCTCTTTCGCAAGTCTGGTAGCACCGCACTCTGTAATGCGTTAGCGCATGTCAAAAATTTTTTAATACACACAAATACTTGCGACAACCAAAGAGCAAACGCAAAGGAAGAAAAACATTAAGGTACATACTTAAAATTTTTTACTTTTGATATTTAATTTGTTATTTTTAGGGAGAAAGTAAAAAAACTATTGACAAAGCAGCGGCAATTTGAAATTCTAGTGGAATTCATGGTGCAACACAGTGATTTGGCGAAGGGGCACTTGCAGGCAGCAAATGCAAAACAAACCTCAAATAACTTGTGGACGAAATTGTCCGATGACCTCAACGCGAAAGACCACCTGTAAGAGATATAGCAGGTTGGAAAAAGATAAGGGCAATGGTGTTATTTATATACATACATATGCTCAATATTAAGATAATAATGTTTACATACTTATGTATGTGCACACATATTTAAAGATTTAAAGAACCACACCAAGCTATAGATGCGGAAAAATAAATTGAGCATTGGTGGTACGAGTGGTGGTCCATCAAAATTTTGCCCACTTTCTTCCATTGAGGAAGAAATTAGTAATCTTCTTCATATAGAAGCTGTAAGCGGCTTACCAACGATGTTTTGCTTTGAGTATATCGCACCTACTTCTTAAGATTCTTCTTGTAATTCGTGCAACAGGTTCCTTTTTGTCTTCCATCCATATCGCTACGGAATCCATCACAGTTTTATTTTGCACTAATAATATTTATAAAATAATATTTATAAAATGATATTATAATAATATTTATAAAATAACTCACAAAAGCTTTAAGTTTGTTTTGAAATGTAATTTATTTTTCTTATTTTGACAGTTTATAATATCAATATTAATCAGTGTTGCATACATTAAAACAAAAATCGCAGAAGTGTTTGCGAAAGAGTTACAGAGTACCAAATTATATTCTTAACGCATTTACCTTTCGAATTAGACTAAATGTGGCATCGAATCCAAGCTGAGCCAAAAAAATTGTATCTTATTTTATTTAAGATATTATTTATATTTTATTATTGTTTTTTTTAATATTTTTTTTTAAATTTTTTTAAAAAATTTTTGTAAATTTTTTTAAATATTTTTTTAAAATTTTTTTTTAATTTTTTTTGTAATTTTTTTTTTATTTTTAATATATTTTTTTTTTGTAATTTTTTTTTTTGGCATGTTTTTTGCATGTATGTATATAAGTATGTTGTTGTTGTAATTGTGTAAAAAAACGAGGTGGTCGTGGTTTTTTGCTCATATATCAGAAAGTTATGGGGCGATTGTGCTGAATTTCAATAGCGATTCATTCCTGGATATTTTCAAGAAATTGATACCATATAGAGATCTGAGGAACATATAGTTGCTTCTAAAAGTTGATTTCAACCAACACACGGACAGACGGGTAGACGGACAGACGGTCAGGGCTTAATCGACTCCTCTATTCATAAGCTTTCAGAAAATATATACTTAATGGGGTCGGAAATGAAAATTGTAGAAATTACAAACGGAATGACAAAGCTATATATACCCACCCTTGTGCACCACAGGTGAAGGGTATAAAAAAAAGAAAATAACAAGTGGAAAATTAATTTAAATGTTGTGGAAGCATTTTTTATAAAAAAAACTTGGATTTTTTGTGACAAAAAACAACAAAAAATTTGTTTTGAAAATATTTAATTATTAATAAATAATTGTTTATAAAATAAACAATTGACAGTTTATATAATAAAGTATTTTAATTTTTGATTGTGTGAATTATTGAGTGACTATTTGAGTGAACAGGGCGAAACTGAACCTTATTTACATTTATTAAGATACTGTGGTGTGGTGTGTGCCACATTTATTGTTAAATAAATAAAATAAAAAAAATAATAAAAAAAAATAAAAAATAGTATCACAACACCAATGAATGATTGCTCCAGTGTGACTTTCGATTGTGCCAAATTTGGTACATTTGTGCCACAAATCCTAATGTCATAATTTACAAAAATTTGAAAATAACTGAAAATTATTGTATTGTTTATTGTAAAATTTTCAAACCTTTTGGAAATTATGACAATACGACACTTAGGACACCTTGTGAACTCACTAATTTTTTTTATTTTGTAAATTTTTTAAAATAAACTTATATTTAAATTATGCCTAGAGCCATGCTTAAACAAGAGCAGCAACAGTTGTGCTAAGCGTAAACGTTAAGGTGACAAACCTAAACAACAGCGCCAATGTTGTCTAATGAACAGTAATGTTCATTTATGTTTTATTTATGTACTTTTAAGAATTACCAAAGCAAAAAAAGTTTTACTGCAGCCAACTTTCATAAATAAAGTCAGAATTAGATTTTCCCATTGTAAAGTGTTCCCTCTGCGGTATTTGGGTTTATTTATTGTATGGACATGAACATTTTTGACAAAAAAAAAAACGTTTACCGGTCTTGTGTATGTTTGGCTTATGTCAATGTCATTAGAATTTTATTTTAAGCGTTGGTATATGTAATGATATATGTATGTAAGGTTTTTTTTTTAATTTTTATTTGTAAAAATTTATAAAAAATTTTCAATAGTATTTGATAGTATTCGTATCTTGCATGTCATCTATTTCTTTTTGCTTAAAGTGCGTTGTTTCTCAGCATGTTCAACAACTTTTTCATCAACATAGAGACCTTTGCGGCGTCTAACGCTGTCCATATAGAGTTTAGCGCGATTTTCCGAATCGGCTTTTTCACCAAAATGCATAAATTCCTCTTCCGTCGTAGGAACCCAAAACGGATCAATATCGATAACCTAAAATGACAAGAAAATAAACGCATGAGATAGATAGATTGATAAATAAATAAATAGATTAGTATAATCATATTTTATAGTCAACAGTAAAAGATAAATGTCAAAATAGGACATGACGTCTTTAAAGGAATAATGTCTGAGTTTTCATGTTTTCGCAAAGTAATTAGTAGCATAGTAACGAGTGTATTGCATATAAGAATAATATAGTGTAAGGGAGAGAGAGAGAGGAGTTTGTTGTATGCATACATATTTTAATAAATATGTAAGAGCAATAACGATATCCTTAAGAACTGTAATGAAGTGCATAGTGTGAAAACATTTATGAAAATTTTCACTGGAAAAACTCTTAATAGTTTGAACTACAAAACCATCAATAACCAACTATCCTTGTAGTTGTTATTCTTTGTTAAAAGGGATCATTTCGAAATGACGAAATCACAGTTTGCGGTATTTATCTTTTGCGCTTGCTTACAGAGGATTTGGCAACTTTTCAAGTGTTTCTTTCAAGTACCTTCTATTGTTCCTACATTCAGTATTGAGATAAAGAAAAGTACGTGATATTCTTTTATTTTCGTTGCATTTCATTTCTATGAAATTTTTTTCCATTGTCCTCCTCAATAGGATTTTAAAAAGCCAGCATGTAACTTCACAAACGTATGGTGGCGTTTATTAGTAAGCAAGATGCGCCCCTTTTGTCTATTATTTTCTAAGCTGATTCCTTTGAATTGTAACGAATTGTTCTTTTATTCATTGTTCAAATGAAAGGTGTTTTCGTTCACTGCAATTTCATTTGTAATTTTCATTCATTCTAATTTTTTAAACTTTTTCAATACCCAAAAGACCAACCAATGAATTTTAAATAAAGGAACAACATTGTCTTGTCTTTTGTTTTCTTTACACGTCACAGGATGCGTGTACTTGAAATTATTTTGCGTGATAAAACACGCAGTAACAGGCAGGACGCTTGACTTTTTTTTAATGTTAAAATTCCTATTTTCATTTGTGTTGCTTATTATTGAATGGTTGCTGTCACTGTTTGTATCAATTTTAAAAACATGACAAAATGCATTTAGACCAAAAAAAAACTCAATTAATTTATGAACAAAGATTTTGCTACACGGTGAGAGTACTTGAGTTGATGTGAAGCACCTTGTGTAATTGCTGTAATATTTTTAAACAATTCTATAAAATGTACACTTTGCTAAAATGTTATCAGCATGATGTAAAGTGTACGTATGTATGTTTGGTGGTTTGCTACAGTGGGACTTAAAATTAAATGGACATTTTAAAACAAAAAGTTTGTAGAAAGGACACTATAAGTATAGAATGTGGTTATCACTTTTTTAAACCAAAACAATATTTAAGCTTTTACACTTTTCAAAAAATATCTCAATGTATGCATACAAACTAAGAATTATGTACAAAAAAATTAAATTAAAACTAGTCGACATATGTATGTGGCATTAATTATAAAAATGGCCCAAATCAAAAAAAAAAAAAAAGAATGCTAAAGGGTGATTTTTTTTAGCTATTATCTTTTTGTCAACACTGGTTTAAACAGCTGACGCACGTTTCGTGTTTTGTTTCACTGTCAAACATCTTCAGTTTGGTCTATAATTTAACCATGAATCGTCTTACAAACGAACAACAGATGCAAATTATTGAATTTTATTATCAAAATGCGTGCTCTGTTAACAAAGTTCATCGCGCGATTCTTATCGAAAAATTGTGTTCAGCGTGGCTCAACGGGTACGTTAATAAGCAGAATTGTCAATTTTAGAGAGAAGATCAGCCAGAAGCATTGCAAGAGCTACCAATGCATCCAGAAAAAGTCACAGTTTGGTGAGGTTTATGTGCTGGTGGCATCATTGGACCGTACTTCTTCAAAGATGATGCGAATCGTAACATAACTGTGAATGGTGAGCGCTACCATGAGATGATATCCAACTGTTTTTTGCCTAAAATGCAAGAGCTTGACTTGCATGACATGTGGTTTTCACAAGACGTTGCCATATGCCACACAGCACGGTTAACAATGGACTTATTGAGAGGCGAGTTAGGTGAACATTTTATTTCACGTTCGGGACCGGTCAATTGGCCGCTTAGATAGTGCAATTTAACGCCTTTAGACTATTTTTTGTGGGGCTATGTTAAAGCTCATGTCTATACACACATGCCCTATTCAATTGACGCATTGAAAGACAACATTGAAGCATTTATTCATGAGATACCGGCCGAAATGTTGGAAAGAGTATGTCAAAATTGGACTAAGCGGATGGACCATTTGAGGCGCAGTCACGGTCAACATTTGTATGAAATAATCTTCAAACATTAAATTATAAGGACCGTACTATCGATTCAAATAAAGATTTCATGCATTTGTCTGAATTTTATGTGTTTTTTTTTTTAACTTTTCTATAGCTCTTCAAAAATTACGCTTTATATTCGGCACTGCCAAATCAGGTTATACCCTAGATTTCAGATTTAATTTTTTACGCCTTTTACTTTATTATTTCCGATGCCATATTTGATTTTGAATTTTAATATAGTTAATCCTATTCTACTAGTCAAGCCCTTTCATTTAATACCCATATTAATGGGGTTAAGAAAAGTAAAGTAGAATCAAAGTAGAATGATTTAGAAATATAAACAAATTAACAATCTGATTAACACAACAAATTATAATGGCGAGTACCAAAAATTTTAAATAATATCTACTTTTAAATGAAATAAAGTGTTTTGCGTTTTTTACAAAGGTAGAATTTTAGTTTTATTCCTTTTCTTTTGTTTTTGAATGTACAGAAACAACAAACCATTTTCTTTTACTCCATACAACACAATCAAATATATACATGTTGTTTTTTAAATTGTTGTAGAATTGCTAGCATAACGTAAATGTGTGCCAAGGAACACAGAAAAAAATATTCCTTAAATTTGTTTAATTAATTGACTTTTTGATTTGTTTTAAAATTCTAATTATATTTTTCATTAACTAAATTAATTTTTTTAATTGATATTAAATATTTTCAAAAAACAAAGAGATTTCTGTCAATTGAATAAAATAAATAAAAAAAAAAATGTTATTTTAAATGAAATTTTTTTAAATTTGAATTTCTTAGAATAAATTTAATATAATTATTATTCAAGGAGCAGAATAATAAAAAATAGTAGACAATCTGCATGAAAAAGTTCTGGTAAGTGAAAGTATATAAAAATATGTTCAGTTTTTAATATAATAAATGGTTTCAGTTTCATTGTAGATGTGCCCAAATCCAATAATTATTGCATCCCCTTATATTCCTCAGAATTCTCATTTTAGTAGGTAAGTTTGTTGAATTTCTTCACTCTGTCTGATCAAGCCTTTTTACCGGTTAATATTCTTTATATCTAGGTTGTTGATGCTACCAGTTATTTTTGGATCTCCGGCTTTTGATATGGTGTAGTATGTCTACTTATGGAACCCTACTTCTTATGCTAAGTTATTTTTATATAAGTAACGAAATGTATTTAAAAACATAGATTCATATGTACCATATATGTATATTAAGAATATATAAATATCAAAAAAATATATATATTTTATTTCTAAACAGGTTAACTGCCTGTTCAACGATGTCGAAAGAAAACCTAAGCGAAATTTCATTCGTACAAATACGTTGAAAACAAAAACAAATTTTTAGTTTTTGTTGTTGTTTTCAATATATTTGTACGAAAGAAATTTCGCTTGGGATTTCGACATCGTTGAACAGGCAGTAAATAATTTTTGTTATTGATATAATAAATGATTTTATTATATAATTACCAAATATCAAATATAGACATGATTAAATTAATTAAAATAATTTTTGAAAATTATGGAAATTTTAATTAATTTTTTAATACTGTTTTAATTGAAATTTTTCTTAATATTTTTTTAATTAAAATTATTAATTTTCATTTAATTAATAGTATCATTTTGATGATTGGAGCAAAATTAAACAATTTTTTAATTATTAATATTAATTTCGTAATTGAAGTTCATATTTATTTTTTTCTGTGAATACATGAAAATACACCTCTGATCTAAAGAAATGCTTCATTTTTTTTAAACGATTTAACAAATGAAAAAACACGGTCCGCCTGTCAAATTTTCATACGTATTTTCTCTCATGTTTTATTCTACTGCTTGCAATTTGGTTTTACACTATATAACTTTGTTCATTCAACACTAATTTTTGACATGTCGTACGACTTTTATTTTAGTCTAAACTGGCTTTAACCAGTATGCCACGTTTGTATGTGTTACAAAAGCGGAATTCAGTCTTGGTAGCATTTTTGCAATTAGTGCAAATATGCACTAATTTTTTGCTACCAAGCGTGAGTGCATTTTTCATGTGTGTTGCAAACTTATGGCAACAAGCTGATTTTTTAGGTATTTAAGAAACAACAAATCTTTTTTTTTAATTAATAAGTAAGATTCTGTGTTTTAATATTTTTCGAAAAGAAAATTAATTAATTTTAAATAAATTACAATGCCTAAATCAACGGAAAAATATAATATCACATTTTTTTTTGGTAAAAAATGCCATGTATGAAATTGAATTTGTGGAGACTTTAAGTTCTGAGAGTAAAAAAAATTGTGTATCTGTTGTGCAAATTTGTGGGACATTACTTGCACTGATTTTTAGTAGTGCATATTTGCTCAAGTGATGCAAACTGCAATTTAATAGAATTTGTTTTTGTAGTCGTGCACAAGTTAAATTGTTTGCTAGACTTGCACGGTCTGCACGACTTGCAAGGGTAGTTTGCATCAAAGAGTGAGTTCCGCTAAAAAAAAAATTAGGTGGTGTTTGGTTTATCTACATTTCTCAAAGCGATTTTTTTTTATTTTCAATACCGATCTGCTCCCAGATATTTCCACACACATGTCTGACGAGATCTCGGGGACTTCAAAAAACTGATTTCTACATAGACACGCTCAATAGATTCCCCTATTTTTAAGCTTTTAGAAAATATATATGAATAGGTATGTACATATGGGGCTGCAAACGATTATTGTAGGAAATTTCACACGGAATGACAAAGCAATATACATATATATATGTGGCTTGGTGCTAAAAGGGTCAATGTCAAAATATTTACTTTTGAGAAAATTTGATTTAAACTTTAACTTTTACATATGGTTTCATAGTGACATTGCCCAGCATTTTAATTATGAAGCTGTTCTGGGTTAAGTATGACTTTAGCTGTTTTACCATAATTAAATAGAGCAAGAAAACAAATCTAATGCAATGATTAACTCAAAAGAGCAAAAAAGTGACATTGGCCCTTTTAGCTCCAAGCCACAGATATATACCCGTACACTCTCTGTGTAGGGTAAAATAGGACAATTTGTTTTCACTTTACATTACATTGATAATATTACGATTAAACATGATCACTTAAATGCATTCATCTTATTAAAAGTTTCAATTTACTGTTGACAGATACGACAACTCATTTAATTATTTGTTCTACATACATATAAGTCTAAAGTCACACACGACGATTATAGTTGGGCAATTATTGAATTTTTCGATGTTTTTTACAGTTTCAGGTGAGGAGAACAAAAAGTGAAAAATAATCGCCGGTACTCGGCTATTTGAAGCAATTTTTTTTAGTTGAATATTTGACATCTCTTCTCATTCGTTGTCTCGCTTCTTGATGTGTAAATAATTTATAATTTGAATTAAAAACGGCACAAATTAAACGTTTAAAATATTTAAAAATAAAAAAAAACACAAAAAATTTTTTTAGTGAAAACATTTTAATTAAAAGCGTTAATAAAATTCAATTATATTATTTTATATATGTTTTTATTTTTATTATTGCTATTTACGGCTAATACCCTGTTCAGACAGATATTTTTAATTGTTTCAATTTAGTGTTAATTGAGCAATTAAAATAAGTATTCACACATGCTCAATTTATCTTACTCCATTAGCATTTGATAGCTGTAAAAATACGATGTATTTATACCAAATCAAACAATGCCTTCTCTTCAGTTTGTTTTCCTGTTCATAAAATATATTAACAATTATATTTTTATGTATAGACTAGCTTATACTCGGTGTGCTTCGCCACCCCAAATTTTAGTTTTTAATTCATATGGCGGGTGCCACGCCCACTATTGTTAATGCACCCATTTTTCTCCATAAATGTTTATTTGAATATCAAAGTTGCTTTTGCAAAATTTTACTACTCTAATCGATATCGTTTTCAAAATATACGAATTTTAGTATTTAATTCATATGGTATGTGCCACGCCCACTATTGATAATGCACCCATTTCTTGCCTAAATATTCATTTGGGTGTCAAAGTTGCTCTTGCAAAATTTTACTACTCTAATCGATATCGTCTTCCAAATATACGAATTTTAGTTTTTAATTCATGTGGCTACGCCTACAATTGCAAGTCCGCCCATTTTTTACCCAAATGTTCGTGTGGATGTCAAAGTTTACCGTACTTAATTTGAAGACTCTAGCTGCATTAACTATCGTGATATATAATAAAGCACAAACAAACATACAAACATACAAACATATAAACATACAAACACACATTGATTTTTATATATATAGGTATAGATGTATTTGAATTTATGTAAACATTTTATTAAAATTTCCATTAACCATTTTTCATTTTCTTACTTATTGTTTTTTGTATATTTATTTGTTTGACATTAGAAATGCCACCTATAGAATTTTCTTCTCACTGAACATACTTCTGAATAGTTGTATTTCGAGTTTTGGACAATAAGTGAAACAATTAAGTATATATTGCTCAATTTATAAGTAATTTTTAGTATGGTAAATTGTGCTCAATAAAGGCCTTTAATTGCGATAATATTATAAATTGACAATTAAGGCGCCTGTGTGAACATAGCATAAAGCACAAATGTCAAATTGTAAGAAAATAAAATCTAAACAAAACAGAAAAATTGCTGAAGAAATTGCACAACAACATAAAGCAAGTTCAAAAGAAAATTCGGAAAAAGTTGGGCAATTAAAATCGTCATGTGTGACCTAAGACTAAGCTACTAAACTAGTAAAAGCTATTTAACATTTCTATACTCTTTCTCTTTATGACTTACTATGTAAAAATTTTATTATACAATGATAAAGCGAATACCAAGTTTTTTTTTTAAAGCAACCGTTAAAATAAAATTTCTAACAAATTGTTGTGCCTTTAGTAAGTCTAAACATTTAAAAAGCATCCTATGATTTAAATGAACCAAACTTTCAATTTACTCTTCTAAAACCCAGTATGCTCGGGACCTGTAATCTGCAATATTAATAATCTTCGAGTTTACGTTGCAACTGTTAACGATGGAGGTGACGTGGCAGATGCTAAAGCCCTTGTTGCCTACAATAAGCAGGCTAATTCTGTCAGGGAAATACATAAAATAAATTAAAATTTAACAGATCAGAACTCGCTGAAATCATTGAAGTGCTATAAAACCAATTGGAAGGTGTTAATGGCAAAGGAATAACAAAAAAAAAAAAATCAAAATTGCGCATTCTGCCGCTTTAGAAAAATTGTTTTATAGGAGATACTTAACTCAGTCTAAACTAACCTTTCCCCTTTCAATATATCATGGAACAATGATAATGGACCTATTGGTCCATGGGTAGAGCAGCCAATAACTGTCGACACTTAATCTTATTTTAATAAATTGTTGTCAAATTGCTAAATTTAGTTAGTAGGAAATATGTCTAACATTTTAAAAACTAGAGAACATCTTTCACCTAAACGTAGCATTTTGTAATTGATGTATACGTTAATCGAATGTAGCGCAAAAAAAAAGACACCAGAATGTCTGCCATTTATCAGGCCAAAAAAATTAAAAACAACAACAAAAACGCGAACACAGTTTAAAATTGGCTACGCAAGCAATGAACAAATGTGTTTGTGTATAAATATGCACAAAAGCTTGCACATAATGTTCATAAATATATTCATTTTAATACATACATACAAACATACAAATGTTCAAATATTTGTACATACATACATCTTAATATCTGAAATCTTATAGGTACGAGTGTTTTTTAACGAATTTCTTTTGGAAACTTTTCATTATTAAGTTTTATTTACTGCGCAATTTCTAGAGAATCCTTCTTTTTCATCTTGTTCATTTTTACCATCTTCATGTTTCCAACAGCTGCCAGTTTTAAAATCTTTTCTGAACTTTTTTTTCTTTTCTTTAGTTGATTTTATTTAAGAGTTTGTGTGTTGTACAAGAAACAAAAAAAAACATTATTTTTAAATTAACATAACCATTCGAAATTCTATACACCTCTGCTAAAGTCCTTTTCACACACATACTGTGCTCCTAGTAGTATCACCAACTAAATTTGTCTGTGCTCGAAATGAGCAACAAACGAAATAGTTAAAAAAAAATGAACAATCAAGGAAAAAAACAAAAAAAAAGAACTTAAAGATCGTTATCATTGTACCTTGTTTACACGCGCATAAAACACAACAATCACTGTCAAATGAACATACATACATACCAGAACCATGCCACAGAAACCAAACTACCACATCATGCAATTTGTTGTTGTTCTTATTGCTGCTGCTGTAGTAAAAGAGCACTTCATTTCATTTCACTTCGCTCCTCGCACACCCATACTCCTTTCAAACACATGTTCAGAAATTATACCTGCAAACAAATATTGGTTGAGCATGAATTCCAAATCGCATCATCATCATCATGCAGCCAACATCACATCTACGAGTTTAAAATCTGTTGGTTGTTTTCTTTTACTGGGATTTGGTTGTTGATATGGATTTTTTGGTTTTTTGTTTTGTTTTGATGATGCGTACAAATGAGCAATACAGTTTTACACCTTAAGGATGGCAAAAGGGTCTCTTAGCAATATAAACTTATGTACATGTGTGTGTATGTATGTATGTTGTTTAAAGTGAAAAAGCCCAAACAAACAAAAATAGTTTTTTTGATGTTTTGCCCAAAAACTCAAGATAAGTTGAATTTCTTGTTAATTATATGGATATAATATAGAGAAGTGTACGAATTGAGGAACACCCTAATAAACAAGATTCAACTATATTTGTTCAGAGTTCGTTGTAAAACGTTAAAAGATCTTTGCTTAAATTTGTATTCATCTATTGCTTTTTTATTAAATGTGTAAAGAGCAAGTCAGAAAAAAAACTTAACTTCGAATCAAAACTTATCCTTAGTCAAACACATTGGTTTTTTTTTAATAACGGTAGCCTTTAAAAATATGTCAGATATTATGTTTTCTTAATCATTCATTTGCAACTGATACTTCCTTCAAAATAAACAGCGAAAAAAGAAGATGAAAAAATAATTAAAACTTTTTAAAAAAATTCAATATAGACTTAAAAAAATTGCAAAAGATCTGAAGGTTTATTGTTATGTGGATAAGGTAAAAAAAGGTCTAAAAAATATTGGTAAGAAAGAAGTCAAAGAACTTTTTTGAAAAGCAACGAACACTTCTTACAGAAAAGCGGGTCGTAAAGTTAAATATTCTAATTCTTTTATGCGCAGAGGAAAAGCTAATACCTGTTCTAAGTAACATAAAGTTCCTGATCGCGATGCAGTAAAGAACTTAGATGTAAAAATTTCCTAACAAGTTTCTTGTGTTGCTAGCCATTTACAGAAGTCAATCATCTGTACCATCAGGCACGATAAACACAGAAATATTTATATATGCGGATGATGTGGCAATTATGGTTATTGGTAAGTTCATGGAGACCATTTTAGGTTGCATGAGACAGGCGCTCAGAGTAATCGAAGAATGGTGTTGTGAACAGGGACTAACCATAAATGCTGGCAAGTCGGATGCTATGCTCTTCACGCGGAGAAGGAAGGGCATAGAGATTGAATCCTTAATGATTTTTGGAACCGAGATCAACGTGTCCAGGAAGGTGAAATATCTGGGGGTAACGCTGGATATGAAACTAACCTGGAATGATCATGTTGAGGCAAGGGTACAGAAGGCAAAGAGGATTCTGCATCAGTGTAAACGGGTTTGCGGTCGGAAGTGGGGAATCTCACCTAAGGCTGCACACTGGATTTACACAGTGGTGGTGAGACCGACGATCACTTACGCATCTGTTGTCTGGTGGCCGAAGGCCTCCCAGGCGACGATTAGGCGGAAGTTGGACGGGGTTCAAAGGATTGCTTGCATTGGTATATGTGGCGCGATACGTACCACACCAACGCAAGCGATGGAGGCAATGCTGGGATTGCTGCCGTTGGACTTATTTGTAAGGGAGACGGCGGCAAGATCGGCGATTCGGATGCGAAGCGATGGCATGTGGTATCGCTTTGGATCGGTTTTGGGGCATAGGAGAATCCTGGACCTCGTGGATGAAGAGGTTAGGGAGGCTCAGATGCCGATGGAGCGCATGAGTCGAGTGAAGGTGGTCGAAAGGCTACATCACACGCTTATAGCGGATGGATTCATGCACGATGAGTGCATGGAGAATGACATCAGTATCTTTACTGATGGGTCCTTTATGGACGGAAGGGCAGGTGCTGGTGTGTACTCATCTGAGTTGAACTTATCCTGCATCCTGAATCTGGGGGAGTACGTGTCAGTCTATCAGGCAGAAATGCTTGATTTGCTGCACGCGTTGGACAACCTGTTGGAATGTCGAATGTATGGGAAGAGAATTCTTATTGCACTTGACAACCAGTCGGTTATAAAACGTATGCAGCGGATGGATGTGAACTCCTCTTTGGTGCTTGAGTGTGTTCTAAAGCTCAATAGGTGTGCCTCTACAAATGAGGTAACGCTGATGTGGGTTAAGGGACACGTGGGCATAGCTGGGAATGAGGCTGCTGACGAACTTGCGAGGAAGGGGTCTGAGGCTGCATTCTGCGGACCGGAACCCAGAACTGCTCTGGGTAATGGGTTAGTGCGGGCGAGGATCTTTCAATGGGTGAACTCTATAAGCTTGCGAAGGTGGATGGAGGGAACCACGTGTAGACAGGCCCGTATGGTGCTCAGGGAGCCACTTGGCAGGGGTGCAGTGAAGATACTCGGTTTTAATCGGAGTATGATGAGCTGGATCACTGCGTTGATTACAGGACATGGTAACTTCAAATATCATCTGAAGAGGATGCAAATCGTGGATGATGATATTTGTAGAATGTGCCTGGAGGATGCCGAGACGGCAGCGCATGTAGTATGCGAGTGTCCGGCGTTGGCGAGCGGAAGATTAAGGATCACAGGCAAGCACACTTTAAGTGTGAGTGCGATGGGGGACCTTAGTCTGAGGGAGATGCTGGCGATTACAAAGGACTGTGCGATGAGGATTGTCGACAATCACCAGTCGGCAGTGTGAAATCGTTTTCCTAGTCCAGAGCAAACGCCGGTTGTGGCGCGGGACTCAGTGATTGAAGGTATACTGATCGGTAGACACGAAATCACTGAGGAGCGAAGGGGGTCGAAAAGGGACCCGTGATAGTAGTGGTCTGCTTCGATATTCCCCCTACATGTGTATATATCCATGGCTCTATTAAATACATCTAGTAGGTTATTGGTGCGGGTGTTTCTACGCGCGTGATGTAGGCGATCAGCTTTGTATATTTTATGACGAGATTCAGCAGCACCTTCTCCAAAAAATCCAATTGGAAGTGGAGCATTTTCTATTATTTGCTTTGAATGAATTAACATTTTGTGAACCGTAGAAGTCATTGGCAACCATGGATATCGCTCCTGAAAAAGTTTTGCCGTTTCAAAACAATATAATTCAAATTTCTTTAAATCATCCGCAGTAAATGGAATTGGCTTCTTAGGATGTTCATCACAAATTTTACGCATTTTTGATGGTCTTGTTGGACTTTGAATACTTTCCTTTAGTATTGCAGCCAAATCGGTTTCACTTTGCTGATGTTGCTGCTGCACGAACGAGAAGACTTGTATAAGCTTTCGCATTTGAAAGCTCTGCAGCTTCTTTTCTTTTTCCACATTCAGATTTTTCGCTAAATGTTACACGAGGACGTCCAACAGCGCCACTTGTTGCCTTTTCTAAAATGCCATCTACCACAATATTTAACTCAGCATTTAGCCATGCCTGGTTTTGGTTTTTGAATACATTTGTCTTTCTATGACACTTTTTCCACTTTTGTTCTAGTTTCACGCAAAACAAATTAATTTTTTTTGGTAGTTTGTTTCACCATTTCATCAGAAATTGACGAGGTTTCAAGTTTGTCATATACGTGTTTCAAAACGGCATCAACTTTTTGTTTTTTTTTGTACTTTCCTTTCGCCATACTTCAAAAAGATCAATCTTTTTTATACAGAGGTTACCTAACAAAAAGAGGCATTACTCGCAAAACGCAAAAAATCGCAATTTCTGATAAATACCAAATAACTCACTAAATAACATTCTAATTCTTTTGTGCAATTTGAGAGTGGAGAAATGGGGTATATTTTTTTAAAAGCTTTCAGAAAATAAAAATTTTATAAAAATTTAACTATTTATAGATGTTTACGCTAATGAGTTATTTATTAAGTATAGCGACATATATATAAAACATTTAAAATTAAAAATATATCTACTTACTTGGCTCTTTCTTTTCCATTTTACTCTAATAAATTATCACAAACACAGTCCGAGATATACGCACTTAAAGTTGACCACGCACTACTTAACTTAGGAACACAATTATAGAAAAAATTTAATCAGTTGACACGCTGCTGTATAACGGTTATTAATATTTAGTCAAAACAAAAATCACTTTTTTTTATTCTGAAGTCTTTAGAATTAAAAAACAACAACAACAACAATAGTAAAACTGCAAGTTGATTTTTGGACTTTCGCACAGAAAAATGTGTAGTTTGACCTAAAGTGCACTGTGGTAAAAAGCTCTTGAGTAGTATTCAAACATTAATTTCAAGTTTGTAACACGAAAATCAAACTTACACAACTGTCCTGAACTTCGATCTGTGAAGAGATATTGGGCTTTTCTAAAAAAAGAAGTAAAGAACACAGAATAGGAATTCCAGGACATGTTAGATTTTAAACGTAAGTGGTAACGGAAAAAACTAAAAAATTTTAAGCGAAGGATTTCCGGCAAAGGCAGAATTGGCCAAGATCGTGTGATTTAACGCCGTTAGACTATTTCTGTAAGGTTATGTGAAGTTGGAGCCCAGTTTGGGGGACAACATTCGACGAGTTATTTTCGTTTTATAATAAGTAGAGTACTTCATTTTCCGGTTGACCATTATACATATTTAAACTTTTTTTTTAGATTTTCAAATATTTAGGTATATGTTTACTCATTACCTGGCATAAGCAGCAGTGAAATAGATATAGGCCAGCATAAACTCAACCCCCAGATAAATATGTTTAAACTTGTTAAATTAAAACTCAAAAAAGTACTTTCTGGTTCTTTATACATCAATGTCTGAGGTTAGACGGGCAAACATTTGGAAGGGAAACATTTAATCTGATAGCATATTATGGGCGGGGAAGAGATAATCGTTTTTGTTTTCGGTACTCAACGAAAAAAAGAGCAAATAAAGCAACAATAATGGGATGTTGCCGACAACATGTTTGCCTGTGTGAACGCGAATAATAAAAGCAAGAATTCCACATGTTTTTACTCCAAATCTTTGCCCCTCTAAACTCCGACAATATCTATGTATGGATATGAAAAAAAGGTTTTTCTAAATCGTGTCTACAAAATTCCGTCGAAACTACAAAAGGATCGATTTCAATATATTTGTGAGTTACTGTGTTAAAAAATTGGAAGTCGAATGCTCATGGAACATTCCTAAATGGCACCACGCTTTGCAAGAGTTGATATGGAGTAAGCATATTCACAATAAAAACTGAAACCAAACTATGCACACATGAAATTTATGTTGCAAGATCTGTTTGCAAGAAATGTATAACTAATCAAAAAACTAAACCTTGTAGGTAGGTCCAAGTTAATTCTTTTTAATTTTCATTAAGAAACTCATTACCAAAAGTTCTTTTTTCAAGGATACATTTTTCACCAAACGAAGAATATACTCTTCTTATAATTAACTCTTAGTTTAATGAATTCTCCTACCACAATCACCACATCGCACAATGTAGTGTAAATTTTTTAAACAAATCCAAAAACAACAATACGATTCTTAAAAAAAACAACAACAAACTTAAATACACCTCAGAAAAGTAAGGAGAAAAAATCTTAACGAAAAAAAAGTACACTCGTACAAAACGTGACATAAACAGATTAGGGAATGAATAAGAAAAATTATAAAAAAAATACAGAAAACCAGAAAAAAATCAGGCACGTTGTTGTTGTCGTGATTTCAAGTGTAATTTACGCAGCAGTAGCTACCGAAATACGCTTGAGATTATTATCGCACCGCTCTCAAGTGCGGAACGATGTCATTTTTACAAGAACAAGATATTAGGAGGGTTGCCATTAAATCATTTTTAAAAAATTCCTGATAGCAAAATCTAACGAAGATCGTTGAGCATCAAGAAATGAAGTTTTACATGTGATTTGCCTTCGTTATAATAACGAAACACATGCAACATTTTACGGCTTAATGCTTTGGTTTAGATTTGCCTATTAGTAAGGTGTTTGTTGTTTGAAGATTTTCTGCTGTTTAATAAAAGCTGGTAAGCATTAAAAGCCATGATTGACTATCATACAAAGTCGTGCGATTATGTCAAATAAAAATCTGATAGGTTTTTGTCCTACATGAGTAAATTGAAGTAAACTGCGTGATTGGATGATACGCTGTCATACGTGCTTGCAAAAAGCAACTCTGATCGCATAGAACGTACTATTTTATGACAATTTCCAAAAGATTATCAAATCGGACACACTTGTCAAAAAATCTGTTACACATGCGCACTTTTTGAACCCACATACATTTTTTGAAATATCGATCGACTTAATCTTATAGTCAGTCATGGCCATAATTTAGCATTATTATCCTGTGTGGCTATCTGCGCACATATCGATTAAGTAAAAGTACCATTAAGTCCTGCATAAAATTTACTCTTATCTATGACCGTGAATTGTAAAATGCATTGCTAGGTTATTGCTCACTTACTTATAGTTTCCATAAATCGCTACGTGTGAAGAATTTTTAAAATTGTTTGCCAGCTACAAGTGCGGATCCAGGGCGAAGTAAAATATTATTTTTTCAAACAGTAAAAATATATGTAAAAATATTGTGTGGAGAACACTATTTCCAACTTGCCAATAAATTATATTTTATACAATGGCAACCATACTTATAACTGTTGTATATTGTACAGGGTAAGCCAAAAGTCGTCATGGGGCTTTGAAATTTTATAATTTTTTCGTTTATATAATTTTTGTTTATTTATTTTTTTTTTTTTATTATATAAAACACACCTGACGAATAATTAATGGAGAGATTCACAATTGAACAAAGAACTAGAATAATAGAATTTTTTATTTAAACCAAGGATATTTAACGTCAGAATTTCTCGCTCTGAACCAATGATTTTTTGCTAAGTTCAGCGAAACCAAAAACATTGCACCATAGTAGATTTGCCCCGAACCGGTAGACGTTTAATTCGCACTGCAAAGACAATTGCACGTATGGAGCAAAATTTTAACGAAACACCAGAAATATATATTACAAGACGCTATGCCCAGCTAGGAATGGCTCGTATATAACCAAGACGAATTAAAACAAGTAACAGTGCTATATTCGGCCGTGCCGAATCTTATATACCCTTCACAACGTGTAGTCATGTAATAACAATTCTTTGTATCACTATTCATCTCATATAAAATACGTACATACATGTAAAAAACATTAAAAAAAAAAAAAATATATTAAAAATAAAAAAAAAAAATAAAAAAAATTACAAAAAAAAAAATTCAAAAAAAAATAATAAAATATAAATAATATATTAAATAAAATAAAATAAATTTTTTTTGGCTCAGCTGCAATTCGATGCCACGTTTACTTTAACCAGTATGTATGTAGGTTGTTGTTGTAATTGTGAAAAAAAACGAGGTGGTCGTGGTTTTTTGCTCATATCTCAGAAAGTTATGGGGCGATTGTACTGAATTTCAATAGAGATTCATTCCTGGATGTTTCCAAGAGATTGATACCGATCTGAGGAACATATAGTTGCTTCTAAAAGTTGATTTCAACCAACACACGGACAGACGGTCAGGGCCTAATCGACTCCTCTATTCATAAGCTTTCAGAAAATATATACTTTATGTGGTCGGAAATGAAAATTGTAGAAATTACAAACGGAATGACAAAGCTATATATACCCTTGTGCACCACAGGTAAAGGGTATAAAAAGGAATTACCGTTATTTTCACATAAGGAGCAATTAGTACAAAAATTAAATCCCGCAGATCATTGGCAACATCTAAATTGTGAAATTGGCCAGAAATGAAATTAACTTTATTGAAAATCTAATTTTGAGTGATGAAGCTAATTTTCATTTAAATGGCTTTGTTAATAAGCAGTATTGTAGCTACCGGGATTCTGAAATTCCAAGTGCAATTAATCAAGAAGAATTAAACCCCATTAGGCACACAATCTAGTGTGGCATTATACATATGTAAAAATATCACAGCACCTTACTTCATCCAAAATGAAAATGAAAGTGCTGTTAGCGTAAATGAAGAGCGGTATCTGTTTATAATAGAACATTTTTTACATACTACTCTTGAAAACAGTCGTGAGATATGACTTCAGTAAGATGGAGCTACTGCTCAATCTGGCACAATGTCACTTTTAAGTCAAATTTTTAGAGAGAAAATTATTCAGATATTAATCGGTTATCGCGTTCGCAAGATTTGTCAACACCCGACTATTTCCTTGGCTGGTTTTTTGAAGGAGTATATGTGAACAAGCCCGAAACAATCCTTGAACTCAAGGCCAATATTGTTGTAAAAATTCACGCGCAACAGCCACAAATTTTAAAAGATTTTATAAAAATGCCATTTAAGTTACATAAGATTCCATATTAAGTGTAAAAAAAATATATTTTGTATAAATATTTTCTAATATATAAATTAAGTTTTTAAATCTCTTGGTGACATTTGGCCCACCCTGTGTATATGTATATGTTGTATGCATTTCAATTTGAACATAAACCAAATAAAAAAGAAACGAAAAAACAAATACAGGTGAGATTATGAAAAGAATACATAACTACCAAAAACAACAACTAAAAAATAAATTATCAGGAAATATTGACAAAAACCAACAACAGAAGCTAAATAACAAAAACTTACAAAAAAAAAAAGAAGATTTATAATAAATAAACAGGGTGCTTGTAAATGTTTGTATGCGAGTGTTAGTTATATAAAAACAAAAAACATAAATAAAATAAAAATAAAAAATAATAGTAAGTATGTATGTTTTAAATAAATATTTAAATTGCATTGTTTTCAGTTATTTTGTGGTTTTGTACGCTGATGTTGTAAACACAAAACAACAACAAAGAGTAAAAATAAACTATTTATGTAAATTTTAATGTTTATTTATAAAAAAAAAGGAAAATTTTAACTGCCTATTGCAGGTTAAAATGAAGTATGCATGTCTGTATATTCCTCCCACATGTATGAAAGTAAATAGCTTTGTTTGAGCGAATGTCCGTATGAAGGAAGCATTTTATCTGATTTTTTTTGTTATTTGCTTTGTTGTTATTGCTGCTGCTATTTTAATTTTCTTAGGCTTCTTACTCGGTCTGGTTTGTATGCAAAACCAATCTTTAAACCACATCTATCCATTCATCCGTCTCATACTGAAAGCTATCCAGATAATACACTGATAAAGTACCAAGCGTATGTATGTATATGCACTAAAACTAAAATGAACTCATTGAACGCGCGCACGCGCGTTAATAAACTTATAACAACGTTCGTTTGTGGCATTATACGACTACAAACAACAAAAACAGGAGCAAGCATAGGGTAATCAAAATTATTATTCGGCATATTCAAAAAAGGTAGTTTTATGTGCAAAAAACTGTTTCAGTAACCGGTTTTTTATTAAGTTTTTATTAATAGAAAAATTAAAAAACTAAAATTTTATTTAGTTTATTTTTTATAAAAAATTTAGAAGAATTTAAATTAAAATTAAATCTGTCTCTAAAACTAAAATCAATTCTTTAAATAAAATTTTTGTACATTAAGGGCAAATTTCTCTACAACATCTGTCAAATAAGGCATTAATAAACCTAAAATATTTTTTATGAATACGCCCCTAACAGTATAACTTTAATATATCAACAAATTAGAGTGCTATTCGGACGTGCCGATTCTGATAATACACTTTCCTATCATGTACTTTGGCAAAATGACCACATCGTAGTGTAGCCAAGATTCAATATTTAACGTTAAATACAATTTTATTTTGTTTCCGACACCATCTTGAATTTTTACATAGTTCATTGTTATACTTATCCCTACTGATTAGGTTAAGAAAAAAAATTATTCGACATTTTTTTCGGACGCCACCTTGGATTTTATACTTTTAAAGATTACTGTATTCTACCAAGCCCTTTCATTTGATAACAACATTATGGTGGTTAATGGGGGCAAAGCTTTTCGGTATCTCTAGCGTGTCCAAAAATTATTTAGTAGCTTGAGAAATTTGATTTATATTGGGGAGCTTCTTAAAGTTGATTTCAACCAACATATAAACAGACGGAAACAATTTCAATACAAAATTTGTTTATATGCATAATGACATACATGTGTATATAAGCGAGCCAAACTATTCGATTTTGTCGAATATTTGTAGACTTAAAACCGTTTTATCGAATAATTAAAAACCGGAAAAATTGGTTTTCCAGTTATTCTGGAACCGGGTTTGACAACTGTGGGCAAGCAAGTACAACATTAATAAATATATTTATAAAAAAATACGATTAAACGTTAAGAGTCGAAAAAGGTAGAAAACTAACGTTATGAATCTATGATAACAGTATGATTTACAGTGGGATATACTAACAAAAAAAAAAAAAAACAAACAAACATGAAATTCCAGCCTGGTTGCTATAAAGATCTTTGATAAGTTTTTTGTTGATAATGTTATAAAAACAACTATTTTGTTCATTTATAACAAATTAATAAATTTTCCATTTACTTTCGAATCAATCCTTTAATTTAGAGAAAATCTGTTATAAAAAATAATACTGTCTGAGCACTGCAAATAGAAGTGAAAACATTTTTTTTTCTAAACTACAAATTCTTCACGGCACATTCATACAGTTAGTCTCGTAACGGCAGCTAATCGGAAAATTTCGGCAAAATTAATTAAACACGATATTTTATATTTTCATTAAAATATGTACACTTATAAATAACGACCTCCTGAGCACGAAAATGAAGTCAAATCTTTTCAACATTGTAACACTTTACCGGAAAAAAACAAATATTCACAATTGGTAACCATGGGTCGCCTTATGTAAATGTTTTTTTATGAAAGACAAAAAGTTTTTAAAAAGAAATTTATAAAAAAAGTTGTTTTAAAAATTTTTAATTAAAAAATTTATAATAGAAGAATTCATTAAAGAAACAAAAAAGATATATAAAAGATATCTTATATCGGGTGTCCCAACCAGAACGCAATTTTTTAATTTGCGGCCATTCGAAGTGTCATTGTTTGACATTTGAACAATTGTTATTGTTTGCTAGTAGAAGGTACAAGGTTAGTAAAAATGGAGCGCTACACGAATGAACAACGCATTCTCATTGTGAAATTGTTTTACCAAAATGGTGAAAGTTTTGCGGCTACAGTTCGCAAATTGCGATCATCCCATTTCCATCTTGATGGCTTCGTCAATTGGCAGAATTATCGCATTTGGGGTGAGGAAAATCCTCAAGTGATTCACGAGAAGCAAATGCATCCTCAACGTGTCACTGTGTGGTGTGGTTTTTGGGCTGGAGGAATCATTGGACCTTTTCTTTATGAAAATGAGGCAGGTCAAGCGCAAACAGTTAATGGTGTTCGGTATCGTGAAATGATAACCGTTTTTTCTTGCCTAGAATTGAAGAAATGAATGTGGAGGGCATGTGGTTTCAATAAGATGGCGCCACATGTCGTACAGCCAGATAAACAATTCAATTGCTGCATCAGTCATGTCGTGTTATTTCGCGTTTTGGAGACCAGAATTGGCCGCCTAGATCGTGTGATTTAACACCTTTAGTTTTTTTTCTTTGGGGCTTTTTGAAGTCGATGGTTTACGCAAATAAGCCGACGACGACTCAAGCCTTAAAAGAGGAAATTGGACGCTGCATAAGTGAAATACCGCAGCATTTGTGCAAAAAGGTCATTGAAAATTTCATTAAAAGATCGCGTGTGTGTCAGCAAAGCCGCGGCGGCCATCTGCACGCTATATTGTTCCATACATAACCTCATTCTGTCTACTTTACGATATAATAAAGTTTCACGATTTTTTTTTTAAATATCTGTGTTTTAATTAAAATTTAAAAATTGCGTTCTAGTTGGGACACCCGATATATATTTGTTGAACTGAAATAATTAACGCAGATTCCTAAATAGCATTTTTTACATGTAGTAACTTTAAATCATAAATCACACTAACTAAAGGAGCGGAGTATTTCCAAATATGGCTTTAGAATTAACAATCGAACGAAGATTTTTTCCCTGGTTAATTCTGATGCTCACCATTTAGTTTAATCGTAACGGCTTAGATCAATGTAAACCAAAATAAGATGTCATAATTTCATTAAACAAAATTTTGTTAGCAAAAGTCGATTTTGTTTTTAAATGCTTGAAGGAGGTAATTTAGACATTTTGCCTCCTGCTTTTTTTAACTTTGGAATTGTTTTTTAAGTGAATGCTTGAATTGATTTCGTACAATACTGCAGCAAGTTTCTGTTCAAAGAATGATATTGCAGCCAGTAATGATCAATGCGCCGATATATGCTTGAAGCTTGCCGAATGTTATATTATGGTTTGATCTATTTGTTCGATCGCATATACCAGCACACAGCACTTTGTTTGTAAATGTGTTTCAATAACTTTTTACTAAAATATTTTCAAACTGTCATATAAGCATGAAGAGGTACATAAATATATAATAAAAAAATGTTTGAGTAAATTTTATTTAAAATAGGTTCAATAATTTGTATAATTAATTTAATAAATATTTTATTTAAATTAATCCAAAATTAATCTATTAATAAATTATTAAAATTATATTTAAAAACTGTACTGATTTTAATTTAATTTAAAGAACTACTTTAATTTATATTTTTCCAATTAAAAGATTTAATTTTCATTTAATTAATAGTATTATTTTGATAATAAAATCAAACCTCAATAATTTTTTAATTCATAATATTGATTTTGTAATCGAAATTTTAAACGAATATGTTCCGAATCAGCCGATTCGTTCCCTGTAAGAAAACTGAAAAATTTTTCGTATAAGCAGTGTTGTCAACAATATTTAAAAAAAGCGTTTTTATTATGTTAAAGGTTTAGTTTTGGAAGAAGTTGTTTTTTATTACTGTAGACCAAAGTGGATTTAGGAATAAACCCATATATTTAGTTTGTTCCTCAATACATATATGCTTTTTTTAATATGGAATACAAAATTCGTTTTAAAACTGTAAAGGTTGCATCATTTTATAAGACTTCTTAATTTACAACCTTAAAATATCTTAAAAATTCTTTTGTATGTGCATATGTGGAAACCAACAACTAAATTTTGAAAGAAAATCGATATATTTCTTGAAATTAATTGTTTTTTATGAATAAACTATTGTTATGTTCTCTATTATGAAAACATTTTTAGTTATACATTTTTATATTGAAATATCTCAGTTGTATTCATTAGCAGAAACAACTTCTTTTCACGTTATCTACTGTTAGTGAAATTTTAAAGCTTATAAAACCAACAAAATTACAGTTATGATGACGAAATTTGCTACACATATATCCTTCTAGTCAATGTCATTGTTATGCCAGAAAATTTAGGTGACACGCTTACTTAAACGCCCACCTCCCATATAACGGTTTATCTTAAATTCATATAATTTCTCTATGGACAAAGTTTCTGGAAGAATAAAGGACTATATTGAAATATGTAAGTTTTATGTATTAGCAGAAACTATATTGACATGCCTACTTTAACGCCCACTTTCATTGAAAGATTGAATTTACGAAAATATTTTACTAGTTATACAAAGAAAGTTATACATACATATTTTAGTATAAAGAGATTATTCCATAGCGATTACAGTTAATAACACAATAATGAATTTTGTGCTATCAAAGTACACAAAATTGTTGGTGGGTATAAAAGATACGGCACAGCCGAAAATAGTGCTCTTACTTGTTAGTTTAAATTTCGATAAATTTATAATCTTTTTATTGAAACTGTGTGCCACAGTGCTACGTCACAAACTTATGCATTGCTTCATAAAAAAAGAATTAAAAATGTCTACACAGAAGCAGTAGCAACAACAATGTTGCAATAACTAAATAACTAACAGCAATATGAGAGACTGACTGGCTAGTGGTTGGTTACTGGGCTCAATAGTCGTTTGTCTACTCATACTGATACCCTCGGTAGGCCAGAGTAATACCAGTAGCAAACTTGGCAGGCTTGGCATACACAACAAAATGCTACCGACGATGACGAAAACGATTTTTTCTATTCAACATTATAAAGACTAGTAGCTGGGTACGGGTTATATTTGTATGTACATACATTTAGATAAGGTACTTCATTCGTATAGAGGGGTATATATGTATGTATGTATGTATATAGCAAGGTAGGGTAAGCTAAAGTAAGCTACAATTGGGAACGTATATCGTATGTACATTTGTTTGTTTGTTTTGTATGTTTCTCGTACGTTAAAGTTAAGCCAAAGTTGAAGTTTTTAAAAATAATAAATAAATAAAAACACAAAACTCGCGCTTACCACACAATCTCATTATAATCATCTATAACAATACAAACAAAATATCCCTGCAGATATTACTGGTCTACGTGGTCTGAAATGGACTACTTACAATATGGTCCTATGCAATGCAGTCATGGACCATATCATTTTCAAACAAAAGCTTGTAGGTAGTTAAACGGCAAGTGTTCGAGATTTAACGATTACATATAGTGTTGCAAAGAGGTGTATAATAGTCGTGTAGGTAACAAAGAGTAGTTTTGAGACTACTCCGATGGGCTATGTAATCCAGTCACAGGACATCGCAATATTAAATCGACCATGTCTTTACCAGACTTTTGGATGACTTTTGGACTAGTCCTAGTCCATTACGGAATATAATTTACATGCCTGTATGGACTAGTCGCGTTATCTGCAGGGATCACATACACACATACCATCATAACACCATGTTTGCTGCCTATAACATAAACAGTTGAAAATTACGACAACAACAATAGAAATCATAACAGCTTCTTATTTGCCTTTACCACAAAAAAAAAAAAAATATTGTATTTAAGCTTTTTTTTATAAAAAAAAACAAGAAGAGGAAGAAATTAAACTAAACATGATCATGAGGTCTAGCTTACATCCAGGCATAATTATTTTATATTTTCTGGGGGGAAAATTTATTTCATATGAAAAATGAGTTTGATTTACTCACTCTTTACAGCACAGTTTCAATAACATCTTTATTTAGAGACATTTTCTAATAAATTACTACTAAATACAGAAGAAAAAAATCTGAATAAAATTATGAGGTTGATTCTTTATAAGAAATATTTGGGAACTACTGGTGACTAAACGTTTTTGTAAAACAAGGAAATTAATATTAGTTAAAAATTAATAGAAAATGGAAATAAAATGTGAAATAAAAAGTTTTTGTACAGTAAAAGTGGCACCATATATATTTACAGAACGAGAATTGAGCCTCTGATGTCACAGTTTTCATCATTGTGAGTTGACATTGCAATTGTGACAAGTGTCAGGGTCAAAAACGAAGGCAGTTGTCATAAAATTTATGCCAATTTGCAAGTTAAAATGTACTCTAGAGTAGCGATTAAATTTGGTTTAACGGTGTTTCTCTGTGATCAAAGTAAAGCTTAAACGAAAGCATAGTTGAAAATGGCGGAGCGGATGAACTTGTGATATCGGCGATAAATAAAATTACTTTTCGTAGAAATAAGTATTTTTAAATAATTTTGTTAAAATATTTGTTTCACACACTGTACATCAGCTGTTTTTGTTTGTATGAAAAACTATGAAATTTTTATAATGCGCTCCAATATACAAATTATTTTATTTACTGTAAATGAATAACTGAAAAGTGGTTGACAATTATGAAGATACATTTTATTTGATGTTGTTGTTGTTGTTGCTGCAGCCATTGCTTTTGTTTTGTTTGTAAGTTTAAGTTTAAAATAGTGTGTGTATATAAATCTCTAATTATAAAATTCATACTTGCAAATATATGAGTTTCGCTTTACGATCTAAATAGAAATATAACAAAGATAAATAAAACATTAAAACTGAAATAGAACATTCAAAACATGTTTGAAAGTTTTGAAAGAAAACCTAAACCAAAAAAAAAAAAGAACTTGTATACAATTCTGTACAGAGATAAGTTCACGTGTGTAAAAAAATCGATTATAATAAATTGTTTTCTCTTTAAACTGCCCTAAATGTAATTATTCAGTAACACTATGCTAACATTTACCGTTTTATTTTCATTGTGGCTTTCTCTTTCGGTATTCTACTTTGTTTGAAAACAAAAGCACTAACAAAGCTGTAGAGATAAATTTCTCGAGTGATGATTACATTAAAATAAAGTGATTGGAAGTAGTGCAAAAAAAACAACACATAACTTTTAGAACATTTTACGCAGCTATTGTTGCGTTTGTAAGGATAATAAGAGACTACTATGACCACAGATGACACCGTATGAGTTAGACAGGTGCATCATTACAATTATAATTCCTGTTCTACCTATGTTAAGTTTATAACAAATCTTATGAAGACATTTCTTAAACTATTAGCATATTTTTTTTTAAATTTTCTATTCTTTTTTTCGCCTTCAAAAAATGACAAATAGCTTCTTTTCTTAAAACAACTTTTTCCTCCAACCAATTTCTGTCCCCATTTACTACTACCACAGGTACGGGTATTATTTGAGCGCAATACGGTAGTCGAAAATCTTTAAACCTTTTTAAAATTAAGAAGAAACACAAAAGAAAATAACATTAATATAAAAAAAGCATTTAAAATGGTTTAAATGTTTTTCCTTTTTTTGGAGCGTTAACAAAATAATATGAGTTTTTAACGAATTTTTTCTTAAATTCTGTTGTTGATTCTGGTCATTTTCTTTAAGAGGATCATTGTCATCATCTGCATTTAAGTGTTTATGCGTTTCATGGCTGCTACATCATAGTGTTTACGTATATACTCTCCGTTGCTACTGTTAGTTCTGCCTGTTAGGTTGATGTTTTTTTCGTGTTCTGTTTTTTTTTTTTTTTTTGGTTTTTGCTCCTTTAATGTGTTCAGCTGTGGTTTGTATTTTATATTATGTATTTATGAATCGCAGTGCTTAAGTACAGGTGGCAAAAATTAAAATCAGACATCAGAGTGGTCAGTATAGGATAACGAAAAATTTTTATTATTCCAACTAGTGCCTTTTTGTACTAAACAAAAAAGTAATAATGAATACAGAAAAACTTAAAAACTGGTCACCCTTAACAAATCTAAAAAAATAATTTTTCATAATGAAATATGAGAAATTTAAAAAAATATAATTAAAAATTAAAACTTTGCTATAACCAGATTTAATTTAAAGGTTATTTAGAGCCCGTAAGAATATACAAGTCAGAACTACAATACTTTATATACAAAATCATGAACCACACGTACTAAGCCATAGTATAATAAGTATAGGTAAGTACCCCTAAATAATACACAATGACGGCTGACAGAAAAAAAAAGATGAACATCATGAACACTTGTTGACCATTTGGTACTTGAAACAAAAAATAAAAAATAAATAAAAAATAAAAAAATGAAATGAATTCAAGCAGCAGGCACAGGTTAGAGAGTATAGATTACAAATTTCAGACAAGTAATTAAATCAAAAACAAAACGAAATTGGACAGATTGGCAAACAACTCAGAATGTTTTTTCTGCATTATACATACTTATATGTATTTGAATATCAAAAAAAGTTGTTGTGCTTTATGGCTGTCCATTTGTCTGCCTTAAGAGTTCAGACATAATAAAGATTTAATCAATAAGGGTTTAGTAAGGTACTTCAGTAGCTCAGTGTACCAAACACTATAATTATAACAATAAATCTATTGATTTTTAAACAACAAATATTTTGAATTTAAGTCATTTAACAGGTTTTAAAGGAACCCGAATCGAAATTACTGTGCTTTTTGATGTAGTGTGTAGCATCACAGAAATCGCGTATCCCATGCTAGAGTCTAAACAGTTCAGAAATTCTGTTTTGGTACCGTCAAACAAAGATAACACAATTGTAACGACTGCTACATATTTATGGATTTTTAAACTTGAAACTTAAAAATCGGTATCAGGTTATATTTGATTACGATGTTGCAACTATGCACACTCAGAAAATATGTTTTAAAATTGGTTTTCAAAATTAACAAAAACGAAAATTTTTAAATGTAAGACGCGTTGGTTCTCTTATTTAAGCTCAGGAATTATTTCTGGTTTTTTTCGGGTAAGTTCCAGATTTCAAAACACCCCAAAGAAAAAGCGGACGGCGTTAAATTGTATTGTTAATTGTATCTTGGTAGCCAGTTGACATCGAATTGTTGCTGCTATAAATGGATTGTTTTATGCGCGATGAGATAGGTGGTACTTTCTTAAGGAACCTACATGTCGTCCAGTTGAGGTTACAAGAAATCCTATATATATGTTACGAATCTCGTTCACAGTCACTGCAATTCCGGTTTCATTTTTAAAAAAAGTATGGCCCAAGTGATCGTTGTGGGTGCATTTGTTGCTCATGAACTGCATTAGGATTGTTTAAGCCCCAAATTCAACAATTTTCTGTATTCACAAAGCCATTCAGATGGAAATGATATTCATCGGGGATGATTTTTTTCTCGAAAAATTGGCTATGACTTCACTTTGCTCCATCACACATTGAACGAGTTTCTGGTGCTTTCCATGGTCTGTTGGTTTGAGCTCCTGATTAAGCTGAATTTTGTACACATCAAGGTGGAGGTCATTTGCAAAAAATTTGCTGCGTACTGTGTCGTGAAATTCGAAGTTGTTGAGGCAAAGCCGAATTGATGTTTTCGGTTTTCGGCAACACTAGTTTACAACAACAGTATTTTCAAGAGAACGATCTGTACGTTGACGTAAAGGAGTTTTTCTGTTCTTAGCCGACACAGTTTTTTTCGAATTTTTTGACTACTCTTCGAATAGATGGCACATTAACTGCACTTTCTCGACTAAAAATTTGTCGAAGTTTGCGAGAGTCTCAGAATAAAAATATATGATATGATAAATTTAAGAGTTGCCACCTGCAGAAAAAAACGACTATATTTTTTTTTTAAATTGCATTTCAAGTGAGACATCCTTTATCTTGCAAAATAGCTTAGCGATCTAAAGAACTTAATGAAAAGCTGCAATACAGGGGACTCGAGATAACCTCTGGCAAAACAAAACGTTTAGTGCTTTTATGACTATAATTAATCGCTTCCTAAGAAGAATTATGTAAATATTTTAGACACGATTTTATTGCCTATAGCAATGGAATGGAAGAGAAAGAAGTAGGCCAAGATACACATGGAGACTTCCAACAACATTCGTAATGAACGAATTAGGTATATCTTGGAACAAAATAAGATATATATAGCTCATATTCATATATGGGCATTTCCATGTCATCGTACGTGAAATTTGTACTCCTATAAAGTGGTGTAATTTTTGCAAAAGTAATAGTAACTGAAACAAAATTAGATCTTTATGTTCCATTCAAAGAGAACTTTATTTAAAAAAAATTAATTATATTCAAATCATTATTGTCTAAAATGTCCAGAAAAATAAGAATATATTTATCGTACGTGACATAAAACAGAAGTGATTTTGAGAAATTATGAAAAAATCTGCGAATCTTAGGAGGTATTTTCTTACACAAAACCAAATATTTTTCATTTAAAATCCATCATACTTAATTGAAAACAATCTTTAAATGATTTTATAATGAATTAAATTTTATATCGTTTGTGACATATCGTACGTGACAGATTTTTCTCTAATAGTATTCTAGATAATAAAATTTATATTACGTTAAGAAAAAAAGTTAAATTCTAAATTAGGTCCTCTTACGACTGTTCAAATACGAATGACGGTGGCAAATAATGTTTTTGCAATACATACGTGACATTAAAACAACATCCAAGGGAAATCAAAAGAAATACCGCTGATTGGACTATATATTTTGTTTCTTGTGGATCTTGTTAATTGTTGTTGTAACCTTAATTTTAAAGCATATTTACAATTACATTTTAGACACTAAAAAAATAGTTGATTGCAATTCTTTAAAATAAGTCAAAGATATAATCAGATTAAACGATTATTATTGTTCTTAAAATAATTTAATAAGCTCTTAATACCTGCGCATAGTAAAATTTTAGTGTTTTTTATCAATAAACTTATATTGAAAAACTTTCAAGAGTTTTTATTTTTACAGTCATGGTTGACATATTCATGGAAATGTCCACATGGAATTAAGATGCTACAACTAGTCATGTATAGAATTGTTGTATGTTGGTTGTACTAGTAATACCTACTAAAGTTAGTTAATTATTAGCCTGTTATTATTGATTGTTTGGTAAGTTTTTATTAAATAGTCTTATATAAGTATAAGGAATAATAAGGTTTGTGTTTAAAACCCTAAAAGTCTAACATGATTTTTTTTAGTTCAAATTACTAATAAATAACTAAATGTTCTCCAAGAGTAAAATATATTCATTATGTATATATAAATGTATAGTATGTATGTATGCATAAGCATTTTTCCTGCAGATAATATTGATCTTCGCGGCTGAAATGGACTAGTTAAAACATTATCCTATTTAATGAAGGAACGAATCTTGTAATTAAAAAAAAAAATAAAAAATAAAAAATAATAGTTATTAACCGAAAAGTGTTAAACGCTGTAATATTGAAGATCGATAAGTGACCTATAATTGTTTTGGGACTATTTACTCCGATTATGTTGGTTATATGGTTAAGCCCTATAAAAACGTAATGGTCAATCCATTATATTTTCTGCAATTATTTACAAAAACATACTTTACATTAGTGTATGAACTAGTCGTGTTATCTGCAGGGTTACAGTAAGCTTATCTTAATGCTTATAAAGCACGTGACAACTCCACCTAAACACATGGTTGATTTTTTTTTCTTCTAACCAGTCTACCAACAAACAGAAACATCACTAGCAAACATTGCAATCGTTTCATTCAAACACTCACACATGAACTTTTTTTCACATTTTTCTTTATAATTTCGTCTGGAAACACATGTTGTTGTGTTTAAATAAGCATATAACTGTTTTAATTGTCAAAAGTATATTGAAGTTGCTTAGCTGTCAATGCGATAGTAGGACGTACATGCATAATATTTGGTTTTAATTTTCTTTTTGACTTTATGGCAAATACTTCTTTTTAATGTTTATTAAAATGTGGTTTTGTTAAGTTAATTATGCTATAGGCATAACCATTCCCTAAAGTCTAGAATTGTTGTTGTTATTATTGTTATGTTTATAATAAGAATAATCACATTAAGAATAATAAGTTGTAATAGTAATATTAGCGGTTGCATCACAGTTTGTTGAGTAAATTTTGCACGTAGTATATCGGGAACTGCCTTCCTATTAAAAAATCCATCTTTCCGGTAGTATGGGCCTGTTCGTAAATGCATCACGGCTGTGCATATTATGCGCACAATGTTCGTAAATGCAAACGTTGGCAACACTGCAGCTGTCATCTGTTCGTAAATGCAACATTGAAGTCTATTATGCGCAAATAAATACAAAAAACTAATCACAAAAATTGCTGATGCAATAGATGTGTGAGTATAAAGAATGTGATTTTTTATGATTTATTTTTGATTATTTTACTTTTTAAACATTTTCAACCTCGAATTTTAAATATATGTCAGATATTGTATTATCAAATTCACAAATTAAATTTATAATCATTTTTTCCATTTTTCCGCAGTGTTCGCTCGTTTGTAAATGCAGCAATAAAATAAGCAAAAAGAAGCATCAGCAACATATGATTTGCAGTGGCAGCGCAAAGTAATCATATTGTGCAGCGCAGTGATGCGTTTACGAACAGGCCCTATGTTTTTTATGTCGAGCCATTTTTATGTTACAATTGGTTTGGTCGCCCTTAAAAAAATCCTACCCTGCTGGCTTTAGTGGCTTGTTCCACGGGAGTAACTCTAAACCCTTTGGTGGCCGAGGCTCTACATAAAAACATCAGAACCATTTCTGAAAAGGGAGGCAGATGGTCACCTCCAATCGCCATTTACTGTTTTAAAGCCGTAATACATAATTAAGTTAATGGTTTAAATTCGACAAGTAGCTTGCAGTCAAATTTTCGATATATTAAATACTTATATCTACAGTATGTTTGTGGCAAAAAGAAATAATTACTTAAGTCAACATAAGCTAAAATTGTGATTGAGATAATAATAAAACTACCCATAGGCGGATTTTTAACTATATTGGATGACTTAACAGAAGAGATTAAAAAATTATTGTCTATATTTCTTCAACGAACAATATTAGTTGGAATAATAACCAACTTCAAATTTAGGGTAGTCCAACCATAATGCACGACGTTAATTGTGAGTCACAACTTAACGTAAAAATTTTTACCCAACTTAATGGTCTGCGCTATCGCGAGATGAAAACGAACCTTATGTGGCCAGAAATTGTGGATATGAACATGAAAGATATGTGGATCCAACAGAATGGAGCCACTTGCCACACAGGCAACGAAACAATGGCTTTTTTGCGAAAGAAATTTAAATTCACGATCATGTGATTTGACACCGTTGGACTTCTTTATTTGGGGATATTTAAGAAAAAAGGTACGTCAATAAGCCTAAAACAATTCAAAAGCTAAAGGATGAGATATTTTAAAACATTGAACCGCAATTATTTCTCAGTGTCATTGAAAATATTGACCATTAGATAGAAGTATGACATCGAAGCCGTGATATTGACCGATTTTATACATACACTAGCTAATACCCGGTGTGCTTCGCCACCCCAAGTTTTAGTATTTAATTCATATGGTAGGTGCCACGCCCACTATTGATAATGCACCCATTTCTTGCCTAAATGTTCATTTGGGTGTCAAAGTTGCTCTTGCAAAATTTTTCTACTCTAATCGATATCGTTTTCCAAATATACGAATTTTAGTATTTAATTCATGTGGCCACGCCTACTACTGCCCATTTTTTACCCAAATGTTCGTGTGGATGTCAAAGTTTACCGTACTTAATTTGAGGACTCTAGCTGCATTAACTTTCGTGATATATAATATTTAATACTTATTCTTTAATAGGGCGTGGCACCCCGCCCACTTACAATTTCAAACCAAAGTATAGCCTATAGTTCCTTCCAAATTGGTCCAGCCGTTTAACCGCATATAAAGCACAAACAAACATACAAACACACATTGATTTTTATATATATAGATATAGATAATTGTCTTAGATCCTTCAATCGTTATAAAAAAGATTAAGATACATTTTGGAAAATTTTTTGTTTTATTTTTAACTAACATCGTGCTTTTTGGTTGGACCACCCTTTACAATATAAATAAATATACAAAACCTAATATGTTCTTTAACTAATATAGGATGATATTCATATAATAAGAGCAGCCCTAATTTAAAAATCAACTTACTAAAATCAACTCAAAACTTTAAAAGTGATTTCCTTAAAAACCATGAAAATTAGATTTATGCAGTTTTTCCTTATTGTCACAGATATATAGAGAGAAAGAAAATTTTGAAGCTTTGACAGGATAGGTCCGCAAAGAGCCTAAGGTATAATATTTGTAATAGGTTGAATGGTTGCCAAAGTGTAACTTTTTCCTTCCGAATAGTATTGATTTTGTCCCGGCTACCATGCGGGCGAAGTTGTAAATTGAAAATAGTATTCGCATTAAAAGAAATCTTCTACCAAAGTTGTGAATTTTGTGGTGGCCAGCAATGCCCTCTGGATTCAGTTAGTTTTTTTATAAATAAAAAATTATCGAACATTTTTTTGTAAATAAAAAAATTTTCTGTGAATACAGAAGTTGTTAAAATGATCTTTTAAAAAAGATACGCTTAATTTTGTACATATAAATTTTGTTTTTAAATGAAAAAAAATAAATAAATAAAAAATAACAGATAAGTTAACCTTTTGTAAATATGTATGTAGATAAGATGATGGATCCTCTAAACTGTGTTAAGCCCAACTACATTGCATTTAGAAACATATGTATGTATGTTTGTGTGTACATTATTTTCTTTATAAAGTGGGTTGTATGCGTTTAAGTGATGTGCAAGCAACAGTTTATAGTCTCGTTTAAAAAGTGTAGGACAGGTGATGGGGCGTTATATTTTACATACGAATGAAAACAACAACAAAAGCAACATAACTACATATGAATAGATAAATACTGTAGGTTGTAAGCGTTTTATTTATTTACTTTTTGATTGTCATTCTGTTTTTGTCACTTTTGTTTGATTTTTATTTAATTTGAAACCATCATAAACAAACACATACATACATAGATATGTACACATGTATCACAACAGATAATATTTTCATTTCAGTAAATTTCACACCAATAAATCAAATCAAAATGACAAAAAAAAATTAATTCATTGTGGTTTCAGCATAAACCCTAAACCTGATTACTTCAGCTAATATTACGTTATGATTAAATGAACAAGAAATTAATTAATTAGTTAAAGAAGTAAAGGTTTCTTTCGTTATCTTATTCGTATGTACATACACAATTCGTTAATTAGATTTTACATAAAAAAGTAATATAAACATGTCATTTAAGATTAATTACTTTGATTTATTTGCTTTGTCTCAAAACAGGCCATATTAAGTTTGTAAAGTTTTCATTAAAACAGCGTTAGATTAGTTTTCATTGTACATAAATATTTCCAAACATAGAAAAGTCTACCGGGGATATTTAATTCACAAAACTAGCATTTTGAATTAATGTCACTAAACTAGTTTTTCTAAATTTAAAAAATAAATGATATTGATAATGATAATAAACTTTGTGTTAACACGTTATTGTAAATTACTGTACACGGACAATTGGGAATAAAACATACAGAGGTGGAGATGTCTGCCTGGCAGTGATGAAAATTTAACAAAATGGTTTCAAATAAGGGCGAGTCGATATCGAAATGCATATAAATTTTGTTTTCTTCTATAAAATTTGCAATTTATTTTTATTTGTATAAAATTTGTAATAATTGTTTTTTTTTTTTTTTTTGATAATTCCCAGTTATGTGACGTATCTATTGAATTATTTTTTTTTTTTAAATGAATGTATTAGTTTTTATTTAACTTGTAGAACAAATTTTAATGTTAACGTTAATTTGCTTTATTAATATTGAAAATCTTTTGATGCCTTTAAAGAAGTCGCTAAACAAATTTTAAATGTTTTGTCAAATGACTACCACTATGAATAAAAAAAGGTTGGTTTCTTCTGTTAAAAAAAAAAAACATTTAAAAAACTGAAAAACTTAGAAAAAAAAGACGTTAAAACAACTTCAGATAATGGCCGGAAGTTTTCTCATTATAACAAGACACTACATCAGACAGACAATTAACACACAAAACACTAACAACACATACGACACAAATACCAAAAAAACAACAAAACTTATTGATAATTGAAAACAAATTCATTTGAAAACTACAAAAAAGAAACAGTAAGATTTAGTAACAACTACGAACAACAAATTTTCAAAAATTCAACAGGAAATCACAAACTAAAACACACACAAAATTCACAAGGTCATTTTGTAAAGGTAAAACAATAACAGCAACAACTACAACAACTTTTATAAACGACCTTTTTTATTGACTAAAAAAAAAAGAAAAGGGAAAAGACCTCAAAACCCATCAAATTTATTCAGTTAATAAAAAAAGAAACGTTTTTTGTTATTCCTTCATCTGGCGCAACAACATGCAACAAAATATTGTTTTCGTTTAATTTAAAATTGCCTCCGTGTTTAACAAGCTCCAATAGAATCAACAGCAGGAAACAGAAAAATCTGGACAACACCATAGCAAAACCATCAACGAACAACTGTTGCTTACATTTGTTTTTATAAGACTTCCTTCGCATATCTTTTTTTCAACAGATTAAATTAATGAAAAAATTAATGGCAAGAGTTGAAGAGAAAACCACTCACTCACTCACTGGCAATTGATTGAAACAACAAATCCTGAGACATACGTTGAATTTAACCGCACAGAACTTTAATAAATACGCACACGATACCTAGAGACGTTCATAAAGGAGTTGACTAAAACGGAATTTCTAATACAAAGTGTTCTTAAAGAGAAATTCTTTGTCGAAAAGTTATTAAATTTTTTCACCAATTTTTCATCAAATTTTCCTTTTATTTGTTTGATGCGGATGAATTTTCCAATGTTAGATTTATATATCATATGAATTATATATGTAAGTATTAAATGAAAATTTATGTAACGAAACCGTTGAAAGGAAGTGAGCTGCGTCTGAGGAGGAACTTTAAAACGTGTGTGTAAACGAAAATTTTTTTTTAGAAATTAAGATGCGAATATTGTGATGAAAACAAACTATGTAAAAAAAGTTTCGTTACTTTTAAAACTTTATGATTTGTTAGCAATAAACTGAGCATCACCCATTTAGTTTTTGATCATCGATTATGGCGTCAACAGCAAAATTACAAAATCAGAGAAAAACCTTGTGGACACTTTTTTGGTTAACCCTAATGCCTCTTTTGCAGCTATAGCAAGGCTAACAAGAACGTCCCGAGCGACTGCAAGGAATGTCATAAACCCGTTCAGGGAGACCCAGTCCACTGAAAGAAAACGCGGATCTGGCCGAACTCTCGGTTTTGGTATTAATAAAATGGCGTAAAAAGTGAAGAATGCGCTAGTGTCTAAACCAAACATGTCAACTCGGGATTTGGCAAAAAAGTTTAACGTTTCTCATATGTATGTTCAAAAAGTAAAGAAAAAATTTAAGCTAAGATCATACAAAGTAAAAAAAGTACCAAACAGAAGTTCTGAAGTTGATCGAAGGGCCAAAAAACGAGCAAGAAAACTGCTGAAGACAGTTCTTAACAATTTTAAATATTAATGGATGACGAAACGTATGTCAAAGAGGATTTCAAACAAATTCCTGGATGTCAATACTAAACTGCATTTATGAGAGGAGGTGTAAGGAAATTTTTTAAATATAAAAAGGTTGACAAATTTGCGAAAAAGTTCTTAGTGTGGCAAGCAATTTGCAGCTGTGGTAAATTCACAAAGCCTTTTGTGTTACGTGGTACATTAAATAGACAAATGTACATAAAAGAGTGTTTACAAAAACGTTTGTTGTCATTGTATAAACTCCATTCTACGCCCCCAATATTCTGGCCTGATTTAGCAACAATTCATTATTCCAGCGAAACTATCGAATGGTTCAGAAAAAATAATGTACAATTTGTTGAAAATGAGTGCAATCCACAAAATTGGCTCAAGTAAAAACAATACTTCGAAAAATATCAAAAGTAGCTAAAACTCAAAAAACATTATACTTCAGATGGAATAAGGCGGTTAAAAAAATCAAAGCAAAGGTGTCCAAAACCTTATGACAGGCTTAAAGGGTAAAATACGCTCCTACGCACTAGCCCGTTATCAAGAGTAAATTTTTTATTACTTTTAAAATATATGAAGTAATATTATTAATTTGAGGTATTATTTTTCTTATTATTAGTTTTGTATTAAAAGTTATTAGCAAGTCAATTTGTAAAAAAATTTTCGTTTACACCCTTTATATTGCCGATGTGTTACGATGTGTCACATAATTGTTATTTCTGAAAAAAGTCTTGATGTCAAAGGGACAGTGTATTTGGTGTGATCTCTTAACTTCCAAAAAGGAACGAGTACGACCCCTGTCATTTGACATCCTCCAACAAAACTGCCATGTTTTTCTGCTGGGAGCAGTGTAGGTTATAAAATAATTTCTAATTTAAACTCACCTCCCAATGGCTGAACATTAACTGAGGACACGCCAGACCCGAAGTTTGTTTGCGTATTTCTTGGGCAAAGTTGAACGATTCAATAACTGGCAATATGGCCATCACGGAAAAATTGCCAGAGCCTTGAGTTAAGTCACCAGATAAAATCTTGCCATGACGTCTACCAATGACAGCATACATTTTACCTAAAGTGAAAAAAATTAAAAACGAGGATTATTTGCATTAACGCTCATACAATTAATATACATATTTGTAAAAAAAAATATGAAATTCATAATTTAAGATTCTTAAAATGAACATACATTTTAATATATATTTTTATCTACAGTTTTATATTTACAATATTTATACATATGGTTTGATTGCTTCGTATCGCCAGAGATTACAGACATACATATACTCGCAATGTTTATATTTAATCTAGCAAACAGTGTAATAATTTATGATTTTTTTTTGTGTAAAAAACTAATTGATTTTTGTACAACGAAATTGTCATAGTATTGAACTGGTATTAAATAAAAGTGTTGTTTGAGTTGATTAGTTGTTCAGTGTGTTGTCCTTCCATATGTGTGTGTGTTTGATTTGTTTTAATATTTCTTTTTTTACTTGTTTGTTTATTACTTAAGATAACAGTTCAAAGGTTTGTTTATTTGATGTCTAAAAAATATCTTCTTATTTACTTGATTTTACCTTTAATTCAATATCTTGTTATCTCGAACTGTGAGAAACAGTGGAGCTAAATAATACAAATTTTTAAAAAATAATATTCAAACATAAAAATATGTATGAAATAATTTTTTAATATTTTCTATAAACCTATTTTAAATCTTACTTTATTTTACTATACTTATACTTTTCTGATTTTTATTTATTTTTTGTTCTGTTATTAATTGTATGTATGATCACAACTCCGGCAAATCATCGTGAACAGTTTGACGCTTGAACAACGCTAGAAAGTAGCCAAAATTTAAGCTTAAAATTAGTTATCGATTTGCACCGATGATCTATCGCAAATAGAGCCAAGTGATAAAACTAATTTTTAGCTTAATGGGTTTTATTACTTGCCGAAACTGGCAATATTCTTCTCAATCATGTACATAGTTATAGGGACCTCATGGCAGTTTGGCCTAGATTTTAGATTTATTGTTATATGCCATTTTGCTTTCTTATTTTCGACGCCACCTTTGATTTTTATTTTATACTTAGTTAGCTGTTTTATCCAAGCAAGCTCTTTTATTTAACACCCATATTAAGAAAAAAATTATCAGATATTTAGTTAGGGCGCCATCTTAGATTTTAATTTATCATAATTTTCTGTATTTAACTGGTCAAGCCCTTTTATTTGATACATATATTGTAGTGATTAAAGGGGCAAAGCTGTAATTACTATATTTGGCCCATATAGTCGCCATTTTGTTTCGGACGCCATTTTGGATTTAAACTTTTGCATAGTTCAATGTATTTTACTGATCAAGCCCTTTTGCATAATCAAAAATTGTGGGGGTTGACGTGGGTACATTTCTAATTACCTAATTAAATTTGGCCACTTTATAAGGTTATTGTACGCCATTTTGCGGTGGTCGCCATCATGGATTTAAAATTTTTTATGGTGTATCATATTTTACTAGTCAACCTTAACGTATAGCGATACTCTCTGTTGTCCAGAATCTTTCGATTTCGTTTGTAAATTTTAGGAAAAAAAAAACACCGAAGCATTTGCATTTTTGTCACTTTATCTCAGCAAATTTCAAAACGATTTTTCGGATTTTTTCAGCATAAGGTTTTCATACTACTTTTTGTATTGAAAAAATACATCTCCTTATAGGAGCTTTAAATAATTTTTGCCTATAACTTTGCCGATTAGTGAACGATTTGTCCAAAACTCTTACTTACAAATAATATTGTAGTGATCAATGGAGCAAAGCTGTAATTACTATATTTGGTCCATATAGCCGCCATTTTATTTCGGACGCCATTTTGGATTTTTACTTTTGCATAGTTCAATGTATTTTACTGATCAAGCCCTTGGCGTGGGTACATTTCTAATTACCTAATTAAATTTGACCACTTTATAAGGTTATTGTACGCCATTTTGGGGTGGTCGCCATCATGGATTTAAAACTTTTTATGGTGTATCATATTTTACTAGTCAACCTTTACGTATAGCGATACTCTCTGTTGTCCAAAAGCTTTCGATTTCATTTGTAAATTTTAGGAAAAAAACACCTAATTCTCACAAATTATCTCACCTAATTTCAAACCGATTTCTCGGATTCTTTCAGCAATAGGTTTTGATAGTACTTTTTGTATTGAAAAAATACATCTCCTTATAGGAGCTTTAAATAATTTTTGTCTATAACTTTGCGGATTAGTGAACGATTTCTCCAAAACTCTTATTTACAAATTAGTATCGTATCTTAAGGTTATTCTAGAGTTGAAAATATATATCGTGTTTTATTGCTCATATATAAAAAATTTATGGGAAAGTTGTGCTGGTTTTTTATAGCGAATCATACTCAAACATTTCAAAAAATATTGATACATGCAGGTATATACGATATGTAAGGGCCTCTTAAAGTTGTTTTCAACCAAGACAAAAAACGGATGGACATTGTTGAATAGACTCCGCTATTTATAAGCTTTTAGAAAATATAAAATGAATAATTATAATATAAAGGATCCGCCATCTAACGTTTTTTTTTCAACGATTGCTTATTTCGTGAAACTATAAATTTATTTAAAAAATAACAAATATCAAGACACAAATCCAACAAAAAACTAATATATAATAAAAAACTTGAATCCTGATGATGCTACACAAAGAAGTAGCGAAATATTGATCAAATAATATAAAACAAAACAAAAAGATTATTTATTATTAAAAGGACCTTAAGCTTATAAAACTATTATATATTATTCTAAGAGTTTATAATTTTTTTTTGTTTTTCTTTTCCAGCACCACTGTACTGACGACGTTAATGATAATGATAATTATAATGATAGTGATTGTGTTTTTGTTGTTCTTTAAAATTGATTGTTATTTTCGTTACTGTTGTCGTTTTGTCGTCCATTCTATACGATCTTATGAATTTAATCGTTTTCTATCGTGTTTCGTATTTTATTGCTGTTGTTTGTGTTGCTGTATTTGTTGTTTGACCGGAAACTAATTCCTGTTGCTTGTGGCATTCTTTAGCTCTCGCTGCACAAATTCCATTTTGTAAATTTTTTTTATTTATTTTTATTTTTTTTTTTTGTGTTTGTTGACTACAAAAACTAACAAACTGGCTGACTGTATTGACTTGTTTGGTTAAAAGATAATAAAAACAACAATAATAGGAGAAGATCAACTGTTAGAAGTAACATCGATGAATGAAAATTTATCAATGTTGTTTGGTGTTAGTAAGAGATACCAAAAGGGACTGGATTTTACATATTTCGGGATTAGAAAATCAAGATTGCCGGATCACGCTATTTTTGGGACATTTTTTCGAAGACAAAGTAATAAAGACCATCAAAAAGAAGTCTTTTTTATTGAAATAAAAAAAAAACTATCAATTTCAACAAGGTCTTTAGATATATTTCATAATGTTAACTGTAAATGTTTTCTCGTTGTTTTTTAATAATGGAAATTTGCACAGAAAAAAATGTATACATGTAAGACATCTTTTGTGAATCCCGCATTATTTGGGTTTGTAATTCAAATAAGTTTTAAAAACTGCAAAGTTTAAAAAAGTGTGATATTGGGAGCTTAGTGAATACCAAACAGATTTAAAAATGTTCGGCATTGGCATCCCTAGCCTTTGTCTATGTAGAAAATGGTTAGTATTATTTGTACCATCAAAATTGGAGGGAAAGAATATATAAACGTTATAAGTTTGAAAACAAGTAACTGATTTCTTTTTGACATGAGATGTCACGATAACAATACCATTGTAGTTAAATTGTTTAGCGTTATTACTTATGTTGAAAAAACTTGTTAGCTAACCTTTAATAATCAATGTTATGTATTTCTATTCTACATGAAAATCTTTTTCATATGAAATAAAAGAGCTAGTTTGACAAGAATCAGTTTAACAATAATAAGTCGTAATGTAGGAGCAACTACTTAAATTTTAGGATGAAAAGGGTGTTGCTTAACGTTGTTGCTTATTGGGTTTTTAATGAAATATTCATTCGGTTGTGATAGGAGTCCAGTGATAATGGGGTCTTTTAACAACATTTAAGTTCTGGCATTAAAGAGTCGTAAGAAAGGTTAAGTAAATAATAATGCAGTTCAATATTTTATTCGTTAAATAAATAATAACGCAGTTGAATTTTTCATTATTCTAAACGTAATATATAATTTGTTAGTAGTAGGTTTTTTCTTCTTCATTTAATTCGGATTTAACTTAAAATTTTAAGAAAGTGCATTACTCAGAATTAACAAACAGTTGTCCTTCAAAAGTAAAACTTGTCAGCGCATATTGTTCTAGCACGAAATCAAACGCTATTTACAATTAAAGCCCGGTGAATGTCTGATAGCAACGCTAAAAATAAAAACAAGTTGGAGTTGTCCGGCTACTCCGGTAGAGCGCGTGAGGTTCGCCATCAAGCCATCCACAAGACACTGAGCAAAAAAAGTAAGTAAAACAAAAAAAAAACTTTAACCCTCAGTTTTGTGTCCCACGGTTCTCTTATGGCCACGCATTGATATTTAACTTCCTAGCCTGCAGCTGGTGGAATGCTGCATTGGCCTGCCCACCCCTAACCATGGCAAATCTACGGCCATCTATTATCTGATTTGCCCCTACTTACATTTGCCCCTACAGCTTAGATTTTCTCACTTACCTTTTTATCTCCACATTATTCCATCGTAGGATATTCCTACACCATTCATACCTTGTGTCTCATCTTGTCTAAAGTTAGTCCGTCACTTAGGAAGTAACAAGGATTCCCCAATGTGGGATTTTGCACAACTACGCGGGAAACGAATTCTAAATAAGAGCTCACGTTTTTCCTTCTATAACACCGCACTAAAGCCAAATTTGGGCCAAACTAAATGTAAATATTTATTTACTACCTTTATTCTACTTGTTATATCCTATACTTTTTTTTAGTCCGTACTGTAGTGTCGTTCGCTTGCAAACAATGGTGTAATAACCTGAAGTTGGGAGCCTCTGATGTGTACCAAACCTTACTACGGTGTTGTGGGTGACCAATATGTATCCAGTGGTGTTTGTTTAATTAAAATATGTATTTATGTTGTTTTCAAGATTATTGTATGAGTGTATGTATTCATGTATGATTTTGTTTATTTAAATGAATAAAATGAACTTATTTTTATTCTTTTAAACCATATTAAATTTTTCTTTTATAATATTTGTTTTCCTTTCATTTAATAAAAAACTTGTGTGTATATATATTTATGTAAATTTAATTTTATAAATTTATTTTAATAAAATATATATCATTTAACTAAAAAATTAAAAAAAAAATTTTTTTTTCTGTTTTTGTTTTCTTTCTAAATTAAATTCATTTTTTCTGTCTTTTTCTTTTAATTAAAATTTTGTGTTTTTTTTTTAATCTATAATTTTCTTTCTATTTTATTTATTTATAAAAACTTTTTTTTATATTTATTTTTCTTTTTTTCCACTAGCACTTTTTCTCCTTCGCTTTCCCTCTTCAACTTCTCATTAAAACTCATTTAAAACTATTCAAATGTTACGCAGAATTTATAGAAATATAGGACGGAAACAATACTATTTGGATCATTAACACTTAATTATTCATAATTAAATAACTTGAATATTTAGAACCCCTTTAAACATGTCCTACAAAACAGCCATAAAATATACTTATGTATGTGTGCGAAGGTGCAATTACCTCAACTTATCACAACCAAAGCAGGTAGATTTTTAACGTTTTCTATCTAAATAAAAAATACAATTTTTAAAATTTCCTAGAGATGTTTTATAACACAAAATAAAATGAAAATTGTGCAGACCTGTATTTATAGGCTGTTTTTTTTAGAAGTAAAAACTTCAAGTTGGAAACATTGCTAGATATACCAATTTTTAATTAAAAACCTGGTTAATTTTGAGAAACTTATTGAGCTCTTCATAGGAAATGTCGTTCAGTGATGAAGTTCATTTTTGATTAAAAGGCGTGAAGACAGTCGTTAAGTCATTACCGAGAAATCATTATATTCAGAAGAAGTCACAGTTTGGGGTGTTTTATGTACTTAACTTTAGAAAAAATACCGGCATTATGATTATCCTTTTTCATCACAACTGAATTCCCTTAATGTTGAGGAGCAGTGGATTTAACAAGAAGTTGCCATTTACTACACACAATTTTTATAAAAAAAATTTCAGTGAAAAAATATTTCACGTAATCGACTCCAAAATTGACTTCCAAGATCATGAGATTTAACACACAGCTGGACTATTTTTTGAGACGTAATATGAAAAAAGTGGTCTACGCCGACACATGACTGACAATCACATTCGCAACATTATTACCAACACACGGCCTTCTGGGCTAAAAAGAGTAATTCAACACTAGACTTTCACCGACCCAGACGATTCCATATACCAAAAGTCATATTTAAAAAAAAAATGGCAAATAATAGTTTTTTTTCTTAAATACACCCAGAAAATACAATCAAATTCTTTTATATTTCTTTAGTGGATTTAAAATTTCTATTGCAACAATCATAATTTCATAGTAATGACTTCATATTGATATTCCGAATAGAAAACCTATAAATACGATAATAAAATTATGTTATCAAAACTAAACTATACGATTGGCACTATTCAGGTACTCACAACCGATTCTATTTTTTCTGTGTAGTCATTTTGTCATGATATTTAACAACATTCATCTGTAATTTGTTTCAAATGAAAGATTTACTTTATCCGTCAAGGATATATATAGTCAAGGTGTCAGGAGTATATCTAGTTTTTTCTTTCCGTTTGTTTTGTTTCTACAATATTCATTTCCGACCCCATAAAGTATATATATTTTCTAAAAACTAATGACTAAGGGTGTCGATTTAGCAATATCTATCTGTTCGCGTGTTGATTAAAATCAACTTTAAAAAGTCCCCACACATTGCAGAGATCTGTATGTGGTAGCAGTCTTTTGGAAATATCTAAGAATAAATTGCTATAGAAATCCAGCACAATCGCTCCATAACTTTGTGAGATATGAGGACACAAACAGATCTTTTTCTGTTTTCCCCATAATTTTACAATAAAAATAAAACAAATTTCAGCCCTAGGATAATTACACATAATACACATGTTTCCTGCTATTTGTATATATGTCTCTAGGGTCATTTGAACTATTCGGTGATTAATCGGTAGAGTTATAGGCAAAACAATTTTTAAATATAATAGATAGTTTTAAAATAAATCAAGTCACTTAAGTTCCTAATTAATTTTTGGACAAGCCACAGACACCAAAAGATAAGCCGTTGTCTCGAAAATTATTGCCAAGAAAAACTGAGAAGTCGATTTGAAATTACTGATACATAAGCACAAAAATACAAATGCCGTTTTTTCACAGAGAGTAGCCACTAAAAAAAATGACATACAAACAATTTATATATTGGTCAAATCAAGTAATTAAAAATGTATACACTTCAGTAGAAAGCAGTAAAATTTAAACAGTCATGCACCCAGTGAAGGGTTTTTTATGATACTGCATGGCAAAATATGGTACTCTTTTTTTTTGTTTCTTTAAACTATTTTTTAAACATTTTCTGTTTAAATTATGTATGTATATGCTAAGTAAGCAAAACATTTTTTTTTTAATTCTAAAATATATTGTAGACATTTTCAAATTATAATTGATTATGACAACACAAAACGGATCAATCGACCAAGATTTGAGACTTTAACCTTCTCAACACCAAACTGCGTACGTAGATTTGCAGAGATCTCAAAAGAACGTATTTAAAATGCGCGATCGCGCGCTTTTTGCTCACTCTTCAATTTATCTTACTTTTGTGTTGGTGTTTTCAAAGTTTAACTTTTTAAAAAAAGTTGTTTTATGTAGATGATGTTGACGATGACGATTGCGATGACAATGAAGATGATGTTATTGGTGATGGATCAACAAACGTACATGTATAACAATGTGAGTATGTTGAGTATGTATATGAATGTGATCGTTTGCAAGTTTGTGCGCACGCGCTTTGAGCACACGCCAAATTTTTTTGTTTCTTTTTCAACAATAAAATGTTTATGGCCATCGCCATCATCGTCATCTTGTTTCTGTTTCTGGTTCTTCTTTTTTTTTCTTATTTCTCTTATATATTTTATCTTTACAAATTTCTTTATTATTATTTTTTTATTTATTTATTTTGTATAGTACTCATTTTGAATATTTAAATAGAGAATTTTGTTTGTTTGCATTTGCATAGTATGTTTTTATTTGTGGAAAAAATAATATGAAAAAAAAGATATATGAATTAATATTAATTTTTGTTTGATTTGTGTTGTTGTAGAATCTCAAGGTAGACAGTTTTGTATGATGATCATACCTAAGAAGGTCATTGCAGTGTAGGGAGTGTGTAAGTAACACAAATAAGTAGAATGTGACCAATTAAGTGAACCTCGATTTAAGAGCACAAACTCTATATAAATGAAAAAATGTATATCAAAAATTCTTTATAAATACAAATTTTTTCTAAAAAAGAAAAAAAATTATATAAATAGAGAAGATATAAAAAATAGTTTCTATTAACTGAAAATCTTATTTTTGCCAAAAACTTTCGACTTATAAAGTATTCAACAAAATCAAAATTTGCCAATAACCAATTAAAAATTTACAACATAATTTTTAAAAATTAAGGAATATATAAAAAATTTTATTACAATTGATTAAATTCTAGATAAGCCCGGCGCGTTGCTACGCCCCTTAATGAATGAAAATGCATTCTGAATTTAAATTGAATATCAAGTGCAAAAAGCTAAAAATTATAACTTTTTTAATGGGCGTTGCACTGCCCACTTTTCTAATCACGAAACTGTATAGTCATGACAGCTCAATATGTGTGCAAAGTTTAAGAAAAATCGGTGAAGTTCAAGTAGCTGAAAATTATAACCTTTTTTTATAGGCGTGGCACTGCCCACTTTTCTTATTACAAAACTATGTAGTTATAACAGCTCAATATGTGTGCAAAGTTTTAGAAAAATCGGTCCAGTGCAAGTACCTCAAAATTATAATTTTTTATGGGCGTGGCCCCGCCCACTTTTCTAATCACGAAATTATAAAGTCATGAGACCTCAATATGTGTAAGAAAAGTTTTAGAAAAATCGGTAAAGTTTAAGTAGCTAAAAATGATAACTCTTTTTTTATGGGCGTAGCACTGCACACTTTTCTAATCACGAAATTGTAAAGTCATGACAGCTCAATATGTGTGCAAAGTTTCAGAAAAATCGGTCTAGTGCAAGTACCTCAAAATTTTACCTTTTTTAAATGGGCGTGGCCCTGCCCACTTTTCTAATCACGAAATTATAAAGTCATGACAGCTCAATATGTGTGAAAAGTTTCAGAAAAATCGGTCTTCAGAAAAATCACTTTTTTCCACCCATAAACACTTCCTGGTATGTGTACAACAACTTGCCAAAGTTTGAGTCCGATCGGTTTTTTCAGTTTCGGAGTCTATAGCTAACACACACACACACACACAGAGTTTCACTTTTATATGTATATATAGATTATTGTCAACAATTTTGTATAAAAGCAAATTTAAAGACAATTTTCTTCAAGTAACCGGAGCTGTATACCAGAGCTGAAAAAGAATAATTGAAATTTGATCGAATGCATTTGATATAAAGTATGAAATGAATTAAAATATGAATGAATTCATTGAATTAAATTATGAATTATTTCGTGAAGAATTTGAATTACAGGAATTGTAGTTAATTTTTTAATACAATTTTTATTAACGTTTTTTAGCTGCATAGTTGTTGCTGGCCTACTATTTACAATTATTTCAAGACTTCGATTAATTTGAAACATGTACCCATTATTACTTAGCGAATTAATTAAAATTTGAATTCAATTCATATTTTGGGCAAAATTAATTTATTTAAAAAAATTTTAATTCATTGCCTAAATGATTCGCAGTTTCATTCTAAAAGGAATCATTTCTTTACAGCTCTAATTTGCACATACTTATTGAGAACATTTCTGAAATATTTATTAAATATTCTCTATAAAAATTACTTTTACAAATATAAAGAATTTTATAAACATTTGATATATAAAAATAATTTCTTGAAAATATTACCAAGAGAGAGTTTTTTAAAAATTCTTTATAAATACAGTCGTGTCTGGATATAGTGAACACCCGATATAGTGAACACCTCCATATAGTGAACACCAAAATTTTTGCATGGAGTACTCTAAATAGCGAAAAACTCTTAATAGTAAACAAAATTTTGAAAACAACTTCAACAACAATTCTTTTATTAAACTTAAATATGTACATATGTACATATATTTCCTTTTTTGTACAAATTGTTTCTAATGAGCTATTGCATTTACATGTATGTATTTTTAGTAAATAAAACGAGTTTTTGAACAAAAATTTAAACCTTGATATAGAGCACAACCTTGATACTATGAACAAGCCCTGCAAAATTAGTTCACTAGATCCAGACACGACTGTAGTTGAATCCTGTAAAACCGGATTTTGTAAGGTGTTTTAAAAATTATTTTGTAAGTGAACAAGTTATGAAAATTTTATTTTGACATTATTTACACCACCTAACACCTGTATCATGTTTTTAGGAAATATGGCAACACCGTTTAATTAAAGCAAACACCTTAGAGATCTTATATACCGTCATCAAGAGATTCAAAGTAGGAAAAACACTTGCACACTAACACAGCTGCAACGGCTAAGGTAGCAAGCAGGCAGCAAAACAATTGAGATGCTGTGAACTTCAAATGTACTTCATTCATAAGTAGCAGCAAAATCGAAGCCAATGCACACACATACGATTACAGGCTAACTCACAAAATAACGCATTTAAAAAGTGTGTGCAAGATGTGCAACTTCAAATTTAAATAACATTTTGGAAAAAATTATGTATCTGTGTGAACTTACTAGTACTAACACAACCATTCGAATTTTAAAAGAAGAGAAAAATTAAATGTTAAGAGAGTAAGAATATAGAGAATAGAGAATTGAAGAGAATGTTTTGTAAGATAAATACCAATACCAAAGCGATTAGAGTTTTAAAAAAGTATTGGTTTTCATTCAAGTTTTTTTGTTTTTCTTTCAATCAACTATACAGAAATACAACTCGCCAATACACACACACAGACCTGTACAACGTAAACAGTAAACCGCTGTTGTTTTAATTGAGTATCTATGATGGTTTTTAACTACATATGTTTGTATTTGTGTGTGTGCTTGTGAGTGTGTTTTTGAAATAAAAATAAAAAAATATTCTGTAAAAATCTCAATACATTTATGTTGATGCGATCAGTTTTAAAAGTAACGTCATATGAGTTGGTAGTAAAAACTAAAAATACTAAACGTGGTAATACAAAACAAAAACAACAACAAAAACATTGAAATCCAAAAACGTGTTCTATTAACGCATCACCTAGACGTGTTTTTGCTCCTCGATCTAGCTAACTATACGGTGTGTGTTGTTTTTCTTTAAAACAAATTAAAAAAAATTTATGTTTAAAATTGTACAAATAAAAATCGTATAAAAAAATTTAAAGAAATAAAACCTAAATGTAAATATTTACTAGATATTTAATGAAAATTACACATATCTGGCCGCAACGAAAAATTAAATTGTATACATTAATAAAATAACAACAAAATAAAAGCCAAAGTTAATCAATTTATTTACAACTTGTTTATTTACCTGCCCCGTCTGTCTCTGGCTGTTGCGGAGTGTAACTAAAACTGACTCACTGTACCTACCTCCTTCATCGATCAATTGTTCGAACGGCCAGTATCAAATACTAGAGACAAATACAACAACTGCATAAATAATATGAAATAAAATACAAAATACAAAAAAAAAAAAACACAATAAATATCTGTCAGTATATAAATTTGTATTTTTTTGGATGTTGTTTTTAATGAATGAAATTTTTGTGTTTTTTTTTTACTTATTTCACGTTTTTATGAATGAATTTGTTATTATAACAAGAAAAAAAAAACAACTACATAAATACAAAGTGAGCTAACAATATTAACAGCAACAATAACAACAACATCCAGTCATTTCAACTGTATTAATCTAGCAACAACAATAGCAATACAAATCAAGTTGTTGTATTTAGTAGTGTTTTTTAATGAACCAAAAAAATGTGTTTTATTGTAACGAATTTTTTTTTTTTTTTGAGATTCAATTAAAAAAACATTTAAGAAACCTGATTTAAGTGAAAATATTTTGAATTTTTTTTTATTTGATATGATATTTTATAGTAATCAACAACAATTTGTTTCATCATATTGATTGAATATATTTCAAAATTTACGATATTAAAACGTTTAATATCGTAAATTTAAAAAAAAACTGTTGAAAATATAGAAACGTAAACCTTTTATTTTGTTTATAAAATATGTAACTTTGAAATTTTTTTAATGTAAATAATTTTTTGTACGTACCTATATTGCATTTGTAACTAGTTATTCCACATTTTTAACTCCGTAAGTTTTTTACTTAGGAACTAATGTATTTGAAAAGAATAAATTTAAAGTTTTATAATTTATCAGCTTAGATTTTTTCTAATTGTAAAAGTAACTTTTTACACTATTAAGAAATTAAGATTTCGGAAAAACTATGTTTCAAGAATTACAAATCGTATTTTTATACCCTTCACACAGTGAAAAAGGGTATATATAGGTTTGTCATTCCGTGTGAAATTTCTACAATTTTCATTTCCGACCCCATAAAGTATATATTTTCTGAAAGCTTATGAATAGAGGAGTCGATTAAGCCCTGACCGTCTGTCCGTCTGTCCGTGTGTATGTTGAAATCAACTTTTTGAAGCCCCCCGACATAGGTTGGACCCGGGTAAGGTATTAAAATATCAGAAATATTCGGGAGTAGATCGGTATTGAAAATCAGAAACATCGGTACATAAACAACTGAGATATGAGCAAAAACCCACGACCACCTCGATTTTCTTTTCATAAAAACAACATTACAACAACAACATACATACATACAAACGTGTATACTGGTTAGAGAAAACGTGGCATCGAATCCCAGCTGAGGCAAAAAAATTTTTTTTTAAATTTTTTTAAAATTTTTTTTTTTAATTTTTTTTTTTATTTTTTTTTTATTTTTTATTTAATATATTATATATATTTTTATTATTATTTTTTTTTTTTTTTTTTAATTTTTTTTTTATTTTTTTTTTGTTTTATATATATTATATATGTATATAATAATTTTTTTTTTAAATTTTTTTTTTATTTTTTATTTTTTTTTTGTTTTTTTTAACATACATACGTGAATTTACTGTTATTGCATGACTACACGTTGTGAAGGGTATATAAGATTCGGCACGGCCGAATATAGCGCTTTTACTTGTTTTGTTTAATTTTAGTTACAACGTAAGACAGAATAATTTAAAACATCAATTCGTTATTTTAGCAAATTATTGAAAAACAAAACAAAAGACTCAACACTACTTAAAGAGCGTACAAATTTTGAATAACAAAATATCTTAATGTACAAATTAAAAACTACGAATATTAAAAAAATACATTACATGTACTTATACGTAATGGAAGCTAAACAGGGGGGAAAAACAATAACTATTAATGCAAAATAGTTTTAATATCGTAATTTTCTATTTGCAGGATTCCCTTAAAAAAGGAAAAATCTAACGAAAAACTATTTACAAAAATTTATGTCGAATTGTCTGTCAACTTTATATCGTAAAATATTTTATATCTTAAAAAGAAACAAAAAATGCTTCACACAGCCTACAATCAACCAAAAATAAAATTTTTAAGAAAATAAACTTCTTTTTTAAAAATATTAAAGAAACAACACAAATTTAAATCATAAACTTAATCTTGCAAAAAAAAAAACTATAAAGTTCCAAACATACATTCACACAAATGAACCTTAAAAATAGTGAATGTAGTAACAAACGTACAAAATAAAAAAAATAAAATTATTAACTAAAACTCAAATAAAATTTATAGAAAACAAAAGAAAAACAAAAAAAAAAAACAAAGATAAATAACGTTTTGTAGTATTTAATTTTAATGGCTGTAAGTTAAACAAATGAAAACATAGTACTAAAAAAAAATTAAATAAACATTACAACAATTAACATTATAAATTAATAGCAAACAAAAACAGCAATAGCTAAAATTAACAAATACCAATATAAAAGAAACAACAGGCTCAAGGTGTACAACTATAAATAAAAACAACAACCACAAAATTTAGTAGCAGCAATATAAAAAGTTATATAAACTAAAAACACAATTTTACAACAAAAAGTGTCAATTATACACTTCACTAGATATTGTTGTAATAGTGAATTTGTTTTTCTTTAATTTACATAACAAAAATTAAAACAATAGACAATTAAAAAAATCAACAACAAAATGGTTATCTCAACTGTATTTATTGTTGCTTTATATCTTATAAATGTGTGTTCTAGCACGCGCCTGCCATTAGAAGTCTACGAATTAACATCGAGCAATAGCAAAACCAACACTCACCCAGCAGGCCTCACAAAGAAGACAGATTTAAAACTAAAAAATCTTGAATATTCTACGTTTAATTCGGATGCTACTGTAATACCAACCGATATATCCAACTATTTCAAAGAACCTGATAACAACAGCTTGCCGCTTAATGACTCTCATATTCCAACTGAACAAGTAGATTTAAAGATTTTCTCATCAAAAGAGCACACACAAACGCAACAATCGAATCAGTTGGATCGTAGGAGATCAAGGCAAATGTTAAATGTACTCAAGACGACGCATCATGATCTAACAGACAGTTATAAGGTATATGGAAGTAATGGTATTGACAAAGGACCAACAGCTACTAATGCACATCATAATGCTGCTGGCCATCGAAATGGCAGAGATGTGCGCATATTATATCAAGTTGGTGTAAGTACAAATTTGAGAATAGTAAAAACTTTAATTATTTTAACTTCTATCTAAGCCACTTTATTCAATTATCAAATCCTAATAATTTTTATGTTTTTTGAAATATGTGTGTTTTTATGAAAAATTAATTAATTTTTTTTTATATACACAAACTTTAATAGTTGCTACACAATTTTCCTTTCCAACGTAGCAGAACTTTAGCTTAAACACCGTTGTATCATGATTTATATACAGTAGGATAAAGCAGATAAAAAACCTGTGGTGCACAAGTGTATATATAGCTTTGTCATTCCGTTTGTAATATCTACAATTTTCATTTCCGACCCCATAAAGTATATATTTTCTGAAAGCTTATGAATAGAGGAGTCGATTAAGCCCTGACCGTCTGTCCGTGTGTTGATTGAAATCAACTTTTAGAAGCAACTATATGTTCCTCAGATCTGTATATGGTATCAATCTCTTGGAAATATCCAGGAATGAATCGCTATTGAAATTCAGCACAATCGCCCCATAACTTTCTGAGATATGAGCAAAAAACCACGACCACCTCGTTTTTTTACACAATTACAACATGCAAAAAACATGCCAAAAAAAAAATTACAAAAAAAAAATATATAATAAAATAAAAAAAAAATAATAAAAAAAGTTACAAAAAAAAAATTTAAAAAAAAAATTTAAAAAAACTTTTTAAAAATTTTTGTAAAAAAATTTTTTAAAAAAATTTAAAAAAAAATAATAAAATATAAATAATATCTTAAATAAAATAAGATAAAATTTTTTTGGCTCAGCTGGGATTCGATGCCACATTTAGTCTAACCAGTATATACATATGTACGTATTTTATATGAGATGAATGGTGATACAAACAATTGTTATTGCATGACTACACGTTGTGAAGGGTATATAAGATTCGGCATGGCCGAATATAGCACTGTTACTTGTTTTATTTATTAAGTTTAACACTGCTAGATTTGGATATGTCGCGTGTTATCTTTAAAAAAATGCTTTTGTAAAACTCAAGTTCAAAGTCATCTGCCAAACTTTCAATTAGAGTTTGCTCTATTTTGTTTTCTGATAATCCACTTGACATTAGCTGTTGGCAGAAATCTCTGCTGCTGGACAACATTCAGCAGCGGTTGACTATAAAACAACAATTTTGGCAGAATTGCAAAATTACATGCCAGTTACAAATTTGGCAAGACATATGTAAAAAACATGCCGTGTATCAGCTGCTAAAGTAGTAAAAAGCTATTCAATAATAAATAGAATATAACAAGTAAGTATGCTATATCTTTAGACGTGACGAATCTGATAATGCCCTTCACCACCATCATGTACATAAGTATAGTGACCAGACCGTAACAAAAATTTCAAATTTAATGTTATAAGCGATTTGGTTTTACTATTTTTAAAGCCATAAATATAATTTTTTACCTAGTTAACTGTATTCTACTATTGATGGGGTTGACAAAATATTTCTCCACCATTCTATTTAACTTTTTCATAGTTTGCTGTGTTTTACTATTCAAGCACATTTATTTGATGACGATATTGTGGGAGTTGAAACGGGCAAACCCGTAATTACTATATTTTACCTTTAAAAACGAAATTTTGTTTTGGATTTGAATTTTTTCATAGTTTACTGTGTTTTACTGGCCATGCCCTTTTGTTTGATACCAACATAAAATATTTCTAATACTAGATTTAAACCATATATAAATTTATTCTACGCCATTTTGAAGTGGCGGCCCATGGCTTTTAAATTGTGCTGGATTTCAAGAGCAATTCATTTTTGGATACTTTTAAAAGATTAATACAACATACAGATCTGTGCAATATGTGGAAGCTAATAAAAGTTAATTTCAACCAATACATTTACAGTCATAAGCTTTCACAAGATATATATTTTATGAGTCGGAAATAAATGTTGTAGAAATTTCAAACGGCAACACAGGTAAAGGGTATAAAAATCGCCAAATGACAAAAAAAACACACACACACAAACAAAAATATGTTTTAAAACACAAACTTGATTTTAAATGTCTACTGCATACTACCTGCTTTATCCAGATGAGTTTAATAATGAAATGCGATATTAAGTTCATACATAAATATTAAGTTGCACAACATTACCTAACCACAGAAGCGAATTCAGCTAAAGTGTTGAAAAGGGGAAATTTTTATGAAACTTTGTTTGTTTTATGCTTGGCAAAACTATTAGTTATTAGAAAAAAAAAACTTTTTTAAATGTCTCCTTTTCCCTGGATTTGCGCTTGAGTCAAATTTAAAATTAAACTTTTCATATACATACCTTAACTGGGCCAAATTAATTAACAAAAAAAAAAAAAAATTATATCTAGTAGTGGTACAATAAAATAATTTTAAACATTTTCAATAAATTTTATTTGCTCCCTCTTCATTACTACCGCCTCTCCCGACAACCGATTCTCTTTTTAATTTTTCTTTCAAATATAACGTAATACACGATTATTTAATTTAAAATTGTAATGAAAAAAAAAACTTTGACCCTATTGATCTTTGTTTGTTTTTTGTTTGTTTTTAGCAAATTTTATTTATTACAATTATGGTTTTTAATAATTTTCTAGCACCCATTGGCCACGTAAAATAAAGTGACGTAGTGCGAGTAGTATAAAGAAAATAGAACAGTATTTTTCAATAAACTAATTGACTCAATAGTATGTAAAATTCAAAAATAATAAAGAATGTACATATGTATGTATGTATGTATGTATGTATGTATGTATGTATGTATGTATGTATGTATGTATGTATGTATGTATGTATGTATGTATGTATGTATGTATGTATGTATGTATGTATGTATGTATGTATGTATGTATGTATGTATGTATGTATGTATGTATGTATGTATGTATGTATGTATGTATGTATGTATGTATGTATGTATGTATGTATGTATGTATGTATGTATGTATGTATGTATGTATGTATGTATGTATGTATGTATGTATGTCTGTTCATATAATATATTGATAGAAATACGCAACATGTCCTAATACTATATGTGTATATGAAATATATTTTTTGAAATATGCAATTGAACACAAAAAAAAAACAGAAATCAATTTAGGTCAAATGCAATTATTATCTACAATTTAAATAAGATTGTAATGGAAATTTATTTGTTTGTCATAACATTTATAATTTTTTTTAGTTTTTAATTTATAACTCTTAGCCATATGGAATTAAAGAAATTGAACATAATACATACACTTTTATGAAGAACTTGAAGATTGTAACATCAATATCTTATTATAAATTATAGTTCAAAATTTGTACACACATATGCATGCATTTATTATAACAAGAAATATACTTATTAAAATAACAAATAAAGAGTTTGAGGCAGTTATTAAACTCAATTATAGTTAAATTAACGTTATTACATTTGATAAAATGTATTTAATAGCACATGCATATTAAGCAAATTGGCTGAAGCATTAAGCATTTTGATGGTATATATTGGCCTTAAACGCTAGAATTTTGAAAAAATTTAAGTTATTTTGTGTAAATCGACTAAAGGTTCAACTTTTGGTGTGATAAAAATAACTTCGAAATTATGTTCGAAATTTCGAACATAAGTCAATTTTGTATAACGCCGTACTATCTATTAAAATTAACATAAATAAAACTGAATTAAGGAATTACCTTGAAGAATAGCCAATTTCGAACATTTAAAAATTTTTCATACAAAGCTATACAAAAGTTTAAGCATAAAAAATTGCAATTGGCGATTATCTAGAAAAAGAAAAAAAATTAATTTTTATTTAATTGTTTTTCATATACATATTTTGATTTTAAAACTCAATGATTTAAATGTTTACCTTATTTTTTCAAAAAAATTCTTTACAAAAAATAATTTAACAGGCATTATGATCTTTACAAAAATCTATTTTTTTATTTCTTACTGAATGAAATGCTTAAACGTGACTTTAAGCTAAAAAAATATTTGCAACAAAAGTTTGTAATCACTGAACAGAAATTTTATTTAAAACAAATCATGTACTTTATAACTTATAAATATTTACATTATCTACAACATGAACTTTTATACACACACAATCAGTATACAGTAAGTATTAAATTTTTTTTTTGCTTTAATATACTATTTTTTACACCTGATTTATCAACTCAAGCAAATAATGTTCGGATCAAAAAAAAAAAAAAATAAAAGAAGAAAAATAAATAAATATTGCACATTTATTTTACTTACATTGGTTTTTAATGCAACCCACGCAAAATGTAGAGAAAAATTATATTATAAAATATATGTACATATGTACATACATACAAATATACAATTTATACAGTCACTCCTTCCAAATTAGTTACACTAGTAATTTATACCGCAATTTAATACAAACAAATCTACAGGTGAATTAATTTGCATAAAAAATAGCTACAAATTGCAATAATTTTTTACACTTAGAAAAAAATTAAATTGGAAATAAAGCGAAGTTGTTCATCCACTGATGACACACTCTCTTTATAGTATGTAAATGTTTTTATACACGCACTTACAATGATGTATAATTTTTGCAATATTATTGTTGTCTTAGTTTTTTTTAAAAAAAACTAATATAAGGAAAAATTAAATCTGTTTAGTGTTTTATTACAAAAACTAATAATTCATTGACATTGGCTATAATTAAAAACAATAAAAAGTTTTATTAATTGGTTTTTAAACCAAACCACATGTAGATTTTTATATCATTCAAAATGAGCTGATATTCATATTGTATTCACTTATTTATACAGAGGGGCATTTGAAGAAATATATGTATGTATATATTTTTGCAAATTTTTTTTGCGTATTGAATAAAATGGAACATACGCAAAATTATAAAAAATATTTATAATAATTTTTTTCCATTCATAGTTTATTTTTGTTTTTTTGAATTTCAGCTAAAAACAGCAAACAACTAATAATTAATTTTTTACCCAACAATATACATAAATACGCTGGTTAAAAAATAGATAAAAATAAATAAAAGTTCTTTTTTTGTATATATGTAGTGATTAGGGCATACAGAAATAGAAGAAGAAAAAAAATTATCATCTTGCCTGATTTGTTTGATTTTATTGGTTATGCCACCGCATAGTTTGTTTTGGTTTTGATTTTATTTGATTTAATTCCCACCGTATATTTGCTGTTTAGTTTATACATAATCCAAAAAACAACAACAATAACCAAAAACTAAATTAAAGACTTATAAAAAAAAAAAAACATTCCACAGGCTGTTTTTTCTTTATTTAAAACAGCTATTTAATTTAACAGTGGTGGTTGTACGAAAAAGCACAGTTATAAGTTAAAATACTAAGAAAATAAATTAAGCAGAAGAGGTAAAGGAGTGACGAATTTTATGGAAAATAAATTCATGAAAAACTTACTATAATTAAGAATTAATTTAATTTTTACTGGCTTATCGAATTTATTAAGGCCATGATTTACTTATCAACATAATCGTGCAGTTTAAAAATCTAATATACTATTCGTCAGATCGGATGCAAAGGGTCATAGTTAAAGATTAACATATTGTAGTTGTTTTAGTGACAATGAACAAGAGTGAATCCCCATTGTCAGAAGTGTTCTAGCAACAGTTTTGTGCTATTTAAATGCATTATCAATCCCCCTATACCATCTAATATGTAAATAGCATAATTTCAGCATTTCTGATGGTATTTAAAGTAATTTATTAAAAATTGCTTCGTTAGCAATGGTTTGGATTCTTAATAGTGGAACATTTTCATTGTTGAATGGTCTTGAGGGGTTACCCCTCAGGTAAAAGAATGATTAAAGGAGTTTTATGACTACTTAACTAAGAAGAAAAGTTTGCTAGGTTTGTTGATGCTGGTGGTGATTCTAATAATTTTAGCATTCTGTGATTCAAGTAAAACGCTGTATTTAAAACCTTATATCAAGGTTAAGCCTAATAAGTTTTTAACACCATAGTATGATTTAATCAAATAGTCAGAGTAGTAAATTTCAATCTTTTCAGTCTCTGGTTCTTAATTTTGGCAAATTTTAAGTAAGTTGGCTACTTTTGTATTATTTAGTATGTTTTAAAATAACCTACCATGCTTCACAAAAGTGTAGATACGTAACTATAAGCTGTTTGTGAAAGAGATTTAAATTTGCTTGGCACTACATACATTCGAAAACATGAATAAACATGCAAAATATTCTAACTAAAAAAACTTAGAAATTCTTTACCATTATATACAACATTGTCTGCTTATGTTGTTGTTTTTTAATAGAATTTTTCTATTGTAATTTTAATAAAAAAAAAGGAATATTTTTGCTCATAGCTTATTTGCTAATAAGTCGAAATTGCTCATTTTTAATACCGAAATTTTCGAAAGCGTTATTAATCAAATTATACTACATACGATTCGTGGGATATGTAGGGGCTTAAAAAAGTTGATTTCAACTCTCACACAGACGGATAAAAGGACATATCTAAATCGACTTTTCTATATATTAAAGAATTAAGAATTTATGTACAAATTATGGGTTCGTAAATGAATACTGTAGAAATTACAAACCGATCGACAAACTTATATATAACCTCTTACAATTCACAAATTTTGATAAAGTAAAATTTAAAAATGTGCGTTACACTTTTTTTAATAACACACTTTGAATATGTATCAGCATTTTATTATTTTTATTAATAACAATGCTTTGTGCCGCAGTTAAAATTTTAAAATATTTACATATTTAAAATTTTTTTCCCAAACTTGCATTTAAGGTGTACTGTATGTACAACCTCCCAAAATGGGTTAACTACACTTCCAACGGATGTTCAATAAGAAAAAAAAACAAAAAACAAAATTAAAAAAATGCTTACATGTTTTTTTCTTCTCTCGCTCTCTACCACTTCTACACTAAGCTAAAAAGATATATTTTTTTCTCTATATTCATTCAATACATTACAAACATCTATACCTACTTACTATATGGTAAAACTAGTTTCTCTACTTGTAATTGTGTATAGAAGTTATTATTGTTTGACTTCTCTTATTTCTTGAAAATAAAACTTAAAAAAAATACTACTTACTAAACCATGCTATAGGTAAATATGAATGTATGCATATGTATATCAATGTAAGTACGTTTTTTGCTGCATTAGCAGCAGTAGTTGTTAATACAACAACAATTTAGGAAAACGGCATGCGCGCATGCTTAGTGTATTTGTTAGTTTTGTTTTCTTTTAAGAAGTCTTATAAAAACCAATCAATATCATACCGTCCGACAGACAATCTAGATAGACGAACTATTTAACGTAGCAACATGAATATATTGTCTGAGTTTATAACAACATCAGCAGCAGCACTATTAGCAACACAACAGATATACTAGTGTCGCAATTTTTTTGCGTCATTATAAATTATTATTGTAAAACAAAAAAATTGCTTCTTTTTAAATTTTTTATTTTTTGTTCATAAAGAAATGTATTTGTCTAGTTGGTTGTTGTTGCCTAGCTATCAGTTCTATTATTATTTATTTGCAATATGAGACATGAACAGCAACAATAACAAATACAACAAATTGCTGTAAAAACTACACTTAAATCGATTAAAAAAAAATCAAGACGAAAAAAAAATATTGAATTGAGCGGAAATGTACGCGCCAGTTAAGTGTTCAATCGGTGAAAATTATGTTGACGCTCTAATGAGTTGTACTTTTATACAATACTCTTTTATAGTAGTGGTAGTGGTAGGTAGCATAGTAGTATTTCTAGCACATAGTAGTAGAAAAACTACTTTTTCCCCACACAACATGCTTTGGAAAGGGTTAAGAGTTGCCAAGAATGGAATTTTATTTTTTTCCTATTTAAATGTAAAATTTACTAAAATTTTCAGAATGTTTTCTTGCGAATTTTTTTAATCTAATTTTTTTCGTTGCACTTTTTTGCAAACGTTAAAAAGCGATAAACAGCAGAAATTTGCGTTTATAGGAATTTTTAAAATATTTTTATTTGCAGCAACAAGCATTTTCTAATTTTTATGTTGAAATAAGACACTAAGTAAATTGCAAGAAAGTAATTAAAAAGTACTCTTACCCACACCTAACACTTTTTTACTAACACAACCACACTTTGGCAACCTGCGACTTAGCTTGCGAAGAAATTTTTAAGCAAGTAAAGTTTTTACAGTTACGGCAAGTAAAGTGACAAGCCGAAAAACAGTGTTGTCTAATACTGAGTTTTTTGTTAACTCAATAATATATCATACAATTGTGGTAAATAATTCAGTTAATTTTTTTAATAATTATGTATATATGTATATGAAGAATATTAAGAAAAATTATAAATATTCATTTAAAATGTAAGTTTTAATATAAATATCAATTTTAAATAAAAACAAATTATATTAAAAAGTTATATGTCTAAAGGTAACGTTCAATAGTGGCTATTGACAACACTTAATTACCAATTGAAGCAGCGCTATTTCCTTTAAATTTGTTTATTTGTTGACGACATTTTAAAAATGAACTTGCACTGTGCTGTGTAGCCACTCAACAAATTTTTATGTTTTTTTTTTGGCATTTCTCCTGATTTTCGTTAGTAATACGTATACACTACTTGCAAGTGAATACTTGCTTGTGGCAACGTAGGGTTAAGTAATAGCAATAGATGCAATTGTCTTTTACTTTGCAAGCGATGAAAAGTGATTATAAAATAAGCAGTTATTTGTTAAGATGGCAATTTTTTTGATTTTTTTATGATTTTAAATCGATACAGCCTTTTAATGTCTACATAGATCTAAATATATACTTTTAAAACATACACACTAACGTACATACATACATACATACATATATGCAAATATATAGAAACCGGTAAAACAAAATATTTCTAATTTCTCAGTATTTTCTTTTCAATTTTCTTTAAGGTGCAAAGTGCAAGTTTCAGTAACTTAAATTACACAATTTTTATTTTCAATACAATTGTTCTTTAATTACCAAAACTACCAATCAATTCATGCTAACATTAAATTGAACATTTTTTTCCACAAAAACCAATTTGACCAACCTTTTTTTCTCAATAAAAAAAAAAAAAAAACGTTTGTCCACACACACTTACAATAAAAAACGATATAAATTTATAAGAAAAGGTCAATAAATAACAAATAAAATTAATAAATTTATATATTTTTGATTGGAATTACAGTAGGTACATACAAATTGACAATTTGAAATATGATATGAACAAACCAAACGCCATTTTCATTGACATATAAAACATTCGTGGTGCTTAAAGATTTTAAAGAATTTTTTAATGAGAAAATATAAAAAAAAAACAAAAATACCAATGAAATTTACAAAAGTTGAAAACTTAGGGTGTGAAATTGAGATTAAAGTTATTTCTGAGGAATTTAGAAAATTTCCCAGTAAATTATAGTTTTAATGTAAAGTTTAGATTACATGTGGTTTTTGTTGTTGTTGTATTTTAGTTTGGAATTTCTAAATTGATTCAACCAACAACCTTTTGAACTCAATTGGTTGGTTTCGTCGAAAATTTAATAGAATTTATAAGGTATGTGTGTGTGTTTTGTTTTCACGGAAAAGAAAAAAAAAGAAAGAAATTTTTTAATAATTAGTAAATTGTATATGTATGTATGTATGTGTTTCCTAAATTCCCTTCCAATTACATCAACAAAAAAAAGCACCACCCAGTTTATCTGAATTCTTTTTAGCTTCTTCTTCTCTTATTTAGTTATTTATAATCTTTTTTTTTTTTATCACAATTTGATTAAATGTATGTTTCAGTTCAGTTCATTCATCACTCTTCGTTTTCATAAAGATTATTATCACTTCCGTTATAATTAAATTGATCTTTCACTTAACCTTGGCATCAGCCATCTACTGCAAAGCAACAACACAATCAACTATAGCATAACTGCAGTAGCAGCAGCAACAACAACATCCATCACCCAACATTCATCCAGCACATTTGGTTAATGATCATTATGATAAAAATGCCGCACGCAGCAGCAACATACAATAATTTTTAGTCATAAATATGAATGAACATTTACTCATACTCATTCCTCGCACAAATGTTGTTGGGGTTAAAATTAATATTAATTTCCAAGTGTATGTAAAAGCCAACAGAACTTAAATGTTCTGCTGATGATTCTACGTCTAGTTCATGGGCTGTAGTAAAATTAAAATAAATTTTATGTATCATTACAATGCAATGATCATTATGATCTGTAGAGTCAGAGTGCTGATCGAAGTGTGTGTGCGAGAGTCAGAGGAGTTTGTTAACACTTGTTGTAATGTGTTGATGTTAATGCTGTTGCTGTTGCTGATGATGAGGATGTTGATGCGCTCATGGCTGTTGCTGCATACAGCTGATGATGTGATGACGTTATTTGGCAAATAGTTTTAATAATTCAAACACATGTAAAAATTATTGTCACTGATTACCCTGCGGGTTTATATACATTTTCTTATTGTATAAATACAGATATTATTAAAATTTTCCTTAAAAAAAGTATTCAAAGTATACTGTATAACAATTACAATTAAAAAAAAAAATAGTAAAAAAAATACATATTTGAAAATAATTTGTTGACATTTAGCAAAAGGGTCTTAAGTCAAAAAATTGCAGTTTGCGTTTTTAAGTCGTTTTCATTTTATTTTTTGTTTTTAGTTTTTTTCAATAACTTAGGTCTAGCACAATTGCTATCGTTCGTAATTAATTTAGGTTAATGATTCAGAAAAATTCCTTTATAGCTTGTTATTAAAAAAAACTGCTCTTTACGGCTTATTCCTTTTTTGCGTTACTTAAAAGAATTGTTTAAATCACAACATAACATTGTATTTTGTATCGTGTATTAGAATACAGTTTTAGTTGATTTACTTGTAAATACATTTCTTGTTGCAGGGGTTGTATGCTGTATTGTTTAACGTTTAATGTCCAATAATACTAATAGAAAGTTTAAATTCTAATTTCTCTTCAGAGTTAAAAAATTAAAAAAAAAATAGTACAAAACATACGGTCACATATATTTTTATTCCGTAAAAAATTTTCGTTTCCCATCCCTGAATGAATCCAATATAAATCTTCAAAAACATATAAAATAAAACTGTATTGCTTTACAAAATCCTTCAGCGGTAATTACCAACAACAAAAATACAATACTTTTTAGTAACAAGTAACAGTGCTATATTAGGCAGTGCCGAATCTTATATACCCTTTACAACGTGTAGTAATGAAATAACAATTGTTTGTATCCCCATTCACTTCATATAAAAGTAAAAAACATACCAAAAAAAAAAAAATTACAAAAAAAAAATTTAAAAAAAAATTAAAAAAAAAATTTTTTTTTAAATTTTTTAAAAAAATATATATATAAAAAAAATAAAATATAAATAATATATTAAATAAAATAAAATAATTTTTTTTGGCTCAGCTGGTATTCGATGCCACGTTTACTCTAACCAGTATATATGTATGTTGTTGTTGTAATTGTGAAAAAAACGAGGTGGTCGTGGTTTTTTGCTCATATCTCAGAAAGTTATGGGGCGATTGTGCTGAATTTCAATAGCAACTCATTCCTGGATAATTCCAAGAGATTGATACCATATACAGATCTGAGGAACATATAGTTGCTTCTAAAAGTTGATTTCAACCAACACACGGACAGACGGGCAGACGGTCAGGTTTTAATCGACTCCTCTATTCATAAGCTTTCAGAAAATATATACTTTATGGGGGTCGGAAATGAAAATTGTAGAAATTACAAACGGAATAACAAAGCTATATATACCCTTGTGCACCACAGGTGAAGGGCATAAAAAGACATTACAAGGAGGTTGTGGATTGAACAAATAGTAACACATACTATAGAAGAAATGAATAACAATAAAAACAAATAAAAATATTAGGGTTATTCCTTTAAATTAATTAAATGGTTTGCATTTAGCAACAATAATTAATACAACTAGTTAGTAAGTGAGTAATCAAAAACATATCCAAATTGATAAATATATTTGAACGTTACTTTTAGTTGGCAAATAAAGGCATTGAATTGTTTGTTGTATAAGCGTCAAGTTGATTTTTAACATAATACTCGTACATAATTAACGCACGTATTTTTTTATTTTAATAAGTTACACTACCATTGATGAAAAGGCAGATATTATTTTAGAAGAAAAAAGTCGTCCACACCCATTAGTTACCAGTGTTAACAGTTACAATAAAGTGTCAAGCAAATATGTCTGTCCGCCTATCTGAATATTGTATCACCGCTCTTACTCGTTCATATTAACGTTTGCAAATACTTGGGTTTGGTGAAGGAGAGAGAGAATCAGAGGACGAGTACAGTCTCTCTTCCTCTCTCACCCTCAAACTCAAAAGTTTGTAAACTTTATTTAAAGGTCGGGAAAAAAATTTGAATGTATTTTAGTGATAGACACACTTTTATGTCCTAAAGGATGAACCATGTAAATTCTGGTATCTATCGGTTTGTGATTTTCCCTAGACTCCATTAAAATTTTTGCGAAGATCGATATGTTTAAAATTGCTTTTGATATAACCTTTTACTACCAGCATATTCTAAAAAACTAACCTTGTACTACAAACATAATCTACTTCTGATCCATTAACCAGAACTGTAGGTTATTTTGTAACTATTTTTAAACATTGAATTTGTGTCAGCATTTGCTGCACAACAACAATAAGTCGACCGACAATATGCGAGGCTAGCAGGTATGTGAAATAATTAAGTCCAAATAAGAAGTTAAGTTCATCATAAACTTTTAACTTTATGTTATTTTTGATTACTTTTAATTATCAAACAATTTTTCACATTTACGGCAAAAGTGTTATGTATTCTCGATTTGGAGAAAACTTTTTAAAAATCAAAAAACATATTTTTGGCCACATATATATGAATCACTTTTTTAAAAAAAAACTATATTGTCAGGCTGTTTATCTCTAAAACAAACTAATGGCCACATTAGCAAACAGCATTCGAAGGGGAAAATATAGTAAAACAAAAACAAACAAATAGTTTAAAACCATTAATAAATTTCAAAAGCAAACGCTATTAAAAACAAACAAATTATCTGAAATTTAAAAATTCTTAAAACTCTTTCTGCTCCAACTCCCCCCTGGCAACTACAAAAAGCATTAAATAAACAAATTAATGTTCTAAACAAATTAAGCCCTAATAACGTCTCCTATACAAATTTAAAGAAGTGTAAGGAAACAACACCCTCAGTTCGTTTAACATATGGATTGAATATGCTAATGTCATACTTGCAAGATAGACGAACATTTGTCTGTCTTTCATTCTTATAGGGATCATTTGTTATTGCATTTTTTCTACTTGCACCCAAGATGGTCAGAAACAGAATTAAGGAAGAAAGAGCAAAGTAAATACGCACTCACTTTACTTTGGAATTGTATTTAGTTTATTTGTATCATGCTTAAAAGCGTTAAACATAAAGTTCCGGTATTTAAATACATGTCTAAACAAATGATTTGGAAACATAAACAATTTTTTTTAATTTTTTTTTTTAATTTCTTCACTTAGTTGTTGAAACAGTTTTTTTTTTACTCTTTTACAAGTTCAAATCTAATGAATGAAATAATGAAAAAAAAAAATGTAGTTGTAGTTGTTCGCTTTTTTATGAATGAATGAGTAATGTGCTTCGCTAGGATCCAGAAAAGAAAAAAAAAAGAAATTTATTATTTTTAAATTTTAGGTTTTTTCCTTTTGTTTGAATTTATAAAAAAAAAATAATAAATGAGAAATTATACACATGACTGGAGTTGTTGTATAATTTTGTTTTTGTGAAACTTCGATTTTATTTCAAATTTAAAGAATTGGAGCAATATTAAGAAGAATATGTAAAATGTACAACAGAGCAACAAGTTAGACTGTTACAGTTAAGACCGAATATATTACACCTTAGACTACAATCAATTAAATTATGGATTTGCTCATTGCAAAATCTGCTAAAAAGGTAGTGTTTGGAACTCCAACCTCTGTGGCCTATTGTGCAAGCCTGTGAAAAATTTGCACATTGTTGGAGTAAATTGGCCTTTAACAACATGCGTGTTCGAACCATGAAGCTATGCGGTTATCAAACGTTTCCTTCAATAAATCAATTGTGGCATGAGCTGTGTGACATGTAGGACCGTCTTGTTAAAACAACAGATCCTGCACATTATGGTTGTCAGTAATCTTGGCTCTATATCGGTCACCACTGACTGTAACTTTCTGACCAGCATCGTTTTTAAAGAAGTACGAGTCAATGATTCCACCAGCCCACAAAGCACAGCAAATACACTTTTTCTAGATGTAATGGTGTCTGCACATAAACTTTAGAATTATCATCACTCCAAAAACGGCATATTTGTTGATTAGCGTATCCATTCAAACAAAAGTGAAAAATCCTCGGTACTTCAAATATATCTTGTTTAAGGTTAACATGGACGGGCAAGACTCTAAGTATACCTAAAGGTGGCTGTGGGACCTAGACAACAACTACGTGATGGTGTTGGGTATAAAACATATTTCTGGCAGAATCAAATAATTTAACTTAAAGACTGAGTTTTTTCCTTCTTTTTTTCATCTTAACAAAGTCTATTTTATAAGATAAAAGTTAGAATGTCAAAAAAAAATTAGGAAATTCAAACTGCCACATAAATAACGATAATTGTCAAGAATCTTTAATAAATTATAAAATTACAAACAATTTTTGAGGCAATTTTTTTTACATCCGGACAAGTATGCCATACTACTGACTACTAATATATAGTCAGTATAAACTATCTCTCTTAAGAAAAAGTACTATATATTTTGATTAATTTTTTTGTTTTATTTTATTTTTTTTTCAATTTTCCATACTTAAACAAATTTTTTTTCTAGACCATCATGGGTTAAAGTTTTAATAAAAAGTCTAGTTTGTTTAAAAATCTAGGTTTTACTTTATTGAAGAAAAAAAAACAAAAAAACAAAAATATGTACAAAAAAAATAAATGTAAAATTTCATTTCCTTATTTCCTAAGATTTCTTATTTCATTCAGCATCACCAGCCAGCTAAAGAAATATAAATATACAGACAGACAATTGGACAGACAGAAAAAAAATCTCACAGCAATATTACACAGTTTTGTCGTAGAAGTGTAGAAACTATGCTAGATATTTCTCTTTAACATTATTAAAAAGTTTTTGTGTTGTATTGCTGCCACTTATGTTGTCTATATACGAATGCTTATGTATGTTTGTAAGAGTGTGTTTGTGTATGTGTATCTTTCATTATTGCCAGCATTATTTGGCTTTACGCTTAAGTTTGTTTTAACGGAAACATTCCATAACCACTTTTGTAAACAAAACAAGAAATCCCATTCATAAAAATCGCAAAGACACATACATAAATACATACTCACTTACTTACTTACTCACTTACTTACTTACATGCTTGAGTAACTGTGTATGTGTGCAGCCACTGAGGAAAGCAATCAGCAACAGAGAACCGATCCAGCAACAACAAACGACCAACAAGTAAAATGTTAAAGAAGGAAAAACAAAAATATTTTTAAGGAACTGGTTGTTACTCGTGCCCCTATAATGACACAGCAGAATATAGCGACAAACAAACGACAGCAGAAACCACAGCATGTCACACAGGAAAGTAACTATTCATACTATTGCAGCAGCAACAGCAACAGCAAAAGCAACAATAATAAAGAACATGAGTAGCCGCTTGAATATGTGTTGCATTAACTATTTCAACATACTACATACCACAATACTCTTGATTGGTTTAAGTTGTTTTTTTTTTACTTTAGTTTAAGCCAAGGCTGGTTAAAAAGCATACCAGATACAACAACATAACAAAGCTCTTGTTTGATCGTCACAATTAATGATCTTGCCACATCCTCAACGGAAAAAAGCAATTCATTGATAAATTTTTTTTTTATTATTTTGTGTTTGGTTTTGCCACTTTATTTTTCGTTGCTTTCAACTTTTTGTACACTTTTCGAACTACACTTATACGAGGTGTGCAAAAAGTCACAAGATGCAGATGTAAGTTTCTTTAATAAAATTTCCAATTAAGAGAAATTTAAATAAGACAAATTTTTTATGACATATCAGTTTTTGAAAGCTTTTCAAAATTTTTAAATTAATTATCGTTGTGGGGATAAATACTGTACTGATTGAAAAAAAAATATAAAAATTAAATATTTTTTAATCTGAAAAAGTTGAACTTTTTAGGTACGTACTTAATAGAGACGGGTTAAAGACGAAAAAAAAAATGTAATTAAATAAATCGAGCTGTATGTGATGCGCCCTTATCTAGTAAAATATAGTTCAAATATGCAAACGGTGGTGTTGATCCGGCGGCGGCATTTTAGCGACAATTTGAATAATGTTCACTTATAAGAGAAGCGGCTTATTTACATAGACTTTTGAAATCCCGAAATAAAAAGTATTTCGTAGTCTTGGTGGCTAATTAACTTATGACTATAACTCCCATTTTAATAATAATATTAACATTTGATCGTCCGGAATAATCGTGACACTTGCTATCGTGTATGGTCATCGGGATCTGAATTATAAAAAACAGGGGTCGAATTACGGATACAGATTTACCAGGGGGCAAATTAAGGCATTCGAACGTGATCTAAATTTGAAAATTCTTATTAGAATCCCTATACCTAAAGCACAGCGAACTCGTAAAATTTCGATCGTAATCGAATTTCGTAATTTGGCCCCAGATGGGCCAAAATAACATGGCCTCCAAATATCAATATCGAACTACTCTTACTGTGAAAATTACAATCCAGTGTATAAATTTTCGTTTTAAATTTATTAAAAATTATATTTTTATAATATATTTTTTATTCTGACAATAAAAACTATTAGATCGTACCTTATACAGCACAGTCTAAAGATTTTGTTCAAAATCAAGAAACATACAAACATTGCAGTGGCAACTTCCTCAATTGCCTCGATTTGTATGTATTTTTTTTTCTCAACAGTGACAACATTTTCAACAATTGTTGTTTTTTATTTATTTGCCATTTGAACAGCAACAATGCCCATACAATTTTAAAACACAAAAACAAGCAGTAAAAGAAACTGTTGGAATCCTAACTGAATAAATGTTTGCAAAATAAAAACAAAAAAAAAAAAAAAATGTAAAATGCTAAACATTTAAACGCGCCAATATCTGGCAGATGTCGCCTTTTAAAAGAGTTAAACTTACACAAAAGACAAGACGAAAATGTTGGTTTGTTGCAGTTGCAACGGTAAGAGGAGCTGCAGCAAAAACAATATAAACAAATCATGAATGAAATCATGAACATTAAGCGAATTAATGAATGGATAGCTAGCATGGCATGACTAGACGTTGAGGGGTAGACTGAAACCAGGGAACCCATGCTGCGATAAAGAATAATTGAATGAAACAGAAAAATTTTATAACATAAAGACTTGTTCTTAAGTAGATTGCAGTTCGAAAAAAAACTTTGTTTGAATACACAAAAAAAAAGGGTTTAAGCGTAGACTAACAAGAAGGTATGGTAACTTTGTATACTGTATGAACTGTACTATGAAAAGTACGATATAGTACTACTATTATGGTGTACCTAAGTAAACTTGTAATAAATTTTTCAAAGTGTGATAATTTCACTTTCATGTTGCATTCACACAAACTAAACTTTGTTTCTTCTTTTCCATTAAAAGTACATGCACAGCATAATCATAGCGTACACCTTAAAGCACCCTTAGGTAGGTAGTACAACATGAAATGATATTTTAAAAAGTTCACATGCAAAATCACTTAAAAAACACAATATCATGCGCTGTGCATGTATTTGCACCATGCATCCATATTTTTTGTTGCACTATTATTGATTTTCCAACCCTGATTTAAAAGTTCAAAACACAAACAGTTTGCATAACAACATTTTGCATAATAATGACGATGACGATGGACATCATTATTGACAAAGTTTTTTTTTTTTGTATGGATACACTTAACGATCATTTAGCAAAATGTCAGTGATGTTGAATAAGTGCAGTGTATTTCATTTGTTCAAGATTTTGCTAAGGGTAATGATGCTTTAAAAAACATTTTAATTGTGCATGAAAATACGGCAAGTGACGAAGCTAATGGCGATGCTAATCATGATGATAATAATTATATATTTGCTCTTTGTGCATAAATAATTAAGAGAATTATGAAAGAATTCAATTCTTAATTTTAGTTCAATTAAGCTTTTTTGAATTTTTATAAATTCTTTTTTAATAGAAAATTTTTAACTCTATTTAAGGCGAAACTATGACTCTTTTAGAAGTGTATGTGTTAATGTAAAAATTCGACTCTTTTAAAAATGTTATTGAAACATTATAGATAAAACAAAGCAACCGTAATTTTTTTGGTGTTGTGTTTGCAAAAATCCTACATTAGTACAACATTCGAAATACTTTTGTAATATTTGCTCAACTTACAACCTATCGTAGGAGTTGTAAGTCAAAAGACTTAACAACAGTTAACAGTTAGCACACGTTTTGCCTGATAACTTTTTTTTAGAAGCAATATTTCATTTTTTTATCTAATTATCATTGATTAATATGTCAGTTAATATTTTAAATAACAACCATGTTGATTTCCTTTGAGTTTTATCAAAATGAGTGACAAAAACTATGAGGCACATTTATTCATCAGGTAGTCTCTTGTTGTCAGCTGATTATTCTTTTCTTCACTTATTTTAAATTTCAGCTGTCAAAGTCTATAGATAAAAAACAAATTTTCTCTCCTCTCTCATTTGTTTCAAATGTCAAATTTCATATATAAAAAATATAAACAAAAAAATTCTCCGAACTGTAATTAAGTACCTGATGAATTAATATGCCTTGTGTACATAGTAAAAAATATTTTTAATATTATTGAACAGTATCAGGAAAATTTGACCATTGAAAGATCTACATGATACTGATACTGGAAAAGAAAATTAAAAGCATATTGAAAAGAGCTTCAATAGGTAGAGAAGCAGCTCGGTTAGCTCAGTGCTCTGACTATTTGCTGAAAAGTTAAAACCAATGTAGCCTGGAAAACTTACAAAGACCAAAAAATTCCAGACAAAAATGCTGCAGAAAATTCAGAAGTCTAAAATACAGCATGAAAATTCAAAACAAATTTCACACAAATCTATTCATGTTGTGGACTGCGAAATGTATGTGCTTCCGGGTCAAAAATTTTATGTTGCTAATGCTCCAGCAAATGTTGAAAGTAGACAAAATTTCAAAAAAAAAAAAAACAATTATTGGTGTAGCTAGTTATGTAGTTGCGGCAAAAGAAGTAAGTCACTTGTTGTAGTAGACTCTATAAATACCGAAATAGTATACCTTTTATAAGAGAGCATAATGTGTCCACATATTTTTTTCCCCCGATTTGGCAACATGGTAAGAAAGCTCTGGAGTGGTACTGAAACAACAAGATAGTTTTTGTGATTAATCCTGTAAATTGTCAGGAGTTGAGATCAGTGGAGAGATATTGGGCTCTTACGAAATGAGATTTGAAGAGCACAAAAAAGGTGTCTCACAATATGGAAGTTTTAAGAAAGAGATGCTTAAATTGTTCCAAAAAAGTTACTGAAACAATATTTAATGAAAGGTTAACCAAAAAAACTCTACGAGTTCATAAGATTTGGTTAAATTAATAAGAGCATAATGTGTCAACATATTTTTTCCCCAATTTGTTATCATGGTAAGATAGCTCAGGAGTTGTACCAAAACAACAAGATAGTTTTTGTGCCAAATAAAGTCAATTCTGTAAATTGTCAGGAGTTAAGACCAGTGGAGAGATATTGAAGAATTGAAGAGCACAAACAAAGTGTCACATAATATAGATGATTTAAAAAAAAGATGATCAATTGTTACACAAATGTAACCGAAACAATCTCTAATGGAAGTGTGACCAAAAAGGTTCACGTGTTCATAAGTATTGGTTAAATTAATAAGAATTTTACAAAAAAAAAAAAAAATCAAATCTATAAGATCAACTATTTCCAAATTATTGAATTTTTTATATGTTAAGATTTTTTCGATCTCCCTCCTTGTTTTTGATGATAATTTTTGTACTCATATTAAGTACCAACACATACACCAATTTAACTTTTATTTATCTAATGTCGTACAAATACATCAGAGATGGAAAAGTTAATTCTATCGTGAATTTCTTACGTTCAACTTTATAAAAAAAATTTTAACTTTTAAATTAATTCTTTACATTTTTGTAAATAGTAAAATTTTAATATTTGTTTTAATATTTTTTTTAAAATTTCCATGAAAATTTTTTCACATTCTGTTCCTACAAAAGTTCCCAGAAACCACAGAAAAGAGTTGTTTTTTTTTTCTTCCAGGAAATTATTTTTTCCCTTAAAAGATTCCTAAAAATATATGTAAGACGTGTAAGAAGAACCACTTGTTGCTTTATGTTTTTCGTTTGTTTTTTTTTTTTTTGATCACTTAGTCACCTCTTTTATCTGCATTAATTATCATCTTGGCTGTCGCCACAGTCTTTTAGTGTCTGTAAACGGAAATGAAGCGGAAGTATACATCTATTGATTGTCATTCTAATGGTTTTTTTTTTGTTTTTTTCTAACACTAAATGCAAGATCTTTGACCCTTTTTCTTAAGATCTTTGTTGTTGTCTTTTTTAACAAGAATGCTGCTCAAAGGTTCTTAACATTAAATGCATGTGATTTCTATCTTCAGCTCTTCTTTGTTAAATTCTTTTCACTAAAGAGAGATATAAAAAATGTGTGTATCTTATTACTCAACATAATGTGGTATGAACTTTGTTCGAATCACAAAAACTTTACGGATGTTGTTTGAGTGTATGTGTGTGTGTATGTGTGTGTGTGTTTTTCATTAAGTACTTTTCTATTTCCAATTGGGTTTTAAGATCGGAAGTCATATTTTTGGTGTAAAGTGCTACATATTTTAGAAGCATTCAAATTATTATTTTTATTTTTTTCAGTTTGAAGTTGTTTGATTTAAAAAAAAGGAATATTATCATGAAAAATTTATGTTTTCTAACAAGTTGTTTTTCTTGTGTTCTTTTTAGTGGCTGTTAAAAATTTATTGGAAAAACATTTCAAAATTTCAGACAGAAAAAAAAATACTATTTTGTTAATCAAAAAAAAATATGAAAGGAAAAACTTAACAAAAACTGAATTTTTTCTTAAATTATGAATATCTTTTTGGTAGTTTTTTTTAACACAATAAAAAATATTGGTTTCAAAAAAAAATATTTTAATAAAAATTCCTAAGAAAACAAAATGATAATTATCGTAAATTATATGTAAAAGAAAACAAATAATATTATCGAAAGTTTTCTATAAACAGAGTTGGTTTTTTAAGTTTTTCAACAAAATCTAAAGTTTTTTAAAAAAATAAACATATTTGTTTATAAAACATTTAAATAATTAATTCAATTTTTAAAATGTTAACAACACACAAAAAAAAATTGAGTAGCATTGCAGCATTACATACGATCATATGTATAGAGGAGTTTAGTTAGTTTAGTATGAAAAAAAAACATTTTAGAGCATCCATTCATAAATTATTTTACAAACTGAGTTTGTTGTTTGTCATTTTCGACGATAATGCAATTAACTACTAACCAGCAAATATAAAAACAAATGTAGGGTTTCCCAAAATTAGCTAAATAGAAAACATGCCCTGTTTTTTTTAAACATATGGACGACAGCATAGGTTTTTATATGAAATGGCAGTTTATCCAAATGAACTTCACAATATTACATATGTTCTTTTTTTTTTTGCTTGTTTTTGGAATTTTCCAATGACCCTTTTACTTAATATGTCTGTATTCAGCAGTCACTTTAATTATTTTTAAATATTTTTAAAACTATATTTACACAATAATTAAAGCCGCGTTGCAAACTTTAGTAGCTTTAAAAATGTACTTTAACATATAAAAAAACGCTACATTTTCTATCGCTGCTACAAAATCTAATCAAAATCTTATCAACCATACACACGTGTAAAGTAGACTAGACTGGACCATTAACCCATCAGAGAAGTATAAAAACGACTCTTTGCCACTACTCAATGAATCACCTACACCTCTTAACGACAATTGATGTAATTGTGAAAACATGAATACTTGTCGTTTAATTACAAACTTTTGTTTAAAAATTATAAAGTCCATGATAGCAATACAAAGGACCATGCTATAAGTAGTCTAGTTTAGCTGCAATATACCACGTAATCCTGTATTATCAGCAGGGTACTAACACTAACATTAAATACACAAATTAATAAAACAATTAATTAATATCGTTACGAAAATCGAAAAAAAAAGTTTTTAAATGTTAGCTTAACATAATATTTGACCAATTTATAACCTCTGTTGTATTGATGTATGTCGTAAAAATATTACATACACTCTAAAACTTTATACCAAATTTAGAATCATATAGTGTGTAAATTATTGTTGAAAAAATTCGTGATGTCTAATATTAAATCGATTTTGTGGTTATTTGTAGCAAAAAAACATAATTTGTCTAATTTTACTCAAAAAAACAAATATGCCGTTAAAAGTGTTTAATTTTAAACATATTGTGTTTCAAAGTCAGCTGTATATGCCTAAGTAACATCAAAATGTTGAATATCAAGCATATCTGTCTAAAAACAGCAGAAAAATGTTTAAACAAAGCTACAAAAGAAAGAAGAAGCATAAAAGTGTAAACGCTTCAATAGAAGCACGCCATATTTTTCGATAGTGATTAAAACAAATTTATTGTGTTTAAAGTAATTTAAAGTTTATAATTATTTGTTTCTTTATGTAGTATTTATACTCTGCTTTGATTATATATAAAATAGTGATAAGATAAAGTTAAGTTATAAAATTAAAAAATGTTTGTGAGCAAAATTTTTAAAAGAAATTGCAAAGTTTAAAAATTTATAATTTGCATTCGTACTCACATAAAGAAAAAAAAAACAATGTGTTTAAGTGTTTGTATTTAAAATGCCGAAAAATATTTAGCAATTATAATTACTACGCAGTACATTTCACACGGAATCACTCTTCTATGGGCCTCGACCGCAAAAATAATTTGCGTTCTCATAATCAGATCAGATGTTTGCTGAACTTTTGCCATTTTTTTACGCTCATCTTTAAAGAATATAAAGTAATGTCTGCATTTTCTTAAACCTAAGTTTATAAGACTCTTAAATATATATCCTTTTTGTATTCCACAGTTTGGCTCCACGATGGACGAGGTTAAAGACAATATAGAAATAGTTACTTTGGGATACCTATAGTTGGTAAACGTCGTTTTTATACTTGATTTAAATTTAAAAAAAATTGTTCTAAATTAAATTTTTCATTTGTACTTTTAGAAATATCCATAGAGAAAGGTCGTCCGCTGCTTATATTTGGTTTGAAAAGGAGATTACATCGAAGGCGAAGGATTTTAATATACTTAGTCTAGTTTTGCAGTTGCTTTGCTATTGTTATTATATATTTAACATTGGTTATCCTAAGGATATATCGCAAACTTTTGAGATTTTATTTTTAGATTTTATCCCTCGCAAATGAGAGGCAAAAAGCTTCATATTATTATATATTATTTGTGTATAATGTTTTGTTTTTTTACAAAATACAAAAATTTCACGCATTTGTTATAAAAGAAAAAATATTAAAAATTAAACAAAAATGGGAAGAAATTAAACACAATTTGTGTAAAAAATTTAAACATTTTTTGTTCCAAATTAAACAAATTATGTTCAAAAATCAACACTATGTTTAAAAGAAATAGTTGTGTAATTTTAGGTCGACAATAGCTTGTAAAGTGTTGCCTACTATTATCGACCTAATTTTCAGCAAAAGTGTTTTAGAGTGTAGACTTGTTTTTGGTTGCATAATATTTTTGTATAGCAACAAAAACATTATTATTTCTTACAGCTGAGGTTGTAAATTAAGCAATTATTTAAAATGCTGTTTGTTAAAATAAATATATGCATAGTTGAAAGCAAGTGATTAATGATTCAATTATGGCAGATTAAGTAAATTTATATATACAATACTGAACAGCTGAAAAAATCTGTAACCTTAATAAAACATGCAACTGTTGATCCAATAGGCATGATAACTTTTGGTAAGGTAGTAAGTAACATATAAAAATAAATATTTTTAAAGATTTATAGAAATCTTTAAACTTTGATAGACTGACAAAAGAGAATACGATACAACACTACGTTTGTACGAACACAACACGTATGGTGATTCTATTACTACAATTGTTAGGAAAACAAATTTTTTATCACAAATAGAAAAATTCCAATTCTTTATAAATGAAAAATATTTAAAAATTACAAAAAATCAGAATCTGCTAAAAAAAACTTAATATAAATTAAAATGAAATTTCGAATATAAAATATTAAAAATAGCAACACATGGCCCAGTGTAGCGATCATATTGTATAGCCAATACAAACCTACTGTTGATAACGGACCACAGAAAAAAAAATAGGTTTGTTCGACGTTAATCCGTTTAAAGTCTGATAAAATGAGAGTAAACAAAAAATTCTCTCAGAAAACGATAAACTTATCCAAAATTTTTGGAACGCAAAAACCACATTTCAAGCCCGAAAAAAACTGTCAAAATTTTGCAGCTGTTGTTCAGAGGTCCAGGTTGATATTCTCCCAGCCGGCTTACCGCCGTCGCCAAATTATTTTGTTCGGATGAAACGCATCAGGCTCGACTGATGGCGTTAAATGCTTAGCAAAGTCCCTTTTTATACCCTTCACACAGTGAAAAAAGGTATATATAGGTTTGTCATTTCGTGTGAAATTTCTACAATTTTCATTTCCGACCCCATAAAGTATATATTTTCTGAAAGCTTATGAATAGGGGAGTCGATTAAGCTCTGTCAGTCTGTCCGTGTGTATGTTGAAATCAACTTTTTGAAGCCCCCCGACATAGCTTGGACGCGGGTAAGGTTTTAGAATATATTCGGCAGTAGATCGGTACTGAAAATCAGAAACATCGGTACATAAACAACTGAGATATGAGCAAAAACCCACGACCACCTCGATTTTTTTTCACAAAAACAACATTACAACAACAACATACATACATACAAACGTGTATACTGGTTAGAGTAAACGTGGCATGGAATCCCAGCTGAGCGAAAAAAAAAATTTTTTTATATATTTTTTTAAAATTTTTTTTATTTTTTATTTTATACATATATTATTTATATTTTTTTTTGTTTTATATTTATTATTTATATTTTTAATTTTTTTTGTTTTATATTTATTTAAATTTTAAGTATTTATTTTTATTTTTTTTTTTAATTTTTTTTTTATTTTTTTTTTTTTTTGGTTTTTTAACGTACATACGTAAATTTAAAATTTTACAATGGGATGTTTTTATATATGTATGTTTTTTATATGTGTGTACGTATTTCATATGGGATGAGTGGGGATACAAACTACTGTTGTTGCATGACTACACGTTGTGAAGGGTATATAAGATTCGGCACGGCCAAATATATAGCACTCTTACTTGTTTTTGGTTAATACTGACTTGAAACGAATCAGTTGCATTTGGTAGAGGTGCTCTGTGATGGTTTGGCTTAATTTGAGCAGCTTATTTTAACATAGGACCCTTTTGGTTCTACCTAATACAGATCATTACCTTAGCGCCATAGATATTTAGCATTGGTGTCGATTCTGCTGGTTGGACCGGCTTCTTGATTGTTCGTTTTTCACCAACATTTTGGACATACAAAATTATTTTTCAAGGTTTCTCGGCTTTCTTCGTCCTGCTTGAGTAGAAAAAAAAGTTGCAAGCTTCTGTTGAGTTTGACAACTTAACTATTCTAATTACCCACTTCTAAACCACAAAAACCATCTCTCGCACATTAAAACTGATGCAACACATTTACCATAAGTTTCGGTGAGCAATTGGTGTGCTTTAGCAGCATTTTTTCAATTTAGAAAAACAAAGCAAAACTTAATGAGAATAAATAGGAGACATGTACTCTTTAAAATAACAAAAACCGCGTTCAAAACATACGCCATCTTCGCATATAACAGGTTATTTAAAGATGAATACTATAACATAAGTTATGAATGTAAAATTCCCGAAGAAATTTGTAGGGGAGTTAGGTGAAATCATGGGCCTATTAAAATCAATAGGACTCGTATTTTAGCCAATAACTGACTTCTACCTAAATTCATTGAAATAAATTCAAAATTACAAACCCTACTAAATGTGTGTACAAAAAATGGAGGCACAACCAGACAGACAGAAATGTAAAAAGAAATTTTAAACCAATGCGTATTTAATAAAGTGAGTATGTTTGTTTTGTTACAAATTACGGAACCAACGCACTAGCCTTTTCCCATTTGTGGTAGTGTAGTTAAAAAAAAATATAACGGCAACACTATGCCTGATTCTAAGATGCATACATTCATGTTAAGGCATCTCATATTAAAGCAATGACGCATGTATGACATACGTTTAACGGCAGATCAATATTCTCTTTTTTTAAGTTTTTTATTTTTTTTATTTTTTAAATTCTAAGATGATGTTGCACCATTAATGAGGCATACTATAATGCACATGCATTTTTCTCTTGTTTCGCTTGTTCGCATTGTCTGATTTCTGTTGTTTGTAAATGCATTTAATATTTTTTCATTTCTTTCACTATAATTATGCTTCAACGCCTCCTCTAGAGGCGATTTGGGGAAAAAAAAAACTACAAATAAATAAAAAAAATATATATTTTTTATACATACAAACATACACACTTTTGTTTATGCATATAATTTTTCTTTATTTCAATATGTCTTTTTGCTTGTTTAACATATTTTAAATAGATTTTGATTTTTGTTGTTGTTGAGATATTTTCTTTCTCTTCTCGTATAGGATTTGTGGTTTGAATGGAAACAACTGTTGTTGTTGCAAGAAAATATTTGAATGTGTAGTCAGTTTTTGTTGCATTTGTTTTTTGCTCGGTGTATTTGTGTAGGTGCCATCTGTTTGTTATCTCTAGTTCCGGTTTTCATTTGAAAAACAAATAACAAAAAAAATGCATTTAATGCATTTTAGGGTCCATTGTTTAAAACAAAATTTATGTCATTGATAGGGCCTTGTCAAAAATGAACAAAAAATAATCTATAAGTTTCTAATGATTTACAACAGACAAAAGATGGTGCAAGAAAAAAGATTATAACAGATTGGTTGGAGGAACAGGTGGTTTTTATAGAAAAAAAAAAGAAAAAATAATGAGAACAAAAACGTTAAAAAACTGGCAATCTCTTTAGAATAAAGAAAAATTAACTAAATCTAGACTTAAAATATATAAGAATTATCTTATAATATTGACAGCAAAATTTTATTACTTAAATGAAAATATTTGAAGCCACGTTTCAAAAAACTCGGTTGTAAGTGAATGTTAAATTTATGAAAAAATGTAGAGCAAGTTTAAAAAAAAAATCTCTATAATTTCTAACACATGTTCCTCTTCTTTACTTAAGGTTTTTTGTTTTAATTTATGTGGCAACACTTAACAAGTGCCTATGGAATAAGTAATGACACTTATACCACCTGCTGTGACTGATACTAAGTTAGAAACACTAATTCTTTATTGGGAAAAATCTAAAACTGGTAATGATTTCTAACAATTGTCGCCCCCTAATGCAACCAACGGTTTTTATAGAATGCCATGGCATTTATGTGTGACATATGTTTGAACGCTCAATCTTTTATCATCGAATAGGCGTCTCTTTAAAAGTTAGGAATCATTTGTAAATATACTTTCCCATAAAGGGTCGTTAGTTTTTTATTTGTTTATTTTATCTTTTTTTTTTTAAGAAAAACATAATTTTTTTAAAATGAGAGACAGACACAGCAGATTGTGTGGAAGTAGTTTTAAGTGTTTCGGAAGTAACGGAAGTAAAAGTATGTCGGCTCAGCACTTCTTAAGAAATGATACATATGGGCGGATATTTATTCACATGAACTTTTGGATGATTTTCTTTTTAAATACGTTCGTATGATAGTATTGTAGTAAATGTCATAGGAAGATGATAAAAACATAAATTATTTTTTTAAGAAAAAGTTTGAGTATTAGGTGGGGGAAAATGTAATATACATGCCAGCATTAGAAGCGCACCTGTTTTCAACAACACTTTTAGTTGATAAGTTTACAATGAAATCGAATTAAAAATTTAACAGTTATAATAATCTCACTCTAGAGTTATGAAAAATGTTAAAGAAATGGGTTTGGCGCATGCACCAACAGATCGCATGTCCCTAAGTTTGAAATTGTTTTATGTGACCTCTAACTGAAACAGTTGAGAAACAGAGAGAATAATAGAAAAATAAATAAAAGCAGATTTCATTCTGAATGTGAAAAGTACTAAGCTTAGCCTGAAAGTCATTTAAAGTTATATATCGTTGTGGATTGTAAAACGAATTTATGAAAGAATTTGCTTTTGTTGCATTTATCACGGCCCGAAGGAAAGTACGCCTAGTGAATTAATAACCGCTCAACTAATAATTGTCGCAGTTGTAAGAATATATAGAAATTAAAAGAAAAGTAGAAATTCTTTCTACATTCTGTGCAAATGTCTAAAAGCTTTAAGAGCTAAAGAATATAGATTTTTTAGTCTCTTTGCAATATCAAGGTCTAGACTTAATAGTCTATGGATGTAAGATGGGCTCTCGGTTGGATACGATTTTAACTGACGACTGGTGCAGTCTTGTCGAAGCAGATTATTTAATTCTATTGGACATAAATCAAACTAAAAATACCTGTTGTCCTTTAAGATTCATGAGTCGATTACTGACAGCAGCCAAACTTAAGTTGCGCAGCCATTAGTCAAAACTGGTAGTACAGATGTCAACTGTCAATTCAATATAAAAAATATAAAAATATATTGGCAACCTAAAAGTTGTAGTTGTCAGCTGTCAATGCAAATTAAGTTAACCGATCTATACGATTCTTAAAATGTAATCTATTTTAGTATTTTTCTTCTTCTAGTAGAAATGAAAATTTTTTCTACAATTATTATTTTTTTCTTGTAAAGTTTAATTTTTATAACTTTAATACGACAGATTCAATCCAAAGATTTTGTAGAATTATTTTAAACCTTGTTTTGTGTTTGAACATATACAAACCGGATGTCCGGAAATGATAATTTACTAAACGGAAGTAATTTCTCTAACCCTTAACTCTAATGCTTCTGCCAGCACTAACTTTATTTAAAAATTTGCTTTAATATTTTCAAGATTTCGAAACATTTCTAATCCCCTGTTTTTAAAAACATAAATCCATAAATTGTATTTTTAGTTGTTGCTTCGTTATCAAAGGGAAGTGTAATAAGAAACAGGTAAATTCTTAAGTATGAAAGAGATTTAAGTCTTCCTCATTTCCTGGGGTATTAAAATCACATTTCTCTGTAGATTTACAAACAAGACAGAGAGTGTTTTTTACAATACTGACAATAGTTAAAATGTTTCTAGAATTTTAATGTTTTTTTTTTTCTTTTTGATCTCGTCTTATGCTAAAAACGGAAGTAATTTTTATCTTTTAATAAACCAAAAAAAAAAAAAAAAACAATGTTCGTTGCATTTACTTCCGCATTGTATTTAATTTATTTCCTTAAAATACCTTATAAGTACCTAAAACAAGAGAAAGAGAGATGGAGAGAGAGAGAGAGAGAGAGAGAGAAAGTGCGAATGTATATATAGTTTTAATATCTTACAACTAAATACTTCCGCTTTTTACTTCCGGATTTAAAAAGGCAGGCAGACAGCTAGATAAAGGTGCAATGGTGGAAGTAGTTAGAAGAATAAGGAATTTTTAATGAAATTCTTAACCCAAAATTTTACTTGCATACATACACTAAACAAACATACATTTAAATACATACGTACATATGTAGATGTAAAAAAAAAACGGAAGTAATTTGTATAGTTTTTTAAAACCAGCTCTCGATAAACTACCTTACACTCATTTGCTGGCTTTCTCTCTATCTTGCGTTCCTGCACATTCGCAAATATTTTCTTCCCTAAAAACTAAAATAAATCCAGCTTTATATTCATTAAATATTCTTTAGTTAAACACAAAACTAAGCAAATTTTATATGGTTCCTTTGAAATTTGTAATCTTTTTTCTCATTCATGCTGACTTGATTTTGTCCCTCTACTTCCTCAATTGTTATCTAATTTGCACTTGTGTGTAATAAACAGCAAAAATTTGGAGAGAGAGAGAAAAAAATCCGGAAGTAAATATAATAATCATCTATGCGGCCTGGTATTTGGACTACCTGTTGACAAGAACAAAATACCAACCAAAAAAATTCTTCTTTTATTTTTAGCTCAAAGCGTTGCTTAACTCTTCTTTAGTGTTTTGTTTTTATTGTTGTTAATTTTGCTGTTATCCTGGCCTGACCTAAATTCAAAAAAAAAATAAAATAATAATAAAACATTATCCCTAAATCTCGGTATTCCAACACACCTGCTTGTTATAGTGTTTTTGTGTTTTGCTGTTTTGTTTTGTTTTCTTTAATTTACAATCCTTATTCAAATGTTTCGCTCTCCCTCTCTTTTTCTGGCTTATAACAAATATCCTTGTAACAAACTCTTATACACAACAGATTTTTTCTTTGTATTTTTTTTTTATACAATTATGTGCTGCTTATTATGTAGTCTTACATTGTATTTATCTTTTGGTTGTTTTTTTTGTTTTTGTTTGTTTGTTTGTTTGTTCTTTTCCCTATATAAAATGATCGTAATATATTGAGGGAAATATATACAGGATATTAATATATTCACATGTCTGTAGCTTTGTAAAGATATATGTTGTCCTGGGTAAAAACTGAAACACATGTTTGAAAATAACGTGGGAATCACGTTATATGAAAGCGGGAGGGTGTTGTTATTGTTGTTCTTGTTTTTATTTCTCTTTGTACGTTACATGGAATTTTCAATCAAATATTGATTGAGGACGGTGTTAAAAAGGGTTGAAATTTATTTAAATGATTACTTTAGATTGTCAATTATGTCCGGGGTAACCTATAATTTACGAGGCAGGTAATGCTAACCTTTTCATTATCATTGTTAAGACTAAGATTTTTTTGTATCTAAGGTATTAGGTATCTGTAATTTCCTTTAGTATCTGATACTTATTTAAAAAAAAAAATATTTTAAAACGACTTATCGTTTAAAAAGAATATGTTTTGATAAGACTACAGATAGAATATGAGAAAGTTGCTTAATCTAACTCGTAGCCATTAGGAATTTTAATGTATTGCTTAGGGCAGTTAGTATATGGTGTTTCGGACATTTGTATTATTAGCAATTAAGATCGGATATAATTCAGGGAAGTGGAAAGCTGTTTTCTATGTTCTTACTTAATAACAACTGTGATGGTGATTATTAAAGGGGAGTCCAAATTGACTTACTTGCTGTCCTAGCGCCCAGTATATGCATAATACTGCCAGCAGCTTTCAAATGTCTCTCGATAGCAGTTTATAATTTGCATACTGCATATTTTGTTAAACGAGGGCGATGATGTTATTTCCATGTAGACAATTTTGCCACTTATTTTTGAAGTTTGAGTTTTGAACAACCCTAAAGAGACTAACTAATTGGAGGTCAATCTCATAAACTAGGGGGAAAATTTCAATCTCATGCAAGAAATTAATAGTTTCACAAGCAATGTGGCATTTGGTTAAAATCAATGTATTCAAATTAAAGTAAAAATAACTGTGTTATCATTTCGACCTATTGAACCTCTATAACACTTACTGCACACACTACATTACTGGTGTTTATAAAAAAAAACTCTCTTTGCTTTGCATGGCCATGTGACTTCAGTTTCTGCGTGAATCGGACTTTGAAACGATACAGATGCAGATTTTTAGTAAGAGCTTCTCGAAATATAAAATTTGTGTCTACGACGCCGAATTGATATTTCAAGATATTTTGGGATCTTTAATTAAGGCATAGGGAAACATAGAAACAAATCTATACTATATAATAAGATTGTTAAAAAATACACTATGCGTGTGAAATATTTTGTAAAAAATTTAATGGCGGTATATCTGTGGCTTGGAGCTAAAAGGGCCAATGTCACTTTTTTGCTCTTTTCAGTTAATCATTGCATTAGATTTGTTTTCTTGCTCTTTTTCAGCTTAAGTCATACTTAACCCAGAACATCTTCATAAATAAAATGCTGGCCAATGTCACTATGAAAGCACATGTAAAAGTTATATTTCCATTAAAATTTTTCCAAAATTAAATATTTTGACATTGACCCTTTTAGCTCCAAACCACAGATATAAACAAAGGTTAAATTGGTGTATGTGTTGGTACTTAATATGAGTCGATAAATTATCATCAAAACAAGGAGGGAGATCGAAAAAATCTTAACATATGAAAAATTCTAAATAATTTAACCAATACTTATGAAGTCGTGAAACTTTTTTGGTCATACTTCCATTAGAGATTGTTTCAGTCACATTTGTGTAACAATTTGATCTCTCTTTTTTAAATCATCTATATTATGTGGCACTTTGTTTGTGCTCTTCAATTCTTATTTAGCAAATGCCCAATATCTCTTCACTGGTCTTAACTCATGACAATTTACAGGATTGAACTTATTTGGCACAAAAACTATCTTGTTGTTTCGGTACCACTCTAGAGCTATCTTACCATGATGCCAAATTGGGGGAAAAAAATGTTGACACATTATGCTCTCTTATAAAACATAAAAGTTGTTCGTGAAAGCAAGATTTACACTTGCTCAGTCTTTGCTGTTTTAGATTCATGGCATGTCATCATGTAGGTACGTACCTTCTTGCTGTTTATGAATATGTTCGTGCAACGTACAGTAAACAAACGAAAACCTTCTCGTTACATGTATTCGTAACATACAATATAGCAACTTTAACAAAGCCAAACACATTTTTTAGTCATGTACATACATACACACATACACATATACATAAGTGTATCCTGTTTTTATTGTTGTTGTTGTTTTTTAAATAGAATTTTGTTTATGAAATCTCAATAAACATCAGAGATATACCTGGTTTGTTGCTTATATCTCAACTTTTCAGAGGTCGAAATTGCTGATTTTCAATTATTGCAGATTTTCAACAACATCACAGCGTATCTGATAAATTGATACCCCATATACGAGTCTGTGGGATATATGGGGTCCTCAAAAAGCTTATTTCAACGCTCACGGACGAACAGAGGGACGTTGTTGAATCGACTTATATACCGCTCTCAAATTTCGGAATACATACACTTTATGGGGTTGTAAATGAATACTGTCGAAATAATAAACGGAATGAAAAAATTATAAATACTTTTTTATACTCACGTGTGAAGTGTATAATGGATAAATAAATTTATACACAGACGCGACAGTAGGAAAAATAGGAAAAATATTAAAATATTTCATTTGGACTAACAATTATATCATAATTTATCTTAAAATGGTTAAATGGAAATATATTATTGGGGCCGACAATGCGGACCGGGCTCAGTTAGAATATAATAGAACCTGTTTTTTATACACTTCACACAGTGAAAAAGGGTATATATAGGTTTGTCATTCCGTGTGAAATTTCTACAATTTTCATTTTCGACCCCATATATTTTCTGAAAGGTTATGAATAGGGGAGTCGATTAAGCCCTGTCAGTCTGTCCGTCTGTCCGTGTATATGTTGAAATCAACTTTTTGAAGCCCCCCGACATAGGTTGGACCCGGTAAGAAATATTCGGGAGTAGATCGGTATTGAAAATCAGAAGCATCGGTACATAAACAACTGAGATATGACCAAAAACCCACGACCACCTCGATTTTTTTTTTCACAAAAAAAACAACATTACAACAACAACATACATACATACACACGTGTATACTGGTTAGAGAAAACGTGGCATCGAATCCCAGCTGAGCCAAACAAATTTTTTTTTTGAATTTTTTTTAAATTTTTTTTAAATTTTTTTTTTATTTTTTTTTTATTTTTTATTTAATATATTATATATATTTTTTTAATTTTTTTTTTATTTTTTTTTTGTTTTATATATATTATATATATAATAATTATTTCTTTTAAATTTTTTTTTAATTTTTTTTAAATTTTTTTTTATTTTTTTTTTTTGTTTTTTTAACATACATACGTGAATTTATAATTTTACAATGGGATGTTTTTATATATGTATGTTTTTGTATGTATGTACGTATTTCATATGGGATGAATGTTTAACAATCTTTATTTTACAATATTCGAAAAAGAGTGAGAAATATATTTACTATTTAACTATTTTGTCAATATTTCTTTAAAACATACATATATGTATGTATGTATGTATATCGGGTTTAATATAAAAAGGGAGTACCTTGGTTTGTTATCACTTTACAGAAGTGAAAGAAAAAAACTGAATAAAATTAAAAAGAATGAATGTGGCTATTAATCCATTTTTTCAACTATAGATCACTCCCAGAAAATATTAAAAATCAAGATACGCCTTTTTATATTAAACGATCGTTATGTATAATTTAAGAAAGACGCCCAGTTATAAATAAAAAAATTTTAATTACAGAATCGCTGTAAGCGCTGTAATTTTAAGGGATTTTTTGAGTTTAACATATTTCTAAATTATGCATGCAAACATACATACATACATATATCTCAAACAAATGCCGATAAATTAAATAAGATTAAGGTGTTTTACAGTTTTTGGTAACAAAATTTATTTCGTGAAGAAAATACTAGATAAAAGGCTTAAAAACGGGTTTTATATGTCTGGCTTAAGAAAGCAAAATTTCAAAAATTTTACTAATCGATTTGTGTGTTGTACAATCCAGTCATGAATGAAAAAAAAAACTCATATGTTTTAAGTTCATTGCCTCTTTCAAAATACATATTGTTGAACTTATGTATTTCATCACATTAAAGCTAAGATCTCAAATTTCAATCAAAGTTTAAATTTTTTTGAGCATATGAAAAATGAAAAAAATTAAACTAAACAGTATTTAAGAAATACGCTACAATAAAAAAAACATTAAAATAAAACTATACACCTTATGTTTATGGGGACATACAGACAACCTTCATATGAATTTGATATGTTTAGACATAAACTTCAAAAGACAAATTAAATTTAAATAAAAAAAAATCCTTCTAAAAAGATTCAGTACAATGAGTGCATGTGATGTTTTACATGACAACATGACAAGACAGCCCCAACAAACATGGTATGTACAAGTAAGCGAATGAGTGGGTCAGTCATTTAAAAAAAAAATTCCTGGACATAATGTATATTAAAGCTTAAATAACCTAATAAAGCTCAAATTACTCATGAATTCCCACTAAAACAATGAAAAATAACAACGACAAAAATGCATAAAACAGTACAGAGACAAAAGAAAGAAAAAAAAAATGTCGAGAGAGACCTTTAAAGAAAAGCAAAAGTAAAGTTTTTTTTTACAAGTGCACATTCATAGAGTGAACCAAAAAAAATAAATTTTTTATATTAAAGAGTATTTTTTATATAAAACTTAAAAAAGGAAAGCTTTGAAAGCCATTATTACCTTCAATCATAAATAACAATTTAAATAACAGTAAAGCCTTCAAGCTCATATAAGACTCGTTAATGATATAAGAATTTAAGTTTTTAAAAGATCAAAGTTTTTTTTTTTTTGCTGGATACCCTAAACTAGATTTTCTAAGAATTTTTGTTTGTTGATGTTAATTTTTTTTTCGCTTTTCTTTCAAACAAACTCCAAAGGTATGCACAATTGGTATGTTGCAGCATTATTTTATTTTTTGTATTTTTGCTGTATATTTGAATCAAATTGTATGCATATCAGCCATAAGAGCATTAAATTGCATTTGGCAACGGTTGGTTTAATGTAAAGAATTTCAAATTTCTTGTCATTTTGTTTTTGTTTTTTCTTAATTCACACACACACACACACACACACACACACACACTAAACTACACACAAAATACTTGACTGCATTTCAGAAAATACTCAAACAACACAGAGCGCCAAACAACAAAAAGAGATAAAACTTCCGGTGCTTTATGCAACTTACACTCGTACACACACACACACGCATACACACCAACGTAATAAAACAAAAATCTTAGGAATTTCAAAGAAAAAATATTGCATACTTTAACGTACCTTTAGAAATTCCTATTGGTATGTTATTATTGTACTTAAACTTTTGTTGTTTTGGTTGTTGTTGTTGTTGCTGCTGTTATGTTGATGTAACTAACTTCAAGACAATTGATTGTGTTTTTGCTTATTCACTAAGTTTTCTGTTATTATCAACATCCAAAGCATTGCAAGTTCATTTAACTAGAAATAGTAGGGGAAGCCTTTTAATCTTTTGAAGCTCTTCCTTTGTATTGTTCAAACACGACTTGTTAACTGAATTTCCGTTTGCCAAATATACTCAAGCATCGTATCACATCCCAAAATAAATACATTTCCACGCAACTACATAAAAACGATATTCATTAACAAAAGCATTTGTTACAAAAACAAGAGGGGGGAGAGTTTGGAGGGGATGGTGTTTGCAGTGGTGTAGAAGAGTTAAATACAAACATACATAATTATGTACATATATGTAAATGCATATTGTTGTCATAAAGTTAAATTTTAAGTGCAGAATCACGTTTCACTTTTAACAAGAGAGATGCAATGAACCGTTAGCGTGTGTGTGTGTGTAAAAAGTATTTTTGTTGAGAAATTTAACATATAAAGTGGTTTTTAAAGTTAGAGATGTTTGTTTTTTACAGATATTTTATTGGAGATATAAAGAAAAAATATTGCACTTTCAAAATTCGTCAAAAATGTTGTACCTTATTAGCAATTTGTAATAATTTTTCTATTTAAAAAATATTTTGAATGAATACATCTTAAATATAGAGATGTTAGATGATCCTTCTCTCTCTCTCTCTCTCTCTCTCTTTATCGCCACTTAGATCCCTACTTTGGACTTTGTTAGCTTATTCACGTATCAGGAAATTTAACTTTATAACCAAAAGACTGTTTAATAAAGTCTCCCTACAGTTTCATTGTAACCAAACCAGTGGTCTGTTTAAACAAATTCTTAACTACAAAAATCTTTCTAGTCTATAAAGGTGCCATTGACTTGTAATATTACAAGGCATTACTATTGTTGATTCAAGAATAATAAGTTCTGGGAAATATTTTTTAATTAAAAAAAAAAATATTTTTATAAATATAAAATCAACAATTAAACAAAACAGAAAACGACACGACAACAACAAAACCTTAGTAAGTAAAAAATAAAAAGGGCACATTCCATTAGATATTAGCTCATCACTTTTATCAGCAACATTAAGAACATCAACAACAACAGCATCATCGTGAATTATAATAATGACGATCTTCATTATTCAACATTGCCTACCATGCACAATGGCATGTTTTAGCCAAAAATTCTTGAGGTTTATAAAACAAATGTTGAATGGGAATTTGTTTTTCGACAAAAATAAACTAAATATGAATATGGGGCTAAAATTGAGAAATTTTTAAATTTACCAGATCCTATTTGAAACTATTATTCATCTTCATTAGAAAATGGGAAGCATAGCATTTATTTTTAAAATTTTTATTCTAATAAAATGACGTTTTCTTTATGGTCATATGCTGTCAGATTTTCAATAAATTTTTGTCAGCTGATGGATGAATATAAAAATTATAACCAAACTGTATTAACAACAGAAGGGAATATGAATATAAAGAACTCGTCATCTTAAAAAAAAAAATTAAAAATAAAGAGAGTTGTATTTTATATTTCACTTATGGGTACTATTAATGCGATAAACGCCGAACAGTGAATTCCTGTGCGTTATAAATACGACGCCATGTGTGTTTGTTATAATAATAAATGAAATAAAAAAAAAAAAATAGTAACAACATAAATTTCGATAAGCAGTTTAAATAAAATAAATAATTTTTAAATTTGTAAACTTTTTATTTCTAAATGTTTTTTAATAACTTTTTCGTTCAGAGAAGCATTTGAGAAAGCGGTTAAATAAAATCAATTTTTTATATATCTAATATATTAAATTCACGTGCCACAGTATTTGTCACCAAACTCCTCCGAAACGGCTAAACCGATTTTAATGAATTTTTGCATACACTTCTATAGGTCTGAGAATAGGTTTATAACTTTTTTTTATATTCCTTAATGAAGTGGGCGTAGCACATCCCATACAAAGTGAATTTTTAACAGCATATATCTTGATTACTATGAAAGGGAGAGCTTTGAAAATTGTGCGACATCAGTTGTTGTTACTGTTTGTAGCCGTGCCGAAAATGGGCAGGATCGCATAAGTGGGCGTGGTAGCTGCGATACAAAGTGAATTTTTAATATCATATATCTTTAGAACTATGACAGGGAGAGCTTCTTAAATTTATGTGAGGCCTTCTATTATTAGTGTGAATAGCCATGCCGAAAATGGGCGGGATCGGATAAGTGGGCGTGGTAGCTTCAATACAAAGTGAATTTTTAACATCATATATCTTGAGTACTATCACAGGGAGAGCTTTTTTAATTTGAATGAAAAATGAATGAAAAATGTTATTGAAGCCATCATTTAAAATGGCAAATTTCGAGGCGAAATTGTATTACTGCCGCGAATTCCTATTATACCCACAGATGTTCCAATAGAATTTAAACGCCTTCAATTTCCAATTAGATTGGCATTTGCAATGACTTTCAATAAGTCTCAAAGCCAAACAATGTTTGTCTGTAGTTTAGATTTGAGCACATTATGTTTTTCACACGGACAATTATATGGGACGTGCTCTCGAGTGGGCAAACCATCCAGTTTGTTTGTGTTGGCAAAAGATGAAATAACAAAAAATATTGCACACTGTGTTGCATTAAGGGATTGAGATTGTTTTTTAGTAATATTGTCATAATTAGCGATATGTATATAATTTTAAAGAATCATTTTTAATAAATTAAAAAATTAAATATTTGGTGTTTTGTTATTTTTATATTCCGTCACCGTTCACAGCGCTCTCTACCTCTTTCACTTATATACCACATCCCTTACATACTTACAATAAGTTATTTTTTTTTAGCAAAATATTCTCTACAAATAATTTATATGACAAAACAACGTTTGTCGGGTCAGCTAGTATTGTTTATAAAATATTGTACGAAACCAATTTTTATTAACAAAATATACTTTTCAATTAATAAGCTTTTTATAGAAAGTCTCAGTTCAATTTAAAAAAGATTATTCGTTTGTAATTTTTTTAAATTAAACTTTTTCAAATTGTTTATTGGGTTTATTCAGCCCTTAATCTTGAGCCGAAAAAATAATTTCATTATTTTGTATTTTTATGTGTGTTAAAGTATAAAATTTATAATGCACCACTGTGCATCAATTTTTAACTTCAGTAACAAAAAAAAAAGAAAAAAAAAAAAGAAAAAGAAAATTTGTTACTTCCTCTTTAGATTTTTGTTTCTATGCTTGTTTGTATGTCTTTTTTCTATGCAAGAATATTTCAGTTCTTGCTTCATCAATAATTATGCCTCAAATTAAAATAATAATTATTTTAGTGGTCGCCGCTTCGTAATACCCCTTGGGGTCTGCAATTAAAAATCAAAGCACAAGAGCAAACGTTAAACGATTAATATTTGTGTTGCTTAAGAAAAAGCTCAGCAGCAATGTGAAGAATAGCCACAACAATAACAACCGTAAATACTTGTAACATTTGTCAACACGCACATGCAGAAAGTGGAGAAAAAAGAAACGCGTGCAATTGTGGACTCTTGTAAGTCATTGATTTATACACTTTAAGATCAACAATTGGCATCTTTACAATCCATAGACATCAAACGACGATATCAATGTTAATGCTGTTGTTGTAAATATTGAAGATTTTTATCTGTTTTTGTTTTGTTGTTATTACGTATGAAATATTGTCAACAGAGAGTTGCTGCTGCTTCAGCACGTAAAAGCTTATGCCGGATATCCGTTAGGAAAAAACCCCCAACCAACAAAAATATGAATTATTAACCAAAAGACAGGAAAATAAAAAGAAAATATTTATAAAAAATAACATAAGTTATTGAAAATATAGGAAAATTGCATGTTGTCAGGCAATAGACAAGACAGGCCCAATGGGAAGAAGATTCTACAAATTTTGTTGTATTATGCATTGAAAATTGATTAATATTGTGTTTTCTCTGCACAGCTAAATATCAAATTTACCTAAAACTCCAATCCAATCTACTTGGAATTAATTTCTACGTGAAATAAACACTGTTAGATCGTCATGTGTTTAAGGTAAGCAGAAGGTAAATTGTTTAAACGTTGAAATAAATTTTTTCGCATCAACATAATAACTTAAAGTTGCGATTAGTGAAAATGTCGAAGCAAAAAAAAAAAACTTTTAAGCTATAAAAATATAGAAGAAAAGTTTTCAAGTGAAACTTTGTTTTATATTCCTCACATTCCTTTATTTTGTATTTTTATTTCCCATCACAAAAGTTTCAATACTTTAAGAAAGGTGCCGATTTAATTTTTTAAAGGAAACTTTGTAGCTCCTAACAGTATGCTAATGTAAGTTTCATTGGAATTAATATTTTTCATAATGCAAGATAACTGGGGTAAATTACGTCATACAAACGCAATCGTAATTTTACTCAAACGTTCGAGTTGTCTGTGGTATTTTAAATCACAATTTTAATATGACGATCGCGTTGCTATGTCGTATTTCGCCACTTGGTTTCAATAAGAAGATAAAGTGAGTAGAAACTACAAAATCGTAAATTATACATTTTAGTTAAAACTTTATACATTACCACAATCAAAGAATTTTCTCCCTCTACCTTAATAATAAGTTTTGAAAAACGAAGCATTTTTAAATATACTTTAATGAAATTTGTTGTAGGAAATGTTTGCTGTACATATACAAAGCCAATTGTTTGTGTTCGTAATTGGTTAAAGATTTCGCTTGCATTTCAATTAAAGTCCAAAATTGGGCTTTAATTTATTTATTCTTTTTTTTTTTTGTATTTAAAATCCAAATGAAATAAGTTTTATAAAAAATCAAAAGTGTTTGTAGATTTTCTTCAAAGCTATGAACTTATCATAACTGGAACTCTCGCATACAACATTCAAGATAAATTGAACACAAATAAATTTCACAGCTATTTTCCGTGTGAGGCACTTTAAACATATTCGTGATGTAAGTGATCCGACAATTATTATCAAAATGAGTTCCCCATATGAGAGAAATTCGTTTTTAAAAAACTCAGCTAGTTATCGGCGTAAGCACAAATTACCTTTTCGTTTGTGCAATGCAGGATTTGATGGTGACATGCCGTTCTACATTAATGAGAATTTGACTCCGTACAATCACGGTATTTTTAAAACAGCTTTATGCCTAAAAAAGAATAATAACATTAAATCTGCCTACACTCAACGTGGAATTGTGTACGTAAAAAAACACGATAGTGATGATCCCATCAGAATTGATTTTACTGACCAGTTAAGGCAACTTTTTTGGAAATTTTTTTTGAAATTTTATTATTTTACTAAAAAATTTTTCTTTATTAAATATTCACTTCACTTTATATTTACATGTTTTCTATGTCATACTTTTAATTTTGTCAAGATTATTTTTCTTTGCGTTGCTATTAGGTTTTCTTATTATTTAGTTGAGAATGGTGGCGGATGATAATAATGCTACAGTAGGAGGAAATTCTAAAGACACGACTATGAACTTGGTTAGGATCCTGGCTAAATACAAAATAGGACTTACTCTAGCCCATATCAACGCCCAAAGCTTGAATAATAAACTTGATGAATTTAGATTTGTTTTTGAAAATTCTAGCGTTGATATTGTTTGTGTGTCCAAAACCTGATTTTCGTCTGCGACTCCAGATAGTTTTATCTGTTTGAGTGGCTATAAAATACTTAAAGAGGATAGAAATGGAAATGCTGGTGGAGTAGCTATTTTTGTAAAAGATAATTTATCGTGCAGAGTTTGTTTGAAATCTTCGACAAACTTAGTATCTTATGAGTGTAACGTTGAATTTATTTTTATGGAAATAATTTCTGACGGTAAGAAAATTTTAGTCGGTTGTGCCTATAGGCCAAATAAAAGAATTTCTTTTACAAATTTTTTTGCAGCGCTAGAAACACTTGCCGTTGAATATAATGAGGTAATATTAACTGGGGACTTTAATTCTAATCTTCTTTTAGAATCAGTTTTAATTGAAAATATGCTATTTTTTGGACTGACTCCCACCAATACAGTTAATCCAACACACCATACTACAACCAATAGAACTTTGCTTGACATTTTCTTTGTTTCCAACATATCAAACATTTTATTATATGACCAGGTGTCTGCTTCATGTTTTTTGGGACATGATTTAATATTTTTGACATACAACTTTAGAGTTCTTTGTCGCGATTTTAAGAACATAAACTATAGTTTACTACAGGAAAATATATCATATATCGATTGGGAACAGGTGTACTATATGCCATCTGTAGATGAGCAAGTATTATTTCTTGAAAACAGTATTCAGCATTTGTATGAAAACAAAGTTCCAGTTAAATCTATAAATACATCCGATAGTACAAAACCTTGGTTTTCTTCTTATATTAAGTTCCTAATTCATAAGCGGGACCTTGCATACTTAAGGTGGAAACGTTTCAGAACCCCTGAGTTGAAAGAAGTATTTAAAGCTGCCAGAAAAAAAGTGAATATGAGCATAAGAATTGCAAAAACTGAGTATTATTCAAGACGTATTGGCTCTGCAGCTGGTTCCAAGCAAACATGGAAATACATTCGGGAAATTGGTATTGGTAGTACACAAAATGTTTTTAATGACCAAGTAGAGGTTGAGGAGCTAAATAGTATCTTCATGAATATACATTTTGTAGAGGCAGATGAAAGTTTTTATAATTTTCCCAATTTAGAGTCAAACGATTTTGAAATTGGTCATAATGTCTTTAAATTCTCTTGCGTGAGTCATTCTGAAGTTTATTCATGTTTTAAATTAATTAAGTCAAATGCAGTGGGCTGTGACAACATGCACCCAAAATTTATTCAGATATTACTTCCAGTACTCCTGCCATATATAACACATTTATTTAACACCATCATTATGTCTGTAATTGGTTTAAGCCCCTATATGAGGTCCGTTATATCAAAATGTTAGCTGAACAATGTTTAATATCGTATTCGCTATAAAAAGATTATAAAAATAACATCAGTAAGTTAATTTAAAATTAATGGCAAATTTATTTTAAAAACCTCTACATATGGAAGGATTTTTTAAATTTGCATCCTTAAGCTTAATACCATTATTAAGTATTTAGTTTTTTATTAAAACGAAATTTGTTTAGTACGTGATAAGAAAGAATTCATTATTTAATTATTGAATGATTTTTTGTAGAACTTTGTCTGCATTCTGTTTCATTCTGAACAACTTAAGTGCCATTAAGGGAATTAGTGCAAACACCAGTAGTCAGTATTCAGTCTTTTTATTTATTTTTTTATTATTATTAAATAAAAAAAAAATAATACTTTATATGTACATCCAAATGTGGGTATGGAGAAAAGACTGTAGCTACCGGTGTTACGTCTCAAATCATATAATGACCGTCATCATTAACATATGCCCTCGAAAAGAACAGACCTACAGACAGACGGTCGGACAGACAGACAGTAAGTCATTCCATATAAACGGTAGCAAAGCAATACAGAAGAAGAAAACATAATTTATTTATAAATATTTTTACTTTTTGGGTACAAAAAAAAAAAAAAAAAAAAAAAAAAACAAAAAAAATCAAGAAGAATTTTTATGATTTCTTTTTAGTTTTTTTTTTAACGATTTACCAAAAATAACTTTCATAATGATGTTGATGTTTGTTAATTTTCTGAAATTTTTTTAGTTTTTTTTTGGGTCGTTGAAACTTCTTATAGTTTGTTTTTTGTTTTTGTTACTTTTGTGGTCATAAAATTTAAGACACAAATAAAATTAAGAGAAAAACAAAATCATCATCAAATACCAGACTCTTTTCAATTTAATACACAATCAATATACAGACATCAACACTTAATCTCCATGTATGTTTGTGTGTGTTTGTATGGATTTATGGACAAACATATGAACGGTTGGACGAATGGACAGATAAATAAATATTTAAATGGTCGAGTGATTGGAATTGCTTTTATTTTCTTGAAATCTCAATGAAATCAGTAAAAGGTACTTGAAAATATTTTTTAAAAGGAATTTATTTCGTAATAGTGTTTTGATTTATTTTCTTTTTTTTTATAGAAGATTTTTAATTAGACACCTTTTTTTTTAATAAAAAAAATTGTTTTTGAGGTGATTTTGGGAACCCCTATTGGGATATAATTTATGTGGACAACTTATTAATGGGTTACGTTTGCGACGTTTTAGAATTAATGTGTTTTTTACAAATAATTTCAAAAACCTATTGAATTTATTTTGTTTAATATGAAAAAAAAGAGAAGTGATAGGGAGAAGTCGTTTAAAACATAAATTAAACTGGAGTGTTTTTTTTAACTGTTTGAAGACAGAAAAGCTTATTTTGTTATTGCATTTTTGTAATTAAAAATATTAAACAAATGTCTTCGATCATTTTGATTTTTATCAATAGTTGTTTTATTTATCAAGCTTGAGATCAATTTCTTATATAAAAAAATAATTTTATTTTATTCTAATAAATTCGAATCTGCTATTATCTCATACAATTTTTATTTTTTTTGGTTACAGGACTCTGAAGAGGACTTACCCATTTGTGCGCCGAATGCGGTGTGTTCAAAAATCGATCTTTACGAAACGCCCTGGATCGAACGTCAGTGTCGTTGTCCCACCGTTAATCGGGCGCCCGAAATAGTTATACATCATCACCACAAAGAATCACACGCGCACAAAAATCACAATTCCGAAAAGTATCACAGTTATTATGAACATTCAAAAATGATGATTCAAAATAAACACCTTTTATTGGATAGTATACATTTGAAAAAACTAATGCATAAACTGGGGGCCGTTTATGAGGATGATATACAATTACCCTCGGATTATGTATTGCATGAGGAGAATTCAGCGTTGGCTATTAATGAGGAAAGTGATGGCTCTTTGTCGTATCCAGATGATATACATGAACGCGAATTTTCTCATTTGACCTTGAAGAGACAGCAGCAACATTTGTATACAAATTCGGCTCACATGAGACATTCAGGTCACATGGGTCATCAGGATAAATTGACGTATATTGGCGGTTGTCCTAGCGGTTTGGGTGTGGAAGATGGTCATACGGTTGCCGACAAGACTAGACATTATAAATTGTGTCAGCCTGTCCATCGGCTACCGGTTTGTAGGTAAGTGTTGAGCATAAAAATATTAGTTTGCTTCAAATGGTTTAATTCATTTAATTTAATTTTTTTTTTGAATTTCTGTAGATATTTCCGTGATTACACTTGGACTTTGACTACCTCGACAGAAGTGAATTCCACGGAACAGATAGTGCACTGTCGCTGTCCTAAGAACTCAGTAACATATTTAACGAAACGAGAGCCATTGGAAGATGGCAGTTCAAGTTACAAATACTTGTTTGCGTGCTCTCCTTTAACGGTAAGCAACTATTTTTTATTTTAAAATATAGTTTCCAATAGATTAGTTTAATACAAATCAATATTAGTTAAAAATTTTTCTTCTTATATTTGCCATTTAGTTAATTTATATTAATTTTGCGCTTTCTTGCTCTCTTTTTTTTTTAAAGCGGTTGAGATGTCAACGCAAACAACCTTGCAAATTGTTTACCGTGCGAAAACGTCAAGAGTTTATTGACGAGGTCAACATTAATGCCTTGTGCCAGTGTCCCAAGGGTCACCACTGTCCCAGCCATCACACGCAATCCGGTGTTATAGCTGGTGAAACATTTTTGGAAGACAACATTCAAACATATTCAGGCTATTGTATGGCCAACGATTGATTTTGCAAGACATTGTAATATTTTGTAAAAAATTTAACACACACACACACACACATACACCCACTAACAAAAAATCCAAAATAAAATTAATTGTCATAGACATTCGTTAAGTTTTAAGTTTATGATTTAAGCTGCAACAAACACATTTCTTAAGAAGTAACAAATCTGCTAAAAATTAATTTAAAAAATTTTGAACGGGTTGAAAATATTGTTCAAGGTTTTTTCTATTTTTGTTATTTTTATTAAAAAAACAATTTAAAGTTTTTTTTTATGACTGAGCCGCCAATTGAGTCTCATCCTAAAGTAAACAAAAGAAAATTAAAGGAAAAATATAATAAAATATTATAAAATGTATGTTAAACTAAAATTAAACAAAAAAAAAAAAAAAATAAATAAATAAATAAAACAAACACTACTACTAATAACTGTAAACAACCAAATTTGTATTTAATAAGTTTTATTTTTTTTTATTAATGTTTAAGGGTCATCAAGAAAGTTTTTTAAGAAAAAAAAAAAAAAATTAAATAAAAAATATTTATTAAAATTGTAAATATTATATTATAATAACAGGATAAATTATAATTTTTTTTTTAAAAACAAATGTATGTATATTAATTTAACATTTAGTTATAGCGAAGACAAAATAATTTTAAATAATAAAAACAAACGAAAAATTTAAATTAATAAAAGAAAAACTCCACGAGTGCCAAAATTCGTTGTATAAAAACTACCAAGTTGTCGTTTTTTTAATATTTTTGTACACCCGGACTAATAGGACTAAGTGAAGAAAAAGTTTTAACATGACTGAGTACATAATATACAATTGGAAACTTTGTACAACCAAATACTATATTCAAAATATTTAATACTTAGTACGAAACTAAGAAATATCAAAACTAGTTACTTTCAGTTTATCGGAAATAAAACAGGAATTTATACATGGATTTTCATGTAATAAAATTCATTTTGTTTCTAATAAATGCTGTTTTAAGATTTAGTACCAAAACTGGTAACTATTTGTTGCTTTCTATTTTTTATAAATTTTTAAAATTTAAAAAATTTTATAATTTTATAAAAAAAATTTTTTTTTCTGACTTTTTCCTCGATAACTCCAAAACTAACGGCTAGATCATAAAAGGATATTAGAAAAACTTAAAGCAGGCGTAATTTAAAATTTTCAGACGGATTGCTTAACAAAATCGAGTACGTCGTTCCAAAGTTACGACAAGATGTATGCAGCAGCCTCTTCAAAATATCAAATTTAAAAAATTTTTTTTTTTAAATCCTTACCATAGAATTTAAAATTATGATGATTTTTGCAGTTAGGTGACTATAGCGGATCAAAAAAATATAGTGGTTATTCCAGGAATTTTTGCTTGTTGCAGTGTAATTTGAATTTCTAATTAAATTTTTATTTTGTCGATATCTCTGTCGGTAATTGACCCATTAAACGATTTAAAATACCAAAATTCTTGAAAGCATATTTGGTAAACTGATACCATATAGAATTTTAAAGGATGCGTGGGGGCTTAAAAGAGTTGATTTCAACATACACACGGACATGCGGACTAAGCTAAATAAATTCCGCTATCTATAAGGATTGATAATTTAATATATACGTTATCTTCGTATGTATATATAAAAATTACGTGTATGTTCGTGATTGATAAACTCAAAAACTACTGGACCAAATTTTGTATGCATGCTCTATGGGCCGTGAGGAGTGTTTTTGTGAAGTTTGAAGTTCCTCCGACAGATGGCGCAATATCTAGTTTTTTTTTTGTGATTTGCCCGATAGAGATTAGCGCGATAACTCTATGCTCTGCTTCGCCAGCTAGGGCCAGCCACGCGGACCGGGCCCAGCTAGTATGCTATAAAATAAATATTGTAGAAATTACAAACTCTCGTGAATTCTCGAGAATTAAAAATAATATTCGGCTGCACCAAATTTTCATTACCGCCATTAATTCTGTGTAGTTCTTTTGTACCACAAAATTTATTATTATGTTATTAACTCTAATTACTATTTTCTATGGACTTTGTTTAAGTCAAAATTTACTATTAAGTTATTTTCTTATAAATATTTAGACTCCAAATTAAGCCCAAGTATTTCTACAACAAACTTGTTTTTACCATAATATTTGAGAAATGGACTTTAGAGTAGGCGTGTCAAAGTAATTTCTAATAAATAGTTCAACTTAGATCTTGTAATATAGAGTCCTTATAAATCCAAAATCTGAGTCCATAGATACATTGAAGAATCAAGGAAAAAATGGGCAGAGGAGCTGGCTAAGATAGGATCTGCTTTGAATATCTCCAATGTGAATACAGTTGCAATCCCGTTAAAGACTATTAAGAGTAGTCCTTGGATTCTTCTTGACATTGCTGATAATATGTGTCGGAATCTGTGCACATGCAGGGTCGCAAGGCAGATGTTGCCCTTCTTTGATATTAGACATCGCGCTGGTTTTTTGAAGTTGCTGGCGGTGTTAACAGGGCACTGGATGTTAGGAAAGCAAGCAGAATGACTCCGACTTGCCTTTAATGAGTATTGTCGCAGCTGTCAGAAAAGGGAAAAGGAGAAATCATTTTTTCATTTTCTCTGCGAATGCCCTACCCTGGCACAGATTCCTGGGCAACTACATACTGAACAACTTAGGGGATTTATCTGGGTTAAATGACCTATCGAGATACATCCACGCGACAGGGTGTTCTAGTACTCCATCTCCCCTTGGAAATTTTGTTTAAGGGGACCTCTTACCAACGAGTGGTGTTGTCAAAACGTCATTTATACTTCGCTTGACAGCTTGCGTGTAGCAAACTACCACGGAACCAACTAACCAAGGACAAATTCAAGGAATATTAATTTATCAGGTAATTGCAGTTCGGAGAGAATTTTTTGGTTTATATTTTTAATATATGAAGTTTAACATTTGAAATAAAAAAAAGAGGAGAAATTTTTTTTTTAACTAGCTGTCAAGAAAGTGAAGAAAAAAATAATCAGCTGACGAAACAAGACTATCTGATGAATAAATATGCCTTGAACAAATTGTTCTATAAAAGGTGGGCTTTAAAGTGGGCATGTTACCTTAATTTTCCGTTATTACAATCATATTCACTAAAAGCATATATTAAAAAAAAGATTTTTACGGAGAGAACGTAATTCAATGGACATATTGCTAAAGAGAAAAGGAGACAACGCAACGTTCTGTACTATCAAACACATATAAACGATACTGAATGAAGATTTTACCTTAATTTAAGAAGATTTTTGAATGAAAATAAGATTTGAAGATCTTCTCTATAAAATTAAAAATTAGTTGCTTAACTAACACCTGCCATACTCATACAGGTAAATGTATTTACCTATGTCAACTTGACCTTATCTCAATAACAAAGAACAACGGGTTGTAGAGAATAACCATTTCCTTAAGACGAATTCACATATTTCGTTGGGAAAAATGTTGTCCAGAGAAACTTTTTATTGAGATTTTTTTTGTAGCACGATTTATTAATTTTCGAACATTTTTAAGGTAAATCAAAGCTACTATATAAAATACATATGAAAAAAATGTATGTTCAAATTTGGAAAATATTTGCATAAATAAGTGTCACCAATATTTTTGTTAAATAACTATTAAATGTTGAGTGACTTTTCTTACACACAAAATGTCGTCAAAACATATAACAAAAGATTTTATCGCTATTGGTTTGAGTTAAGAAAATTTATTATTAAATAAACATTTATTCCAGTTAAGAGTTTTTCAAAGAAACTTATTTCTCTCTCTAAAAAAGACATAGAATTATATCCAGACAACAATTTGTTTGAAACACATGAATGAATCCAGCCTTATTTATAAGGTATACATCAAAGTGCAACATAGTGATTTTTATCACAAAAAAGATATTAGACAAGTTTGTCAATGCACGTACATTCATATGTTTGTGAGTAGGAGTTTTAAGTGTAAAGAAGATTTTGAAAAAAAAAACGGAATTTATTTAAAAGATAATGTCGTCATTGGTAACTGTGTTGTACTTTAAAGGTGTCTTATATTGACCCGCTATACATTATTAGCAAAAAGTTTTTACTAGCTGGTCTATTAAAACTTTTTCCGAATTTAATTGATAAAGTTTAAAATTTAGGTGCATAATTTTTCCAAATTTTTGAATTGTTACTGTGGAAGGCGTTGTGCACACAATTTTAAAAAATACTAGAGCAGATAGTGAGCTAGTTTTTCCAACATTGTTCAAATCTGCTTTTAATTGAAAATGCTTACTTAGTTCATCTACAAACGTTAAAAGCTAACAATGACCATATTTTTAAAATTGGTACTAATATTTCAGAAAAATCTTCACAGTATTATAATTAAAAATGTGTGAATTGTTTTCACCTTTTTATAAAATAATATTAGTCCTGACTAATTTTTTGCCTGATAGTTTTATTATATACGCAAAATTTATAGTTACAAATGGTAATATTTTTTATAAGATTAATAAGAATAAACATGAATTATTTTTGTATAACACATACTTATTAAAAATTAAAATCGTAAGATATTTTATTTGAAATTAGGATTTTTATTTCGACATATGAAGATTTGTCTACGAAAATTTCTGGCACATGGCACCACTGGCTGTAAAGTAAAACAATACAAATCCATCAGAACCATTATGGATATTGATATAAGTGTTACTTACCTCTTTACATTGTACAAATAAATATTTTAATTTAACGTTTATTCAACACTAGCCAAACCCGGCGCGCGTTGCTACGCCCCTTAATGAATTTGAAATGCATTCTGAATTTTAATTGAATATCAAGTGCAAAAACCTAAATATTATAATTTTTTTTATGGGCGTGGCATTGCCCACTTTTTTAATCGCGAAATTGTAAAGTCATAACAGCTCAATATGTGTGCAAAGTTTCAGAAGAATCGGACCAGTGCAAGTACCTCAAAATTATAATTGTTTTTATGGACGTGGCCCTGCCCACTTTTCTTTTCACGAAATTGTAAAGTCATAATAGCTCAATATGTGAGCAAAGTTTCAGTATAATCGGTCCAGTTCAAGTACCTCAAAATGATACTTGTTTTTTATGGGCGTGGCACTGCCCACTTTTCTAATCACGAAATTATTTAGGCATGGCAGCTCGATATGTGTGCAAAGTTTCAGAAAATTCGGTCCAGTGCAAGTAGCTAAAACTGATAACTAATTTTTTGTGGGCGTGGCCCCGCCCACTTTTTAATCAGGAAATTATAAAGTCATGACAGCTTAATATGTGTGCAAAGTTTCAGAAAAATCGGTCTAGTGCAAGTACCTCAAAATTTAAACTTTTTTAGGGGCGTGGCCCCGCCCACTTTTCTTATCACAAAATTTTTTAGTCATGACAGCTCGATATGTGTGCAAAGTTTCAGAAAAATCGGTCAAGTGCAAGTAGCTAAAACTGATAACTAATTTTTTATGGGCGTGGCCCCGCCCACTTTTTTCCATCCATAAACACTCCCTGGTATGTGTACAACAACTTACCAAAGTTTGAGCCCGATCGGTTTTACAGTTTCGGAGTCTATAGCTAACACACACACACACACACACAGAGTTTCACTTTTATATATATAGATTGTACTTTTTTTTAAATTTACATGAATCATCTGGTGGTAAACTCAATAAAAACAGAAGAGCCTAAAGGTATGCAATAATATTAATATATAAATGTTGCCATACAAAAGGTTAAAAGTTTTTGTAAGCCGTTACGTTCGTGTCACGTGTAGTATACTATACACATTTTAGGCGTTTTTTTTATAGTAAATGATGGTTAAATTTTAAGGGCCGATGTTGATTTTTAATCAAACACAAATTATTTAGGAAATTATTGTTATGTTTTTTTATTACGATAATATTGGTATGGTTCAATTATGTATGGAACAATATATCGTCCAAATGGCCGACGCGACCTCGGCGGCACACCACCATCAGATGGTTCAAATTTTCAATGACAATGTTGATGTTCAATTGTTGGGCACGATGATGAGTCGAGGTCGACTACTCTTTTGCCACACTATCGCGAAAAACAGCCAGGCATTCACAGATGTTTTCATATTTCATACAGACCTGTTTGGCTGAAATTTGATTATTTTTTAAAATTATCCCGATTGTGGACGAATTTAAACGATTATGTTGACCAAAAGAGGCACAAAATGCATTTTGATTTGAACGCCCATTTTCATAATAAGCCTGAATAACTTTAACGCGTTGCTCGATTGTGTATCTTTCCACGGATCGAATTGAATAAGTTTGAGATTGAGGAATGTCAAATGAAATGCAGAAAAAAACTTGACGTTTAGGTGTGGTTCACATTCAACATCGGCTCTTAAAATTTAACCACCCTTTTTATTATTAAATAAATAAAAACCAGTAGTTGTTTACCAAACATAAAAGAAAAAAGTGTAGAATTAAATAATGGTAATTTCGGTTAAAATTTATCTTATTTTAAATTAAAATTAATTATCATTTAAATATTATTATAATAATTAATTTCCAAAGTAAAAAAGCAACAAAAATGAAAAATATATGTATGTATGTTTAAATAATCTTAATATATAAAAAGAAGTGTAAATTGGTGTCACCACTAACTGCGGAAACGGGTCGACTGATTTAGAGATGGTCTGTAGATGGTAATAAGGTATTTAGATTTTCCTATATATTCCCATACAAACATCAACAAATTGCCCTCCATTTTCCATATTATGATTTTTTATTGTCACCTATAAAGTTACCAAACCATGTATTGAATGTCTTATGTGTACAATTACATTTGGCTTTACTAGTTGGAATGTCGAGCTGAATATTTTCAGTCATTAAAATTTTGATTTACTAATCACATTCATGGCCTCTGCGTAAGGATCTATCTATATAGATATATTTTGTTCTTGTTGTTGAGATTGAAATCGCTTTTTCTTTTTTATAACTAAATATTTATTTTTTTTTAAAAAAAGTTATGTCTTTTTTTAAATTGAAAAAAAAAAAAAAATACCCTTAAGTAAAAAAAATATATGCCTATTTCTTTCAAATTACCTACAACTTATTTTAAAAACATGTCAATTAAACAGATGATGTTTAATAAAAATGTGACATGAACTTGATGTTTCATGAATTTCATGTAATTTTTGACTTTAATACTAAAATAAAATATTTCAATTTTATGGACAAAATATATTTTTTTTCTTCATACATTGTTTTATAACTGCGAAACTGTTGCTTATGTAGCGAAACGTTGTATGAACAGATTAAAGGAATTGTAATTATTAATTTTTTAAATATGTTTCAGCTTATGCAGACTAGTGGTTCTCGAATTATGACAAAGAAAATAGCCTTAAACGTGACAAATTTCCCTATACGATACTTACTAACTTAAAATTAATTTATAAATTATTATTTGATGTACCTTGACCAAATTAATGATGCAGAAGTTCCTCTTTTTGGCTCTACTTTCAGAAACAATTATTAGAATTGAGTCCCGAATCAATCACCTGAAAAATGTTGTACTGTGTTATGATAACACAGTTTCTATCACGTTTCTATCTTCTCCTGTACAGTTACAATTATTTGAGTTTGAGTGTCCAATTACAACATTAGGAAAAGAGTCATGGATAAAAATATAAGAAAATTTACCCCTCACACTATCTGTTTAGTTTAAAAAATTAGTTAAAATTTAGAAATAAATAAATAAATCCTACACAATTATTTGTACGAAAAACGCTCCTTCTCAAATTCATACAATTTCTCTATGGGCAAAGATTCGTAAGAATAAAGGTCTCTGTGTTTTATTATTATTTAAGTAGAAATCTTTATCAGAAATTACTTTGACATGCCTACATTAACGCCCACTTCTCAAGGATTGTGGTAAAAAAAATGTTGATAATACGAGTATCACTGCTATTGTAAAAATAAATAGGTTCCATTAAAAAAAAAACAAACTAATAGCAATAATACATATTTTAGTATGAAGAAATTATTCTATAGTGAAAAGAGATATTAAAAAACAAGTAAGAGTGCTATATTCGACGGTGTCGAATCTTATATACCCTTCACAACGTGTAGTCATGCAATAACAGTAGTTTGTATCACCATTCATCTCATATGAAATACGTACATACATATGTATATAAAAACATCCCATTGCAAAATTATAAATTTACGTATGTGTGTTAAAAAAAATAAAAAAATTTAAAAAATATTTAAACAAAATTTAAAAACAAAATTAAAAAAAAATTTAAGCAAAAAAATTTAAAAACATAATGAATATAAATAATAAATATAAAACAAACAAAAAATAAAAAAAAAATTTAAAAACAAAAAAAAAAATTAAAAAAAAAAATAATAAAAATATAAATCTATCTATATATATAAAAGTGAAACTCTGTGTGTGTGTGTGTGTGTGTGTGTGTTAGCTATAGACTCCGAAACTGTAAAACCGATCGGACTCAAACTTTGGCAAGTTGTTGTACACATACCAGGGAGTGTTTATGGTTGGCAAAAAGTGGGCGGGGCCACTCCCATAAAAATTAGATATCAGTTTTAGCTACTTGCACTTGACCGATTTTTCTGAAACTTTGCACACATATCGAGCTGTCAAGACTTTAAAATTTCGTGATAAGAAAAGTGGGCGGGGCCACGCCCCTAAAAAAATTTTAATTTTGAGGTACTTGCACTGGACCGATTTTTCTGAAACTTTGCACACATATTGAGCTGTGATGACTATATAATTTTTTGATTACAAAAGTGGGCAGGGCCACGCCCATTAAAAACAAGTAAGAGCACTAATTCGGCTGTGCCGAATCTTTTATACCCACCACCAATTTTGTGTACATTTAAAGCACAATATTTATTATTTTGTTAATCGCTATAGAATAATCTCTTTATAATAAAATATGTATCACTTTCTTTGTAGAGGGTGGTTAAATTTTAAGGGCCCATGTTTAAGGTGAACCACATCTAAACTTCAACTTTTTTCTTGTATTTCATTTGACATTCTCAATCTCAGACTAACTCAATTTGAACCGTGGAAAGATACGCAATCGAGCAACGCTTTTAAATATTAAAGATTTTTATAAAAATGGGCGTTCAAATCAAAATGCATTTTGTGCACTTCGTGATTCTTTTGGTCAACATAATCGTTCGAATTCGTTCACAATCGTGAGAATTGTAAAAAATATTTAAATGTCTGCAAAGTAGGTCTGTATGAAATGTGAAAACATCTGTGAATGCCATCTTAGTTCGTTGAATGGGAAACATTGCTGTTTTTCACGATAACGTGGCAAAAGAGCAAGCAACCTCGACTCATCATCGTGCCCAACAATCCAGCATCAACAGTGTCATTGAAAATTTGGACTATCGGATCGTGGTGTGCCGCCTAGGTTGGGGGGCCATTTGGCCGATATTTTGTTCCATACATAATTGAAGCATACAAATATTATCATTATAAAAATAAATGATAATAATTTCATAATAATTTTATTCAAAATCAACATAGTTCCTTTAAAATTAAACCACCCATTATAACTTCGGTATGCTAGTGAAATGTTTTCGTAAATTTACTCTTTTAATGAAAGTGGCCGTTAAAATACGCGTGTCAATAAAGTTTCTGCTAATAAATACAACTTAGATATTTCAATAAAGTCGTTTATTTTCCCAAAAACTTTGTCAATAGAGAAATTACATGAATTTAAGAGGAAGAAAGTGAATTTAAGGTTAAATTTTAAGGGCCACAAGGTGATTTAAAATATACATTCTCTGCATTTTTCTAAAACGGGAACTTTATTAGTAAGATTTTGATTTTTAAACTTCTATAACATTTTGCTTTTAAAAGATTTTCAAACGAAATAAGTTTTGTATAATTTTAAAATTTGTTAGCCATTAGTACATGAAAATAAATTGTTTATAATGTTTAGAGATAATTTATTTTTACTTAGGTCAAAATTTTCCTAAATTCCCATTTTTAATAGAGCATAACTTCAGGAGACCATAAGCATAAGTTGTTAGCATGCCATCTAGTAGTTGCTAGTAGAGTCATCTATCTTATCTTTATCTTATATTTAGCTACAGTACAATAAATAACGCAGTGTAAGATGAATAAATGCTAATATATATGACTAATATATTTTTATAAAAATTTAAGGAAAAAAGTGTGCGTGGCACATCTATTTTCCGTTATAACGAAGACTTTGACCAAAAAGCCATGTTTGCAAAATTTCAGAATCGTACATATATACACTGTGCGGTATATATTTTCGTACATTTTTATCTATAACTCTTTTCCTAATTCATAGATTTAAGCGATTTTCAGGGAAAAATATTCTTTTGGCTCGATAAATATATATTCGAAGTTTCATGACTACGTTTATGCGTCTGGACACAATTCAAAAGTGAAAGTGGTCGTAATAGTAGGCTGTCGAAATTATTTTTAATAATGAATGCAACTTAGATGTTTCAATATAGTCCTTTATTATTCCAAAATCTTTATTAATAGAGAAATTATATGAATTTTAGGTAAAACGTTATATGGGAGGTGGGCGTAAAAGTGGGCGTGGCACCTTAATTTTTTGGCATAGTAATGAAATTACCTAGGGGGATAGACGTAGCAAAATTTATCATCATACCTCTAATTTTAGCGGTTTTATGAGCTTTTAAATTTCATTAACGGTAGATAACGTGAAAAGTGGGCGTTATAGTAGGCGTGTTAAAGTTATTTTTGCGATTGAGTACAACTGAGGTGTTTCAATATAGGCCTTTATCATTCCAAAATCTTTATTAATAGAGAAATTATATGAATTTTAGTTAAAACGTTATATGGGAGGTGGGCGTAAAAGTGGGCGTGGCACTTTGATTTTCCGTTACAAGAAAGCGTATCACCAAAAAGCAAAGTGTGCAAAATTTCAGAGTCGTACATCCAATTTTGTTGCTTTTATGACGTTTTTGTTTTCAAATATACCGAAAAATACACTGTGCGGTATATATTTTCGTACATTTTGATCGATAACTCCTCTCCTAATGCATAGATTTAGACAATTTTCGGAGGAAAATATTGCCTTTACCCAGGAAATATATATTCGAAGTTTCATGAGTCTACGTTAAGGCGTTTGGACACAATTCCATTTTATTCGATGTTCGAAGGACACGGTTTTTTCGTCCTACTCTTGCTTTTCGAGCTATAACTCTCTTCCTAATATTCCGATTTAGCCCATTTTCAATATCAAACAAACCTTGTCTATAAGAAAGATTCTGGCAAAATTTGAGCCCCCTAGCTTTTTCGGTGCGACCTCTATCGTGCTTTCAACAGACGGACGGACATAGCTAGATCGTCATCAAATCAAACCCTGATTCAGAATATATATACTTTATGGGGTCTAAAATGGATATTTCGATGTGTTACAAACGAAATGACAAAATGAATATACCCCCACCATTTTTTTGGTGGCGGGTATAAAAAGGTTATAATTTTGAGGTACTTGCACCAGACCGATTTTTCTAAAACTTTGCACACATATCGAATTGTCATGACTTAAAAATTTCGTGATTAGAAAAAAAAGCAGTGCCACGCCCATAAAAAAAAGGCATCATTTTGAGGTACTTGGACTGGACCGATTATTTTGAAACTTTGCACACATATTGAGCTGTTATGACTTTACAATTTCGTGATAAGAAAAGTGGGCAGGGCCACGCCCATAAAAACAATTATAATTTTGAGGTACTTGCACTGCTCCGATTCTTCTGAAACTTTGCACACATATTGAGCTGATATGAGTTTACAATTTCGTGATTAGAAAAGTGGGCAATGCCACGCCCATAAAAAAATTTAATATTTAGGTTTTTGCACTTGATATTCAATTAAAATTCAGAATGCATTTCGATTCATTAATGGGCGTAGCATCGCGCGCCGGATTTGGCTAGTAATATATATAAAAAAAATATAAAAAAAAATTTTTTTTGGCTCAGCTGGGATTCGATGCCATGTTTACTCTAACCAGTATACATGTTTGTATGTTGTTATTGTAATGTTGTTTTTGTAAAAAAAATCGAGGTGGTCGTGGTTTTTTGCTCATATCTCAGTTGTTTATGTACCGATGTTTCTGATTTTCAATACCGATCTACTCCCGAATATTTCTGATATTTTAATAACTCACCCGATGTCGGGGGCTTCAAAAAGTTGATTTCAACATACACACGGACAGACGGACAGACTGACAGAGCTTAATCGACTCCCCTATTCATAAGCTTTCAGAAAATATATACTTTATGGGGTCGGAAATGAAAATTGTAGAAATTTCACACGAAATGACAAACTTATATATACCCTTTTTCACTGTGTGAAGGGTATAAAAACATATGTGAATACCTCTAATAGTACCTAAATAATTGTTATTTTACACAAAAGTAGAAAAATATAAACTTACATGCATACATTTTTGTATGTATGTATGTTCATTAATTTGTACGTATACATTTACAAAATGATAAAACTATTTTATAAATGTGTTCAATGCACTCAGATGGACAGACAGGCAATCATTCTCTAACGCCTTTATATTCAAATTATTACGATTCTCAATGCTTTTCATACAAATTTATTAGAAGAAAAATAAATAAAAACAATTCAGTTGCTTAAAGATGACTAGTCATAGTCATGAAGCTGTCGATATCGTATTAATGATAGTCTTAACAAATTTATGGCGAAGCTGTTGATTACGATCATGCAACTGTCTGTCTGTTTGCTGTTGGTCATTCAGTCAATCGACAGGCGAAATTCTTTGATTTTAATCGATATTTAAGTATTTTATTTATTTTTAATGCAATTAACATGACAGGGTCCGACAGCAGACTCAATAAACAAAAAAAACAATAGATAAAAAATTTGTTTATGAGATCGGTGCAGTATAAACTTATTGATTGGGTCTTTGAGGGGTGTCATTGTACTTTCTTTTAAAGTGGGCAAAAAAGAAAGAGATAAAAGACCGCATGAAAATATTTGGGTTACCCAATAAACGTATATACATACATACACAAACACATATGTATAGAGATAAATTAAAATTAGAGAAAATAGTTAAAGCATGTTTAAACACAATATATAATTTGTTTATTTTTTTAATACAGATTTTTAACACTTTTAAACGATTAATTGTTTTATTTTAGAGAAAAAAAAAACAGCTGGAAGCGATCTCTTTTTTCTGTAATTAAGATAGAATGTGAGATATGAATGAAGTTGTTTTTTTTTGAAAACAATTAAATAATCAAGTTTTTTTAAAAAGTAAAACATAAAAAATTTCTATCAAAGAATTATCGAACATCTTAGAGTTATTTTTCGTTTTATTTGTTAAATGTATGATGCCTTTGTAATTTGATTTGCATTTAAAACATACATATAAAGAGAGTTGGTATAACACAAAAGATACAAAGAATTCTAAAACTAGTATATTTTTTTTTGTACCATACGTTTTCATTTTTGTTTTAAGAGTATAAAAAATATACAATAGTTTTAATCTTTTCTTACCCAGTTTCGTCCCTAAATGTTTATTCAACTTTCAACTTTCTAGCCAATGGCATGCATGGACTTTGGTATTAATGTTGAAATTAGTCAATCAATCGGTCACATAACTTGTTTATAATTATTGATTAATTTAAAATCGTCTGACTTACCTGAAAATAAAGAAAAAATTATATTTTTTAACAGAAAAATTTTAACAGACGTAAATGTACGTATGCGATAGACTCAAAAGTTACTGGACAGACTTTGACATAAATTTATAAATAACTTTTTTGGACCATGAGTAGTGTTAGTGGAAAGTTTTAAAATGAAAATTTCTCATTTCACATGGAGTAGCCATGAGAATAATTTTTAAGGGTTTAAAGAGGGGAAAGTGCCACGCCCATACAAAGTAAATGTTTTTCTGCAACTACTTCTTATAAACAATTTTCATACATATAGAAATGGTAAAGAAAGTGGAAAGTTCCACACCCATACAAACCCACCAAACAATTTTCCGAATTTTGTAAGCAGTGTAGACTTTATCCCATCACCGTATTGCATCCATAGAAATGCCTTAATAGTTTGCATACAAAAGCACAATAAAGTTTATCTTATGCACTGCTCATTACTTTAGTAGTGGAAAAAAGGACACGTATTTATTTCACTAGTATTAGATTTTTTATATTTTTCCTTTACTTGCTGCTACATTTTTTAGCAGTGCGAAGGAGAAGTAATCATGCCTTCTCTGCTCTCTTAGGAATGAAATTAGCCCTTATTAATTGCATAGAAGAGACCTACGAAGTGGGACATCGTATTTCATAATCACGTCTTCCAGAAGCGCTCTTGGATGCAGGTAAGCACTAACTATGCTGGAAACTTAATATTTTTTTTTTACTGCTATTAAAACAATTTTATGACACTTTGCACACATATGCCATGCATTTTATTGGTTAGAAAAGTAGGCAGTGCCACGACTAAACAAACTGGATTGTAATTTTAAATTAATATTAATTAGAACTTTTATTCTTAAATTTATAATAAATAATTTTTATTCTTGCTTAAGTTCATTTTCTATTATTTAACGCCCTAAAACAATTTTTAAAATTAATTTTCCTATTTTTGTACGTCCTAAAACATTTTTTTAAAATCATTAAATTGTTATCATTTGAATAATAAAAAACTATTCCGTAATTACCCTAGTGGAATGCATTTTCGAAACCAGCAACGATTTCCTCATCAGCCCTGTTTATTAGGTATACTCGTATCTTATTTAAAACTACTATTTATGTTACAATTAGGGTGCCCCGATGGACTAGTCAGCAGTGTGCTGTATTGCTAGTTTGGGGGTTGCGGGTTCGATTCCCGCCGGAGACTCTGGACTTGTCTGCTTCCTTTTTATTCTATTCTTACTTTTCTATTCAGGTATCACAAAGGGATCAATATAATGGACCCAAGTGAGCTGCAAAGCAGCTGCCTGTTCTACCTAACCTAACCTACAATTTAATGAAATTAGAATTAGGGAATCATATCATTTATTTCCAAATATGTCTTTTCTTTTCCTATCAAATGACATTTTTCGACATGTTCATTCACATTCTTAATATATATTTTTTTGTTATGATTTCTATATCTATCCTTCGGCTGGAATTATTGAAAGCAAAGATTTATTTTTATTTTTCATTTATAAGTCTATCTGGGTCACTAAACAATGAAAATGATTACAATTTAGTTTAATTTAGAAAATGTTTTGGGAGTTTAAATAACAGATAGAATAAATGAACTTGGAACAGAATTAAAAATACCTATCACGCCATAACTAGAGAACGGCCAACCGATTTGAATAATTTTTTCTTGCAATAATCCTTCAAGCTCAAGTAAAGTTCTTACTATTATGTATGTTTTCTAATTAAAATTTATTTTACAATTCTAACAGAATTACGTATTTTAAAAAACATTTTAAATTACAATTTCAATGCATATATGTTTAAGAAATTATTACAATAAATATACACAAGTAAATTTATTCAAAGTAAATTCATATCAATTCTTCCGCGTTAATTTTGTATTCAGACCAGAATAATAGTTTGTTGCTTTTCTTTTAATCCTAGTGGATCTTCTTAGTACGGGTTGACTTGAAACATTAGACATCATGGGGCCAGCTAAATTAGAGTAATCTGAAAATATATGCTCAAAATCGGGTTGTTGATTCATTCCATTATTGTTGTTATTATTATTATTATTATCATTGTTGTTAACAATAGGTTGATCTACAGAAGGTCTACTGATATGAAAAGGAATTACATTTGCCAAATCCTGTGCCCTGTTAAAATCTCTAACTGCTATATTTTTTTGATTATTAACCATAGATTTACGAATTTGGTTCTGATGACGTTTAATAATTTTATCATCTGAAGTTTCAAGTAAATATAACATATTTCCCATCAATTTAATAACACGTGCAGAAATCCACTGCTTAGATTTTCCAAATATTCTTGCCACTACATTTTCGTTTACATTAAATTTAGATTTCTTAAATTCATTGGATATTTTTTCTTTTGGATTTAGTAAGCTAAGCATAATTCTAGGTTGTCGACCATGGAGAAGCTCTGAGGGTGACTTCCCGTTTTCCGTAGGCGTGGATCGGTAAGTTGACAAAAAATTAATTAAGGATTCGTCTATGTTTTTTCCAGAATTTAAATGTTTTTTTAGCGAAGTCTTAAAAGATCGAACAAAGCGTTCAGCCTGACCATTGGAAGCTGGATGGAACGGTGCTGTTGTAAGATGATTAACATCATTTGAAATACAAAATTTGCGAAACTCATCTGCTGTAAATTGAGGTCCATTATCAGAGACTATTACTTCAGGAAGACCTTCAATTGCAAAAATTTCTTTTAGTTTGATAATTGTATTTATTGTTGTTGTTGAATTCATTTTAAAAACATAAGGATAGTGAGAAAAAGCATCAACACAAATAAACCAAGATGAATTCTGAAATGGTCCAGCGAAGTCCAAATGAATTCTTTGCCAGGGTTTTGTTGGAACATGCCAAGAACTGAATTCCTTTACAGGCATTGAAAGTACAGACGAACATGGTGAACACTTTGAAACTAGTAACTCAATTGATTTGTCTATACCTGGCCACCAACAATAACGACGTGCTAATTGCTTAGTTTTAACAATACCCCAATGACCTTCATGCAATAATTTCAATATTTTATCCTGGAAACATTTTGGAATAACTACTCGATGACTATCTACTTGCAACAAAATTACACCGTTTAAAATCGTTAAATACTCTTTTTTGTTAAAATAGGGCTTTAAAGTGTCATCCACTTGATTAGGCCAACCTTCTCTTAAAAATTTCAGAACTTGCGACAGTACTTTATCCTTTCCCGTGCAATGTGCAATCTGGGCAGCGTTTACAGGAAATGAAGATATTTCTTCAGCTAAATTTATATCCATTTTATCTATTTCATTATCAAAGTCGGAATCAGTTGAGAATGGTAAACGTGATAACGCATCAGCATTTTGATGACAATTAGTAGATTTATATCTAATATCAAATGTATAACTTGACAAAAATAAAGCCCATCGTTGGAGGCGGTGAGCTGCATGAGTCGCTATAGATTTTCTAGGATTAAAAATTGATACAAGTGGCTTGTGATCTGTAATTAATGTAAATTCTCTGCCGTAGAGATATTCATGAAATTTTTTTATGCCAAATATAATTGCTAAAGCTTCTTTTTCAATCTGACTGTACTTTTTTTGATGAATATTTAAAGTTTTAGATGCATGTGCTATAGGTTTTTCAGATCCATCTGGATAAACATGAGAAATTACAGCTCCCAACCCGAATGATGATGCATCAGTCGCTAATATCAAAGGTAAATTATCATCGAAATGAGAAAGCTTAGTTGTAGTAATAAGTTGTTGTTTAAGATTTTGAAATGCTTCTTCTTGAGATCTACCCCAAATAAAAGGATTATCTTTCCTTCGCAATTTATTTAAAGGCTCGCACAAATTAGAAAAATTATTTATATATTTCATGTAGTATGTTACTTTTCCCATGAAAGCTTGTAAATCATGTAAATTCTTTGGCCTAGGTAAATTTTGAATTGCTATAATGCCTTTTTCTGATGGCTCAATTCCATTTTTGCTAATTATATTACCAAGATATTCAATCTTGTCTTGTACAAATGAACATTTTGAAATATTACAAGTTAAGCCTGCATTTTCTAATTTTAAAAGTAGCTTTTCTAGATTCTGTTTATGTTCCTCGTAAGTTGAACCAGTTACCACTATATCATCTAGGTAATTAACAGTGCTTGGAATATCAGAAATCAATTGCTGAAGAAATTTTTGAAAAATTGCTGGTGCACTAGAAATACCAAACGGTAACTTTTGATATTGAAACAAACCAAGTGGTGTGTTAACCACTAATACTTTTTTTGATTCTTCATCCATGGGAATTTGGAAATAGGCATCAGATAAATCTATTTTCGAAAACTGACTACCACCTCTTAATTTGTATAGCAAATCTTGTAACTTTGGAATAGGATACTGCTCCATGTCTAACTGAGGATTAACTGTTTGTTTGAAGTCTGCGCAAATTCGAATTTTAGAATTTGGTTTGGGAACGATCACGATCGGTGATGCCCAATCACTATATGAAACAGGTTTCCATATTCCTAAATCTTCCAAACGTTTAGCTTCTTTTTTAAAAACTTCTTGAAGGGCAAAAGGTATAGGTCTCGCTTTAAAAAATTTAGGAACAGCATTTTCTTTTAAAAATAAATGAGCTTTAAATACGTTACAACATCCTAAAGTTTCTGAAAATAATTTTGGAAACTTTTCTGAAATTTCTTGCTCATGCAACTTATCTACTTGGAAGATGTCATTATTAAAATTAAATGCATCATACCAATCTATGCCAAAAATATTTGACCCTTCATAGGTATTGGCCACTAATAATTTTAATTGTTTGGTATCAAAACCCAACGTAACAGATACGTCCAATACTCCAAGAACAGGAATATTTTTATTACCATAACCTCTTAAAACTGTATTGGTTTCTTTTAAGGTCAGATTTTTAAAAAAATCGTATGACTTAAGATCAATCATGGAACATGATGCGCCAGTATCAAACTGAAACTCAATTTTGCGTTCATTTATTTTAACATTTATGAATAACTTCTTATCTTTTCGTATAAAAAAATTACTAATCTGGTGACAATGTTCCGATTCTCCAAAATTTTGAATATTATTAATATTTTTAAATTTACATACCGGAGCTATGTGTCCAATTTTACCACACCTGTGACATTTTGCATTGCGAAATTTACAGAATTCTTTCTTATGTTTTTTAAAACAACCAGAACATGATGGTAATTGATTTCCAAGGGCCATTTTGTTAGGCACTTTGGCTAGTTGATTATATTGCTGTTGAAATTTACCTTTACTATTCCTTTTCTTAACTTGCTGAACTTCTTGAGGAAAGCTATTTTTGCTTATTGTTTGTAAAGATGCTTGAGTTGACTCATATGTTTCCGCTATGTTAATGACTTCTTCCAAAGAAGGGTTTTGCTTTTGTAAAGCAGCTGTGCGTACTATGTCATGGGTCGTGTTTACAATAACAACATCCCTTATCATCTCGTCAGTGTATTCAGATTGACAATTTTTGCACATAAACAAACAATTTCTTGCTAATCCTTTCAATTCAAGTAACCATTTTGTATAAGATTCACCTTCTTGCAAAGCTCTATTATGAAATTTGAATCTTGCTGCCAACACGTGGACTTTAGATGCAAAATATTGCTCCAACTTTGTTATAATTACTCCAAATGATTTATCTTGAATTTTTTCTAAGCCAAATAATTTGCTTGCTAATTTGAAAAGATCTGATCCCATCCACGATAAAAAATACGATTTCATTTGGTCGGCTTCTTGAACACCATAAGCTTTAAAATGCTCTTTAAGTTGATTGGAGTAAACAGAAAAATTATCTGAACTGATATCAAACTTTGGAAAAGGCGGAATATTCTTTTCCGGAGTTGTATTAACGTTATCCATAAAACGTGCAAAGAATTGTTGTTGTTTTTCAAGCAATTGTTGAGCCCAAATTTGCTGATTAGTAAGTAATTGCGCAAATTCTTTTTCCATAATTAAATTTTCCTCGTCGCCAATTATTATGTATGTTTTCTAATTAAAATTTATTTTACAATTCTAACAGAATTACGTATTTTAAAAAACATTTTAAATTACAATTTCAATGCATATATGTTTAAGAAATTATTACAATAAATATACACAAGTAAATTTATTCAAAGTAAATTCATATCACTTACAGACAGTTTTTCTTAAAATTTTAAGTGGGCGTGGCAGTTTCCATACAAGCCCAACAGATTTTGCGGCATATTCAGAAATCGGCAAGATCGCTTTGGTAAATTTTTTCTTACAATAATTCTGTAGGCTTAAGTATGGTTCTTGCGGACAGTTTTTTTTTCAAATTTAAAGTGGGCACGTCTCCTCCCATATTAAACCAACAGTTTTTGCGGAATATTCAGATATCGGCCGAACCGATGTGGTTAAATTTTTCTTACAATAATCCTTCAAGCCCAAGTAAGATTATAAACTACAATTTTTCTTAAAATTCGAAGAGGGCGCGGCATCTCCCATACAAAGAAAACACTTTTTGCCGCATATGTAGATAACGGCAAGACCGGGTTGGCTAATTTTTTTAATAACCCCTTAAGCGCGCAAAATAAATTGATACTGTAACAAAACACACATTTCTATACTATAGCAATTATTGGCATAACCAAAATATCTATAAGAACCTAACTCTTTTTTAGCTATTATCTTTTTGGCAACACTGGTTTAAACAGCTGACGCACGTTTCGTGTTTTGTTTTACTGTCAAACATCTTCAGTTTGGTTTATAATTTAACCATGAATTGTCTTACAAACGAACAACACTTGCAAATTATTGAATTTTATTATCAAAATGCGTGCTCTGTTAAGAAAGTTCATCGCGCGCTTCTTGTGTTCAGCGACGAAGCTCATTTTTGGCTCAATGGGTACGTTAATAAGCAGAATTGTAAATTTTAGAGAGAAAATCAGCCAGAAGCATTGCAAGAGCTACCAATGCATCCAGAAAAAGTCACAGTTTGGTGCGGTTAATGTGCTGGTGGCATCATTGGACCGTACTTCTTCAAAGATGATGCGAATTGTAACGTAACTGTGAATGGTGAGCGCTACCGTGAGATGAAATCCAACTTTTTTTTGCCCAAAATGCAAGAGCTTGACTTGCATGACATGTGGTTTCACCAAGACGGTGCCACATAACAAGCTTAACAATGGACTTATTGAGAGGCAAGTTCGGTGAACATTTTATTTCACGTTCGGGACCGGTCAATTGGCCGCCTAGATTGTGCGATTTAACGCCTTTAGACTATTTTTTGTGGGGCTATGTTAAAGCTCATGTCTATACACGCATGCCCACTTCAATTGACGCAGTAGAAGACAACATTAAAGCATTTATTCATGAGGTACCGGCCGAAATGTTAAAAAGAGTATGCCAAAATTGGACTAAGCGGATGGACCATTTGAGACGCAGTCACGGTCAACATTTGCATGAAATAATCATCAAACATTAAATTATATGGACCGTACTATCGATTCAAATAAAGATTTCATGAATTTTTCTGAATTTTATGTGTTCACCCAATATAATAGATAGATAGATTAATTGATTGATGGATAAGTGCATGAATAGGTCCAGCGAAGCGGGCCGGATCTGCTAGTTTGCAATAAATTCAAGAATTTTTTTTCGAAAAAAATTTTCCTTAAAATAAAAAAATTTATTAAAAAATTTGTTATCATAATTTATAAGCGTTCAAAAATTCATCGCCTTAAAAAAGATAAAATCGTTTTTAAGAAAAACCATCTTGATTTTCATCTAACACAAGGTGTTTGTTATTTTTATTTTCAAGTCTAAAAGAGTACTATTTTATTATACTACATTGTTGTAATTGTTGTTGTTGTTTAATCCCTCATATTTGATCCTGTGTTGTGGGCATTAAAATAAAATAATCTCTATATTGAAATCTCTTTAAAATCTGTTAATATGTAATACAATTAAGCCATCGAATCACATCAAGATTGTTTATGTTGCCATAATATAATGTGCCACAAAAACACACGACAACAACAGAGCAACAATTAAGCGCTCTACAGAGTAAAATAAAATATACGATAGCAACAAATACTTACAAAAAGCGACAACGACTGCAATATCGACAAACATGTGTGTAGTTGTTGACTTTTAGAGAGAAAACAAGTAACAGTGCTATATTCGGCCGTGCCGAATCTTATATACCCTTCACAACGTGTAGTCATGCAATAACAATTGTTTGTATCACCATTCATCCCATATAAAATACGTGCATACGTACACGTTAGAATAAATGTGGCATCGAATCCCAGCTGAGCCAAAAAAATTTTATTTTATTTTATTTAATATATTATTTATATTTTATTTATATTTTATTATTTTTTTTATATTTTTTTTAAATTTTTTTAAAAAATTTTTTTAGAAAAATTTTTAAAAAATTTTTTTAAATTTTTTTTAAAATTTTTTTTTAATTTTTTTTTTTAGTTTTTTTTATTATTTTTTTCTTATTTTTAATATTTTTTTTTTGTAATATTTTTTTGTTTGGTATGTTTTTCACATGTATGTATGTATGTATGTTGTTGTTGTAATTGTGAAAAAAAACGAGGTGGTCGTGGTTTTTTGCTCATATCTCAGAAAGTTATGGGGCGATTGCGCTGAATTTCAATAGCGATTCATTCCTGGATATTTCCAAGAGATTGATACCATATACAGATCTGAGGAACATGTAGTTGCTTCTAAAAGTTGATTTCAACCAACACACGGACAGACGGGCAAACGGACAGACGGTCAGGGCTTAATCGACTCCTCTATTCATAAGCTTTCAGAAAATATATACTTTATGGGGTCGGAAATGAAAATTGTAGAAATTACAAACGGAATGACAAAGCTATATATACCCTTGTGCACCACAGGTGAAGGGTATAAAAAGCAAGATACAATTTTTTACTTACTGTCATAGAGGATTCTCTACGTATACGTATAACAATGCATTTTCATGCAAAGAAGTGTGGCCAAAGAAAATAAATTCGATTTATTATTAATATTGTTTTTTAATTTTTTTAATTATAGAAAATTAAAAATGGGATCAAAAAAATTTTTTTAAATAATTTAATTTATTACATAATTAGCAACTTTTTAATAAATTATTTATTTCAAAAAAACTTCACAGAAATATTTTTTTATGTAAAAAAAAATCTAAAATTTGCTAATCGAACATCCTGGATAAAATCTTTAAAGCACTTCGTCGCATTAATTTATTATTTGGGATTAATTAATTTTTTTATTTTCTTGATTTTTGCAAACAAAACAACACGAACGATCCAACCATTGAACAACCAGCATTTGTTCAATCAAACCATTGAAAATGGTCATGCAAATTTCAACAACAACAACAAACTACATTGAACAAAAGATTACAGACTCCATCAAATAATTTATTTTTATTTTTTTTTTGCTTTGTATTCAATGTTGTTTGTTTTAAAGTTTTTCATGAGATTTTCCGATTTTTTTTTTCTTGTGCGAGTACGGGCAGGCTCTGTGGCTGTTGTAAAAGACAAAAGGTTGATTTTATTTATTTTAAAAGAAAGTTAATTACTTTTACACCACAGCATTATAAACAATAGATTTAGTTTTTTTATTGTTGTTGTCTTGTTTCCATTAATCGCATTTTTTTTTTTGGCTCGTTTGTTTGCCAATGGATGTTGTATCTTTTATAATCAAATTATATTCAGCCACAATGAAACCAATGAATTTAAAGCTTTTTTTTGTTTCTATATTTTTGCATGATTGTGTTTGTTTTTATTGCACTTTCTTGGAAAATTGCATTTAAATTTTAGAGTTTTTCATTGTTTATTTATTTGTTAAGAAAAATGGCGGGCGCTAAGACAGAAAGAAAAATTGTATTAAAATAATTGTGGCAAAGAGTTAAAAAATTATCTTCAAAAAAATTTTAAAATTTAGAATTTATTTATTAAGAGTTTTCTTTAATAGGAGAACTGGTAGGACCTATTCACATTTATTTGAGCTACTTTTGGTGGCTTCGAGTCAAAGTGAACATCAATGTAAAATCAGCATCAAACAATTCATAAAAATTAAAACATCTTTATAAAACAAATTTCCATAGAAAATCTGTTTTATAAACCCTTTATAAAGTTTTAATAATTTTTATGAACTACAACAGGCTTGATAGATACACGACTACAAATACAGCTGGCTACAATTGTCGCAATGTAGTCAGCGACATAATTATTTTAAAAATCATAGTTTCATCGTAGAATTTAATCAAAGAACCGCTGTTTGTTGTAAGTAGAAATGTACATATCAGTTGTGCCACATTCAAGCGAATCGCTTGTTCTAAATATTCGTATACACAGGTACCTTCTTATAAATAAGCAGAATTTATTTATCTACTGACAACTATAGCACTTAATGCGGCTCTTATCTACTTTTGTCTCTATACTTTTACCAAATTTTTCAATAATTGATGAAACTATATATGTACGTCTACGTGTTGTTTATAGTTAGACCATAGAAACTGAAACTGGCAATACGGTTTTCTGTAACAGCTGATTTGAGAGATCGTTGTGGTTTTGAGGTTAGTTGAGCTTTACAATTATTGATGAATGTGAATAATGAACTTAAATGTTGTTTAAATTTATTTCGAAAGTCGTTTTTTAGTTCGGGAATGTACAGTATTAGGGCTCATTAGCATGTTAATTAGCAAAATTGCCTCGTCCTGCTTGGCGCATCTTAGCTGTATTGTTTAAAGAAAAAAGCGTCTATCGAGAAGGTTACCATCAATAGCGAGGTGTATAGAGACATCATTACCAACAATTTATGATAGAAAATAAACTGAAAACAAAGGTTGAATTTTAGGCCGATATAAGTTACGAAAGGGTTAACTGTCCAAGCATACTGTGCTCGCTATTTACAGTTGATGTTTGATCGCAATGAGCGATGAGGCTCATTTTTGGCCTAACGGGTTTGTTAATAAACAAAATTGCAGCATATAAAGTGATAAAGAGTCACAACACATCCTTTAGACTCTATGCAATCCAGACAAATGCACCGTTTAGTGAGGTTTTAACTCCGGTGGGCAACATCGAGCCTTTTTTCTTAAAAAATTAAACTGGAGTTAGTGCTAACAGTGAATGGAGATCGTGATCGCACTGTAATTAATTATTTTTTGTTAAAAAATATGATATATCCTAATCGGGAGGTAATGTGGTTTTATCAGCCAGGCGGCACGTGATATATGGCGACCGCAACCATCGATTTAATGAAATCATAATTTGACGAAAAGTTTAATTCAAGAAATTATAATTTGACGAAAAGTTTAATTCAAGAAATTATTATTTGACGAAAAGTTTAATTTAAGAAATTGATCTTTTAGTTGGCTTCTAAGGTCGTGCGATTTAACATCTCTCGATTATATCCTATAAGGCCACTGTTTTATGATGATAAACCGGCATTAATTGATGCCTTGGGTGTCAATATTGTTCACATTATTAATCACTTACACGGTACGGCCAGCAATACTCAAATAAATGAGCCTAAATTTGATGTCTGGAATGCGCTTCATCCAAAACAACCGCGGAGGCCATATGAATGTTACAATTTTTAAATGTTACTTCCATATATTGTTCTTTTGAATAACAAAGTTCTTCGATTAAATTTACCTTTTTATACCCTTCACACAGTGAAAAAGGGTATATATAGGTTTGTCATTCCGTGTGAAATTTCTACAATTTTCATTTCCGACCCCATAAAGTATATATTTTCTGAAAGCTTATGAATAGGGGAGTCGATTAAGCTCTGTCAGTCTGTCCGTGTGTATGTTGAAATCAACTTTTTGAAGCCCCCCGATATTGCTTGGACCCGGGTGAGGTATTAAAATATCAGAAATATTCGGGAGTAGAACGGTATTGAAACATCGAAACATCGGTACATAAACAACTGAGATATTAGCAAAAACCCACAACCACCTCGATTTTTTATTCACAAAAACAACATTACAACAACAACATACATACATACAAACGTGTATACTGGTTAGAAAAAACGTGGCATCGAATCCCAGCTGAGCCAAAAAAATTTTTTTTTATATTTTTTTTTTTATTTTTTTTTAATATATTATTTATATTTTTATTATTTTTTTTTAATTTTTTTTGTTTTATATTTATTATATATATTTTAATTATTTTTTTAATTTTTTTTTTAATTTGTTTTTTAATTTATTTTTTTAATTTTTTTTTTTTAATTTTTTTTTAATTTTTTTTTAAACATACATACGTAAATTTATAACTTTACAATGGGATGTTTTTATATATGTATGTTTTTTATATGTATGTACGTATTTTATATGGGATGAATGGTGATACAAACTACTGTTATTGCATGACTACACGTTGTGAAGGGTATATAAGATTCGGCACGGCTGAATATAGCGCTCTTACTTGTTAATATTTCTTTTAAATTTTAGGTATTATTTGACTTAAAAAAAATCCCTCTACGAAATTTGGGCAAACGAGTTTTGTACACAATAGAAAAAGGAATGTACAAATTTGCTTTTAAATTTAATTATAAATTTTCTATCTTTTTGTTTCCTGTAAATGTTTCTATCAAAATTAGACTAGTCCTGACATCACATATTCTTAAAGAATATTATTTACAACTCAATATATGTAACGAACACTGCAACCTTTTACGCTTGGAATTCACTACTGCAAACAGTTTAAGAATTTATTAGAATTATGAACCTAAAGATAATTGCATCGATGTACCAAATACATACAGTTTAGAAAAACGTAAAAATTTTCGTTTTAAAATTTTATCGAAAATTTAAAAGAAAACATCAAATGACCAGAAATGACTTGCTACTACGTTATAATATAATAACATTAAGGGTATTCACGTCACCGGTTTAAGTCTTGCAAAATTGCGAAAATGAAAATTTTTTTTCGAAGCATAACAAAATAACTTCGCACTAACATTTGCTTTTTCAATACACAAAACCAAGTGTGGAAATATTGAGCCCCACACAACAGTTATTTTAGGGTCATAGGTAAGCGCTCAATTGTCTTCGTTCTTCGAATGTTAAAACACCTTTTGTTAACTAGAGTAAAAATTATTCAATTTTGTATTTTAACAAGAGTAAACCGGTGACGAATAAACTCGAATAAGTACCACAAGATATTGTCCGCGTTATTTCAAAGAACTCTACAAATGACTTATTTATAACCTGGGCCATACGAAAGCTGTCTGCTGTACTTTTGGTATAGAGAGTAAAATTTCAATAGTGATTGAATGTTACAATTTGCAGCCTGGTACAAGCACATCTTGTCATACAATATCCAAACAAGTATGCACGCAGAAATGCAAAGATTTCGAAGTAAAAATATTTTAAATACTTTGAGCAGTCTAAAGATAACTAAATTTGTAACCTCTTCAAAATTGACTTAACATTGACTTCAAATGCTTTAAGATAAGAATTCCTTCTTTTAAACCGTCAGCACTGCCCAATAAAACTTTGGCGCCCTAAATTACCTTTTCACCAGCTTAACCCTATTGCTGTTTATAAATTTTTGCATAAAAGTTTAAGATGTATAAATGTGAAAAAAGGCAATAAAAATAATTTGTCTTTAAATAGTAAGTTGCTCCTTATTATACATCCTAATGGTACACTCTTTAGAAAATTATGATTTAACTAAAGCGTTCGTAACGTAAATATTTGACAGCGATCTCTTTTTCTGTTGTTTTTTCTGTGGCGTAAACGTGACTATTGCTTAATTATTATTTAATTTTCTTTAATAACAATTTCAAACTCTTGTCTAATTTTATGCAAACTTAAGTTTTAGTTAAATTTTCTTGTTTGTTAACATGTATTTGTTGTTCGTTCATTCGTTTGTTTGTTCGTTCGTTTGTTTGTTTGTTTACAAGTTAAACTAACAATTATTTATGCATTTGTTGGTCTGTCATCTGGATGGTTGTTTGCTTGTTGGTGTTGTAATAATTATCATATTACATTTAATTAGAAAAACATACTCTCTCATTTACAAAAAAGAAAAAAAAAACTTACACTTTCAATTGTAACTATTACTTACAATTTCTTAATGGCAACAACGACAACAACAAAAACCGGAGTGATCAACAGAAAAAAGTGTGTTTTTTTTTGTGGAATTTTTTTTGGGGCGCTTTAACACGGTGTTTGTTGCATGATTGTTTGTTCGTTATACCTTAAAGCACTTTAGTAGCAAAATCAACAACAACTACAAGGAAAAAAAACGTGAATACTTAACGAGAAGATGCAACCGGTGAGTTTTTTTCTGAATTAAAATCTCTACTTAACAGCCATAATTGAACTTTCACTATTTAACATTGTATGTGTAGTTGTCTTTTTTTTTGTACACGCATACTTACATACAAACTAACACTATTTTAATATTAAAATTTATTTGCACAGTCGCGCATTTATACCAAAATGTGATGCAGTATTTCGTTTTTGGTATTTCTATGTGACAAAGTAGGTTGGATTAAATTAGCAATTCCTAAAGCGAAGAATAAAGGGGCTACTCACAGTAAACAGATTCGAATGATTTGCTAAATAATTGATTAAATTTATGTCGTCGCATTTTTATTTTGCGATAATAAATCTTTTGTCTCAGTTATCATAAAGAGTAAATAATAATTACACATTGCTGATTGCTAATTTCTAAATCATGCTTAATTACACTGCTCTGCAAAAAATAATTTTTTTTTTTTAATAAAACTATGTGAACTATATGGATTTTGACGCGCTGAACTCAAGTCCGTTGTCGGTTTTTTTCCATCAGATCGGGATTTTTTTTTATGGGCGTGGCAAATTTTTCCCCCTAAATTAGTCAGGTGCGGAGACTTATTTCCTCCTAGCTCGAGAACCAGTCATCCGATTTTCAAAAGTAAAAAACCAAAAAATGTGTAACATAATTAGTTAGATTTTAATGGAATAAAATTTTCATCAATCTCTTATCGTTTTGGAGTTATTTAGAAATTAATGGAGAAAAAAAATTTTTTCGTGCAAAATTCGTAATATTTTTCAATTTAAAAATGGAATTAAAAAAATATAAGGCATATATTCAACATTTTAAACTTTTTTCTGAGATCTACTTATCTTGAAAATAAAAAAAGCCATAAACCATAAAAATCGGTTAAAAAATGTAGATTTTATTATCAATTTACCGCAGGTACCCAATATTGACCAAATATGTGTAATGCAGCAAACAACGTCAGAGTGGGCGCACTAAAGCGACTTGTAGCAACAATGAATGGCAACTTTTTACTTCTATCTACTTTCGTACAACAAAAACAAATACAAGCAAAAAAAATTTGCTAGATTGTAATTTTGTAGCATCGCCTCGCTTAAAGCACCCACCCTGTCGTCACCCGTAGATAACTTCAAATTTCAATAAAAAATTAAAATATTTACAGGCTATTTTACTTAAAATAACACAAAATTTTTGGTAATAATTATTAATTTTTATTAAGGAAACATTGTTAAAATAAAAAAGTAGCTTAAGCTGTCCATGCTCTTTCTTCTACATCATTCAATTTCGTTCTGAAGTCCTCGTCCTTCATAATTTGTCGTATTTGTGGACCTACAAATATGCCTTCTTTTACCTTAGCATCTCTGATTCTAGGAAATTTGCTCGTAATGTATAGAAAGGCTTCACCATCCTTGTTCATTGCTTTGACAAAATTTTTCATTAGGCCTAGCTTTATATGAAGAGAAGAGTTTGTTCCTTTTGATTTAAAGACTCTTCTGCTTCATTTTTTCTCCTGGAATAAAATTTACTCTTTTCGGTCAAATTTTAACATTGTAGTGTATTTCTTTTGCGCTGCTATCCCATTCACATAAGAAGCAATAAAACTTAGTATATCTACTTTGCAATCCATTTAACATTGCTACGACTTTAAAATCTGCAGATTCCATGAGTAATGTGAATATTTAATTTTTTGTAGTATCATCTTCATGGTACAATAGTTTTCTTTCATATTTCTTGCATACGCGAGTGGGACCAATGGAAATTTGTTGCCATTGTGAAGTAAAACGGCTTTCAAACTTATCTTGGACAAATAAATAAAAAGCTGTCAATCCTCAGATTTATGACTGAAACACAGTTGTCGCAAAAGTCCATTAGCATTATCGCAAAATATCAAACCTTCCTCTTTGCTGAAATATATTAAAAAAGGTTGTTCTTTATTTCGAAAGTAAGAGACGTTAACGTCCGTTTGCACCAAATTCCATTCTTTTAATTGGGATGCAAGAAGTTCAGGCTGTTTTTTGAGAGCCTTAATTTACGAACTAAGTTATTCATATCAGTTTAATACGGAAAATAAGGTTTACTCGTTGGACTTCCAAATGAATGCGAAGAAACACCCATGCTTGCGTAAGTGGATTCAGTTTCTGCAGAAAGCCCATCTTCTTCATCGTCTGTAGGAGGTAAAAATTTACTTGTAAACTGGAAAACTGGTCATTTGACGCATGAAGTATTTGGATAAGTAACTTTATTTTTAGTTTTTTTCGTAAGTCCGCAAAAGAAGCAATCATTTTGATGATTTTGTGGTTCACTCCAAATCGCTGGCTTCATAAACGGCAAAGACTTATGATTTCCTTTTAACCAACCTCTTAAAGACTTACCACAGCTACTACAACATATTAATAGCAGCCAATTTTTATCTCTATCATCGGTAGGAAACCCAAAATAACGGCGATAAGCATCTTTAACCTTGGAAGATATTGTCTCCCGTTGAGAACTTAAAGTTAGATCGCCACATCGGTAACAAAATAAATTTGGAGATTTGTTACAAATCCTTGACATTTTGTAATATGAAAGCGTTTGTGGATTCTTTAATTGCGTTATTTCATTACACAATAACAAAGTACACTATAAGATCTATTTACTGTTGCCGATTTTAACCGCACGATATTCAAATTAAAAGTGACTTACTTATTGCCCATTAGCTTCTATATATATAATAAATACCAGAATCTACCCTAATGTTCTTAATTTGAAATCACAGGTAATTGAAAAATACTGTTATAAATATTAATTCCAAGAACTATGCAAAATACCGTTGTACTTTAGTTCCATTACCTGCTCACCTAACCAAATGTTACATAAGTATATCATATGTAAGGCTGGTTGCATTACAATATCGGGTACCTGCGGTAAATTGACAATAAAATCTACATTTTTTAACCGATTTTTATGGTTTATGACTTTTTTTATTTCCAAGATAAGTAGCTCTTAGAAAAAAGTTTAAAATGTTGAATATTTGCCTTATATTTTTTTTTAATTCCATTTTTGAATTGAAAAATATTACGAATTTTGCACGAAAAAAAATTTTTTTCTCCATTAATTTTTAAATAACTCCAAAACGATAAGAGATAGAGAAAAACTGTATTCCACTGAAATAAAAACAATTTTGTTACACATTTTTTGCTGTTTTATTTTTGAAAATCGGATGACTGGTTCTCGAGTTAGGATTAAATATGTGTCCGTACCTGACTAATTTAGGGGGAAAAATTTGCCACGCCCATAAAAAAAAATCCCGATCTGATGGAAAAAAACCGACAACGGATTTGAGTTTAGCGCGTCAAAATCCATATAGTCCACATAGTTTTATTAAATGGAGGATTTTGTTGCAGAGCAGTGTTATTGTAAAAAAGTAAAGAAAATTAACTACTTCAGCAGAGCACCTTTGACATAATTTAGTAATGTCTTGTTATTCCCTACATGACAATTTCCATTACAAGCAAATATATTGAACTTTTCTTATTTATTAGCAAATTCCCGTGGCTCTGATAAGGAGCATAGAGCCATAACAAACTGGTTCCATTGTGTTTTGTCCGATGCAAAGGTTTTTATTTCATTCCAGCTTTTGTTTTGTGTGGTAGCTTCGAGTTCGATTTGACGACGCCAAGTGTGGGCATAGTCAAGGTCTTCCAGTTCACTATTAAGTCCCCATGTTATTCCCCTCTGCGTGCGTGAGGCCTTATGCATTAAATTGTCCAGGACAATATTGAAGAGGAGGGGCGACAGCACGCACCCTTGTCTTACTCCTGTTTTAATTTCAAATTTGTCGCTGACAGCGCCCTCATGCAGATTACGGCAGCATGCATTGTGGCCTTTATGAGTTCGATAATCTTGTCTGGGGTGCCTTTACATCTTAGTGCGTTCCAAATAGCCGAATGGGCTCTTTCAAAGTCAATGAAGACCAAGTAAAGCGGAGATCTCCATTCAACAGATTGCTCAATGATGATGCGAATGCTGTTAACATGATCGATGCATGATTTCCGTTGACGGAAGCCAGCCTGTTCATTGCTGGCTTCCAGGGAAATGATTTTGTTTGCCATGTTAATTAGGGTGATTCCACGCCAGTTTTTACATCGTGAAAAGTCCCCCTTTTTGGTATGTTGATAATTAGTCCTTCTTTTATCTCGTCGCATAATGTATTAGCAATTAATTGTGATTTCTTAATATTTCTCTTTATCGTTTTTCAGGAAAGGACTATTAAATTTTTTTAACAAATTTCTATAAATTGTTTTGCTTTTAAATAAACTTTATTATATGAAATCCGTCATTTATTTTGGTCCAACAAAAATTGTAAATAGAGCAAAAAGTTTTCAGAGCATTATCTTAATATTTTCCATAATAGAAGGATCCATGACAATTATGTGTGAAACAAAATATCGGCTGATTGCTCGTAGCGGATTCGGTGGCATACTTCTATCCGATATTAAATATTTTCAATGTCATTGACCCATAATTGAGGTTCAATGTCGTTAAGGTGCCGCATTATGTCATCTTAAGCTCTTGAATTGTTCTTGGCCTGTTGACGTACCCCTCTTATTTAAAAAATCACCAGAGAAAGATGTCCAACGAGGCCAAATCACATGATCGTGCCATCGCGTCGTTGGCTGTGTGGCACCATCCTGTTGAAACCACATATTGCAAAGGTCTACATCCTCAATTTCTGGCCATAAGTAGTCCCTTATCGTCTCGAGATAGCTAAAACCATTAACGGTAACTACTTAACTGACCTTATTTTTAAAGAACGGCCCGATGACGCCGCCAGCCCATTAACCGCACTCAACCACCTAATCTTTGTGGTCGCAGTGGCCTTTCAAAAATCACTGTTGGATATGCAGCAATTCTGCTCGTTAACGAATCCACTGAGGTGAAAATGTGTCTCGTCGCTGAAGAATATTTTCTTTGTAAAGTCACCATTCACTTCTGTCTGTTCATTCGACGTGTTGACGACGCTTTAAATGGACAATAGGTTTTAGCTCTTGAGCCAACTGAACCTTGTAAGCGTAAAGACTCAAATCTTTTTCAAAATTTGTATTAGTGGTGTTCGTGTGAGATGTTCAATTGTTGGGCACTACTATGAGTCGAAGTTGACGGCCATACTATCGCGAACAAAGAAATGTTTTCCGCAAAACTGGGTGAGAATTTAAACGTGTTTTTACATTTCCAACAGAACCGATTTGCTGAAATTTGCACAAAATTCTTCTAGTTGTGGACACATTTGATCAATTACATATGCTGACAAAAAAAAAAACACGAAGTGCACGAAATTCATTTTGATTTGAACGCCTAATTTCTTAAAAGGCTTCAACAACCTTAACGCGCTGCTCAATTGTGAACCTCTCCATGGTTAAATTTATCAAATACTGAATCAACGAAATGTCAAATTAAGTTGTAGAAAAACTTGACCTTAAGGTAAGACTCACAATTACAATAACAGCTTGGGCCACCCTTTATTTAGCTAAATTAACAATTAAAATTATTATTATTATTATTCCAAATAATATTATTTCTTAAAAAATACATGCAATAAGTAAAGTATTCTAAGGGCCATTATTCTAACTTACCGATGACTAAAGTTAGGATGTTATCGGAAAAAAAACTAGTTTTTCGTTATTACAACTTCACTTTAACCTAAAAGTTTTCGATATGTTAAAGGGAAGATCACTTTACCTTTAACTTTTAACGTGAGGTTTATAAATTAAAAGTTACCATATTTTCTACCGTATAAAGGAATTGTTTACTATTCGTTTGTCGTTGCCACCTTGTTTTTAAAGAACTAATTAATTTGTTCGGCATTTGCTTTGGTGCTGCCATATTTAAAAAAAAAAATTCAATTTATTTTACAAGGAGGTTGCAATAACGAAAAATACTTAATGGTCAGCTTATTGCTAACGTTCACAAACGTTACCTTTTACTTACATTAACTTTGTCGGCAAGTTGTAATAATGGCCATAATATAGTTAAAAGGTACTGCAATGGTGTAATCATCTTAATTTTAGCTTATGTCGACATAAGTAGTTATTCCTTTTTGCCATAGATTGAAGCATTGTAAACGTTTCATTTTTTTAATAAATTTTCGCTTTCTTTTCTTCTTTTGGGTGTTGTCATAAATAACTAATATTCGCCCCTTAATAACTAGAATATATAATTTGTCTTAATATTTTATTTGTATGTTTTAATTCTTTATGACAGCCATATAAAAATTGTGTCCTACATACCAAACACAACTACAAACGTAACCGGCAATAAAATTACTTAGTTCCGCTTAATTTAGTTCAAAAACTAAAATCAAAAGAAACATTTTATTTAAAGTTTTGTATTTTAAAAGGCGAAGCAAATTTCTTCACTGTTTACAGATTGTAATGATCATTTTGTTAGAAGAATTTCTATAAAAAATAACTAGTAAACACATATGTATAAAGAATTATATTTTTTATTGTATAAAAATATTGGGAAGATAATTTGAAATGTGAAAAAATGGTAAAATATCTCAAAATTTCTTGGTGAGAATAATGAAGTGATGAACAGTATTTAGGTTTTACTGAATATTGTGTGCCGTTTTCAAACAAGACGAAATAAACTTAAGACTAAAATGGCTATAATTTTAAGTTCAGTTGAAAGTTATAAAAAATGATTTCGGTTGGAATTTAAACATTATTTGTAACTTAAGACAAAAACTGCTGAACATGAGTCAGACCAAAGGCAGATTGATAATTCAAATATTCACAAAAGACAGCATTATCCTCTCAATGAAAATGTTTCAGTTTTAAACACAGAAATAAATTATAAACGTAGATTTATGTTAGAAATGTTACAAATTATTTAAGTACCATCATTATTTAAAATTAACTATAAGGCAGTCAGAAACTTTATAATATTGCTAAGAATTAAGGACATTTAATACATAAAAAGTAACACAATATGCTGCAAGAATAACCCTAAGCTAGGGAACTTTAAACAGCTCTAAAATACAATTTCGATGTGATCTTTCAAAATACCGGTATATTTTTTTTGGTCTTCTCTACCAAAATCAATTGTTGGAATCCCGTATTTTGTGAAAAATTTAAATTGTTGTACAGTGTTATTGGTAAACTGTGAAAAAGTTTATATTCAGGTTGATGCACAGTCGAAAAATACAGAAAGTTGTCCACAAATTAGTATAAGGGGATTTTCGGCATCGCTGATTACGAATACCTTATCAAAATTAGCAAATTAAAAATGGCCGACCTCAGATGGCGGCACGTGATACGAAAACACATATTAAATGAATTTGCTTATTGATTAAAAGTTTTTGTTTTGATATCATTAGGGTACAAAACTGAAAATTTATTAAGAAAAAACAAATTTTAAACGGTGGCATGCAACATGGAGATTTTACATTGAAATTGAACATGAACGAATAAATAATTTAAAGTTATATTTGAAAAAATATAACATAAAAATTTTTTTATTGAGAATCTCCTAACAGTCACAATTCTCTTCATCTGTATCTTTCTCTGAAGAACTCTCAAAATATTGTTGTACATCTTTTTATACCCTATACCTGTGGTGCTTCGTCATTCTGTTTGTAGTTTCTATAATATTGATTCCCGACCCCACATCGTATATTTTCTGAAAGTTTATAAGCAATGTCCGTACGCCCAACCGTCTGAACGTGTGTTAGTTAAAATCAATTTTTAAAAGCCTCCACAGGTTACTCAGATCTGTATATGGTGCCAATCTTCTGCAAATATCTGCTTACTAATAGCTAGTGAAGCCCAGAACGATCGCAACTTTTTTTTTGATATGAGCAAACAAACACGATTGCCCTTTTTTCCCCATATTTTTACCACAAAAATCAAAATTTTTCAGCCACCGTTTAATTTATAGAGACATTTGTTACTATTTATATTTAGGTATAAAATGCCTCTAGAGGTATTATTAAGAAAATTATAAAAAACCGATACTAACCGACAAAGTTATAGGCAAAAATAACTTTGAAAAATTTAAATATTTTTGTTTTCAAATATATCAAATTATTGAACCTTACTAATTTTTGACCATGCTAAAGACACCCGAATATAAACTGTAGCCTCGAAAATTATTGCCAAGAAATAGCGACAAATCGGTTTGTGACTAACTGAGATATTAGCACAAAAATGGAAAATTTTCCGTGTTTTTCCTTAAATATACAAAAAATCGATTTTTTCAACTTTCGGACAACACTGAGGAATAATATGGGTAGCAAAAAAAAAAGGACTTAACTAAGGAAATATAAAACACTATAAACAACTTAAAATTCAAGTTTCAAATATATGTCGAATCTAGCGACCTTATGCAAACCTAAATTAAGTATGATAGGCATTTGAGACAAAAGAAGTTACTAATAACATTTTACATCTCCTTGAGCATTTCTTTAGCTCACTCAATTGCAAAGAACCCCAACTAAAAACTTTTTTTTGACTTTTGGCCACACTGTGTAGTACCCTAAACAATATGGCGGATAATTTTTATCTAAGCCACTTTAATATGGATATTAAATGAAAGGGCTTGCATAGTAGAATACAGCTAATTATGTTAAAATCTAAAATAAAAGAAGGCGCCGCAAATAAAAAAGCAAAATGTGAAATTAAATTAAATTTGAAATCGAGACTAAGCTTCGATGTAATCACTATACCTAAGAACATGATGGTGAAAGATATTACCAGATTCGGCACGGCCGAATGTATGCATTATTACTTGCATGCCACAATCTTGTATTTTTGCGGAAACTGATAGAGTGTCCCAAGTTTTATAATGCTCAATTAGCTGGATATAGTAAAAAAAATATTATTAACTTTGTCTGGGCTGGGTGCTTCCCATTTTTAAATATAATTAATTGTTAAAAAGTAAATGATTTGTATATAAATTTTAAATATCAATTCTTTGTGTATGTGCAAAGTTTCAGAATAATCGGATAAGTAAAAGTGTTTGACAAGCAATATTTATTTTGTATGGCAGGGGCATACATTATACCACAATATCCTATCCCTAACCCGCTTGGTTCAGCGTGTTATAAATACTCGGCCTATATAATTCACATGCATTTTAGAACACAAATTCCCAAAATAATTCAAAATAATTAATATCCTTAACAATATAAACAATATGTATAAGTGAAATGGGTGGATTTTAAAGTAAATTTCTACTTATAAATTGTACTTAAGTATTTATATATTAAAACATACAGTCCCTTTTTCTTTAAGAATCTCTATTCATATAAAAATTGTATGAATTTATTTATATGAGAGATGGGGATTAAAGAGGGAATGTTTATAAAAATTCAGCATCGTACATTTATTTTTGACGGGTTTACATTTTAAAGCAACACTGTCAGCCCAATCACAAATAAACATTCCGCGGGAAAATTTTCTCTTTTCCCATTCCTCCTATTATGAATGAAAATTCCGTATGAAATTTCCTAATTTTCCCTTTTCGTCGATTTTATCCCATATTTATAAACCATGTAAAGGGAAAACAAATTCTAAGGGAAAAAAGTAGTTATTCTTAATGCTTTTCATTTTGGTTTCTCCCCTAAAAAATTTCACTTTTAAAATAGAAGGGAGTTTACATAAAAATGTAAGTATTATTTTTATAAAACAAAATTTAAATAAATAAAAAAATATTTAATTGTTATTTTAGGTCGAAGACCACAAATAAAGCTCAGATACAACATTTGTTGACTTTAATGAAAGCCTGGCAGCAAGGAGACACTTGCACGGTTTTGAAGAAACGCAGAAATCGAGCTTAACTCCATGGGACCTCCAACTAAATGTGTTGCAGAGTGGAAAAAGGTTTGTTTTTAAAATTCTGAAAAGTAATTCATTAACGATACTAACATCTGTACAATTTATATATAGGTGTGGGCAGATCAAAAGAAATATGTACGGCATAAGGCTGCATAAAACTTTAAAAATAAAAAGTGCACAGGTGGTGGCCCAAACAAGGAGCAAACGTTTTATTCTACAGAAGACGCAATTTATAACCTCATAGCAATAAAATCTTCTGTCGAGGGTGTGCCTGTGAAGTGAATTGGCCTTACCGAGAAAGCTATCACAGAAGAAATATTAGATGCCCCGCAGAATATTGCTTGTGTGGATGATTCGCCAGTTATAGCAGAAATAATCGAAAACATACCGCCAGCTATTGTGGATGTATCAGATACTAACCGCAAAAAAACTGCACTTGGGCAAAAACACCTCCTTAAAAGTTCGTATGACGCACTGCACTCCGAACTTGTTGTACAAAAAGAACTTCATGAAACGATAAAATTGGTAGTGGCGAACCAAAAGGACCAAGATCAAAATATCAAAAAGATTTATCGATCGCTAGACAAATTAGGTGATCGTCAACAAAAGCACTTTAAGGAAATAGAAAGATTGAAACAAAGTAAAACTGCAATGGAAAAAACCAAACTGCAATTGAAAGAATACTGCAGTGATGTGTGAAGTAGTTTAGTTGTTAAACTTTAAATTGTTTGCTTTTATGAATTATTTTTTTAAGTTGGTATTATTTAATTATTTAAGTTTTTATGAATTGTCTTTTTTTTTATTTTAAAATATAAATTCTTTATATAAAATGTTGATTAAATATTTTTTTTACTGTAGAAGAGATTGTCCAATATTGGCCCTAACAATTTGAGCAGCGGCTAGGTACTGATTAGATATTGGTCGTATTGCCTCTTCTTCCGGCATATCTAATTGTATGAAAACGCCTGCTTCGTCTCTTACATTGTAATTGATACATATGTTATGTAAGGCGCAGCATACGTTTATAATTTTACCTGCCTTTTCCTTTGCGCCAAGAAGGCATCGCCAACGGTTTTTATACCCTTCACCTGTGGTGCACAAGGGTATATATAGCTTTGTCATTCCGTTTGTAATTTCTACAATTTTCATTTCCGACCCCATAAAGTATATATTTTCTGAAAGCTTATGAATAGAGGAGTCGATTAAGCCCTGACCGTCTGTCCGTCTATCCGTCTGCCCGTCTGTCCGTGTGTTGGTTGAAATCAACTTTTAGAAGCAACTATATGTTCCTCAGATCTGTATATGGCATCAATCTCTTGGAAATATCCAGGAATGAATCGCTATTGAAATTCAGCACAATCGCCCCATAACTTTCTGAGATATGAGCAAAAAACCACGACCACCTCGTTTTTTTCACAATTACAACAACAATATACATACATAGATACATGTAAAAAACATACCAAACAAAAAAAATTACAAAAAAAAAATATTAAAAATAAGAAAAAAATAATAAAAAAAACTACAAAAAAAAAATTTTAAAAAATTTTAAAAAAAATTTTAAAAAATTTTAAAAAAAATTTTAAAAAATTTTTTTAAAAATTAAAAAAAATATAAAAAAAAATAATAAAATATAAATAATATATTAAATAAAATAAAATAAAATTTTTTTGGCTCAGCTGGGATTCGATGCCACATTTATTCTAACGTGTACGTATGCACGTATTTTATATGGGATGAATGGTGATACAAACAATTGTTATTGCATGACTACACGTTGTGAAGGGTATATAAGATTCGGCACGGCCGAATATAGCACTGTTACTTGTTTAGCACTCCATTAGTACGCTCGATAATGTTGCGGCATTTTGCGTGGGTCTCATTAAAACTCATTTCTGTTGAACCGTCCTCAGGAACCCGATGTGGAGTTAAGAGCCATGGCTCTAAAGGATATTTCATGAGATACCGGCCGAAATGTTAGAAAGAGTATGCCAAAATTGGACTACGCGTTTGGACCATTTGAGGCGCAGTCACGGTCAACATTTGCATGAAATAATCTTCAAACATTAAATTATATGGACCGTACTATCGATTCAAATAAAGTTTTCATGCATTTTTCTGAATTTTATGTGTTCTTTTTAAACTTTTTATAGCTCTTAAAAAATCACCCAATACGTATTTCTCGGTTTTAAACATTTTTGAAAATTTCAAGTAGACAAATCTATACCATACCAATAAGTAAAAGGTTGTCCCTGCTAACCTATTAAATTATATACAAAACCTAATAAAGATGATGATGGAGATGAAATTTGTTTTAATTCTGTTACAGGCATTTAGCTAAAAATTAGTTGTTTGTTAAATATTTATATATCGATGGGTTAATATAAAAAGGGCGTATCTCGATTTTTTACTACTTTACAGGAATAGGAAAAAACTGAATCAAATTTAAGAGAATAAGACGACTTGGAGCTCTTTTATATGGCTATAAATCCGAGATTTTTAATCGCAACATGCTAAATTTGTAGGGTAGATATGTTTGCATGTGGGCTATTAGAAAACATACGCCGTTTTTATATTAAGCCATCGATATGTTGGTTAGTTAAATCACAGAAATTAACGGTGAAAAATAATTTATGCAGACTAAAATATTTTACTAATTTATAAATTTTGCATTTTGTAAGAATAAAACAATAAATTTTATGATGATTAATTAAGAGTCTATCATCGTAAAGATAAAAAATCTAAATAATAATAATAAAACTCACTAATAATAATAATAATTATAATCTGCGTATAAGTTGTTAAGATAAATCATTTATGAATGCACATACACATACATACATATGAATGAATGTAAGTATGAATGTTACGAGTTTAAACATAAACTAAAGATGTTTGTTATGCTAATTATTAAAAAAAAAATTTATTGTATAATATTAAAATTTTTATTTAAAATAGGTTTTAATAAGCCCCGTTGTTTTATTTGTGAAGCTTTAAACTGTCTAGAGCAGTAATTTTTGGTGTAACAAGTGAAATTTTTGTTTGTAAACATTTTTTAAATCTATGAATTCTGCTAACGAAAATTTTCATAAATAGATTTAATTATAATATAATTACAAAATTAATAAGCACATTTCACTTTCTATTTTTTTTCTTTATTTATTTTTCTTTCTTGTGGGCCTAAAGAATTTGTGTTTTCTTTCTACGTGTTTTTCATCGTCGTTGTTTTAACGAAAGTGAAACAGATTAAGAGTTTCTTTTGTTTTTTACTGTTTTCTATCTTTGTTAGATGAAGTATATAATAAAATTATGAAAAAAAAGGTTTTCGTTAAGTCATTTCTATTTTTCTTGTAAACACTTTTACTTATTTTGGAAAAATCTTGTAATTAGAAGAAAGTAATTTTGTTTATGAACATTTTTTTTTTGTATGTAATTGAAAGTAAATAAAATAAATGATTATTATTTGAAGAAAGAAAAAAAAAATATCGTATCATGCTTCAAGTTAATCTTCTTCTAAAGAAATGTGTACATCAAAAAGTGTAATGCATGAAAAATTGAATAAAAAGCGGTATCGAAAAATTATTGATGGGAGTGATCCCGACATCAGTCAACTGCCAGCAATTCTAAAGCATTTGATGGATTTATCTCTCAATTTAAGAAGACGAAGAAAAAGAGGAAGATGAAGAAAATAATAAAGAGTGCTAAATGAGGCAAAGCGAACGATCTTCATTAATGTATACGTATACAGTAATGAACGTTATCACATATGTTTTTATTTCTAATGATTTTTAAAATCTTTTGATTAATTTTTAACCAAAAAAAAAAAAATACTATAAAAATTAGGGTTCCCTTTAACTAAGTTAGAATAAACAAAACAAATGTCAAACCATTGCATATAGGTTATGGTAAAGCATAAAGGTTTTTTATACGCTTCAGATGTGGTGCACAAGGGTATATATAGCTTTGTCATTTCGTTTGTAATTTCTACAATTTTCATTTCCGACCCCATAAAGTATATATTTTCTGAAAGCTTATGAAAAGAGGAGTCGATTAAGCCCTGTCCATCTGCCCGTCTGTCCGTGTGTTGTTTGAAATCAACTTTTAGAAGCAACTATATGTTCCTCAGATATGTATATGGTATCTATCTCTTGGAAATATCCAGGAATGAATCGCTATTGAAATTCAGCCCAATCGCCCCATAACTTTATGAGATATGAGCAAAAAACCACGACCACCTCGTTTTTTTTCACAATTACAACAACAACCTACATACCTACTGGTTAAAGTAAACGTGGCATCGAATTCCAGCTGAGCCAAAAAAATTTTATTTTATTTAATATATTATTTATATTATTTTTATTATTTTTTTTGTATATTTTTTTTTAATTTTTTTAAAAAATTTTTAAAAAAAAATTTTTTTTTAAATTTTTTTTTATATTTTTTTTGTAATCATTTTTATTACTTTTTTTTATTTTTAATATATTTGTTTTGTATTTTTTTTTTTTTTTTTGGTATGTTTTTTACATGTATGTACGTATTTTATATGAGATGAATGGTGATACAAACTACTGTTATTGCATGACTGCACGTTGTGAAGGGTATATAAGATTAGGCACGGCCGAATATAGCACTGTTACTTGTTTTTCATATTTAAGGTTTCCAATAAGAGTGATATGATTTTTAATTTAATGCGAAGTACAATCGTTACAATTAAGTTCTAAATAAAACGTCATTCAAATGGCCTCCACGACTTAATATTATATTTATTGGCAATTATTTTAAACTTTGTTACAAAAGCGTCTTATTTTTTTAAAACTTTTTTTTTTTTTAAAATATAAGCAAATAAATACAATATACAAGCATAATTATCGACAAAACTTAATATAAATTATAATTTGTCATCACTGGTATTCAAACTCAATTGAGTTGTTCTCTTGCCGCTCATGACGCTTTTGACCTACTCTATGCGTTGTATGTGTCAGAACTTCCAACGCTTTGTGCTCTGAAACCTGCAACGTTCAACCAAATTGATTTAACTCTTTTGAGGCGTGGGACGCGAGAAAGCGTAAAATACGTGATGTAAACTTTTAGATTAATACGTATGATTTTAATTTGTGCGCGTAAGATCTATAGAGAAACTGTACTCCTACCCTATTCTTGCTTCCTCCCTCACCAACATCCTCGAGAGTTTGCAGACTTTAATTTGTGCGTGTGAGAGCGGTCGACTGTCTGACTTAATTTATTTACTAATAGCAGCTTATGGACCGAAACACAACCATTTCCAGTTGCAACTGTCGAAGGTGAAATTAAATCAGCCAAATTTAGTGCAGATAACCAAATGAAGTGGCAATATGAAATTCTTTGCTCAAGATAAACCATATTCAAATATGTTTGTTGGGACTCTATGCTTCCTATAGCAATGACGAGAATATATTTATGACGACAATTTCGTATTGTTAACTAGTTTTTGTCACGTTATCAAAGGTTAAATTATGCCCTTTTGCAGGACTAGAATTAAAGACGTGAATACGAGAAACGTAATGCCAAAATGATTAAAATTGCTTTTTGAGAATAGAATACACCTTAAATTTTGATGACACATTTCTGCTTAGCAGATGAAAAAATTATGTAAGATTTTTATTTTTTAAATGAAATAGACTTGAGAGATCTCTCTTTTTAAATATAGTAATATTTATTAAATGTTTTTGCATTAGAAACAAGTATACAAAGTTAACATTTACACACAATATTTTTCCTTTCTACAGAATCGTCTTGCTCTGCTTAAACATCTCGTGGCCGAGCATTATGTACTACTTGTTATCGAGTTACTTTTGTTTATTTAAAATTTACTTCTATTTTTAATTCGTATCTCGCCCATTTTCAAATCAAACGTAAATTAATTAAACATTAACAAGTTTTAATTGTATATTTTTGTTTGTTATAGGTTGCAAAAAATTTATGTAGAAATATAAAAAGAAGTGTACACTTTGATGTCAACACTAGCTGTCGACCTATTTTAACCAAAATTTCAGGGTACGTTGGGGATGGTCTGTAGATGGTTTAAATGACGTTTGCACGAAAGTGGTTATCGACATATGGTTTTCAAATTTTTCTTTATATTCCCATACAAACATAAACAAAATGCTCTCCATTTTCCACTTAAAAAGTAACCAAACCATGTATCGTAATGTAAAAATTGAAGCTTACCTGTAAGCAGGTTTGTAAGGCAGAGAAGCTATATTCCCCCTTACAAACCTGCTTACAAGAGGCATGATTTTTTAATAGCGAATTCCCACTTTGAAGCATTACCTTTTGATAAAATAAGCGCGTTTTCACTGCTTACATTCAGCTGTGATGTAAATGCTTTCAGTAAGCACACATTTCATTCATGCCAAAAATTGCAACTGTATTACTTACAAGAAGTGCTCCTTTCATGACTCTTATGAACTTGTGAAATCATTGCTGATGTCAGGCTATTACTTTATTTGCTTACATAAAGTCCTTCTTTATGCATATTAAGAATATAAATAATAACGTCATTTTTATATTTTTAAAAGTTTTATTTTTTTATTTGAAATAAACAACTGCTTTAATCATTTATACCTGGAGCAATACTTTCCGAGTTTGATTCATCTTCATTATTAAAAAAGGTGTTGTCGGCTTTACTTTGTTTGTTTAAGCACTTTTTCTTGTAGTAACGATTTTTATTTAATCTAAGTACTATACGTAAGTCAATTAGTAACTATCTTTTAGAAAGACCATCCACTTTTAGTGCTTCTGCAATAAATAAAAAAGGTTATTATAAAAAAACGACGTACAACACAAAACTTACCATAAATTGCATTTAAAAACGTAGGGAAGTCTAATAGCCGCTTTTTGTCTTGCTTTCCATCCACATTAAAAATCTAAAAAATATATGTATAAAAAAATACAACTTATAAGAAATTTGGAAATGTTATAAATAAATATATATGGATACCTTTCAAATCCTTAATTTGTCTCTTTGAGTCATCCACTGATTTTTTCTGGTCTTCAATAATTTCTGAAAATTAATAAAAATTATTAAAATGTATAATAATAGTTCATACTAAATGTACCATTTAGCCCATCAAACTTTTTTTAGTTCTAGAACGCCCATTATATTATTTTGATTAGCAACTGTTTTCTATATATATAAGTTTATTTAATTGTCTTTTTCCAACAATTTTTTATAAAATACATATGTAATATTTTTTTTTTAGCAAAACAAAGAAATAATAAAAAAATCAAAGACAAAACGCCGTTAAATTTTCTACAAATTAAAAAATAAACACAAAAGAAACTGTACACGCACAAAAACAAATATTAAAAAAAAAGCGGACACTAAATATAAACAGAGAACACGTCTTATCTGCTCAAATGCAATTTGATGACTAACATTTATTTATTATGTAATTTAAACCATCTGGATTTTCGGCAAAAGCTCGGTTAAACTCGTATAGAATTGGGTATTATTACCGAATTCTAAGTCACCGCAATACAACCTGCTTCCTTGTAAGGGATAAGAGTAAGCTCTTCAATTGTTTTCGCTTACATTAATACACAAATCATTTCAATTGTTTTTGCTTATTTTGCTGCTTCTTAGTAAGACGTACTAGTAAGAGCGTATGTAGCGCTTACGTACCTTTTACAGCTCCTAAAAGTAAATTTTTTTTTACTGGGGTCTTATGTGAACAATGAAATACGATCGTTCTAATTGGAATATTAAACTGAATCTTTTCAGTCGTTATTTCGATCGTCATTTTATTTGTTAGCTGACCATTCGATTTTTCACTTGATATACACCTGTATTGTATCAAAGGTATGTGTTCTTGTTGTTGTAGCTGTTAGAACTGTAGATAAAATTTTTGATTTACTAATCAAATCTTATTTTATAGTAAAAATTTTATTTTATATGAAGGTGACAAAACAAAAAAGTTAAAGGCACAACAACGATTCTTCTTCAGCCACCTTAAAGGCAGGTCAGCTAGCTAGTCTCTTATAATTTATTACACAAATCGAAAGTATTTCTATTATTATGCAAATTAAAAGTAGAAAAATAAGAATTAAGAAAAAACAAGTAACAGTGCTATATTCGGCCGTGCCGAATCTTATATACCCTTCACAACGTGTAGTCATGCAATAACAATTGTTTGCATCACCATTCATCCCATATAAAATACGTGCATACGTACACGTTAGAATAAATGTGGCATCGAATCCCAGCTGAGCCAAAAAAATTTTATTTTATTTTATTTAATATATTATTTATATTTTATTATTTTTTTTTATATTTTTTTTAAATTTTTTTAAAAAAATTTTTTAGAAAAATTTTTAAAAAATTTTTTTAAATTTTTTTTTTAATTTTTTTAAAATTTTTTTTTTTGTAGTTTTTTTATTATTTTTTTCTTATTTTTAATATTTTTTTTTCTGTAATTTTTTTTTGTTTGGTATGTTTTTTACATGTATCTATGTATGTATGTTGTTGTTGTAATTGTGAAAAAAAACGAGGTGGTCGTGGTTTTTTGCTCATATCTCAGAAAGTTATGGGGCGATTGTGCTGAATTTCAATAGCGATTCATTCCTGGATATTTCCAAGAGATTGATACCATATACAGATCTGAGGAACATATAGTTGCTTCTAAAAGTTGATTTCAACCAACACACGGACAGACGGGCAGACGGACAGACGGATAGACGGACAGACGGTCAGGGCTTAATCGACTCCTCTATTCATAAGCTTTCAGAAAATATATACTTTATGGGGTCGGAAATGAAAATTGTAGAAATTACAAACGGAATGACAAAGCTATATATACCCTTGTGCACCACAGGTGAAGGGTATAACAAATCGAAACTTAAAACACTTTTACTAATGAAATTACAAACCCATATACACATGACCAAAAACCAATGATATAATCTCTCAATAATTTTAATTTGAAATGATCTCAATACCTTAAAATATTTAAATGCAGAAGAAAGATGTTTTTTGCTAAAGACTCTAAACTCAATCAGACACATTTCACTTAATCAAGAAAGTATGAAGAAAATTAAATACCATCGCAACGATATTTAAAGAAATGCATAAGTGAGTCTGTATAAGCTTGTATGAGCTTGACAAAAAAAAAACTATATACGAAATTACTAACAACTTTCATTGAAAACAAAATAAAAAACCATTTATAAAAAATAAAAGGAATTTGGTTATTGGAAGAGAGATGCTTATTTGGCTTAATTATGTAGACGAAAATACAAAAAAAAATATTAATAAGATATATTAACAGAAAATACATCAGAGTTTAGAGCCAATTTTAATGGTTATTGTGGCAGTCAGCATCATTATCATTGTGAAAACCTTTTATGATTATAGTTTTGCTACTTGAATTTATAGCCTTAAACTAATTTTTGCTTAAAAAACAGTGTAATGAAAAACTTAAAGGCAAACCCACATTATTTTAATTTAAAGAGTTTTCTAATTCTTTTATAGACAATAAATTTATCCAAAAAGTGTTTATTGAGCAAATGTGTCTTAAGCCTAATTTTTCATATCCTGACTTTTATACGAAAATGTATTCGGTCTATCTCTTGTGAAGTTTGATTTTTAATAGGCTTTTTTGATGGATCACGCATGACTCATATCAAAATGCTTTGTCCTTTTTGTTCAGTATCGTTTGGCAAGTGATCATAGAAATACTCACACCACACTAGCGTTTTCAAATTATTAAGCTGTATAACGAAATACAACGTTCTTTGGGAGATATTTTTTATGCGATTCGAGGAACTTACGTTGTGCATAATCGGCCTATTGAAACCACTATTGCCAATTCTTTTCGCAAATTTGTGTTACAGTTTTCATTAGTGGATGATAACTCGACCACATCCAGCACGTAGTAAAGGAAATATTGCAGTTATAGCTGAGAGTGTACGTGAAGATTGTGGTGAATCGATGCGTAGTCGTTTTCAGCAGCTTGACTTGTCATATTCTACAGCTTGGCGTATTTTACGTAATGACCTCGGCCTTAGAGCATACAATATTCAAATTGTTCTAGAATAGAAGCCAGGTGTCAAAAATTTGCTATATATTTTCAGTAAATGGGCTCTGCAAAAACTCAATGAAAATCCGATATTTTATCGTGAAAATTTGTAAATTTATAAAGCAAATTTATTACTCTATCACGAAAAAACGGCTGAGTGGAACTAAATAAAATTTGGCACACAGATAGTCGAAAACCTAAGTTAGCCTTGCAGACAATCCTAAATAAAAGCCGTAAACGTAGCGTTTAAACCAAACAAGAGCGACATCGTTGTTAACAGTGATATTCACTTGTGTTGTTTGATAAAACCCACTAATTAGATATAAAAATAGACATAAAATCGCTTGATTGGCCAGTTAACAGCTAAAATGACATTACTTTTTAACAGTTACAAAAGCAAAAAAAAAAAAAAAAAAAAAATAGCAGTTGTAGTGCAACCAACTTCAAAAGATAGCGATTATGTAGAAGTTGTTTAATAAATAAACTTTTTAATCACTCTTTTGGGACCTACTTGCAGAACTGTTTAAATCGATGTATCTGCGTGCGATTTTTTTTTTTTTTTGCTTAAAAGTTGTAAAAATTAATTTACCACAATGAAAACAGCATAATTATACAACTAATAATCAAAATATTTTGCTTGATTGATTAGCAAGTCATTAAGCAGGAATTGCTTAAAATGAATTTTTACGCTTAATCAACTGAGTAAAATTAACAATATTTATCTTGTTTCAAAAATTTCTAGTTACTACTTTCTAAAAACAACAACAACGAAAAAACATAGAGTGATTATTAAAAAAAAATACAACTATAGTTGTAATTTCTGGCACCTTTTTTTTAGCAAAAACATTTCTAAGACTTGTAAAAAAATCATTATAAAGGGTGATTTATTTAGACATTTTTTTTAATTTTAAATAAGAAACTTAAAATATAATTTCATGTGGATGCATTTACGATATTATCTTAAAAAAAATCCGAGACTGTTTTTTGTACCCTTCACACAGTGAAAAAGGGTATATTAGCTTTGTCGTTCCGTGTGAAATTTCTACAATTTTCATTTTCGAACCCATAAAGTATATATTTTCTGAAAGCTTATGAATAGGGGAGTCGATTAAGCTCTGTCAGTCTGTCCGTCTGTCAGTGTGTATGTTGAAATCAACTTTTTGCAGCCCCCCGACATCGCTTGCACCCGGGTGAGGTATTAAAATATCAGAAATATTCGGGAGTATATCGGTATTGAAAATCAGAAACATCGGTACATAAACAACTGAGATATGAGCAAAAACCCACGACCACCTCGATTTTTTTTCACAAAAAACATTACAACAACAACATACATACATACAAACGTGTATACTGGTTAGAGAAAACGTGGCATCGAATCCCAGCTGAGCCAAAAAATTTTTTTTTATTTTTTTTATATTTTTTTTTTTAATTTTTTTTTTTTTTAATTTTTTATTTAATATATTATTTATATTTTTATTATTTTTTTTTTAATTTTTTTTTAAATTTTTTTTTAAAATTTTTTTTTTAAATCTTTTTTTTCATTTTTTTTAAATTTTTTTTTTCTTTTTTTTTTTTTCTTTTAACATACGTAAAGTTATAATTTTAAAATGGGTTGTTTTTATATATGTATGTTTTTTATATGTTGTACGTATTTCATATGGGATGAATGGTGATACAAACCGCTGTTATTGCATGACTACACGTTGTGAAAGGTATATAAGATTCGGCATGGCCGAATATAGCGCTCTTACTTGTTTTACGATCAAATTAATATTAAATCCGATATTCAATTATTATGAGTAATTAAATAAATTTTATATTTACATATATACTTTTTCAGATTATTCTATCACAAAAAGAGAAACAAATGTAATCAAGCTTGAATAAAATTTAAATGTTAATTTATAGAAAATAATAAAAGGTTCAATTGAATCACCCGCTACAAAATATTACAAATATTTTGAGCGTTAAAATAACCAAGAATTTAGTCATTGTTTAGAAAGACTGTTTAATAAAAAAAACATAAATAAAAAAAATTAACAGAATCAACAAACCATATAAAAACAAGCAGATTTACAAAGACGTTTAAAAAAACTTTAGAAACTCATAAAAATTTCAAGGGAGTTTCTCAAGTAAAAAAGTGAAACTTTTGTAGACCAGTAACAAATTCTACATTATTTGATGAAATAATTAAAATTTTCCAAAAAATCCCAGTAAAAAAAATTATTTTTTAAGTTTCAAACTTAATGGTAGAGGATCTTTTACTTTTTACCATTTATATAAAAATTTATTATTAAGTCGTGTTAGTCAAAGTTTTCGTTTGGTATATGAATTATATAATACTTCTTATTTCGTTCGCAATCAAATGCAAAATTTTACGCTTAATACTGAACACTATGTTGCATCTCGTTCCCATAGATATTCATATATTGGCCACATCCGCAAGTAGTGCGGTGAGGCTTAATGCGACTGCTGCCTTCGGGCGTGAATCAACCCTCTGACTACGTTACGCCCTACATGGACTTTAATGGGGCGTTCAGGGTTCTTATTCCCTCCAGGAGAGAGGTTCACCTTTTGGGGAGCTATACTGACAGTTCCAGGATGGAATGTGGTGTTGGATCTGGTGTCTTATTTGATGGACCGGAGATTGAACTCTCCTTCCGCCTTCCGAATGATTGCAGTGTATTTCAGGCGGAAAAACTCGCTATCAGGGAAGCATGTAGGATACTGAATGACAGGAATATCTATGGGAGTATTGGTATATTTGTCGACAGTCAGGCGGCACTCTTGTCACTCAGGACGTACATTACTACGTCTAATTTAGTTGGCCAATGTAGAAAGGAACTGTCAAGGCTTGGTCAGCGGGCTGACGTTACTCTAGTTTGGATTTCTACGCATAAGGGCCACTATGGTAACGAGCGGGCTGATGAGCTAGACAGGAGAGAATCTGCTTTGGATATCTCTAACGCAATTGCAGTTGCAATCCCGTTAGGGACTATTAAAAGCAGAATCTCTAGACACTTTCTCCGGAAGGCTAATGACAGGTGGCGTGGGCTGAGCACGTGTAAGGTGGCCCTTACGTGGCCCTCTTTTGATGCACGACGTACATTGCAACTTACCAGTCGAAGTCGGAGGGACATATCGAGGTTGCTGGCGGTATTGACGGGTCACTGGATGTTAGGCCAACATGCAAGTCGACTCGGACTTCCATCGAACGACCATTGTCGCAGCTGTCTGGATAGAGAGAAGGAGGAATCGGTTTTCCACTTTCTCTGCGAATGTCCTGCAATGGCGGCTAAGAGACACAGGTTTCTGGGCGAACATATACTGGATGGCCTCTCTGCGATATCTGAAGTTGGACTGAATTATCTACTGAGATACCTCAAGGCCACGGGGTGGATCTAGTACCCTTAGTCTTGGATTTATTCTGAGATACATTGAAAGCTGACGAGTGATGTGGTCCTGTCACAACGGAGTCATATAGACTCTACTTGACTGTTTGCGTGCAGCGAACTACCACGATAACCAACCAACCAACGCTTAATATCTTGGGATACTCTTAGGTACATGCATCTTTCAAAGAACTTAAGGAGTATTGATGTTAAGTGTAGAACTACTTAAAAATGCTAAACATTAATAAAGTTCCGCTAAAGTACTACAGCTGAAAGCCCCTGTTCCTGGCCAAAGGCTTATTAAAGCTTGTTGTTCGAATCCAAGACAGTTTAGATTCCCTGAGCTTGGCCAAAGACCGACTGTACAAAATACTTTTTAAAATCGAAACGGAACGGTTGCTCTTAAGAACAAATTGTCAGTTAAGTGTTGTTAACCTATTATCATCCATATGAATTTTTATACCCTTCACCTGTAGTGGCCTGTTTGAAATTTTTACAAAATTAAATTTCTGAAAGGCTATGACTAGTGGAGTCGATTAAACATTGTCCGTCTGTCCGTATGTTATTGGAAATCAAATATTAGAAGTTCTCACATGTTGCACAGGTATGTATGTATGTATGTGGTATCTATCTTTTGAAAATTCCGGGAATAAATCACTATTGAAATTCACTGCAACCGCTCCATAACATTATATAATATGCGAAAACAAATGCGCCTCTGATTTTTTCTGATTTTTTACAAAGAAAAATTAGCATTTTTCAACCTTATGATAATTTATAGACATTGCTGTTACTATGTTTTTATTGATACTGTACGCCTCTAGAAATATTCGTAAAACTTTTGGAAAAATAGCTAGATGAAAGGGCGGAATATAAAACGGTACAAAACTGTTTTAAATTCATGATGGCCGCCAAAATAGTGTACAACAAATTTCGTATATGGGTCAAATATAGTAATTAAAAATATGACCCCTTGAATCCCCACAATGTTGGCATCAAGTGAAAGGGCTCGACCAGTAGAATACAGTAAACTATAAAATAGTTAAAATTCGATATGGTATGTATGTATTGTACATAATGAAAAAAAACTATGTAAAGGGTATATAAGATTATGAATTAGGGATATAGTGATCTTCTTTGTTTAAATTATTTTTTTTTTCAGAATCACAATTTAAAACTACTACATGCCCAACGTAGTTTACATTTGATGAATTCGCAAAGGGGTTTTAGTGTCATATTGTTTAAAATTTTTATAATAGACATATAACTTAAGGGCTTATTGTAAGTGCACCAATTATTTAAAAAAAATTAAAATAATAATTTGTTTTTATTATTGAGCTTAAGATAAATTTTTCATAAAAAAATATGTTTTATTTCTTATAATATTTTTCGGGTATAAAAAGAAATTAGACGATATTTTTGAAAAACAAAAAATTATAATGAAATTTAAAATTACAGTTCATAACAACTAAACACAGTCATTCGACTCATCTTAACGATAGTAATTTTTTGTACTCTTCAGTTTTAATTTCATTCATCAGTTAATCTTATCGCCTCTTTAGGGTGTGTTAAGGATTTTTTTTTTGTTATACTTTTCTTCTTTAGTTTTTTTTTGCATTTTATCAATTTGTTTTAAATAAGTATTTCACTCTCTCTTTCTTTTGTTGTATATTTATTGTTATTAAACACAAAGATGCTATTTAGATAAAACACCAGCATTTGTTTAACAATTTGTCTAAAGTCTTCATTCATTCAATCATTAGCTTTGTAAAGTTAAAATAATAGTGATATAAAAACAAATTTGCAAATCTTTTAACTTTCTATTTTAAGCAGCAAGTAAATATTATTTTGTAGATAAGAAGATATTGCCGATTCTTAAGTGTTATTTTTTAGTTTCATGTTTTATTTTTTGTTAAACTTTTTACCTTTAAGATGAGTTAATTTTGCCGAAGAGGTCTTCTTGTCTATACTTATTTACACATTAACCATAATGACCAGAAAGCTCGCATTTCTTTAAGAAAAAAAAAACTTTCATTTGTCTCCGGAAATTAAAATTACTTTACATTCCAATATTAAATAAGGAAAGGTGTATGAACTACATAATCTACAGTTGCGCTTATAAACATTGCAATGTTTGTGTTAACATCTACAACTTGTGTTTGGAATAAAAACAAAGTTGACGCATTATTTATTAAAATCAGTACAAGTTACCAGATGTTACTGTAGTTAATTAAACAGTGCTGTCTGGGTAGAGTGAAATAATTTTGGCAGAGCGTTTTCACTATACCCAGGTTGTTCACTAAATCAAGGTCAACTTTTTTATTTAAAAAACTAATTTATTTTTTTTGAATGCATTTATAGGTTGTAAATTTTATTTATTTCAATGTAATAATAAAGTTTAAATTTTTGCCGGAAAAAAATTTGCACTGATATTTGCACTGCTTGATCGCAAAGGCAATGTAGATCTTGTATATTCGCGAAATTTGTAGTATTAGCCTCAGCCCATTCGATACCCTTATCAAAAACCTTAATGACTTCAGCAGCTGATATAGGATGTATGTTTGCTGGTGTTTCGCCATTGTCTTCGTCATCTGATATTTCAAATGTGCCGACGACGTCTTGCCCAGAATTTGACTCTCTGTTCTCTATTGACCTATTGACACGACCTTAATGAAACATGCGCGCAGACTTAAATAAATTAACACTTCATAGAATGCGTATTTGTAACTTGTCAACTTACTCCTAAAGAATCGTTACTTTAACGTTATTTTATGTTCTCTTTAATTTGTATACTCTTTTTCATTGTTTTTCTCCTACGCCACTATGTTCACTCTATAGAGGGTCATGAGTGTTCACTCTACAGAGTAGTCAATGTAAACATTCTGGTATTCACTCCAACGAGGTATTCATAGCATCGGGGGTTCCTTCTACCGAGACAGCACTGTACATATTATTTTTTTTATTTAACACATTTTTGTGGAGATAAGTACACCATTTTCGATTGCAGCTTCAGCAACAACTTATAATATGTGGCACTTGATGATCAAAAGGGCATTAACTCAATAATAAAATATTTTCACTTTTAGCGAAAAACTAACTAACAACATTATCATCATCTATTCACTTTAAAAATGTTACCATATTCCGTCTACTCTTTCATCGTAAATCACACGATGAGACCATTTGCGTGATATTTCAGTGACTTGTATCAAGAAAAATGTGTTATTTTGAGTTATTACAAAGGTTTTTAAAAAACTGCATCATAAATTTTTATGTAAAAGATTATTTTGGGCTTAGTTTTTGTTTCATTGAAAAATTATTAAATAGTTTTATTTATATTTTATTTTTTTAAGTTGATATTGTTTTCTTTTTAAAATTTATATTATTTTAGAACAATAATATTCAAAAACTGGTAGTAACTAAAAAATAGTTTTCTTTTTACCTTAATTAAAAAAAATTAAGAAAGTAAAAAACTTGAAATATATTTGTTAATGGAAGTTGTTTACCATTAAGCATTTGAATTTTCAAACTCTTTTAAAATCTATTGACAAACAGTTATTGGCCTCCACTTAAGATTTTATAATTTCGAGTTAATACTCTCTTGTTTATCAAGAGCGATATAAGGAACCTAAAGATCTTGTATAATATTTAAATAAAACTTTTTAGTCTTATTCTATCTTGTGCAAAATTTCCTTGTGCCGATGATAGTCCTTGGATTTTAAACTCAAAATCTACTGATATTTGTTAATTTATGCTTGGAAGATCAAAGTTTCTATGTCCCTGTGGATTTCAGTAAAAGCAAAATTGTCATTGTCCAAGTCTACCTTTGAAAGGGGTGTTTTTAGTCCACTTTTTCCGCATCTACTAGTATCTTATTGCACCTAACACGCAGCGACCAAATTTTTTTGCAAAACAATTATTTATTGTTTTGTACATAAGTCTTCTTACAATAAATATTTATAGCAAAACGATATAAATTCTTACATTGAAATTTGCTTAAATTTAGACGGCTTTTTTAATGAAATGCGTATTTATAATTGTTATTGTTTTCTTATATTTCAAACAACACTGTTGGGGGATCGGTTAACCAACCAGGTCCGTATTTTTATTTTATTTACATTTTTATTTAGTTTTCTTTCGCAAATAAAAAAATATATAAATTTTTGACTACATTGGTCTGCAATAATAAAAAAATTTGCCCGTCTTTTAACCAAAAAATATGGACTATAGACATTTCGAAGCGCTAAATTTAAATCCATGGGCGTGACTAATATTTCGCACAAAACACGGTGGTTATGCTGATACATTTCATCATAACATGAGAATGTTTAGTCCAATTTTGATGAAAATACCAGCAAACGGTTAAGAATAAAAGTCCGCTGAATAAAGATTTTTTATATTTTTATGGTTTCAAATGCTTTTCATGCAAATTGAATACTATTTTTTGTTTCTAAAACGTCATTAAAAATTATTGGGTCAAAAATTTTAAACTTTTCAGATAAGTAGGAATATGGTTAATAAAATAAGCTATAAATCATAAATATCTCTGCGATATTGTTTTCCTCTAAAAGTTGATTTCAGCCAACACGCGGACAGATGGACATCTATATACAAGAACATATACATATGTATGTTCAAATTTTATTTTTATTCTCTTATTTTAAATACGAATATTACATACTTATCTATAATTTCATATTGTTTCGCGTAGTGTGCTTAGAAAGGGCATTAAGTTTGTTTTCTGCCAATAAATATAATTTAACCAGGTAACGGATAAATACCTTTAAATATTGTAAGTTATTCATTCCAATGGTTCTAAATTGGAACAGACTGTAAGAAATTTGATTTTTATGAAACGTCTGCTTTTGTGTGAGATTATTATCGAAAAGAAGTTCAAAATATATTTCAATTTTTTGCTGAATTTAGTGTAATTTCTTTGTAAACCAAATTTCATTTAAACCAATAAAATTCAGTTTTAGATAAACTACTATATTTATCCGGTTTTACAGTTTTAAAACATACTTCTGAGATCTTCGATTAAAACAAGTTTAAAGAATAGATTAAAACTATTCATCAGGTAGTCTTTTTACGTCAGGTGATTACTATTTTCTTCACTAATTTTGAACATCAGCTGTCAAACTCCGTTGTTAAACAACATTTCTATCTCTTCTTTCATTAATTTCAAATGTCAAACATTGTTTAAACAAAAAAATTTCTTTGCAAGGCAATTGCCTGATGAGTAGATGTTAACGCATCATTTGACGCTTACCATATCATTTTGTGTGCATACATTATTTTTGTTAATTTTTCTTAAAAATCAAAGTTTTAACAATCGAGGGACACACATATACATTTAAATATTACAAGATATTTCTCAAGAAAGAAAACCCTTATTTGGTTAAATAAACAAATAACGAATTGTTATAATGAGTTTGTTGTTAAACTTAACGAGACGTCATTAAATAAAATCATGTACAGATTTGAGTATTTAAAGAAATCATTTATTTGCCAAACTAACAGCACAACAAATTAATTTGTTTTCACTAAACAATTTGAAATTAAAATTGTTAAAAAAAAAAAAAAAAAAAAAATAAGTGATGTGAGGAAAAGAATTTAAAAAATTTTAATATTTAAAACGATCAAAAGAAAGTATCAACCGATATGATATGTGTGCCAAAAAAAAAAAAAACGAAAAACTGTTTAAGTCGCCATAAGCTAAATATAAGATAATCACATCACTGTCATCCCGGAATTCAAAAACAACTTTACGGAGAATTATAGCGTAAAATATTTATATAAATGCTGGCAAGTCGGATGCTATGCTCTTCACGCGGAGAAGGAACGGCATAGAGATTGGATCCTTAATGCTTTTTGGAACCGAGATCAACGTGTCCAGGAAGTTAAAATATCTGGGGGTAACGCTGGATATGAAACTAACCTGGAATAGTCATGTTGTGACAAGGGTACAGAAGGCAAAGAGGATTCTGCATCAGTGTAAACGGGTTTGAGGTCGGAAGTGGGGAATCTCACCTAAAGCTGCACACTTGATTTACACAGTGGTGGTGAGACCAACGATCACTTACGCATATGTTGTCTGGTGGCCGAAGGCCTCTCAGGCGACGATTAGGCGGAAGTTGGACGGGGTTCAAAGGATTGCTTGCATTGGTATATGTGGGGCGATACGTACCACACCAACGCAAGCGATGGAGGCAATGCTGGGATTGCTGCCGTTGGATTTATTTGTAAGGAAGACGGCGGCAAGATCGGCGATTCGGATGCGAAACGATGGCATGTGGTATGGCTTTGGACCGGTTTTGGGGCATAGGAGAATCCTGGATCTCGTGGATAAAGAGGTTAGGGAGGCCTAAATGCCGATGGAGCACATGAGTCGGATGAAAGTGGTCAAAAGGCTACATCACACGCTCATAGCGGATGGATCCATGCACGATGAGTGCATGGAGAATGACATCAGCATCTTTACTGATGGGTCCTTTATGGACGGAGGGGCAGGTGTTGGTGTGTACTCATCTGAGTTGAACCTATCCTGCACCCTGAATCTGGGGGAGTACGTGTCAGTCTATCAGGCAGAAATGCTTGGTTTGCTGCACGCGTTGGACCCCCTGTTGGAATGTCGAATGCATGGGAAGAGAATTCTTATTGCACTTGACAACCAGTCGGTTATAAAACGTATGCAGCGGATAGATGTGGTGCTTGAGTGTGTTTTAAAGCTCAATACGTGTGCCTCTACAAATAAGGTAACGCTGATGTGGGTTAAGGGACACGTGGGCATAGCTGGGAATGAGGCTGCTGACGAACTTGCTAAGAAGGGGTCTGAGGCTGCATTCTGTGGACTTGAACTCAGAACTGCTCTGGGCAATGGGTTAGTGCGGGCGAAGATCTTTAAATGGGTGAACTCTATAAACTTGCGAAGGTGGATGGAGGGAAACACGTGTACATAGGCTCGTATGGGGCTCAGGGAGCCACTTGGCAGGGGTGCAGTGAAGATACTCGGTTTTAATCGGAGTACGATGAGCTGGATCACTGCGTTGATTACAGGACATGGGAACTTCAAATATCATCTGAAGAGAATGCAGATCGTGGATGATGATATTTGTAGAATGTGCCTGGAGGATGCCGTGACGGCAGAGCATGTGTGTCCGGCGATGGCGAGCGGAAGATTAAGGATTACAGGCAAGCACACATTAAGTGTGAGTGCGATGGGGGACCTTAGTCTGAGGGAGATGCTGGCGATTACAAAGGACTGTGCGATGAGGATTGTCGACAATCACCAGTCGGCAGTGTGAAATCGTTTTCCTAGTCCAGAGCAAACGCCGGTTGTGGCGCGGGACTCTGTGACTGAAGGTATACTGATCGGTGGACACGAAATCACTGAGAAACGAATGGGGTCGAAAAGGGAACCATGATAGTAGTGATCTGCTTCGATATTCCCCCTACATGCGTAAAAATATATTGCCTATATTTTTTCAACGTACAATATCATTTGCAACAATAACTTATTTAACCTGTGAAAATGAAACCAATATGCTATTTAATTTTTACAGCGAATAATTCTTATAATAGTTTTTATTTTAAAGGGAATCAATTTAAAAAATTATAAAAATTAAAAAGTGTTTTCCTGAAAAATATAAAAACAGACATAAGTAGTTTTTACTTGTTGTCACAGATAAACTTATTTTTGGGTTTTTCATGATACTTAAGACGTTAGTGAAAAGAGCTTTTAGGTATATTTATATCAATGTATATAATAAATAGGGTGATCGATTATTCGACATTTTTAAAAAACCGGTTTTCAAGAAGTTTGTAATTTAGAATTTAAAAAAAACCGGTTAACCGATCGAATACATAAAATATAATTTTTTCTTATACCCATGACAGAGATACATACATATATAGGTATAAACTAGTTTTTTCTATGGTTTAATTGCATTTTAATTTGACACACCTTCAATGGCATTATATAAAATAAAGATGTTAAAGGACAGACACTTTTTACCTAAAAGTGATCGAAAAGATAAGTTTATGCTTCAATTACCTTGAACTTTTAAGGTTAGGTTTATAAATTTAAAAATGCCATTTATTCTCTCTACATGAAACAAAATATGGCAAGTAAATTGTGATTCATATTTATTTTTCTACTTCGAACTTTTATCATCAAAAATTTTATTCCGTTTTGTAAATAAAATGTATAAATTTACATTGTTGCCACTACATTTTTTAAGAACTAAATTAATTTGTTAAAAGTAAACGGTGTTTGCTCTGGTACTGCCATATTAAAAAGTCACTTCACTGCTCACGGTAGTCTAAGTTACCTTTTATTAACTTTATAGGCAAGTTGTAATAATGACCCTTTGTGTGCCAAACTATTTTAGTATACAAGTCATATGTTATCAGATATATTAGTTAAGCTATGGGTAGTCTTTAGTACAAATCTCTAGATTTCGTAGAGGCAAAATATTATGAAATTCGAAAATGAGATCAAAAAGTATTGCAAAGTACAATAATTTGGTCAAAAAACTTAACTGAACAGCTGATTATCACAGCAAATTAGAAGCGCAACAATGTTTAAAATAACTGCTCTCCATTTAAAACAATAATTATTATTAATTATTTTTCTAATTTTACATTTGTTTTTGAAACAACACACAAAAGCTTAATGTAGCTTTAGAAAGAATAAGCGAATCGTCGCAATATTCTTCGATGCATTTTAAACTTCATTTAAAAATACTTTTTTATTTTACTTGATATTTTCCTTGGCTTTGAGAACGTCACGTTTCCTGCATGTGACAAGAAGTATTTTGCAAAAATAAGAATCTACGTTCAAACAAATTTTATTTAAGAAAAAAAAAAACAAATGTGTCAAAGTGTCACACGCACACAATGTTTCATCAATTGAAACTACGTTTGCCTGTTGGTTAGTTATTTGTGTGAATTTTTTTTCTTTTTCTTTATTTCCAATTATAAAATATAAAAAACTTTTTAACTGACCCAATGAACTATTTATGTGTGTTTGTTTATGTGATATGGTGTATTCAATAGCGTGATATGGTAGAGGGATAATGACATTTTCAATTTAAAAAGTTGATTTTTTAAGAAAATTTACATTTAAGCAGTACTTACTTACAAGATATAACATATTGTACTCTATACACGCTATACAAATAAGTATTAGACACACTGGCTATACACGAGCATACTAAGACAGAGTCCAACGTATGCCTCGGTAATTTTTTCATCTGCTAGGTTACAATACTGTTTTCCAGGCTGAGATAATGTCAATTATAAATAGAAGGCATTCAATGGATAAAGAAGTTTGATAACAAATTTTCCCTTCGTATCTTTACGAGTAGCTAATTAGTTATCAATACACTTATGAACGAAAGAGTTAAATCTTAGAATGTCCTGCAATCCAAGAGTGAGATGAACTCGCATATATTTAGATACTAGCTAATACCCGGTGTGCTTCGCCACCCCAAATTTTAGTATTTAATTCATATGACAGGAGCCACGCCCACTATTGTTAATGCACCCATTTTTTCCATAAATGTTTATTTGAATATCAAAGTTGGTTTTGCAAAATTTTACTACTCTAATCGATATCGTTTTCCAAATATACGAATTTTAGTATTTAATTCAAATGGTAGGTGCCACGCCCACTATTGTTAATGCACCCATTTTTTCCATAAATGTTTATTTGAATATCAAAGTTGCTTTTGCAAAATTTTACTACTCTAATCGATATCGTTTTCCAAATATACGAATTTTAGTATTTAATTCAAATAGTAGGTGCCACGCCCACTATTGTTAATGCACCCATTTTTGCCATAAATGTTTATTTGAATATCAAAGTTGCTTTTGCAAAATTTTACTACTCTAATCGATATCGTTTTCCAAATATACGAATTTTAGTATTTAATTCAAATGGTAGGTGCCACGCCCACTATTGTTAATGCACCCATTTTTGCCATAAATGTTTATTTGAATATCAAAGTTGCTTTTGCAAAATTTTACTACTCTAATCGATATCGTTTTCCAAAATATACGAATTTTAGTATTTAATTCAAATGGTAGGTGCCACGCCCACTATTGATAATGCACCCATTTCTTACCTAAATGGTCATTTGGGTGTCAAAGTTGCTCTTGCAAAATTTTACTACTCTAATCGATATCGTTTTCCAAATATACGAATTTTAGTATTTAATTCATGTGGCCACGCCTACTATTGCAAGTCCGCCCATTTTTTACCCAAATGTTCGTGTGGATGTTAAAGTCTACCATACTTAATTTGAAGACTCTAGCTACATTAACTTTCGTGATATATAATATTTAATACTTATTCTTTAATAGGGCGTGGCACCCCGCCCACTTAGAATTTCAAACCAAAGTATAGCCTATAGTTCCTTCCAGACATACAGGAAGATTCTGTGAAAATTTCAAGAAAATCGGTACAGCCGTTTAACCGTCTATAAAGCACCAACAAACATACAAACACACATTGATTTTTATATATATAAGTAGATAATATGAATGCCAGGCATAATCGGAAACGAAGAGGAAGAAAAATTATAAAAAAAATAGGATCATTTTTGTATACCATCACCGTGAAAAATGAAAACCCCATCAAGAGGTTTAAAAAAACAACTTAAAGTTTCGGCACTGGAAGAACACGTCAGGTAGTGGCTAAATACTGTCGTCGCTATGAACGTACAAATGTTGATAAACCGAAGAAGATTCCAAAACTGAGTAGACCACCACAAAGAAAATTAACTAGTATGGTAACAGGTCACACAGTGCCAAGAAGTCATCTAGCTCGCATGAGACTGTTGGATAAAAAAACATGTCGAGCAAGCGAAGAAGTCGATATGACTGTTGAACATTATCTTTGTCAATTTCTTGCATTTCGGTGCATTTGAAAGGAGAACTTTAACGTGGACACCATGCTGAACTTTGAATGTCTTAGGAATTCAAATAGAAAATCCCTAGGGAGTACCATTAAAGGGACTGGGTTCATGAACTAGTCAAAATATTTGGGATTATGGTTTTAGTAGGAAAATTTAAATTCCTTTAGAGTGCATAACATGACAATTTAGGCATATGTGTAATCCTGTCATGGGGATTTTAATGACCTTCTTTTATACCTAACTTAACATAACCTAAGTAATATTGGATCACAGTTTTTAAGGTGGTTGCAATTGAACGAGCACTTTACCGTTCACATTTGTTATACAATGAGTTTGACATTAAGAGCCGCAAAGTGAAAAGATCTTTTAATACAGCCTTATAAAATATTTCACCTTGATGAAAACAAAATCTCGCAAAATTAAAAAAAAAACTTTAGTATAAACGATATAGATTTTGAAAAAGATTTTAAATTATATCTACTAGATTGCGTTGCAATGTAAATGCACTATAATGCTATCACATGTTTCGCAGTCTAGTAACCAGCGGAGTCATCTTCAAAATTTCAAAAACGTCAAATTGTGAAAAGCTAATATTTTTCACAAAAAAATCACTAATACTTTTTTTTGATGTTCATACCTTATCCCAACAAATAAACAATTAGAAAAATTAATTAAATTATTTTAGTATAAAACATTTGTATAAAGAAAATTTTTCCAAAAAAATATTCTTGTCTTGATGGTAAACATCGACAAGGTAATCGAAAAACAAAGCAAAAATCAAAGTCGGAAAATAAAAATAATTTTGTTGGAAACGCCGCTGTGTAAAATTGTTCGTCTTTGACTTTGTTTTATTGCACACGCATTATAATTTCTGTGGCTTAGAGCTAAAAGGGCTAATGTCACTTTTTTGTTCTTTGGAGTTAATCATTGCATTAGATTTGTTTTCTTGCTCTATTTCATTATGGTAAAACAGCTTAAGTCATACTTAACCCAGAACAGCTTCATAAATAAAATGCTGGCCAATGTCACTATGAAAGCATATCTAGAAGTTAAAGTTTAATTCAATTTTCTCAAAAGTTAATTTTTTGACATTGGCTTTTTTAGCTTCAAGCCACAGATTTGTCATTGCTTTACATCAACACCTCTTTTTTTTAGTTTTAATATATTTTATTTTTCAGAAAACACACTGTAGCGAAAAGATTTTTAAAATACGCAGTTTTTGTTGTGTTGCAAAACTTTACATTAAATTTTCGTTTTTAGGTCAAAATTAAACCGAAATGCTTGCTCACTGTATAGTAATTAAATAAGTCTTTTATAATGTTTTGTTTCTGCCTCTAAAAATCACATCTCTTACATTCACGTACCGATATTTTTAATGTTCTTTTCTACTTTTCCTATCACTGAATTATATTTTTGGAATTTTAACATTATGTTACTAACTACTTCAAAATACCCTTAGATTATATAGTACGAGTAAAACATGTGTAGGTTAGGTAGAACAGACATCTTAAAGTTTGTATTATTTTCGTTTTCAACTTATTTATTAGCGACATGGCAACCATACTTACAAAATGTCATGCTCAAGATTACTTAAGCTTGATACACTTAAAAACTCGTAAAAAATGTAACGGTGCTTAAGTATCACGCGGTCAAAGTACTAAATAGCAATTTACACAATTTATTCTCATTTAATAAAATATATACAAAAGGTGTTAATAGCAAAGGGTGTCTCAGTAATAATGCACTTTTTAATTTTAATAAAAACACGTATTTTTTGAGGTAGGTATGATTTTTATTGAATTATGCGATGAAGTGTGAAATAAAATATCCGTCAAATGGCCCCACGACTCTGATGACAGACCATTATTGGATTATTTACTGCTCACTGTAGTAGGTGGCGCCGTCTTGCTGAAATCACATACCGTCCAGAAGCACGCTATCCAGTTGAGTTACAATAACTCCATTATCGTGTTTCTGTGACGAATGCCGTTTATAGTGACTGCAATTTTGGCCTCATCTCTGAAAAGGTAGGGCCCAATCATGCCGCTTGACCGAAATCCGGACTAGACAGAAGATGCCCGTTGTTGGTGCATTTGTTTCTCATAGATTCTATACGAATTTTCTAAGCCCCGAATTTGACAGTTTTGTGTATCCCATTCAGATGGAATGCGCTTGATCGGAGAAGATGACTTCCTTTAAAAACTTAGCATTGGCTTCACTTTGCTTCATTTCTCGTTAAACGAATTACAGCCGCTTTCCATGGTCTGCTGGTTTAAGATCCGGAGTAAGTTTAAGTTGAGTTTTTTTTTTAATTAACTTCGTAGTGCTTCCTGAAACTTGCAGTTGTCGAGAACGTCGCCGAATTGATGTTTTCGGTGACATCGGTATGTTGACGCACAGGAGTCTTCAAGACCGACCGAGTTTCTTAAAATTTGTTGACCACTCTTCGAATCGTGAACATATTGGAAGCACTTTAATGGAAATTGTTTACGGTTAGCGAGCGGTCTCAGCATAACTTTTCAATTTTTTTATAAGTTTCATAATTAAAACACATTGTTCTTCGTAAAGCGATATATTTGATAATCATCGAAACAAACATAAGTGACAGCTGCCAAATAGTTGCTACTTGCATAAAAAAACACTAAATTTAGAAAGTGCATTCATATTGATACACCCTTTATTCTTAATGTTGAACTAAATAGAAACTGCCTTATTTATTAAAATTTACAAAGTTTCATAAAGGGTTTATAAGACTAATATTCTATGGAAATTTGATTAATTAACGCTTAATTAACCCTAAATATTTCATATAAACAAGACCGTAAAATATAAGTTAAACAATGTTTAAACTATTAAGTCTACTATTTCACCAAAAACCTAACACTAACCATCACACATAAATATTTGTTAACTTTTAATAAAAACATTCTTTTTAATTAGAAATGGCGAAGCATCCCATGGTTATGTTAGTTAACTTAATAAAGCCAAATAAATAACTTAAGAATCTGAATAAAAAAATTATTATAAAAGAAACCAAAATAAAACTATAACTAAAGCAATTCCCATGACAGTTATTCCCATATAGTTATTCTTAATTAATGGCACTTATCCAAAAAACTTGCATTTAAAATCACACTTAAAAATTCATAAAAAAAAACTCCATGAATTAATTAATTAAAGAAGTTTTAAACGAAGCAGCCAGTCAGTTAAAAATATTTATTTTTATTGTGTAAAAATAGATGAAGAGATTTAAATAACAAGATGTTTCAATTAAAATTTATAATTTAATAACAAGAAAATATGTGTGTTATAATGTGTTAGGGAAATAGTTTTACAAAATTGTTTAAAATTTCCGTAAATGATTCTGAAGAACTAAAACAGGTTTCTTTTTAATGAATATGTAGAAAGAGTAGGAAAACAGTTAAAAAAAACTTTGGATTAAATGGGAATTTTGCAAGACAATGACATAAATCTAGTTTAGTTTCGAACAAAATTTTTGTTTGGACACAATTTTTTTTATATCTAGTTGGACGTCTTTCTCTTAGAGACTACTCTCAGCTTGAATTGAATTAATTTTTGTGCGGACAAAGTTAAAATGAGTTGCCATATCATGTTATGTTTGCATATTAAATTGGTTAATTGTATAATTTAAATGCCTTATTTACAAATGTACTGCATTTGGAAGCTTAAATCAATGAATCCTACTGCAGAAAACTCTTAGTAAAAAATTCTCTAGGCAATATTTTTTTCGGAACAAATGAGTGACTTCACCTTAAGTTACTAATACAATCGAGACAATAGTTTAGTCTTGAAATAATTGAGACTAAAAGCAAGTCTCTTCGGAAGACACGGCAGACAATTCGTAAATCTTGCTAGAACTACAGCGAGTTAAAGATTGACTTAAATTGAAACTCTTTTAAGATCGTTAAAAAGCAAATACCAGACGACGCACTGAAATTTGAACAGCACGCCTATATTAAGGGCAGATCCATAAAGGTAGCTCTACATGAAGTTGTTTATTACATAGAAAAATCTCTTGGCCTAAATGTCTTTAGAAACAGAAGAGAAGAATCTTTCAGCAATGTATTGACTATGGATCAACCATGATAATAATTGCGTTGACTATTAACAAGTTTAAGAACAGGAGGATATATTAAGAGGCGAAATAAGTAAAAAATAAAACGACAAAGTATGTCGAAAATAGGTGTCTTATCTCCGTTGCTATGGGTAACCACCATATATAGTCTACTGATAATTCTATCAAACCTCGGTTTCACCCGCCATATGTTACTCAGCTGATGTTGCGTTACTGATCAAGGGAAAAATCCAGATTTTTTTTTGCAGGAGAGCAACAGAAGATCTGAATATTTCTAACAACTGGATAAAGAAGCGAACGCTCAATATTAACCCTGGAAAGAGAGGAACTCCATTTGTCTACGAGAAGGGACCTAAGAGTAGTACTTGATTGGAAACTATTCGGGAAAGCTCACATTGAGAGTATAGTGGAGAAAGCTAAAAAAAATTTGATTCGAGCGTTCTAAGGCCGATCCTAAACTACTCCTCGATAGTGTAGTGGACATCTTTAGAAAAGAAGACTAATATAAGATCATTTCAAAAGAGCAAAAGAAAGTGCTGTATGTGTGGTGCATAGAGAACCACATCGACCATTGCTATAAATAATAGTCTACCAATTCTACCAATTGAGATGCAGATGAAATATGAAGCAGCTTTGGCCGCTACTAGGCAAGGGGTTAATGGCTGATTAGAGATCATAAACTCAGATACCAAAGAATAATTGATATCTTACCAATGGAAAATATCACAAATGTAACATTTGGCAAAACTCCAATGAAATATGAGAGTGTTCACCGAATCATCATAATACCAGTGAAGTAAGAATGGGATAAAATAATAAGGGTAAAATTACAGTCGGATCGAAGATTGAATACAGAACTGGTATCGGTTTCTACGACATAAACAGAGGTTACTACTTCTGTCTACCAGATTACAACACTATTTTCAGGCTGAGAATATGGCAATTATGTAAGGCATTAAATGATGAAGGAGATTAATAACGAAGTTGCAATTAGAATCTTTAGGGACAGCCAATGTGGTTACCAAATGGATACTAGGCCATTACGGCATAGTCAGAAGCCGACAAACTGGAACTTCCTAAGAAGATTAAAATTAGAATGTGTAAAGCATTCTTAAGGCACCATAAAAGCAGGATAACTAACGAACAACAAGATCCGTGGATGATATTACAGTAGTAATGGCGGGTTAAAGTATTTACATTTTTAGCACTAAAATGTGAACTGATTCTATAACAGATAACTTAACAGAGCAAGGCGATTTAGAAGTATTGAAATCATGTATCTCAGACTCTCTCTTAAAAATTACATATGTCCAGAAGAAGAATTTTTCTCTTTACAGACAAGTTACCAAAAGCGGTAAAATTCTCTTGCCGTTGATTACACCTTGCAAAGTAAAAAAAATACTTTGACTTAGAAGACTTAAGAACTAATGACTTAAGCAAAAAGTATCACTGCTAATACTTAAAACTTTCCGGCTCATTGTCTCCTTGGATTTAGTTAGCCAAACTTTGACAATAAGTGTGGCTGTTTGGAATAGCAAATTTCATTTAGAATAAAATAAACTACTATTAAGAAAAATTCACATTACAAGCAAATTTTTGCCTTACTTACTGTCATCAAAGTCTTTAAGTGTTGCAGTGGAATAGAAAACCGAAAGAAATACAAAAACCAAAAAAGAATAAGACTGAGTTCATGCCAAAGATTAAATCAAATTCAACAGATACAATTTCTTAATGTAACCAACAGTTGATGGCAAATAATACAGTAGGAAAACTGTTGTTCAAGTTCAAACAACGAAAACAAAACAACAAAATCAACATTGTCTTATAAAGAGCTGAAATAACTTGTCCACATATCAAAAAAAAAAAACAGCAATCTTATTAAAACTTTTATTTAATTTACAAATTATATGCTATTTGTACATAAAATTTTTGATAAAAAATTTCAAAATTTTTCAATACACTGAACGAAAATTTTAGGAAATTAAATCCTGCATCAAATAAATGAGCCGACCACAGAAAGTTATTAAAATAGTAATAAACTATTATGTAATGTGTTTCAAATATTAGTAGAGAAGTTTGTATTTCATCATGATGTTATTCAAGCCAATGTTGGTAAAAGTGGCTAGATCGCGCCAAAAATGGCGCAATTAAAAAAATATAATTTTACTTATTTTTTAAGATATATGTTTGTATCTGCCACAATTTGAATTTAGAGTCCGGCTTCAGGTAAACACTTTATCATCATTAATTCAATCTGAGGATTTATTAAAATCCAACTCAAAATGTTGATATGAAAGTGACGTCTCAAAAATGATTACCCAAACAAATGTTACATATACAAACAAATGTTACAAATACAATTTTTGTAAACGAGGCTTTACTAGAATTCTATAACTACTTATATTTAATTTTATTTACCAATATATTTTTAATATCTATATATATAAAAATCAATGTGTGTTTGTATGTTTATTTGTGCTTTATATACGGTTAAACGGCTGGACCGATTTCCATGAAATTTTCACAGAATCTTTCTGTATGTCTGGAAGGAACTATAGGCTTTACTTTGGTTTGAAACCGTAAGTGGGTGGGGTGTCACGCCCTATTAAAAAATAAGTATTAAATATTATATATCACGAAAGTTAATGCAGCTAGAGTCTTCAAATTAAGTACGGTAAACTTTGACATCCACACGAACATTTGGGTAAAAAATGGGCGGACTTGCAATAGTAGGCGTGGGCACATGAATTAAATACTAAAACTCGTATGTTTGGAAAACGATATCGATTAGAGTAGTAAAATTTTGCAAGAGCAACTTTGACACCCAAATGAACATTTAGGCAAGAAATGGGTGCATTATCAATAGTGGGCGTGGCACCTACCATATGAATTAAAAACTGAAATTCGTATATTTGGAAAACAATATCGATTGGAGTAGTAAAATTTTGCAAAAGCAACTTTGATATTCAAATAAACATTTATGGAAAAAATGGGTGCATTAACAATAGTGGGCATGGCACCTGCCATATGAATTAAATACTAAAATTTGGGGTGGCGAAGCACACCGGGTATTAGCTAGTATGCCTATAAAAATGTACGTTACGTCGGAATTCTGTTAAAACATTTTAGCATATGTTTTCATAAGATTCCATTTTACAATAATAAATGGATCATTTGTTTTGGGAGTCTGCATTAAATTTGCAACAATTTTGGTGTATGTATTTTAACAGATAGTTAATTAAGAACGTGGGTATAGTCACTACAACAACAACAAAAAAATAAAAAAATAACTACATTTAATCTACATAGACATGGCTAAACAGAAATTTAACACCAATAAAAAATAAAAAAAGTGTGTGGTTTTTAAAAAGTTTCCTGCACTGTGTGAACTTTTGTTTTTTGATTTTGTTTTCCGACTCTCATTTTGCCGTTTATTGTCAGTTAAAGCTCGCATAAAAATGTATAAAAAAGCGAGCAATAAAAAAATTTTATATTCTGTACTTTCAACAATACTTATTGCAAAGAGGGTGTATTTGTTTAGGTGCTAAGTTGTCTGAAGGATAAGTAAATGTCAAAAATCCAAATTTTAAAAATAATTTAAAAAAATTTTTAGAACAAAAAGAGCTAAATAATAATTTAATCAACAAGTTGTTAATAGCCGGCAATAATAAAGAAATTAAAATCTTCCACCTCCTCTTCAAATAATCTTAAACATTCCCAGTTCTTCTCAGTTTTCAATTGTTGTTGCAAAATAAACCGACAAAAAAGCAATAAGAAAATATTTCTTTGTGGCGAAAAAAAAAGCACACGAAAAATCAGGTCATGAAAAACACTTTCATTTATCTACTTTTGCCTCGCAAATAACAAAATTTCAATAATGATGATCATGACGATAATGATGAAGATGTTAGAGATGAAAATTATTTTAATAATGATCCTAACAAATAAAGAAATTTTTATTAAGAAACAGATTTTCTAACGTTTAATAAACTCAGACATAGAAATATTTTGCGGTGAGACCTTAAAACAACTAACTAACACCAACACAGATAAGCGCAGTGAGTCCAAAGATGGCGCCAATTAAAATTTTAAATGTTGCAATAGTCTTTGTTTATAGTAGTCTTCAAACTACACGAAACTAATCGGCGGCAAGTCAAGTGACGAATCAAGTCTAGTCTGCATTGTAGACAATACAGATATTTCAGACTTGGTTGTAATCTAGTTGAAACTATTTTTTAGTCTATAATAAAATCGAGACTATAGTGTTTATAATTAAGACTTTATAATTCTAGTCGAGACTACGAGTATAGTTTAAAATCCGACAAATAATACAATTAAAAGTAGTGGAGTGTATAGTAGGGTGTCCCAAAATTTATTTTTGTCAGAGGCTCAAGCATAATTTGTAAGCTTATAGGGTCCAGTATTTTTGAATTTTTTTTTTAGATTTTTAGGAAGAGGTTTAGAGGTCGCGCAAATCGAGTCTTTGTTAAAAATCGGGGTTTTCAGCCTTTTTTCAAACTTGACTCATAACTTTGTCAATAATCACGTTGATTTAATTTTTTTTTAAAATATATCTAAAGTAAATTTCCCAAGCTTTATTTCCATATGCAAAAACTTTAAGTTTCGGCAATATTGTTGTCCATTACGATCCCACATATTAAGTATTTTTGTAATTTTTTAACAAATTCTGTAAAAATCGATTTATTTCTTTTCAAATTTATATGGAAGGTATAAAAACTATGACGTAATTTTAAAGGCAGATAAGTTCTAAACAATTAAGCAAAAGAAAATTGGAATTTGGTCCTACAGTTCCCGAGTTACACTATTTTTATAGTTTGTACCTTATAATTATTGTATATTTCCATAAATTTTTATAGTTGGGTCTTTAAGGTGATTCCTGGGAATAAATAAAATATTTAATTTCGTTTAATTGGGTTTTTCCTAATATCTACAGAGATTGAATGAATAATAGATCTGGCAAGATTATAACATTGGGGTTTTAACTGCCATTAACTTCTGACAATTATTGATCTAAATCGTTACACGCTGTCATTTTCACTTTCTATTTTATGTGTATTCGCCGTTATAATATTGTCGTTATACGAGTTTACATAACAAAAATTTTTGAGTTAGCTGACCGACGAGTTTTTTTTTTTTTTTTTTTTTGTTCATTGAGTATGATTGTGAACTGGCAAACAGCTTATAATAACATTACTGGATATAAAGATAAAAACGGGTATAACTCAGGAACGGTAAGAACAAATTTAAAAATTGTTGTATTCATATTAATTAGAATTAATTTGTCTTTCAAACTGCATCATTAGTTTTTTTCGTTTTCATTGAAACTTAAAAAGTTGTAAAGCGTTATTACAAAATTTTTAAAAAAATTACGAAAAATTTTAATTTAGGGTATCTAAATGAGCAAACTCATCACCAAAACTTATAAGTTTTTCACACAGGAGTACAGCTTGGATACTTTTCTTTAAAACTGTTTCCTCAGGAGTAAAGAAACCCGCAGTTATTAACCAAGTTATGAGTAAACTTCATTTGCGCGACCTCTAAACCTATTCTGAAAATTCTTTAAAAAAAAATCAAAAATACTTTACCCTATAAGCTTTTAAATTTTGATTGAGCACCTATGAAAATCAGAAAACAAAATTTTAATGGGACACCCTAGCGTATAGTGGAGACTATAGTCTAGACAATAGAATATGAAATTAAAACTAAATCGCCCTTTCATTTTATTCTATCCAAACATTTAAAGGAATTGTACAATTTTAAATAAAATGTCTAATACCTGGATAAAAACATTTGTAATATCTGAAATATGTCATACAATGGGCTTTTTGTATGAGGCGTTCCACTTCCCCTTTTCCAATCGTATCGTTTGTTGGCTGGAACAGGACAAATGAGATAAAAGTAAAGCATACAAAGTATTGAGGTTATAGCAGTCATTTTTTATACATCTAATAAAATGTATTTTATATAGATTAGAGGTCCCACGCCTTCTATTTTTTTCCAGCTCATTATAAGCTCAACTATGGAAGTTATTATTTTACTCCACACTAATTACAAAGACTTTAGCTATTAAAGTACACTATACAAATGCTGCAAAAACTGTTGACTTTGTATGGGAGGTACCACGCGCCCTTATTTGATCCTATCCATTTTATAGAATGATTTTTATTGAATAGTCTAATACTAGCATTGAGAACTCTTACATTTTTTTTCCTGAAACAAATCATATAATGAGTTTTTTGCATGGAGTGTATCACTTCCCCTGCTCCGATCATATCAGTTTTTAGCTGGATTAAGTCAAATGAAGTACAAGTAAAGCACATTAAGTTTTTATATTATAGATATTATAGTTTTCTGAATAACTTATAAAGTGTATTTTATTTATATTGAAGGTGCCACGCCTACTGTTATCTTTAAGCTTATTTTAATACCCCACAGCCATTTGGAAGACTTAAGGTATTAAATTACTTTGGATATGCGTCGAAAACTGTTGATTTTATATGGAAATTCAAAATTCAAATTCAACTTTAAAATATGTCCGTAAGAAACATTCTTGAGCTTTATAGATAATTTGAAGAAAAAATTATTATATAATCGATACAGCCGTTCTCTGGTGGGTGATGCGACATTTGATTTTCTCTATGCATTCAAATGTTTGGAGAACACTGTCGCAGACTAAAGACCCTTGTTAAGACACTTTAGATTCCAATACATCTTCGTACTACGTAGTAGTATTAAGTGTACTTTTACACACTCAAAAAGAAAACAGCAAAGAAAATTAATAATTCACACAATCCAATTTTTGGTTTTTTTTTCTGTATTTAATTCAATTTTCTTTGCTTTGGTGAGGTTTTTTTTTCTGTCATTTAGCATACAGTTTTGGAATAATTTCTCAGTAAAAGTATAACTAAATATTTAAATGAAGTTACGAGCAAACTTAGTATGAAACCAAATAATTTTACTATCTTCGTTAAAGAAGTTGTTGAAGCAAAATGAAAACCGCAGTTTTATTGGGTCACACCATTCTCACCTTTTATCGCTTGTTAAAAGTGTTAAGAACGTTAACAACTATTTTTAAACTTAACACAATAAAATAATAAAATCATATTGTTTATGTTGAGATACTCAGACTCACATAAAATGTTTAAATTTAAAAATTATGCTGATCTTTTCTCAATGAGAATTGTGTGAAATTATGATCTTAAATGCAGAAGGAGAAATGCGTCAGCAAAAGTCTGCAAAAAAACTCGTCACATAAATTAAGCGATGATTATAATGTTCAATACTCTTTTCTTATGGTTTAGATTGATTTTGTTAGCGCAAAAATTAATTATTAATTGTATGATTAATGTATGAAATTTGTATGAAAATGTGGTAACATTGTTCAGAGAATATGTGTCTTAAAATAAGAGCATATGAAAAAAGTTCTGTAAATAATTCTACGAAGTATTCTAGACTAGTACAAATTAATACGATTCTACCAATCTTTTTAATTCATAAAAAAATACATATTTTATAAGATATAATACTGTCTTAAATCAGCTTTCTAAAGCTTAAACTAAATACTGAACTATATAACTTATATATAGTTACGAAATTGTTACCATAATTGTTGCCTATCATATAGTTTATTTATGATAGTAGAGTTTTATGACTTGATTAACAGAATTTCCTTTCGGAATATCAATATATAGACAACACGAAGAAATAATGATTCTTGCTATAAAAATGGTATGACCACAAAAGAAAAATTTGATTGCAAGAATTGAACCATTTGAATGGCAATAAATTTGATCGTCTGTTTTCTGGGTGGGTGTATAGACTAAAGTATGGTCCGTACATGATAAATGAGTTTATATCATTTACTCTGTAGACCAGATTAAAGTTAAAAATATATAAATTGCACTATTAATTTAAAGTTAACTTTTTTACAATAATTCTCTTAACATTATTGATAAAAATTCTTTGAGAATTGATGGTAGATGCTTGATGTGCTTAATAAGTGTTGTAAGACTATAAACTGGGCTATAGACTAAGTAGTTTTTATTATTTGATTTATATACTAATTTATAGCAATACTTATCTTTAATACTAACAAATTGTAGAATCAAAATGGCACTTACCTAAAAAGAGAGAGAAAAAAAAATATATTGAAATAATTTATTACTTGTCAGAAAATTTACATATTAGGGGCCATATTCATAAAAAATATTTTAGATTTATTAAAGGCTTATTTGACAGATGTTGTAGAGAAATTTGTCAAATAAGCCTTTAATAAACCTAAAATATTTTTTATGAATACGGCCCTAGGTATATAACTTAAAAATAAGGGATTTACAAAAGCGGGCGTATTTTCTTAATTAGGTTATAATAAGGTCCTTTTGGCTCCATTAATTTTGTGCCAACAACGCATCATATGCACTCCAATTGCTTACCGAAGCTTACAGTGAATATGGGCTATCGGTTTCAATATAAGAAAAATGGTTTGTGCGGTTCAGAAGTGGGGATTTTAAGACGGAAAACAAAAATCATTCAGGTCAGGAACAAAGTTTGAAGACTCTATGAAGATTGTTGTAAAACACTTAGACAATGAATGAAAATCGTGAATTTTTTAAATTTTTTTTAAAGAATCAACCAAAATCTGGTTTCATTTATACAATGATTATTGAAATGATTTTTTTATATTTTTTTACTTAAAATCTTTAATTGCTCGCTCGTATTTACAAATATTTGTAATGCAAAATATTTTTGCATTAAATCTTAAATTTTTATAAAAAATTTAATTTTTTTTATTTTTTGTTTGTAGTAGATTTTTCGCTTTTTATTTTTAGTAGATTTTGTGCTTTTTATTTCTTCTAAAAATCATTTGAACCCTCAAAATAGAAACAAGTAAGAGTTCTATATTCGGCCGTGCCGAATCTTATATACCCTTTACAACGTGTAGTCATGAAATAACAGTAGTTTGTATCACCATTTATCTCATATGAAATACGTACATACATATATAAAAAACATACATACATATATAAAACATCCCATTGTAAAATTATAACTGCCTTATTCATAAAAAATATTTTAGGTTTATTGAATGCTTATTTGACAAATTTCTATGCAACATCTGTCATATAAGCTTTTAATAAACCTAAAATATTTTTTATGAATATAGCAGTAAATTTACGTATGTATGTTAAAAAAAAATAAAAAAAAATATTTTTCTTAAAATCAAAAAAAATAAATTTAAGAAAAAAAATTAAAAAAAATTAAAAAAAAATTAAAAAAAATAAAAAAATAACTAAAATATAAATATAAAACAAAAAAAATAAATTAAAAAAAAAAAAAATTTTTTTGGCTCAGCTGGGATCCGATGCCACGTTTACTCTAACCAATATGCAAGTTTGTATGTATGTATGTATGTTGTTGTAATGTTGTTTTTGTGAAAAAAAATCGAGATGGTCGTGGTTTTTTGCTTATATCTCAGTTGTTTATGTACCGATGTTTCTGATTTTCAACACCGATCTACTCCCGAATATTTCTGATATTTTAATAGCTCAGCCGGGTCCAGGCGATATCGGGGGGCTTCAAAAAGTAAATTTTAACATACACACGGACAGACTGACAGAGCTTAATCGACTCCCCTATTCATAAGCTTTCAGGAAATATATACTTTATGGGGTCGGAAATGAAAATTGTAGAAATTTCACACGGAATGACAAACCTATATATACCCTTTTTCACTGTGTGAAGGGTATAAAAAGAATTAAGAACTGCTTGAACGCTATAAAAGAAAATCATTTTGTAATGAAAAATGGATTTATTACGATAAGAAAGCGTAGGGCCAAAAGGGTGCTACCTATCTACAATCATCGGCCACATTTTGACATTCCTTTCACTCACTCTCACCCACTCATCTTATAGTCCATACTTTGCTCCGACTACAATTTGTGTCAACTGTCTTTCTGGGATACGCTTCCATTAGGAACAGCGATAACGAAATTGACTTGATAGTTCTTAGCTTTCAAAAATCAGCAGTCCTATTGGGGCGTAATCCATAGGTTTCCAAAAAGATGGGAAAAGATCATAGATATTAATGGCCAATTCTTCAAAATGTTTGTTGGTCAATCTTTCAAAATAAAACCTAAAATTTTGAAAAACAATATACAACATTTTCAATAATTAAATAAAAATTAAATTTGTGACAAAAAGGAATAACAGCTTAAGTCGACATAAACTCATATTGAGATAATCACACCTGTTAACACATATGCACATGCAATCCATGAATTTAAAACTTAACTCAGGTGAATATAAAACTATTTTGGACAACTTTACGGTAAGTTATAGCGTAAAAACTTATTGCCTATATCGCTTGCAACAATTTAGCTTAATATACGAAAAATAATATGCGCTTTAATTTAAATAGCGCACAATTTATCTACTTTAAAAAAATCAACAACATTTATAAAAATCAACTCAAAAATTTAAAAACTGCTTTCCTATAAAACTATAAAAACAGACAAAATCAGGTTTTCCTTTTTGCCACAGAAATACTGATACAACAGTGTTTCAAAAACTATTCCACCATGATTAAACAAATAACAAAAAAAAAAAACTTAAAAAGTGCTAATAAACATAAGTAGGTAGGTGTAATGAGTTGTAATTAAAAATGTATGTAAAATCAATATCGTTATAGTAAAAATAAATATAATTTGTTAAAGAAAAGAACCAAGCAAAGTCATAAATAAAATGATTAGTAAAATAAAATTATGAGAATTTAAAACTAGTTTCTGCTCTTGTGATATCATCTTCTGATTATATGAAGTGAAACTATTATGTTATGATTATATATAATTATATAGTGATCACTTGCAAACATAATATGATGATAAATTTCAACCATTTCAGGTTTCAATCGCAATAAAATTACCTAGTCATAGCATCTCAGCAAAATCTTACTTACCTAGTAAGTTAGCAAGCAATATTGGATTAAAATCTATAAACTAGTTAGTTTTTAAACGAATAGCTGCCTACTTTAGTTTGGGTTGTCGCAAAATTCACGACCCTTGCCTACTATTACCGACCTACTACTGCTTATTTTAATACTGTTGCGATACTAAAAGATAGTATCAAAATATTCTTAATCCTACTATAATATAATAAATGTGAATGTTTGTATGTTTGGATATTTGTTACTCAATCACGCAATAACGGCTGAACGGAACTAAATGAAATTCGGCACATAGATAGATAACAACCTAGATTAACATATAGGCTACTTTTTATCACGATAATAATGCGAGGTAGTTGGCAAACTCATCATCACACATCCTAAACGGGTTGTTTGTGTTGTAAAAACCTACGCAGACGAAGTCGCGGGCACAAGCTTGTATTATAATATTTATCCAGTTTATTTTGAAAACTTGTTTACTGCCTTAAGAAATTTATAAATTATAATTACCAATAGGGCATTATTCTGCATTTTAAAATAATAATATTGGTAACGATCCCTCTTACTGGGTACTGTATGATATAATGACAAGCTATAACATATTCTTAAAAAAACTGTCTGTAATGTAACTCTTAGGTTATAATCTTTGTGTTTGCTTAAATTAATATTTATAGAAAATATTCAATAAATTCTGTAAATTCATTTATAAGATTTTAATAAAGTGATTGATATTTATGTTATAAAAAATTTATGAAGCAATTTGTTTGCTTAAGGCTATAATACACGGCATGTTTTTTACATCTGACTTTAAAATTTGTGAGACATATGTAAATCTACATGTCTGTGAAAATTGTATTTTACAGGCAACCGTCGCGTCGCTGACTGCTTTGCAGCAGCAGCAGCAATTTCTGCCAAAGGCTGATGTCACATGTTTTGACAAAAGAAAATAGAGCGCACTCTAATTAAAATTTTGTCAGATGTCTCAGAAGTAATATGTTAAAGGTAACACACGACATGTTCGTATTAGCAGTGGAGAATTTGACAAGTCAGATGTAAAAAACATGCCTTGTATTTTCTCCTTTACCGTATCATACATTAACATATAATTTTTTTCCTAATGGTAGACGACAATTTCGAAACCAGCAAAACTAAATAGACTACAGATATTTAGCCATAGCCATTTTTTGGCTTTTATCTATCTTTAATTTTTATTTTTTCCCTATAGAACTGCACTATATGTTGGGTTATTTATTACTTTAATGGAAATGTATATGTTTGGTTGCCAGTGGAATTGCAGGTTATTAATTCTAAGAATTTTTGCGTTCTGTGTGTACTATAGTGATTTAATTCTTGCCATAAAAATTACATCATTATAAGTTTTTAAAAACTATGAACATTTTAATAGCTTAAGAAGTTAGAAAAGTAAATATTTTTTTGTAGTACTTATGTATAATTTAAGACCAATGGTGTATGTGTGTTGCTGCCACACAACGAGTTAAAATTGTGAAATTATTAAAGAAAAAGCGGCCACACATAATTCATTTCAAGTGCTACATATTACGACATTATCTTACTTAACTGACTATTTAAGTTTAACTTTGAATGTAGGACAAAAGTGTAGCTACATTATTGCAGCTTTAGCAGAGTTACTAAACATAAAATATATGAAATATTTTCTGAAAATTCTGTATGTACAAATAATGTTTAACATATTCTACAAGTAAATAAGACATTGAAACTTTTTCTTAATTTTTGTTGGTGTTTAGTCGACAATATTTAATTTAAAAAAAATTCTTGTTACGAAAACTATTTCATAACATCTCAAGTTCTCATCTCAAATTCTCATAAAATAATTTTCATTGTATTAGAGAGAGAAGTCATTCCTAAACTTGCTGGGCCCATCTGCTTAAAATCAAAGTATATACGCCGAACTAACCGTCAGTTGTACGAGATGTATCCCAACATAAATGTTGAATGTTATATACGCTGAAAGAAAAGAAACGCTCCCGTCGGAAAGGCGCTAGATAGATAAATAAAACTACAGAAACCGTAGAGAACGATAATCGAGACTCCGGTGAAGTGATCAAGTGGAATATGATGCAAAAACTCTTGCTATTACAGACAGAATATAGCTCGCATAAGCGTCGTAATCCTTAGAGATTTTTTTTATTAAGTACGGTAAGATCAACAAGTTGAACTTTGTCAGCGTGGAGTGGTACTGAGTAAGGTGTATATAACTTATGAGAGCATCAGGAATAAACAAATAAGGACAACGCCGTCATAAAGCGAACAAAGCAAAAGTTTGCTGTGTATGTTGAAACTCTGACGTCAAACAACCTGTATTGCTATTGGCTAATAACATCGAAGTAACATTGATTCTTATGGCTGGGTTGCCAACTCTCACACATACTTAAATTTTTTGCGAGAGATGTAAACTTCACATAAAAAATAAACTAGCAACCTAAATTTGATCTCTTAAGTCAGGCAACCCGAATTTTGGGTGTTGGTGATAAAGGCCAAATTCGGGAACTTTCACTAGACTTACGCTAGAGACACACCGCCAAAAATTTTCATTTCCAAAACCGCTTCTTGAATCGATTACTTAGTGCCTACCGACTTATAAAAGTGCATCTAGAAGACAGGGTTTTTATATAGCTGATGTCCCACTTCGTACAACTCTTTTTGGCAATTAAGAGCCACTTTCGTTCGTACAAGGAAATGCTAAATCATGCCTTCTCCTTACTCATTGCTAAAAAAGGTGGCGCGGGCAAGAGAGAAATATAAAAAACAATACTATTGAAATAACTAAGTCTCCTATTTTTTACTGCTGAAATACTGAATAAACAGTATAGAAGACATAAATTGTTGTGCTTTCGTATGCAAGCAATTAAAGCATTTCCATGGATCCAATAACGTGTTCACTTCTTACAAAATTTTAAAAATTTTTTGGTGGATGTTAAAGCTGAATAACTTGGAAACACAAGTATATATAAAAAATCCCTGGTAGAAATAAAAAATTTATAGGATGGAGCTTAAGTGAATGGCGCAAATATTGACATCTTCTGGTCAATACCATTTCAATTAATCATGAATAAGGCGACAGTAGAACGAAAATTTTACTTAACTTCGAAAACAAGAGAATCGCAATTGTTTCTATGTTCAACTCTGCAGGAAGCCGAATTAAAACAAAGATTTAGATCAGCATTCCGATCTGTCCAATCAATATATGTGTCAATTTATTAAGTGTTCTTGCAGAGTAATAAAAGTAATTTATAGAACCCCAGCGCAATAGAATTTCAGGTGTATCTGGTCTTTGAGTGATCTGGCTTTCTGTAAGCAAGCAATCTAAACTAATCTTCATGCAGCACTTTTCCGAGTACGACACTGTGTGTTATTCAAAACCGAACACACTCTGTTTAAAGTAAATCGAGTTGTGTGTGGGTTTGGCTGCCACAACCAAAAAATTTTTATAACCAAAATTTGCTTTAAAAGTTACCAAATGAGAAAAAAAATAACCAAATTTCAATATGTAGTATTTTTATTAAATAAGATTTAAAATGCAAACATATTTATAATGTAACGCATGTGATTTGAATACAATTAATAGTAATAATAACAAAACAAATATAATTCTTTTACCTACATATGTATGTATGTATGTATGTATGTAATAAGTTAACGCTTGTACATGTATGTATATATACTAGCGATTTTAGTCACAGCTGTTTTATTTTCGGTGGTCCTGCTAGCAATACTACGACAATATACACCCAAAATTTTTTCAGATATTACTTCCAGTACTCCTGCCATATATAGCACATTTATTTAACACCATCATAATGACCAGTACTTTTCCGAACAGATAGAAATGTGCAAGGGAAGTTCCTATACCGAAAACAAATTTAGAATTTAGGCCAATAGCTATCTTGTGTTATTTGTCTAAGGTGTTGGAAAAAATTTTACAAATTCAAATTTCGGGACATATCAAGAAAAAATTATTGTCTGAAAATCAATCAGGTTTTCGCTCCAACCATAGCTGTGTATCAGCCTTATTGGATGTTTCTGAGAATATACGACATGAACTGGATGAAGGAAAATAAATTTCTTAGTTCTTCTTGACCACTCAAAAGCCTACGACACTGTTGACCATGGCACACTTTGCAAAAAGCTTCGGCACTTCTTTAAGTTCTCTAACAATTCAACACGTCTTTTGTCTTCATATCTTTCGAATCGGTTGCAATTTGTATCTTCTAATAATTTTCATTCATCTTTAAAACTTTTAACAAGAGGTGTGTCACAAGGGTCCATTCTGGGACCACTACTTTTTTCAATTTATGCCAATTATTTGCCAAAACAGCTTTTGCATTGCAAAGTTCACATGTATGCAGATGATGTACAGTTATATTTGAGCAGTCCAGTACGATGTATTGATGAAAATATTGTTAGCGTTAATGATGATTTGGATAGAATTTTTCGTTGGGCAACAGCGAATGGACTTTGTTTAAACCCCCATAAATCAAAGTGCCTAATAATTCGAAAGAGAACGCTCTCTTCTGTTATCGATGTTAACATTTTAATAAATGAGGAAGGGTCAACATCGTTAATGTTGCAAAAAACCTTGGAATAATGTTAATAAAGTTAATACACTCAAAGGCCTAATTTACATTAAGCTAAAGTGCCTTTGGCCGAAACAATATTTTAATCCCTTAGGGATAAGGAAACTTCTTGCAAAATCCTATTTTCTTCCAGGTTTAATTTACGGCTGTGAGCTTTTCGCAAGCTGCGACTCAATTAGTAAAAGAAAATAAAACGTTTTATATACTAACATAATTAGATTTGTGTATGGTTTGAGAAGATATCACCATGCTTCTAATTTTTCCGCTAAACCTTTGATAATCTTCTTAACATATGCGTTATATTATTTTTGTATAAGATTATTTATTCAGAAGCTCTTCAATATCTTATAGACAAAATTAGGCTTGCCAGATCACTTAGAGGAAGAAAGATAATAATTTTTTTACACCGTCTTCTTGAATCTGAATGGCACTTCTTTATACACGATGCGCGTCTTTGGAATATTCTTCCCCAAACTCAACAACTCAATAGCAACGCCAATAGCTTTAAACATTTTTTATTTGATTTTTTTTTTCAACCGTAAATTGTAATTAATTGTAATGTGTTTGTTGTAGTATAATTTTTTTTTATAGTTAATATAGCTAAGTGTATGTAATTGTACTAATGTTTAAACCCTAAATTTAATTTATAAAAACTACTTTCCTATACTTTAAATATAAGATTAAATCTTGTTGTATAGGAATTAACAAATAAAATAAATAAATTAATAAATAAAAAATAAATAAATTAATAAATAAAAAATAAATAAAAGCTTCAAAAGTATAACATAAAAAGTATGTACATGTGAATCATTATTTTGGCAAAAAAAAAAATAACCAAAATGAGCAAAATATTCACATCTCCACATTAAAGAAAAAAATAACCACTTTTGGTTAGAAATAACCAAAAACGGCAGCCTTGGGTTTGGCAGTATTTATGTACGGCGGAAACTTTTTCAAGTGTTTTGTGTAATATCAAAGTGAAAATATGACAAATCAAAATTTTATTCCCATAGCAAATGAATCACTCATTTGTGCAGATAGAAAAGATACGGTTGAAAAAGAGACTATGGAATATTTTAAAATGTAATGAAAGAATGAAATGCATTGAAATAATCAATATTTAAATTTGTTTCACTCTTCTAAGTCTATTAAATTTCCATGAACATGATCTCCTCATCTAATATATTTATGGTGATATGGATGGATTATAAAGCCATCACCATTACATTTTTTACATTATCATCCCCACCAGCCAGATGATTAGTGGATTTTTTCTTCTTCATTTATTTATTTAAAATGCTGATTATGGGGCATATAAACGTGTGAATTTTTCTACATTTTCATTGTAATTTGCCATGTTTTCTTGTTGTGTCTTGTGTGAATATTTTGCACTTCAGTCAAATAGGATGTTTTTTTTTCTTTTTACATTTTGGTTAATCATTTTAAGTGGGTCAATGGTTTTATTATGGCATGTTGGTTGGGTTGCTAACTTCATGCAAACAACAACATTTAGAGTTTGCTGAGTGTAAATTCAATACAAACATTTCTAACAAGATATAAAAAGAAAATCGAAAAAAAAGAAAATATTTTCTATAGTTTTATTGAATTTGACATTTGATCGTCATCAATTTCTTCAACAAAAAGCCACAAAACAAATAAGAAAATTAAAAATCATCATTCAGTCACTTTACTACACTTTTCTCTGCACTTTAGTTCAACTCACTCTCTGTGATGCGATTTTTTTTTTATTTATTTTTTAATCACACGCCATAACCCCAGACAATTTTATAAAGTACACTTAGAGAATAAAAAATTAAGAAGCAAATAAAAAAAAAATATTTGTATTAAATTATTATAAACAAACCAACTTCACGTTTGATTAATTTCTTACTTTGAATTTGTTTTATTATGCTGCATCTCATAGTTTTTATTATTTGTTTTAGTTGTTGTGTTATGCTTTTTGTTTTGCTTTTATTTAAATTTATGATATTTTTTTAAAGTTAATCAAAGTATATACATATATGATTCCCATGATTAATGCAAAAGGTTAAGAAAACTTTATATACAACCAAGAAACTGTGGAATCAATCAGTACAAGACACTGTCAAAAGTTAAACTAGTATTTTTTAATCATTTTACAAGTCACAATCAAAAAAATATAGATTCGCCATAAAGTACAAATATTCTGAAACCTTATATATAGAAGTCGATTTCGCTATGTCCGTCTGTGCATCCGTGTGATCGTTGAAATCAATTTTATGTTCTGATTTTATGTCATCAGCCTCCCTATGCTTTTAATATGAATCGTCGTGGTTAATAAATGCAAAATTTACTAAAAATACGACGACTACATAATTCTTTAAGTATTCTTTAATCATCATGCCAATCAGTACAGATATTTAAAAAATTTAGGCGTACAAGCGAACAGTGAGTACAATGTATAGAAATTATATGAAATTTTCACGTAAAACTAATTTTTTTATTTATTGGGTTTTTTTTGTATTATTTAAAAAAAAAATTTTTTTTTTTGCATAAATATTTAGAAAGTTTATTAGCCCACTGTGTCACAATCAAATTTCCATATCGCATTTCTTCTCAAGTTTTCATCATTTTTACGATACAAATAAAAAACTGTGCGGTTTGCTTGCATTTTCTCAACAGTGATTTGTTGGAAAAGGCTGCTGCATTTTTTTGCATTTGATGTTTTTCATCTTCATTAAAACGTCATATTGCCAGGCTGACGATTGCTTGCCTGACTAAGACCACCATTTAAATCAAGTAACAGTAATGTTTTACTGATTTATTAGGTGTTGATTTCATGTATCCAAAACGAAATAAAATGCCATGAATAAAATAAAAAAAAACCTTGCAATTTTGCCATAAAATGGAGAAAATTTATTGTAATGAGTGGATTTCGTTAGGAAAGTGAACGAGGGGAACCAAGGGCATTGACAGTTTAAGTGTTTTTTTTTCTCTCTCTTTTTGAGGAAATAAAAAAAAGAAAAAGCCAACAACCACAATGACATCAATTTTGAAATGAGCAATTTTTGCCATTAATTTGACATACTATTTGGAATTTATTATTTTATGTTCCTTCTTCTCTTTGCCATTGGAATCTGCAGCATCAGTCAGTCAATTTATCATTTACAAACACTTTTTATTTCAATTTCATATCAATCACTTTTGTATCTTTAGTTTTTTATTTTCTACTGTCTTTGTTGTTGTTTTTAGTGCTAAATTGAGTTGAATTGATGTCAAATATATGTGAAAATAATTTGTGAATAAAAGAAAGTATGATTTTTTAATTGCCAAAGGAAGTTCCTAGGCTGCATGCTAAACAGTTAGAAAACTCTCCCTGATAATTTTTAAGTTTTTCTTAATAATCGACAGAAAATCGTTTAATGACTTTGAGTAAATTTAATAAGAGTTTGTTAACATAATTTTAAAATGTAAAGTTTATTCCAGGGTTAACAGTATGTTGACATATTTGATTTTATTCTCACAAGCATTAATTTTTTTACACATAAGAAAATTATACCAAAAATACTTAAGCACATTATTATACTCCTTTAACCACCTGAGTATGTTTATGAATAATGAAAACATTTTGAGGTTAGTTTTGAACAAGAACAAAATCTTTTAAATTTTACGTTTTTTTATTACAAAAAAAAAAACACACACACAGTTGACCTAAAGCCAAAAAAAAGTATTTGTTTCCTACTCTACAATCAAAACCAAATTTTTTCAAAAATATTTATCACTAGAAAAGCCCGGCGCGCGTTGCTACGCCCCTTAACGAACAAAAATGCATTCTGAATGTTAGTTGAATATCAAGTGCAAAAAGCTAAAAATTACAACTTCTTTAATGGGCGTGGCACTGCCCTCTTTTCTAGTCACGAAACTGTATAGTCATGACAGCTCAATATGTGTGCAAAGTTTCAGAAAAATCGGTGAAGTTCAAGTGGCTGAAAATTGTAACTTTTTTTATGGGCGTGGCCTCTTTTCTAATCACGAAATTATATAGTCATGACAGCTCAATATGTGTGCAAAGTTTCAGGAAAATCGGTGAAGTGCAAGTAGCTAAAACTGATAACTAATTTTTTATGGGCGTTGCCCCGCCGACTTTTTGCCACCCATAAACACTCCCCGGAATGTGTACAACAACTTGCCAAAGTTTGAGTCCGATCGGTTTTACAGTTTTGGAGTCTATAGCTAACACACAGACAGAGTTTCACTTTTATATATGTAGATAGATCATAATATTAACAGATATTTTTAAAATATATTATTTAAAGAGTAAAGGGTGCCTCGATAAAAATAAACATTTGAAATTTAATGTAATTTCTATCAAATAATGCGCTGTAAACAACGGTGATGTCACATACCTGAAAACATCAATTCGGCATCGTTCTCAACAACTTAAAATTTCGTAAAGCAATACGTGGCGCATTGTGAAAAAAGACCTCCTCCTTTAAAATTTAACTTAATCAAGAGCTCAAACGAGAGAACATGGAAAGCACCAGCAATTCGATCAATCGGTAATAGAGCAATGTGAAGTCTGTGGCAATTTTTTTGCGATTTCTTTTTTGATGGTAAGACCGGAGTTTTTGTGGCCACCGCGCATTAAACAATCCATTTATGACAGCAGCGATTTGCAGAACAAATAATCCCAAGAAATTCTTCCCAACTGGTCATCATGATAATACTTAAATCCGAGATATAAGAAAAGAGTAATCAGCCTCGGGGGCTGATTGATAGATATTTTTTCCATACTTAATCAGAACATTTCTTCTTTACAATCACAACTAAATTGAAAAAAACGTGTTTACATTTTAAAATGTAAGTGTTCATTTATAATAAGGGATTTAAAAACAAACAATAGAGAATTTAAGCCTCATAAAAACTTAACTAATGTTCAATATTTTGATAAACAAATCTGTGGACTTCTGATAAATAAACTTAAGTCGAGATAAGAACATTTTAATGTTTGTTGAATATGAAAAAAATACTTTTTAGGATAAAAATATAACAATTATTTGTTATTTTATTATTTTTTTTATTAGTAGTAATGGAAAAAAGTGGTGCACATATGTGCACCTCAGCTCTTAACATATATTTAACAACTGTCAAAATGCTTAACGGTATGGTAATTTTCAAAACAGTTATTTTTTAAAATACATAGATATACAAAAATTTATAAAGCAAGTGAATCCAACCAACAAGTTCAGTTCAAAAATAAATGTTTTTTACTCATGATCATGGCCTACTAGAAATTTTTTTAAACGTTAAATCAAAATTTAAAAATAATGAGTGCAACTTGGTTTTGATGCCTGCTATTCATTTTTAGTAAAGCCTATAATCATATAAAATGCAACAAAAGTAAAAAAGCCACATCAAGATGGCATTGCTTGAAAAATTGAGTCATAACTAAAGGTACACATATGTGTACCTGCGGTCTTAAGAGGTTAATAGTTTTGACTTTTTTAAAATTTTAATATAAATACAAATTGTTCAATATAATTGAATAAAAATAAAAAAATTTATTTTAAATCGTTTTCTTTTCTCAATATTTCACTACTCCGTTGTGAAGCATTGTCAGAAAATAAATTGCTGTTAAGAATATTTTTCGGTATTAATGTTTGAAGACTAATTAAATTTAAAACAACAAAATAATCCACAAAACAGCATACACATTTTGGCACTTTGTCATATGAAAAGATATGTGTAAGAATGTAATAACTCAAAAATTAACAAAAAATATAACAACATTACATAACAGAAAATTTGCATAATAATGTTTACTAGCTGAGACACGATTATTTTACTGGTCATCAAAAAGTTTTATGTTATTCCTATAAATCGCTGGATCAGCAAAAACAACCCTCGATTAGAAAGTAAATCCGACAAACTGTAAACACCAAGTTAAAAACAAACAAAAAATGTTATTGATGACGCTAAATTCAGCCTTATTGTCGGTGTCACTGCCTTTATTTTTGATGCCTTATGCCAATTTAGGACATTGTCGTGCTTTTATCGTTTCCGACTAGAAAACGACACAACGCCACTGAATATAAGACTGAATGACGTGAGGGGTATCCCTAATATTAAAAAATATTACGTAGACCCTTAATTAAAAATTTATTAATAAGATTTTAATTGTTATTATAAGCATTTTGTGATTTTTTCTATTTATCTTTGTTTTTCAATAATTGTATTAATAATTTGTTATAATTTCCGCGACGATGCTACAAAAAGCAATAGTAAAATATTGGGTTAAATTTTGTTTAACTATTTTACAAGAGATCAAAAAAGGATCTTAAGTTCGATTACTATTTATACAATTGGTATTCTTTAAAAAAAATTCGGTCTAAGTAATTGGAAAAAAAACTTTTAAAAAGTGTTCCGTAGGCTCCTAATTAACTTCAGGCAAATATTATGTTGCCAGATTTCCAGTAGTGGTACCAAGAAATATTTCTGAAAATAAACACTAAAAAATTTATTCTTAATTGACTAAGGCTCAGGCAACAAAACCAGTTGCCCTATATTTTTTTTAAATATCGTCCGTCCACCTTCATTTGTCTATAAATTAAATTTAAAGGCATTTTTATATTGCAAGTTTTCAAACTATTTGCTTTATATTTAGCAAAAAAAAAATTTGAAAGTTAAAGGAAAAAATGTTAAATATTTATCAATCTAGTTCTTATGTTAAAACAAGTAAGAGTGCTATAATCGACCATGCCGAATCTTATATACCCTTCACAACGTGTAGTCACGCAATAACAATTGTTTGTATCACTATTTATCTCATATGAAATACGTACATACATACATTCATATAAAAAACAAACTATTAAAAAAATAAAAAAAGATATAAAAAAAATTTTAAAAAAATATATATAAATATAAATAATAAATAATAATAATAATAATAAATATAAAATAAAAATAAAATAAATTAAAAAAAAATTAAAAAAAAAAAATAGAAAAAAATAAAAAAAAAACTTAAAAAAAAAATAATAAATAAAATATGAAATAAAAAATAAAATAAAATTTTTTTGTGCTCAGCTGGGATTCGATGCCACGTTTACTCTAACCAGTATACCACGTTTGTATGTATGTATGTTGTATGTTGTTTTTGTGTTAAAAAAAAACGAGGTGATCGTGGGTTTTTGCTCATATCTCACTTGTATATGTACCGATGTTTCTGACTTTCAATACGGATCTACTCCCGAATATTTCTGATATTTTAATACCTCACCCGGGTCTAGGCGATGTCGGGGGCTTCAAAAAGTTGATTTCAACATACACACGGACAGACGGTCAGACTGACGGAGCTGAATCGACTCCCCTATTCATAAGCTTTCAGAAAATTTATACTTTATGGGGTCGGAAGTTAAATTTGTAGAAATTTCACACGGAATGACAAACCTATATATACCCTTTTTCACTGTGTGAAGGGTATAAATATAGATGCTGATACAACAACATGCAATTAATGTCTGAACATTAATTAGTGTTGCACAGTTTCAAAACTGCAACTACAAACTATTTACAAGATGTAAAACTGTTGGTTATTTTATTGCTACTTGTTTTTTTCTTTTCTTATTGTCTATTTATGATGTTTTTTTTTAAGTTTGATTAAGAATTTCCGCATCAAATTGATTATATAACTGCTTAGCAAATTAAATTTAAAACAAGAACAGCAGAAACAAGAAAAATGTGCAACACTTTATTTAAACACATGTTCAACATTATTGGAATTATTTGTATTTTTATTTTTTCATTCGCATTCAAATAGATTTTACATTAGGCTGATGTTAAGAGTGTGCGCTTAAGGCAAAGATACACACTGAAGTGTTCGTTTAAATGATATCAGAGTTAAAGAGAAACTTGATGCTGCAAAGCAGTTTGTGTACTGCTTTAAGTCCGTTCTCTGACATTAGGCTGAGACTAAAAAGAGGCTGTGTGCAATATGGTGATAGTAACAAATTTCCGCTTTGAAATAGTGGCAGAAGCATTAGAACAAAACGCAAATTTTTAATCAACTACTTAAGAAAAAAAAAAATAAAAATTGTAAAAAATTGTTAGAAATTAATTAAAATTTTAAGTAAAATCAAAATTTTTTAATACGTTGTATTTCTAATTAATTTTTTAAAATTCTTTAATCTATGTATAAAAAACACAATTGCCGCACGTATGTATATACATATGTATGTAAGAGCATAACTTGTATACGGCTTAACCGATTTAGCTTATTCTTTCATCATTGTATTCGTTATTAGCCGTCAACAGTTTTTAGACTTCTTAAGATCCAATAACAAATTCTTTCGAGACGCAGGCATAAGACAAGCAAAATTAGTGCCACATGGACAGACAGTTTTAAGGTCTAAAATGAAGATTGTAGAAACAAACGCAATCACAAAAATATATATATAGCCATTTACATTGTCGTGCGAAGGGTATAAAAATATCACACAGATGTCTGAGTCGAACGATTATATATTAAAAACACGTTTCAGGTTTCTTTTTATACCCTTCACCTGTGGTGACAAGTGTATATATATGTAGCTGTGTCATTCCGTTTGTAATTTCTACAATTTTCATTTCCGACCCCATAAAGTATATATTTTCTGAAAGCTTATGAATAGAGGAGTCGACTAAGCCCTGACCGTCTGTCCGTGTGTTAATTGAAATCAACTTTTAGAAGCAACTATATGTTTCTCAGATCTGTAAATGGTATCAATCTCTTGGAAATATCCAGGAATGAATCGCTATTGAAATTCAGCACAATCGCCCCATAACTTTCTGAGATATGAGCAAAAAACCACGACCACCTCGTTTTTTTCACAATTACAACAACAACCTACATATGTACATACTGGTTAAAGTAAACAAGGCATCGAATTCCAGCTGAGCCAAAAAAATTTTATTTTATTTTATTTAATCTATTATTTATATTTTATAATTTTTTTTTTATATTTTTTTAATTTTTTTAAATTTTTAAAAATTTAAAAAAAAAAATTTTTTAATTTTTTTTTAATTTTTTTTTTAATTTTTTTTTTTTAATTTTTTTTTGTAATTTTTTTTTACTATTTTTTTTATTTTTAATATATTATTTTTAATATATTTTTTTTATATATTTTTTTATATATTTTTTTTTTTGTATGTTTTTTACATGTATGTACGTATTTTATATGAGATGAGTGGTGATACAAGCAATTGTTATTGTGAAGGGTATATAAGATTCGGCACGGCCAAAGATAACACTGGTTCTTGTTAACTATTGCCTTTTCTAAATGGACGGATATAGTTATGAAACTAAAGCTAATTTCTCACCATATATAATTTACATACGACATATGTATATGTACATATGTCATGTAAAATACACATACAATACAAAGCGAATATTTCAAACAGCGCGAGTTTTATTTTGTCCAAACCAAATATATTAAATCAGCTGCTGTAAACCAACAGAAGTTATATAAGGTGATATTAACAGTGTCGTCAACTTTGTGCTTTTAACACTATTTTAGTGCTGATGATGAAATCATAGTTGGTTTTGAAAATGCATTCCACTCGGCTAATATCGGAATAATTTTTAAAAAATTCTTAAAATTAATGTAATTTAATTTAGAAAATGTTATACGAACAATAGAACTTAATGCCTTTAGTGTTTAGCGTTTGGGCTGTAAATGATGAGTCAGTCATTCACGTTACTCTTGTATATATAAATAGATTATATGTAAGTTTGTTTGAAGCCTTATATTTACTTATAAATAATAGGAGCGAGGGAAGGTTATTACAATTTTATATGGAAATTTATAATTTTATGAAATAAATAGAACCACAATTAAACAATTTTAAAGTCAGTGACTTTTTCTGATAATTGCGAATTGTTTTCTTAGTTTTGGTGCTTTTCGAAATTATAAAATTGTTAACGCTAGTTGCTATATATGAACCTGTAAAAACAAACATTATCAACCAACTGCTAAATGACATATTTGACAAACATCTAAAATTAGATATGGGTCGTATGTAAATTACACATTGTATTCTTCTGTTTTTTTAATACCACATAAAGCAATGTTCACATAAATTTTGTATTATTTCCTAATAAAAAAAAAAACAATAGAATAATTACGGATCACCAATTAAAGACTATTTGTTGATATTTAAGAAACATAATAGTTAATAAAATAAATATACATAATTGGCTTTTATAAAAATTTATAGTTCTTCTTCCATTCAGTGAATTTTTTTTAGTATTAATATTTTGATTTATTTTATGAGCGCTTAGGTGAACTTTGGTTAATAATACTATAACGGCCAGATAACCACAAAAATTTCCCAGCAAAAAAAAAAATTAAATTGGTGCAAAGTGAATTACATTTTCAAGCCTTCTAAATCAATAGTGTAAAAGCATTCTTTTTAAATGACTCCCTAAATGCAAACTAATTTGTCATAAATGATGTTCTTAAAAATGTATGCAACATTATGCAAAATATCTTAAACAATTCATGTAAACAAAAAAATTCAACTCATGAAACATCGGAAGCTTTTTACCAAATATGCGTGAGCTCTATAAAATTATTAAAATTAAGTACAGTTAATTAATATATTAATGTAAACACAGTATCTCCAATGGCACGCTAATCTTGTTTTCCCTTAAATTTATTACTTCACCACCAGTAGAACCCTTGCAACATCACTTTTTTGTCATAGTTTTTTTTTTTTTTTGCTGGGTTATGCATATTTCTGTCATATACCTGAACTAAAACTAGTAAATTAAAAAAGAACTTTTTAAAATTTTTAAAAATTGGTTGGTGATAATGGAGCATAATATGTTCCTCTTGGTATAATTTATATTTTGCATCCTATGAATGCCGGTGATAATTTAACATCCTTACGGATTTGACTTAGGATTGGGTTCATTTTGAGAAATGAAACGGTGCTGCTTGTCAGTTTGAATTTATTTCATTAGTTATGTTTAATTTTATTTCAAACTCAGTTTACAATCATTGATTTAAGTTTTTACGTTCCTTGCTAGTTTTGTTATTCTATTATTGTAAGGAACTAACCGTGCGTATCCGACTGCATTCAAAGCTTATAATCCACTCTCCTTTTTCTGCTTAAGTCCTTTATTGTCATTCCGATGTATTTTACATACATGCTTGTAATTAACCCATGTCTAGTCTGCACGTTAATTTTGGTTCCATCACAACTTTAGCTATCCTGACGGTGTCTTCAACACCGAATTCGGATTCCAAGGCTTTATGAATACTTCTAGCACTCTTAAATTCGGCAACTTTTCCATCTCATATTTTTCATTGTTCAATGTTGCAACTTATTTATACGAACAGAAAAACTTTCGACGTAGTTTCAATCCTGTACCGTACTGAATACGTTTCATGGCGACTAGATCTCCTAAATCGTAATGCTTGGGAGCCATTATTTTAGTGTTGCAGATTTTTTACTCCGTTTGAATTTTCAAAATATTGTTTTTTGTCGTCTTCTCGAACTAGAATACGTTAATTATGCCACTCTTCAATTGTTAGTTCTTTAAATACAGGGTGGCTCAGAAAGACCGAAGTGGTGTGAATTCCTTATAATTTTTTTATTATATTTTTTTTTTCTTTTCTTTTCAGTATTTTGTAAAGAAGACTTGGACAATTTATAATGGAGCAATACACAACTAAACAACGTGCCCAAATCGTTGAAATTAACTTTTCAAATCAACGGTCGATTGTGTTTACTCAGCGTGCATACCGTCGTCAATTTAATGTGCGGGTTGCACCCTCTCAGTCAACAATAAACCGTCTGGTTCCAAATTTTCGACAACAAGGAGCAGTAAGGAACCTTCATGGTTCCGGCAGACTACGAACTGTCCACACGTTTGACAATATTTAAGTGGTACAGGAGAGTATTCGGGAGTATCGAGAAACATCAACCAGGAAACGTTCAACACAACTTGGCCTCTTAAGAGGGTCGCTGTAGCGAATTTTCCAACAGGATGGAGCCACAGCGCACACTGAGAGGTCCATAATGGCTCTTTTATGCGACATCTTTGGTGAAAGAATAATTTCGGGTAGAAGCAATTTTAATTGGCCTCCGCGTCCCCCGGATTTAACCGCTTCAGACTGTTTCCTTTGGGGTTATTTAAAAGGGAAAGTTTATGTAAATAAGCCTAGGACTATTGAGGAATTAAAAACCAATGTTCGAGATGAAATTAACAACTAACACCGGAAGTTTTGCGAAAGATCATGGAAAATTTGTTGAAAAGAGCACATTTGTGCGAAGCAGAAAATGGCCACCACTTGCGGGATATCATTTTTAATAACTAATCTAAAAATATTCCCTATGAATTGACTGTATTTAAAAAACAAAAAATTAAAAAAATATGTCTTAAATAAAAAGTTTAAGGAATTCACACCACTTCGGTCTTTCTGAGCCACCCTGTATATTTAAACTCGAGCCACATATCAGTACTAGTTGTTCGGCTGCTCGGCACGCATTTTTGCCAACATTAACACGACCACACGATGCAATTTCTCGACTTGACCATTTAATCTCGACACTCCGGTGGGAATTAACAAGTGTTGAATGTATTTCTCTTAAAAGCATTCTTTAATAAAACTGTTATTTTTAATATTTTTTAGTCGAGTTGTATCTGTGTAAAATATATTGGAATCACTGAAAAAACTTAATTTCGTAAAAGTACAATTTACAGCTTTTCTACTTGTGGCCATCGATGTGCTGATTACTTATAAAGGGAGAAATCTATTTAGCTATATCAGACTATCTGGCTGTATACTGATAATTCCAACAAGCCCTACTAAGAACAAGTGCATCAATGTATTACAAATGTCTCAAGAAAGTGGCTATTGTAAATCGACACTTTACCAGCTGAGATTTATAAAAAGAGCGTCTGCTTTGATCAACTGATTCAATCTCGAAATTAGTTGCTAATCTATTTGTTACACATGTCAAACAGAAATATATAGAAAATTTAGGTTGAGTGGGTGGCTACCTTAAATATGCCTGATGATTAATCAAATAACTTGCGTGGGGATTTGGCTTTGGTGACTAAAAGAAAAACAATAGATTTAGAATATGAGCGCCAGTAAAGTCCAAATTATATTTTACTTTATTGTTAACTGCGTTTAAACGCATGCGTTACTTAACAATTACATCAAACGATGCTTATTTTCGTTTTACTAACCATAACCATTATTGATTTTTTTATTGAACAAAACAACAACAACAAAAAAGAAATTCTTTTAAAAAATAAAATCCATCTCGACCAGTGTAGTATCTTATTAAATTTTAAAAGACATGGTAAGATGTCCCAAAAAAAAAACAAAATAATAAAATAAACTTTTAATTTTCTTAAAAATTAAATCGATATAAAAACAATAAAAACAAAACACAAATTAGTTATATTATTTTTTAAATTTTTGTTGTTACATCTCGATGACCAAGATAAGATAAAAGTTGTATAATGATCATGTGTCAAGCAAAACGAAAAAACATGATCTATAATAAAGATCATTATCATGAGTAACCATGTGCAAAGCCTGTTTCAACACTGGTGGACTGACTGGATTGCAAGAGTAGGCATCATTTAATACTATATTTTATTTAATGATTTAACACCGTTAGTTGGTGCACTGTCACTGTTACAAATATTTCACATTTACCCAGATATTTGCAGGTTTTCATTTGGTCTTGTGTTTGGAGGTCTGGGGGAAGAAGAGGAATTCTAAAGATTGTTTGTTGGAGAATAAGTAGTTTAAGATAGCCTTTCGATGACGTCTATAGGAATGAAAATAAGTAAATGAGATGTCAGTGGGAAATGTAGCAAATACCAGCAATGAATGCACTTGCTGCATCACTATTTTTCAAAATCTTTTGTGACTTTTGTATGTATATAATTGCAAGAATCTAACTGTGTTCGTTAGATTAAATGATTTAATTAAAAACTTAACAATTTGAAATTAATTAAAAACAATTATTTTATCATCTACTTAGCTCTCACTATAGAGGAGTAAATTAAGACAGTGAATTAATTTTCTGAATCTTTGCAGTTTCTAATTAGGTATTTTCTTTTACTCTTTCAATACTTTATCATATGAACGAACATTTCTCTATTCAATTAGTTACCTATTATAACAGGTTCACACAAAATACATTCATTTGACATACTCTCTCTTTTCAACTATTTTCCCTACGTTGCCAGATGAAGTGTGTGCAGCACTTCAAATTATAAAGTCATTAACAAACGTTCATATTAACTAAAGAAACCACTTGAAAATACCAAAATTACAAAGTTTACTAAATTGGGGTATAAGAAAAATTTTTAATTTTTTTAATTACGAGTTTTTATTTTTGAAATCTCCAAATAACCAAACTCACAGCTAAACAAAATTTGTAACACTTTCTAACGCATTGTGGAACAATGACTATTACGTTTTGGCTTTTAACTAGTGGCATCATTCTCTATACTATTAAAAAAAATATATGTTCTGTGCTCTATGCAGAAAAGCCTGAAATGCATTGAAGTTGCAAAAGTGTGTACAATAATTTGTCATTTGCATGATTATTGACCATCTTTTACAATGTGACTAATAAATGGACAACTACAACTACTTGGAAAAATAGAGACATGTATCTAATGTATAATATTTTGTTGCACATGTGTAATAATAATGATAATGATCATTATCATCATCAGCCTACTTTATGTCAGCAAGTGTCAGTAGAGCGGCGTAATGAATCAGTCATTAAAACTCACTGACTGGTATAAAATAGGCTAAATCAACAACAACAAATAACGACCAATTTAAAGTTATCGTGTTTGGAAATGTAACAGGGGATCTATTCTTTTAACACATTTTCGTGGTAACCAGTGTTGCTGAAGGCAAAAATAAATAAAAATATTTAATGAAATAAACTAAACCTTGTATAGAGTACTAACGAAATTCTTTTACTATTTGAAACGAAGATGCACGACATGGCTTCGCACAGTAGAAACGTCTGACTTTCAATCAATGACTCGAAGTTCTAACGAGTTCGAGAGTAAGCCTGGTTTATGTAGACCAGCTGAGCATCGGTTGATTGTTGCTTACTTTAGAAAGCGCCGCAAGAAAAAGCTTAGTGTGGTTTAATCTCATAATTCTAGAGATGTGGAGCCCTAAGCGGCCGTTCGAACAAATTCGAATCAAAAGTCACAAAATGATGAAGGCAATATACAAAAACATAACACATTTGGTGTATAACTCAAAGATCTCGCCGCATATTCTTTAAGTTTTTTGATCTATGCTCGTTTCGAACGAATCAGTTGCGTTTGCCACAGGTTCTAAGCGATGGTCTGGCAAAATTTTAGCAGCTTAAAATAGATAGGACCCTTTTAGTCTCGCCATATACAGAGCAATACGATCTCAAATGCACCGAGTTAGCGTAACGGATAGATTTTTCATTGCAAGTTAATATTTGTGCAAAAATAAATTGTTTTTTAAAGCAGCACTTCGGACAGAAAAAATCGGCTCCAGTTCTTATGACACCAAATTTCCTTTCTTTTTGATAAATCCTTTTGCCCGCAAACCTTTGGAAATTTACACATGCGTGGCTCCCAATGAATTTGCAAGCTTGGACTTGAAACTTGTTTGGCTTTTTGAACTTAAAACCTTTTCTTCCATGCCAAAGCACTTTAACACCCATGAAACACATTTAATTGAAGAAGATAGGAAGATAGGACAGAACGGTTTGTTGACACAAAATTCGATTTTATTGAACCAAAAACAAAAAAACATTATTATTGAAATTATAATATTCACTAACTGTGTGAATAATGACATGAATAAATGACAGATATTTACCGCGTTCAAAAGAATTGTTATATGTTTTGAATTCCGTGTTTTAAATTAAAATTTCACTACAATATTAGTTAACGGTTATTTATTCACAGAAATTTACCATGTGTGCAAAACAGATTTTTTTAAAATTTTTCAATTTACTGAATATGAACAAGATTTTCTTATACACGAACGAGAAAAATTTATAAGTAAACTATAATTTGTTAGTCATCGTTGCTCCCCACAACACTCTCCATTACCGATGTGAAATTCGAACCAATGATAACTCCCAACCGATCTACTCCCAATCTACTTGCGGAAGATTTTTCAAAAGCTCCGTAGCTTTTTTAGCATTTAAACAGCTTCTGTTGGGTCTGTTTGATCTTGTTGTCGCGTAAGCCTAAAAATCTTTGCAAAATTCGCAGAATTAATGCCTGCATTCTTGCGCACAGCGCAGAAGCGACTGGTTTAGAAAATTGTTCATATTTTCACAAAGATTCTGGTCATGTTCTAATACATTCAGACCTAGGTTTTGGCCGATTACTTTATGTACGGCTCGTGTTAAATATAATCACTAAATATTAACGATGCGTACAAGAGCGTTTGTAGAATGCATGATTTATATGGGGCATGTTACCTTGGAGAAGTGTATATGCTTTAGTGTTATTGCTAGTTTAGCTTATAAGAACCTGGACCTCGTGCATAAAGCGGTTAGGTAGACTCAGATGCAAATGAAACTCATTAGTCGAGTAAATTGGGTCGGAGGCTGTATCGCACGATCATAGCGGATGGATCCATGCATAATGAGGGCATAAATAGTGACATGATTATTTTTACTTCAAGGGACTAAGTAATCAAAGTAATATATGTCTACCAATATGAAATCACTTGAAAACAAATGGGGTCGAAAAGGGACGCGAAATATAATAAAAGTGGTCTGCTTCAATATACCCCAAACACTGCTACTGAAAACCTTTCATTCCTTCAATGAACATCAAAGTCATATAATCGCCTTATGTACTACCAAAAAGAAAGTGGTAGTGAAATACTAAACAATACAAAAGATGATATTTTTGCGCTTTCCTATGGCACAATCTTTAGTAAAAACTTATAAGTTTAATTTGGAGATACTTAGGTCAATATATATATTAAATGAATTGACAATTTAAAAGACTAATTCTTTGGCTTGGAACTAAAATGGCCAATGTCACTTTTTTGCTCTTTTGAGTTAATCATTGCATTAGATTTGTTTTCTTGCTCTATTTCATTATAGTAAAATAGCTAAAGTCATACTTAACCCAGAACAGCTTCATTAATAAAATGCTGGCCAATGTCACTATGATAGCATCTATAAAAGTTAAAGTTCAATTCAAATTTTCTCAAAAGTAAATATTTTGACATTGGCCTTTTTAGCTGCAAGCCACAGAATTAGTATTACATATATTTTATCCTTTAAATTACATATAGGCCTTTTTGTCCAAAAATAATAATTATTACTATAAAACAACATATAAATCGGCAATACTGTTGTTCACACATTTTTTTTAGTTTACAACATGTCCAATCATTTTTCATATTATCATTTGATGTATCGTCCGTCATCACTTAAAACAATTGTGGTTAATGTAATTATTTCAATTATTTTTTGTTAAATTTTTCGTGTTCGAAAATTGTATAGTCAGTTGTGTATTGCAAGCAGTTGGCAGGTGGCACAGTCATGAACTATCTTAGAAGACGATAGCTGTTGAATTTAAACATAAACCTCAAACATAGATCAACTTAAATTGGATAAATTAAATAAAACAGTAATAACTCGATTAATGCTGTAATTGGTTAATAAAAATGATAAAATATTTATATATTTAGAACGCACAACACTCCTACAATTTTAAAATATATTTAAAATATTTTTTTTTAACTAACAAAGAATTTAAGACAATCCGGACGAATTTCGACCAAGGTATTTTTTGCTAATCAGTTTAAAAAAAGTTTATTTTTTTTCCGTTTGTGTCTTAAAAACTTCTCAAGAGTGCCCACAAAACCTGCAGGTCGTTTTTCGACTGAGTGACCCTATTCTATGCATCCGCTGTTGTATCTCTCTGCATTGATCACTAAACAAATATGAATATAAAAATTCAAACTTCTATATTTGTAGAAAAAAAAGCATAAAAAATCAGACCACATGGTGAGCGATATCAATCATAAGCCTGTTTCCATCCGTAATTAATACTATTGTAATTGCCTTCAAATATTGTAAATTAACTGTAATTGTATTTACAACCGGAAATTAACACTTGTTTACGTGTGTGAAATGCTCGCACACTCTAAAAATTTATACATTTTTTTCTATAACCGACTAAATCACTTGCACACATTCTACGAACACTCAGTCATAATCACAGTAGTAGAATAAAAAATTGTATTTACAGAAGAAAAATCTTTATGACTTCTTTTAAACAATAGAAATATACTATTAATTTTTTATTGTTGTATTTCGGTTCACTCATCTAGTTATTTCAGTACTGTTTTAGGGTTTTTTTCTAAGATTTTACAAACATTTTTTAACGCGTTTGTTGTGTTCTTTATGTCATATAGACTCATACATTTCATATGTCATTTTTTAAATAAGAAAAAAATATATTTTAATGCTTTTTGGGTGGCAGTTTTTTTCTTAAAGCTTTCGTGGGACTTATCCAGTCGTTGTTCTTTTTATTGTTGTCATTATGAGTTTAAGTTGTAACTTATTTGCCTAACGGTTTTAAATGTTCAAAGTTTGCACACAGTGTGTGTTTGTAAATTTTTGGTATGCAGTGATGGGTGAAAAACTACCATCAGAATGTGGCTGATTATTATTAATAAACAGAAATTTTAAAATATATTTAATGGATGAACCTAATAATTTTCATTTAGTAAAGAATTTTCACAAAATTTTTAATGAATGAAGAACATTTCAAACAATTATTATAAATATAATTTCTATCATAAGTATTTTATTAACACGAAATTTATATAAAATTTCGAAAATATAAAAAAAAGAACATAAAAAAAAAGAATACTTAAGGCTTCATAAGTCTTTACTTTCTGTTGTCGTTCTGTGACGTGCCGTTCTGTTGTTTAATTTTTGTGGTTACTTCTTCTGTAAAAAATCATCTGCCTTAATTTACAAGGTAATCTTACAAAAACAAGCTTATTATATTTTTTGTTTATTTTCCTCGTCAAAGTCCATACATAAAAAAAATTTGTAGTGTCAGATTTCATCTATAAGCAAACAGAGTCTCTATGTTGCAGCCACCTTTAAAATATAGGCACCTAAATATCAGCTGTTTCTCTCTCAATGGCCGTCACTTAACATTAAATTCTATTTCCTACAGGTTCGTCCGCAACGGCACGGAAAGTAACAGAACAACTAACGACTTGTACACCTTTTTTATTTAACAGAATGAAGTCAGCTGATTCGAAACGGAACAGAAAGTAAAGACTAATTCTGCCTTTAAGCGAAAATTTATAAACAAATTTTTGAAATCGTGGTGTAATTGTGTGTACTATAAGATGATTGCATTTCGAAGAGAATTTTTTAGAAATATTTTTTATATGAAGTTTGACATTTCGAAAGGAATATTTCTCAAAAATTTTAAATTTATAGAAATAAATCGGAATTTATAATTCGTAAACATTTTCGGATAGTATTTTTATAAAATTTTTGAACATACAAAGAAAAGTGAAACCAACCCGATGCTCTAAGAATCGAGCGTATTACAATAACATAAACGTGTTATACACGTTAAACATTTTAAAACCAGAGTCCGGGTCTAAGTCCTGCCAGAGCTGGCCAGTGATAGAGAAAATGTTGCACAGTCTCAACCACCTCGTCGTCGTGACAACTTCTGCAAAAGTCATTGAAAGAAAGATTTAATCTTTCGGCGTGTACTTCCAAGACACCGTGTCCACATAAAGAACCAACGACACTATGGACTTGGGAGGGAGAAAGTCGTGCAAGTAGCCATTGACTGCCATGTCTGTCTTGCCATTTCACAAATAGCAGTCTCCGCAGATCACCTGGTCTGTGAAGGTATATATTATTCCTATTTGACTGTTTGCGGTTTCCTGACACTCCCTAGTAGCCAGTTACCCATCTCAACTTTACATTGAAATGTCTCATCAAATCATTTAGTGACGCTCGGTATACCCGAATTAATAGGAGCCTGACTGTCAATTCAGATACAGCCACGGGTCTAATTATACTCTCTAATATCTCAGCCAGTTTACTGCCTTTTTGATGACAGATATTTCAATATGTAGAATGCTATAGTAATCCTGTAGACTTGAAAACAACTTTCTGTTTAAAAATAGCGCTGAAGAAGGCACCGCCGACGTCTTTCGCTGACTTTGACCTATCAGTATAGACTTCAAGATGGTCACTCTCTGCATCGGTTGATGTCAATTTGATAAATAGTGCATTGAATCTCCTGTCAAAGAAGGGAGTTGGGGTGCAATAGGCTCTATATATACCGAAATATAAGAAATGCATTCCATTATAGTACATATATGTTACAAATGAACTAATGAAAAAAAAAACATTTGAAATAGAAATTGGAAGTTATTGAGGACTTACTAAATATTTTGTATTTAACGCAAATTGGCCAAAGTATAGAACTTATCGATAACTATAGCAATTTCTTTTTTTAATTTTTAAATATTCGTCAAGACTTAATAATTAAAGAAAATCTGTTTAACATAAATACAACCTAGTTTTTTAAAGGTTTTTCTTAATTGATCATTAGGGGTACAACCAAAATAAGGCCCTATCTACACGCTGTAGACGATGTTGTGCTAAAACCGAAAAATGTTTCCTTAGGTCATTTCGGAACAAAAACGTTTCGCGTCAAAGCCGATTTCTGAAAGCCCTATAAGATTCTTTTTTATTTTTTAAAAATTTTTTATTTTTCCAAATTTTTTATTTTTCCAAATTTTTTATTTTATAATTATTTAACTATTTACATTTCTTAATGTAATTATATGATTATAATCAAAATCACAATCTAAAAACTTATAATTTATTTATCATTTAATGAATTTAAAAAGAAAATATTTTTATTTCTTTAGAACTTACTGATCCCAAACCTAATTGTATTTGACGCGAAACCTTTTTTAACGATATCGACAAACTTATTGTTCTTATTGTTTTTTTATGCAATACATGGTATGGATAGGGCCATTTTTATATTTTCAAAAATTGTATAAAAGTTGTATCCCTATTAATCACATTAATTAGGATTTTTTTACAAAAAAAAAATAACAAGAAAACTTCTTGAAGGCCTTTCTTGAAAAAGTGTAAAAGAGCATCGCTACTATTTCTCTCCTCCTAACTGTATATGTATGTAGTAGTTACTTTCGAAATCGCGTGAATACGTGTCTTATATTTAATGTTTTTTTTTCTTTTGATGTCCCTTGAAATGATTTAAGTGTTACGACAACTCTTTTTATTTTTATGTAATTTTTCTAAAGTTCTTTCATTCATTTTTCATATATTTGTTTGTTGGTGTTTTTTTTTATTTCTATCATAAAAATAAAAATTTAGGTTATTGCACCGTTTTATTTTCGCCTTAAACAGAATTACCGTCGTATGATAATTGTTTTTGTACTTTTTGTAATTTATATATCAAAGACAAAAATAAAATGTATTATTGTTTTGGGAAAAACAACAATAAGTATGATGAAGACCAAGAAAGAGAAAGAAAAGTTCAATGACATGACATTTTCGGTTGTTAAAAATGTGTTAAGTGAACATGTTAGTTTGTTTGTGTTGATTTAAGTATGTAATGAAATATTATGATTATGAATTAATTTAATTAAATATAGTTTCACCAGTTTCGTATAATTAATTAGATTTGTACTTGAAGCATTAAGAATTTTTTGAGGGTCTTCATTGACATGAAGCTTGGTTATGTATGCTGTACATATATACGTACAGATCTATGTATGTAAACATATTTGAATGCACATACATAAGTACATGTTGAAGTTGTTCTTTTAAGCTTTTAAGTTGCATGTGCTTTTGTTATTTAATAATTACAGTTATTGCTTTTGAATTTTTTTTTTGTTCAAGTTTAAAATGCTATAAGCGGTTTTCTTTCATTGTATTCATTCTAACATTATTTAGTGTTTGTTGCTTTTCTACGATATATCAAGAAGTCATTGTTGTGTATGGTTTTTTTAGATGATTTTAAAGAGGATGTTAATGTTGTATGTGCATCTTCTAATGTGATTCAAATATATTCAACAGATATCAATTAATTTTTTTTTTGGTATATAAATTTCTTGTTTGTCATAAACAATTTTAATAGTTTGAGTGGGCTTTCCAAAATGCTCAAATAGTATGTTATACTTAAATAATTAAAACGGTGATTTCCAATTGTTTTGTTTTTTTACAAATATATATATCCTACTAATATTATGTAAATTTCTTCGATCTTTTTATATTAATATATTGTTTTTATTTATTCGAGCTAAAGATCACTTTTTTTTTATAAAAATTATTTTTTTTATTCCGATATTTCGCTACCACATTGGGTAGCTTCTTCAGGGAAAGTTTTTACAATTTATAACAATTAACAATAAAAATAATAAAATTGTTCAAAAACAAATTTTTTAAAAAAGACGGGAAAATTTTTGTTTACATTTAAAATAACAAACAAAAATTCAAATACATACATACATATATCATAAAAAAATATTTTTGTCAACATTTACAATTTTTTCAAAAAAGGCGGGAAAATTATTTTGTCAACATTTAAAATCTTGTACAAACAAAAATTTAAATACATACATACATATAAAATATTACAAATTAAAAAATTTTAAAAAGTTTTTGTAATTTGTAATATTTTATATGTATGTATGTATTTAAATTTTTGTTTGTACAATATGTTAAATGTTGACAAAATAATTTTCCCGCCTTTTTTGAAAAAATTGTAAAATTGTTGACAAAAATATTTTTTTATGATATATGTATGTATTTGAATTTTTGTTTGTTATTTTAAATGTAAACAAAAATTTTCCCGCCTTTTTTAAAAAATTTGTTTTTGAACAATTTTATTATTTTTATTGTTAATTGTTATAAATTGTAAAAACTTTCCCTGAAGAAGCTACCCAATGTGGTAGCGAAATATCGGAATAAAAAAATAATTTTTATAAAAAAAAGTGATCTTTAGCTCGAATAAATAAAAACAATATATCCTACTAATACCTATAATAAATGTGAATGTTTAGATGTTTGTTTCTCAATCACAAAAACTTAGAAGTTAGTGAAATTCGACAACAACCTTGATTAACACATAGGCTACCTTTCATCGCAATAATTAGGCGAAATAGCGAAAAATATTTTTATACCTTTCACACGACAGTGTAAAGGGGTATATAAAGGTTTGTTATTCCGTGTGAAATTTCTACAATAATCATTTTCGACCCCATAAAGTATATATATTTTCTGAAAGCTTATGAATAGGGAAGTCGATTAAGCTCTGTCAGTCTGTCCATGCGTATGTTGAAATCAACTTTTTGAAGCCCCCCGACATCGCTTGGACCCGGGTGAGGTATTAAAATATCAGAAATATTCGGGAGTAGATCGGGATTAAAAATCAGAAAAATCGGTACATCAACCACTGAGATATGGGCAAAAACCCACGACCACCTCGATTTTTTTTCTCAAAAACAACATTACAACAACAACATACATACATACAAACGTGTATACTGGTTAGAGAAAACGTGGCATCGAATCCCCGCTGAGCCAAAAAAAAATTTTTTTTATATTTTTTATATTTTTTATTTAATAATTATTTATATTTTTATTTTTTTTTAATTTTTTTTTATTTTTTTTTAATATTTTTTTATATTTTTTTGTTTTATATTTATTATATATATTTTAATTATTTTTTTAACATTTTTTTTAATTCTTTTTTTTAAATTTTTTTTTTATTTATTTTTATTTTTTTTTTTATTTTTTTTTAACATACATACGTAAATTTATAATTTTACAATGGGATGTTTTTATATATGTATGTTTTTTATATGTATGTACGTATTTTATATGGGATGAATAGTTACACAAAGTACTGACTACACGTTGTGAAGGGTATATAAGATTCGGCACGGCCGAATATAGCGCTCTTACTTGCTTCGCTTATTTTTACCACAAAAATTTTCCAGCCCTATGATAATTTGTAAATATGTGTTACTATTTATAGATTTGGCATGCCTCTGGAGATACTCATGAAATATTGTGGACAAATTGGTCACTAATTGGTAAAGTTATATACATATATACACATATTTTTTTAAATATATCAAAATACTCCTCAATAATTTTTGCACACGCTTAAGATACTAAATTATAAGCCGTAATCTTAGAAATTTGTTCTATGAAAAACTAACAAATCGGTTTGAAACCAAGTAGATATAAGCAGATTAATGCAGATCTGGGCTAGGTTGATGGGAGGGACCTCGCTGAGGGAGTCTTTTTGAAATATTTCTAGCCGGATACCAATCGTCTTAGTGCACCAAGGATCATGCAATAGTATTCAAATTACAACTGCTTCGGCGTTGATCTTAAAATTTACAAACGAAAATAGTTTGTATACAACCAAGAGAGCCAATATGGGGTAAAATAGAAATGGCTTAAGTATCAACGTAAGTTAGATGTGAAAATAAAAAAATTCAAGATGGTGTCCTAGACTATATGGCGAATATATGAGTCAAATATGTATAGTAGCTACGCCTTTGTCCCCTTTAACCTCCACAATACAAGTATCACCAAAAAGCGCTCGACCAGTACAATGCATTGTAAACTATGAAAAAGTGTAGAAACGGAAATAAAAAATAAAATAGCGTATTGCATGAAATCTAAAATCTAGGCTATGCTACGATGTGGTCATTACACGTACGTACATGCTGGTAAAGGGTATTATTAAATCGGGCACGGCCGAATATAGCGCTCTTACTTCTTTTGTGTTTAGTTAGTCGGTTGCACAAAGGTTTTGAGTGCACGAAATTTACACGTACTGGCGAAAAAAATTTAATTATCCAACGTCGTCTTTAGAAGTATTTTTTCTTATATATTTGCATTAGGTTTATCCCACTACTGTAATGTTTTACTCAATCACGTAAAAATTAAATTCGCCACACAGATAAATAACAACCTGAATAATTACATAAAGAGGTTACCTTTCGTACCGATAACTACGCAGATGAAGTCGCGTTCACAGGCTAGTATACATCTTCTATCTATATATCTGTGGCTTGGAGCTAAAAGGGCCAATGTAAAATATTTTTTTTTTTTTTTGGGAAAATTTGAATTGAACTTTAACTTTTATAGATGCTTTCATAGTGACATTGCCCAGCATATTAATTATGAAGCTGTTCTGGATTAAGTATGACTTTAGCTGTTTTACCATAATGAAATAGAGCAAAAAAGCAAATCTAATGCAATGATTAACTCAAAAGAGTGACATTGGCCCTTTTGGCTCCAAGCCGCAGGTATATAAATGTGAAACTCTGTGTGTGTGTGTTTGTTAGCTATAGACTCTGAAACCGTTAAGCCGATCGGACTTAAACTTTGGCAAGTTGTTGCACACATTCCAGGGAGTGTTTATGGGTGGTAAAAAGTGGGCGGGGTTACGCCCATAAAAAATGCACTTGACCGATTTCTCTGAAACTTTGCACACATTTTGAGCTGTCATGTCTATACAGTTTTGTAATTAGAAAAGTGGGCAGTGCCACTTCAACTATTTCCACGCATTTCAATGCTTCCTACCGATTTGCCTTTCATCTTCAAGCGACTTCGCCTTGCCTTTGCTATTACCTTTAACAAAGCACAAGGACAATCTTTGCATGTTGCATGGATTAAATCCATGCTTATCACATGGCCAGCTGTACGTCGCATGTTCCAGAGTGGAAACACCAAAAAATTTGTTTATTTTTACAACAAATGGAAAACCCAAAAAGATTGTATACCCACTTGCATTACAATAAAAATCAATTAAGTATTATTTTTGATATATCTAATTAAAATTCAGAATGCATTTTTTATTCAGTAAGAGGCGTAGCAACGCGCGCCAGGCTTGGCTAGTACATATATAAAAATAATGACACGATTATCAAATAAATTTACTAGCGATAAAAATTTTGTACATAAAAAACATTTGCAGAACATTTTATCTCGGCTCCAATAAGTTGTCTATTAAGGTAATCAAAATTGTTTAAGATGGAATGAAATGGCTCACTTTGCATCGAAAGGAGTCGAATAAAGAAGTTTGTTGTTGCGCTCTGATTCTTTTAGGATCCACAGGACATAATAATAAAAAAAAGTGAATTTTTGGAACAGCTTTTGTACAATTAATTGTCTGCGCTAAATTTTGTATACCCACCACCAATTTTATAATTAATATAAAAGGAAAAAATACTTTAATTAAATAATCCATATTATAAAAGATTTTTTTTTAGGTCCAATAATCCTCATAATATTTTTAAACCTTAAAAGATTAAAAAAAAATAAGTAAAGCATAAAGTAAGTTTTTCACTCATTACTACTAATTGATGAGTTTATTTTTTGTATTATTGTTCTAGTATTTATTCATCATATGTCAGTTCATACACCGCTAATAACAAACAATTAAAGTTTGCAAGAAATCGATAATTCTAGCAGAATTAAATTTTTTTTTTTATTTTCATAACTCAAAATTCGTGTATATTTAAAACTGAATATTACAAAAAATTCTTGAGGTTATATTTTTGTGGGTATTTCAGTGATGTTTCTGAAATATTTTATAAAGGGTGTTTTTTTAGATAGAACTTGAAATTGTAAAAAATAACACAAAAAATTAAATTGTAATCAAAATTTTTTTTTATTCGAAAGATCAATACGTGACATTAACATTTGAAAATGATTTCGGGCATATGGGCACCGCGGCTGTTCTTGACGAAGCGCATTCTGGACGTCCGTTGTTTTATCGCAAAATTGTGTTCAGCGATGAGGCGCTTTTTTGGCTTAACGGGTTTGTTAATAAGCAAAATTGCCGCATATGGAGCGAGACCAATCCACAAGAGACCCTACAGACTCCATTACATCCAGAAAAATGCACCGTTTGGTGCGGTTTTCACGCTGGTGGCATCATCGGACCTTATTTCTTCAAAAATGAGGCCGGAGCTCGCGTTACGGTCAATGGAGATCGTTACCGCACCATGATCAATGATTTTTTGTTTGAAAATATGGATGACATTGATCCGGAGGAGATGTGGTTTCAACAGGATGGCGCTACGTGCCATACGGCGAACGCAACCATATTGAAATCAAAATTTGGCGATAAGTTGATTTCGAGAAATGGACCTGTCAATTGGCCTCCAAGGTCGTGCGATTTGACACCTCTCGATTATTTCCTGTGGGGCTACGTGAAGTCACTGGTTTATGCTGATAAACCAGCAACAATTGACGCCTTGGAGGCCAGCATTGTTCGTGTTATTCGTGACATACGGCCAGCAGTGCTCGAAAAAGTGGCCCAAAATTGGACGTCCAGAATGCGCTTCGTCAAGAACAGCCGCGGTGCCCATATGCCCGAAATCATTTTCAAATGTTAATGTCACGTATTGATCTTTCGAATAAAAAAAAATTTTGATTACAATTTAATTTTTTGTGTTATTTTTTACAATTTTAAGTTCTATCGGGCTTAAAAAAACACCCTTTACTTTCGGTGTAAATGCCGTTCTTTATATTTAAAAATTAGGATTTTAAATTTTAAATTACAAAAAAAGTTTTTTGCTTATAACAAGTTTTAAGTTGTACAAAAATTTTTTTAATAAGTTAAAAAAGTTTATTTTTTTTAGTAACTGCCACAAAAAGCTACAAGTAGTATTTTTAATTTTTTGTAATTTTGTACACTTCTTTTAAAAACAAAGTTTTAAAAACAAGAAAAAATTACTTTGCTGCACATAAAGGTGCAGCGTGTAAAAGTGTGTGTTGCTGCAACAATGTTGTCTTAATCTTGACAACAAATCTTTTCGAAATATTTTACTTATCATCCTCTAACAAGGCAATAAGCAAGGAAAGTGTTCTTGTCTTTTGTAAAAAATATCAAAACAAAATCTTACATCGTTGGCCAATATGCAAAAAAAAATTCTAAAGTATTGTCTTTAGGAACTACATTTTAGAATTAATATTTTATTTTTATAAATTACCAGCCCGGACAGCTTTCTTGGTCCCAGCACAATTTGTATACCCTTCACACAGTGAAAAAGGGTATATATAGGTTTGTCATTCCGTGTGAAATTTCTACAATTTTTATTTCCGACCCCATAAAGTATATATTTTCTGAAAGCTTATGAATAGGGGAGTCGATTAAGCCCTGTCAGTCTGTCCGTGTGTATGTTGAAATCAACTTTTTGAAGCCCATCGACATCGGACTCGGGAGAGGTATTAAAATATCAGAAATATTCGGGAGTAGATCGGTATTGAAAATCAGAAACATCGGTACATAAACAACTGAGATATGAGCAAAAACCCACGACCACCTCGATTTTTTTTCACAAAAACAACATTACAACAACAACATACATACATACAAACGTGTATACTGGTTAGAGAAAACGTGGCATCGAATCCCAGCTGAGGCAAAAAAATTTTTTTTTATATTTTTATTTATTTTTTTATTTTTTATTTAATATATTATTTATATTTTTATTATTTTTTTTTAATTTTTTTTTTTTAAATATTTTTTTTGTTATATATTTATTATATAGATTTTAATTATTTAAAAAAAATTTTTTTTTAATTATTTTTTTTTAATTTTTTTTTAAATTTTTTATTTATTTTTTTTTTTTTAATTTTTTTTTAAATTTTTTTTTAACATACATACGTAAATTTATAATTTTACAATGGGATGTTTTTATATATGTATGTTTTTTATATGTATGTACGTATATCATATGGAATGGCGATACAAACTACTGTTATTGCATGATTACACGTTGTGAAGGGTATATAAGATTCGGCACGGCCGAATATAGCGCTTTTACTTGTTTTTAATTTTAATTGATTTAGCATCATAACTGTTGCGACAAGAGGCATTTGTAGCTGATTAAGTTCAGAAGAAACAAAAACGAAATAACACGATAAGCTGAAGAAAATAAAGCCGATTTTAAATACAATACAAAAATAACAGAAAAAAATTCAATTAATCTGTAATGACTTTAATTTATATAAAATTAAAAAGCAAAGTTTTTAATAGAATCTTTTCTAAATCAATAAGCAGAATTTTTTACAATAATAAATACCATTCAAAAGCATTTTTTCCAAAAAAAAAAAAAGAATACTTTTTGGAGCAGGCATTAATTTTTTCAGGTGAGTAAAATATCTTTATATGAGATAAACCTAGAAAAATCACGTGAAAAATATTTTGCATCACTGCAATCAAGATAACACGGCTTACAGTTAGTTGCACACTGTTTTTTAAAGGCATGGGCGAAACCCACAATAACTTGTGGTTTTGCTTTTTGAGGCTGAAGGAGTGATAAGGCGAAGAGACTGCCGCTTGAGTTGGTCATAATAATATCGATGGTAATGTCAGCGTTGTGATTAGAAGAGAATTCCACATGGCATCGCTATCGTTAAAATATTGAACATTTTAGACCTCGTGCATAGTTAAGGAGACTCAGTTTCCGACGGAAAGCATTAATAGGATTAGATTGGTCTAAAGACTACATCATATTCCAATTACAAGTAGCTCCATGCATAATGAGTGTGAGGAGAATGACATAAATATTTTTGGAGATGATTCCCTTATGGAAGGAAGCACAGGAGTTTACTAGGTTGTAATAAGCCAAGCAGACATGCGTGGGATAGTCTATATAAGCCAAGAACAGGAGAAGAAAAATTTTTCATAAGGCAAATGGACGTGCTTGAAGCTCAAATGAGTTTTGAAGCTAAGTAGCTGTGCCTCTGTAAACAAGACAATGATGATGAGGTTGAAAGGAAATGCAGAATGAATCGGCTGACGGTATTGTGGAAAAGGGATCTGCGGTGAATATCTAATCTTTAGTCGGTATATTCCATAAACATGATAAGGTTGACAGGCTTAAATGGTGCTCAAAGAGCTCCAGGCTAGAAGGAAAATATAGTTACTTTGATTATTTTATCGAAAAATGCCTAAGCTGGTATACTGGATACAGGTCATGAAAACATCAAATTCTATCTCACTTTGTAAAGATTAGGAAGGATGCTGTTAAAAAATATACCTGATAGAGACTGAGTTGGCAGCGTATGTAGTGTGCAAATGTTCAGCACCTAATAGCAACAGGCTAAGAATTACACACAGGCCTTAGTCTGAGACAAATGCTAGAGATTACGAAAGATGTTGTGTTGTGATAGCGGAAGCCACTTTAGTCTAAAGCCTGCACTTCTAAAAATACGGGATATCTGTAAGATATCTATTCCAGCCAGGAAAGTAGAAACTCAATGAGTTATTGGCGTGACTGAAAAAGGAATCCAAACCAAATATTTATAAGTCGACATTGAAAAAGTCCCTCAAATGTTCGATATGCATGCAACGATTTCATTTACAAGACAGGCTAATTAGGACATAATCGCTGGTGAACACAATAACGTTCTAGGCAACTTGAGTTGTCACGACAAGAGCGAAATCCACCATGTCACGTTAGACACGTATGGATACCAAGTCATTTAAACATCCATAGAAATAAGATGGCTGATGTATGCGAGACATAAAAATGGCTCTAATAACACTTTTAAAAAATATGGGTACAAGGGCGATGAAGATTGGCAAACGTTCACACATGTAAAACATCTAAATCTTAAATCAGGCACTCACCGGCGATTCCTATGACAAAGGATCTACTTAAACGTGAGAGAAATAAAATATTTTGTTGAGGAAGTACTAAACGGGCACAAGCTGATTGGGTAGTTTTCTATGCGCCTTGCCGCATTCCACAACAACTACTATATAACCAATATAGTTTATAGTAGAGAAGAAATCAGTACATCACCTTCTGTGCAGCAATTATTCCAAGACTTGAGCTGTCTCTCAGGTGTGTCATTAAACGACCTGGTATCCTGATGAGTTCAGCCAAACGTTGGCTTCTATATTTTCAGAGTATCCGAATGAACTCGCTACCAACAGCTAAATATCTAATTTAAAAAACATTGTGAACTAAAGTACTCAGAATATAAAATTGAAGCAGCTAATTTAAATGTGTGTGCGTCTTGTTATCTATCCAAAAATAGCCCACATAAAATGTATTAGGATCCGAACGTTTTGGAATTTTTTAAATTATGTAAATCAAATTTAATTGAAAAAGTTTCCCTTTTCTTTAAAAAATGTTTTAATTTCAAACAAAAAACTTATAGGAAATAAACTTTCTAATTAAAAAATAAAAATCTCTAAACTGAATTTCTTAAAAAAAAACAATTTTAAATACTAATTAATTTTATTACCTACATCTGGTTATAAACCGATACACAGCCAGACAATTAAAATTGGTATAAGTATTGATAAGATTTTTTTTAAATACTTTTATAAAAAATCAATTTTCTTTACAACTTTATGTTAAGGTACAAACTAAAATTTGAAGGTCAAAACATTTTGAGAAATACAAAGATTTATTTGGGAATATGGCTGAATTAAGAATCTGTGATATCTACGGTATAGGGTATATAAAAGAAACGCTAAATGTTAACTTCATTAAAAAAATTTACAAATGCCTTAAATTAGTTTGATTTTCCTTTTATGCTGCAGCCGGCGGCCTCATCACTACAGTTTGACTAATAACGACTTTTTTATGCACCCAAAATGAAGATCATGATCTCTAAATTTTTTTCTTTTTTGTTTTTCTAAAAAGAGTCGATAATGATGAATCATAAAACTGAGACAAATAAAACAATAAAAAAAAGTAAAAACCCCCATTCTCTAGTGCATTCATTACAACAATGGTTTATTGCTTTTAAAGTCGATAAAAATAATAAAAGTTTCACAAAAGTTTTTTAGAAAGTAAACAAAATAAATAAATTTAGATGTTCAACATAGAAAATAATAATAATAAAAAAAAAATAACAACAAAATTATAAATTAAAAATAAGAAAAAATAGTACCTAATAAATAAATTAATAGCGAATTTTATGTGTCATAAAGAAATATTTGATGGATTTCCCAAAAGTAAAGGCATCAGTTAACAATTTACATAAAATAAAATGCATATAAATTTTAATAGCGTTTAAATGCCAGTATTTAAATACTAAATGACGTGATTTTAAATTATAAGTTGGTGGTACAATTTTAAGCGGCTGCTGTTTGGGATTAATAGTTTAAAAAAGATTTTTGGAATGGAAAAATGTTTTTAAAAAATCAAAAAAAAAAAAAAATTAAACGTTGAGTTATTAAAAATGATTTATTTATTAATATGTAAGTTTTAGTAAGATTTTTATACAAATGCTTTTTACAAAATAATCAAAAATTTTATCGAAAAAAATCAATTAAAATTTTAAGTGGAAAATTTATTTAAAAAATTATTTCAAATTACAATAGCATTGAAAATGTTAATTAATAAAATAAAATTATTGTAGTTATTGTATTCTAAACTTGTTTTTATTTAGAAATTGTTTTCTACTAATTTTCCACAAAAGTTGTTTGTAATAAAAGAAAGTTTTCTAATTTTAAACATTTTATCGATCTTATTACAGAAACAGAGAAAACAATAGCAAAGCAAAGACAAAAGTTGAAAAAAGAAAGTGTTCTTGTTATAAATAATTCATTGAATTTATTACAAAAACAGAGAATTTTTAAAAAATATTTGTTTCATGAGAATACTGATGGAAAATTTATTTAATAGCAATTTGTCGAAAATTTCTCCTACTGAAATTCTATTTAATAGATTTTGTGCTTAAAATGTTTTTTTATTGCGTGTGAAATTTCTACAATTTTCATTTCCAACCACATAAAGTATATATTTTCTGAAAGCTTATGAATAGGGGAGTCGAATAAGCTCTGTCAGTCTGTCCGTGTGTATGTTGAAATCAACTTTTTGATTTCGGGAGTAGATCGCTATTGAAAATCAGAAACATCGGTACATAAGCAACTGAGATATGAGCAAAAACCCACGACCACCTCGATTTTTTTTCACAAAAACAATATTACAACAACAACATACATATGTACATACATACAAACGTGTATACTGGCTAGAGTAAACGTGGCTTCGAATCCCAGCTGAGCCAAAAAAAAATTTTTTTTTTAATTTTTTTTTTATTTTTTATTTAATATATTATTTATATTTTTATTATTATTTTTCTTTAATTTTTTTTGTTTTATATTTATTATTTATATTTTAATTATTTTTTTTTAATTTTTTTTTTTTTTTTGTTTTTTTTTTTTATTTTATATATTATTTATATTTTTATTTTTTTTTTTTAATTTTTTTTTTATTTTTTTTTTGTTTTATATTTATTATTTATATTTTAATTATATTTTTTTAATTTTTTTTTTTAAATTTTTTTTTTTAACATAAACGTTGTGAAGGGTATATAAGATTCGGCACGGCCGAATATAGCACTTTTACTTGTTTTTTTTTTAAATTTATACAAAATATCACCCTTGCTAACGCACTGCATTATGTGCAAAACCAAAAAAACTGTATAAAATTTAATTCCAGAAAAAATTAAACACAAACTCTATACTTGTTTTAAAATAATTATATTAGGTAAGAAGGTAGGTAGGTAGTAGGGTGATCGACTCGATCTTACAACCGGTGGAAAACCCGGTTTTTTCCTTTTTCAGTGGCGGTTTTTTCTAAATGTTGATTTTTCGAATATCGAATACACCGGTTTTTGTATCCGAAAAAGCCGGTTTTTTATTTTTTTAAGTTTATTTTCATATATCTTTATAACCAAACGTACCATAGTATATTTAGTAAGCGAAAAGTTTCCAAAAATCAGAAAATAAAAACTATTAAATATTCTTTCATAATATTGTAAGAAATTTTTTTGTTGTTTAAAAAATAAATGTAAAATAAGAAAAATAATTGCGCTTAAATATTAGTTTTTTATAAGATATAAAACTAACGTTAAAAGTTAAAGGTAATTGAAGCATAAACTAAGCTGATCGATCACTTTTAGGTAAAAAGTGTAGTTACAATAAAGAAAAACCAATAATCTCTCCTTCCAGATCCTAATTTTAATTAATGGCATTAAGTGTCTGTTAACTTAAATTTCAATTAAACCATCGAACAAACTCGTTTATGCTAAAATTTGTATGTCTGTCAGGGGTACAAGAAAGAATTTTTAAAATTAAATTTTAAAGATTTTCTCCCTAGCCTTTAAAATGTATTTGAAATTACAGAAATCATTTCAAACAAAATACGTTAGTGCATATTTAACATTTAAAAAATGTACAGAAGGAGCTACAAAAATTTATAACAGCCTTATAAAAAGTCTTATTTATTTATGTATTAATTTATTGTATTTATTTATTTATTTATTTATTTTACTTGTAAAGAGTACCTTTTGTCCTTAAATTCAACTAATTAAAACCAAATAAGTCAACTGCATTCATGGCAGTTATTGCGTTATTGTGTAATTGTGCAGCCAAACGTATATAAACTGTAAAAATTTCATATTTAGATATAATTTTTATTATAATCTTTCTGTACAATATTTTTTAATTTTTTTTTTCTAAATATTATATTATATATATTCGAACCGGTTAACCGGTTTTTTCTCAATTTTCAAGGAAGCAACCGGTTTTTTTTAAATTCTAAAATTCAAACTATTTGAAAACCGGTTTCTTAAAAAAGTCGAATAATCGATCACCCTAGTAGGTAAGTATGTAGGTAGGATAGGGGGATGCAGAAAGCAAGAGCCACCTCCAAAACCCTTTGTACAAGAAAGATAGAGAAGGATTGATTAGAAAAAGAGAAAGTTCCTTAAGATGTAGTAAACGAAAATAAGAAACATTAGAATGATTATATCGGGTGTCCCAACTAGAACGCAATTTTTAAATTTTAATTAAAATTTAAAAAAAAATCGTGAAACTTTATTATATCGTAAAGTAGACAGAATGAGGTTATGTATGGAACAATATATCGTGCAGATGGCCGTCGCGGCTTTGCTGGCACACACGCGATCTTTTAATGAAATTTTTAATAACCTTTTTGCATAAATGCTGCGGTATTTCATTAATGCAGCGTCCAATTTCCTCTTTTAAGGCTTGAGTCGTGGTCGGCTTATTCGCGTAAACCATCGACTTCAAAAAACCCCAAAGTAAAAAATCTAAAGGTGTTAAATCACACGATCTAGGCGGCCAATTCTGGTCTCCAAAACGCGAAATAACACGACCGGGAAATGACTGATGCAGCCATTGAATTGTATCTCTGGCTGTATGACATGCTGGCTTCAGTTCCTGAGTCAATTGAAGTTTGTATGCATGAAGATGCAAATATTTCGTCAAAATTCGCTGCATAGTGGATTTGGAGACACCAATTTGCTGAGCTCGGTGTCGAATTGAAGTGGATGGAGTTAGAGCGACAGCATCACGTACAGCTGTGACATTTTCGGTCGATCGACCTGGTCGAAGGCGCGTTGTTGTCTTTACATCACTAACAGACCCAGTTTCGGCAAATTTATCCATTAATCCCTTTACAGTTGACTCTTTTGGAGCATTATTGTGACCCCAAATTGATCGCAATTTGCGAACTGTAGCCGCAAAACTTTCACCATTTTAGTAAAACAATTTCACAATGAGAATGCGTTGTTCATTCGTGTAGCGCTCCATTTTTACTAACCTCGTACCTTCTACTAGCAAACAATAACAATTGTTCAAATGTCAAACAATGACACTTCGAATGGCGCCAAATTTAAAAATTGCGTTCTAGTTGGGACACCCGATATAAGATCGACAAGATGAAACAGTCGTTTTCAGTGTATAGAATTGGCATACATTGACATTAAAATAGTAAAAGATTTTATTTACCTTCGTGACTGACTCGGCTATATAGAAGTTTCTAAAACAAATGGCAGGAATATAATAATATTTCAAAAAAAGAGCTTACGACTACACGGACTAAGAAGCTGCCCAGGGTCGTTGTGAGAAGAGAGCAATTTGCATTGGTAATCGCTGTTTTACAAATTTTCATATAACAGGTGGGCCATTTACAAGTTTAAATTTAAAAATGCAATAAAACAAAAACTGTTTAAAATTTTTTGCCTAATTTATTTCTTTGTTGTAAAATTCAAGTGTTCCGGTTAGAAATGAAATATTATTTCATTCATACAGCTGCCGCGGCTGGCCTCACAGTACCCCATTCTATCGGACCAATTTTCGAGTATACGGGGTTGTATCCCGGCAATGGCATCACGAATATTGGCCTTTATATGCTCGATTGCCTCTGTTTTGTCTGCATAACACTTGTCTTTATCGGCGGCCCACAGAAAATATTCCAACGATATCAAATCGCAGTTTCTTGGCGGCCAATTGACATCACCATTTTGGCTAATTAAACACTAATCAAACGTTGGTTGCAATACATCAATTATGGCATGAGATGTGTGGCAAGTTGCGCCATCGTGTTGAAACCAAAGATCGTTCACATCAATACCATGAAGAGCGGGCATATGTGTCTCCAATGATCGTAATAGTTGCGCCATCCTTATTTTCAAAGAAATATTGGCCAACGATGCCTGCACTCCCAACACTCAGTTACTCGTAATGGCTACATTGGCTTTTGTAAGACTAGTTTGGGTTTTCTGAGCCCCAAATACGGCAATTTTGCTTACTAACCTAGCAACCAAGATGGAAATGAGCTTCATTGGAAAGAATATTTTTTATACGACATTTTCGTACAATATACGACCACTTGTCTTTGTTTTGATAATAAATTTCCGCTTAATACCAATGTTGCTCAAGCGTAAATCTATTAATTTCGTTTAACGGAAATGATATTCTGAATTTTGTAACAGAATAGAATGACATAAGTATTGCCAGATTCGAAATAACCTCTGGTTCAAATTTAAACCAATATATCGCGAACCGTTTATGAGCGAGTACCTATTGTATGAATTTAATTTTCCCAAAAATATTTCCGACATTTCTCATATTTTCTTCTTTTTTATTGTTTTTCATCTATTCCATATAGAACATTTTTTAAAATACAAGGTAACGGAAGTTATTTTAATTTTTGGAAAAGGCGGTAAATGTCAGTTCGTAAATAGATATCAAAAACACGTCAATAAAACATAAATTACTATTCGGAATAATTGTTTAATTTTTCGCAATAAAGCGTCGGTGGCGTAGCGTAAATGTAAAAATTTATTTTATCCGACACAAACTAGGAAAAGACTACGCAGTTTAGCTGATTGCCTAAAAGAGTATAAAGAAATAAGAGATGCTATTAAGTTTTGGTGACCCAGAGCAGGCGCTTTAATAATAATATCGCGGCTGTAACTGAAGATGTCGCAGAGGATCCTGAAGTAACGACCTGGCAATGTACAACGTCGGAATATTTTTTGATAAATGTATCCTTACAAAGTATAGACACTGCATCAGCTGCTAGGCGTTGACCGCAATTGTGAAATTGTGGGTGCTGTATTCCCGGGCTGTCTAATTTCTCGTTCAGGTGATTTTCACTGGACGGAAAGATAGTCCAATTTATACGGATGTTAGAGTCTATAATAAGAAAATATCTGTCAGGAATAAGGGAACATATCGCCTGAAACTCCGCCAAGAGTGATAGAAAATGCCATAAATTGGGCCCGTATTATCTTGTATAGTATTTTCCTATTGGATTTTGTTTAGGTTAGGTTAGGTAGAACAGGCAGCTGTTGTGCAGCTCACTTGGGTCCATTTAATTGATCCTATGTGATACCTGAATATAAAAGTAAGAATTGAAGAGTAAAGAGAGAAGAGCAGCAGACAACACCAGAGCCTCTGGCGGAAACCCGCAACCCCCAAACTAGCGAACCAGCACACTACTGACTACTCTACCAGGGCACCCTTGGATTTTGTTTGGATTAAACTTTTTTTAAATAGAGTAAACGTCTGTGGCGGTATGGGACTCAGTGAGACCAATGATACCTCTTCGGTATCCTGGTAATTACTAAGGAACGAAGAGGGTCGAAAGGGCCCCTTTCTGGAAGAAGTCTGCTTCGGTATCCGCGAACAGATTAACAGATTTTGATTACCGCAATGATTCAAGGACGTTGGCAACCCTATGACGTTAAAAAGTAGGATACGTTTACTTCTGCAATCTTAAGCATAAATGCTGGTGTTTTCCTTAAAGAAAAATAAACAACAAAGAGATAGTTTTAAGATCAACATTATATCAGCTCATTTTACATAGGGCGTAAAATGCAAAATTTTTTGCCTTAATGAGGATATATTGCTAGAATAACACTTAGCCCTCTGAAAGGGTAGAGACTTTTAAGAAACCAATACAAAATTACTACTTCATGTATACAAGGACGATAAATAATACAATTTTCTCTAGAAAAGAAATCATTTTTTTTAAGGGCGAAACAAATTATTTTTATTCCCTGCACAGTAATACGTGTCGTTTAAACGAAAATAACAATTAAAAAAAGAAAGTTAAAGCATGTAGATGCTGTTCTTTTGTGTAAACATTTTCCTCTGCAATTTCTCTCTTCCTCTGCCTAAAGATCGAAACTATGCATATTTTTTGCAGTCTTTCCCATTTAACTTAATCATTCTTTTCATTCTTCCAACGTCATTGCTGGCTGAAGGCAAGCAAGTTATATTTTTTACTAAAGCATTAGGCGTGATAAACTTTAGGGCCAGGAGATAAAAACGAAAAAAGCAAAGCACTAAAAGAAAATATTTAAGACATCAATCACGTCTATGAGAAGAAAGGAGAAGTATAAAAAATGACACAGCACTGAAATTGTGTCAAAATGATATAAGGATGGGAGGGGAAGTGCATCGAGTCAGTAGTTGGTTAATAGTGACACACACCGAAGTAATATGACATCTTTGATTAAGACGTATTTTTTCTTTGTTTTTTGCTCGCATAATTACATTAAAAGTCTTAATGTAATTTTTGTTGTCATTAACAGCAGAGAATAGGATAGAATGTAGCAGTAATTTAGGACTTTAAACATTTATAAATTGTTTTTGTTTTTTCTTCATTTTTTTTCTTTATTAAAATTAAAGGTGGCGCCTTTGGTGGCTTTAATTGATATAAAAGTTGTTTTCACTACAAATAGTCGTAATGTGGATTAAGTATTTAATTCTTATTAGGTAACATTAATGTAACATTAAGAAAAAATAAACTTTTGAAATTATTTTATGGCAGATAAAAATATACACGATAGTTAAGCGAAAAAAGTTATTAGGTAAAAGGGTAATTTTTTAGTAGTAAAGAAACAAGAAAATTTTTAATTTGTTTAAAACTTCACATCACACATTTTATAATGTAATATGGTACGACTACTGACCTTGTTAGTTAAAGAGAACACAAAGTTTTACTAAGTATTTAAAAGAATAATTATAAATTAATATTTATTTGAACCGTTCACTTTAAATTTATTTAAATTTATTTGAAAATTATTAAGAATATTAATGTGAAAGAATAATGAACAAGAAGAAAATGTAATTTGCTAAGAAGGAAAGGATCATTTAGAAATAAAATACTATACTTCCCATTTTCAAGTTTCATTAAATTGCAACCCAAATAGTAGTTTCAAATTGTGCATGACAAGACTGATAAAGAGTGCTGATAATGAAGTCGTAGGTAGTTTCGAAAATGCATTCCACTCGGCTAATATCGGAATAGTATTTAATATTTTTAAAATGATTACAATTTAATTTATTAAAAAAATACAAATAAAAAAAATTTAAATAAATGAAAAAATAAACCAAAGCTAGAATAGAAATGATTTACAATAATTTTAAATTAATAAAATAGAATTTTTCTTTTCAACAATTAAGTTGTTCGTATTGAACAAAGCAAAATAGTTCCTACATTTTTCTAAACTCAACTCCATGCAACACTGGTGATAAGGGGAACGATATAGAAAACAACAAGATAGTATTTCATTTTATATGAACTTTCTTGAGAGAAATTAGCGATATTATTACAAGAAAATAAATTTTTTCAAATTTTTCTTAGACGATCACAGTGTGTTTTTGTTCAGTTTGATGAACAAGAATTTTTGAACATAAACCATTAAAAAACAAGAAAGAGTGTTATATTCGGCCGTGCCGAATCTGATAATACCCTTCACCATCATGTACATATGTAGGTATAATCTCACATCGTAGCTTAACCTATATTTCATGTTATACCCCTTTTTTCATTATTATTTCCGACGCCAGCCTCGATTTCGAATTTTCACTTAGTTAAAAGTATTCTACTTGTCAAGCCCTTTCATTTGATACCCATATTGATGGGGTTAAAAAAATTTTATCCGCCATTTTGTTTTAGACGCCATCTTGGATTTTACATTTTAGAATAATTTACTATATTCTGCTGGTCAAGCCCTTTAATTTGATACCAATATTGAGGGGGTTCAAGAAGTTACATTTTAATATACCAGATTTGGCTCATTTATAAATTTATTGTCTGCCATTTTGTAGTGGTGGCCAACATAAATTTAAAGTTTTTTATGGTGCTTTTATTTTGCTAGTCAAGTCCTTTCAGATGATACTAATATTGACTCTGTCGGCTGTCTAGAAGCTGAAAAAGATTGATTTTGGTTTGTAAATTTTTAGAATTTTTGTTTAAAAAAAATTTTTTTTGCCTATAACTTTACCGATAAGAGCCCGATTTATACAAAATTTTACACGAATATCTCTAGAGGCATGTTATATCTATAAATAGTAGCAAAGGTACCTATAAATTATTCTATGGCTGAACAATTTTAATTTTGGTGGTAAAAATATAGGAAAAAACAGAGGCAGTCGTGTTATCGGGCGATTGTGCTGAATTTCAATAGCGATTTATTCCCGGATATTTCCAAAAGATTGTACCATACACAGATCTGAGGAACATATGGTTGCTTAGAAATGTTGATTTCAACCAACACACGGACAGACGGTCAGGGCTTAATCGCTCCTCTATTCATAAGCTTTCAGAAAATATATACTTTTTGGGGTCGGAAATGAAAATTGTAGAAATTACAAACGGAATGACAAAGCTATATATACCCTTGTGCACCACAGGTGAAGGGTATGAATATGTAAAAATTTAAATATGGGCATTTCTCCAATGTCGAATGTGACATTCGTACGAATTAAACATTATTTTATTTTACGACAAAACATTATTTTATTTTGACAAAACGCGAAGCTTATAGCACTTGATTATCACTATAATTAGTGCTAAGTTTGATTTTAACCAATTGTTCGTTTTCAAGATAATTACAGAAAACCAAGACATTCGCATGCGACAAAAATAGAAGTCGCTTTCAAAGTAATCAAATCAAACGCTGATTTCATCGATAGCTAAAGGAATATTTTTATGCGAATAATTTTAAAATGTTATGCATTGATGTGTCTTAATAATGTTATTTATTTTATTCAGAAATATTAAGTAGTTTATTTTTTATTTAATATTAATCACTGTCGCACGCGACATGTTGTTCCATCATACTTTTTTAGTTTATTTTTTTTAATTTTTATAAAATAAGACTAGCATAAAATGATTATAAACGATTTTTAATATATTCAATATATATATTTGCACAACAAAAATGATAAACTTAACAAAATAACTTCAATAAAGAAAAACAAATGCGTGTATTCTATGCAACTTAACTGACAATAGCATTACTAATGGCAAATAAAGTTTTTTAAATGAAATATGTAACCCTAGCTGCTTTTAGCTGTTGGCCATCGCAACAAAACAAATGCAACTGGGATATACCTGGAATTCTTTTCACTTCCTGCCATTTCCTGCTTTGACGTGCGTATGGCATTTCATTTTCTAAAAGGTGTTTGCGCCTCTCCCGTTGTTTTATGCGAATGTATTTTCATTTCGCTTGAATTATATATTCTTTCCCTTCAGCCAGTGCTCCCCCGACTGTCTAGCTTTCTGCATTCTTTCCTTTTTTTAACTTAACTTTAACCCTTTTCTCCACCGTTTGCAGTTGACTTTATTTTTTCGACGTTGTTTTTGCTCATCTACACTCACAAATTTTATATATTATGTATACATTATACACTTATGATGTCGCACGCTACAAATTTAAATACGTAAAGAGAGCAAAGCGCTGATTATTTTCCAGAAACTTTTTTTTTTAAATTTGATGCGCAATTATAATATCTGTTTGCTACTAAAATTTGATGAGCATTGTGCACATACCTTCGACTCACTGATAAAAAAATGTTATATTTCAATACGAAATATACGGTAAAGCAAAACAAAATTTACCGTAATTGGTAATCGTATCATTCCTTTTATATTTTTCTTATATTCTTTAAATGTTAACCGATATTTTAAGGAAAAAAATATCAGTGCATAATGTCTCTCATTAAGATTATTTATAAATCTCAACAAAACATCCAATGAAAATGTTTAAAACAGAACTTTTGCACTTGTTCGACTTTGCATTCGAATATTTCAAAATATGTTATGAATAAATGAAAAATTTGTTTATATAACATAAATTTGATAGATTCACTGTAAAAATATGTTAAAACGACATACTTTTTTAGACTTTGTTTTTTTTTTTGGCTGCGGTTGACATTTCTGTAGAAATGCCCATATGTTGTATCTGCCTTATTCATAGAAATTATTAAAGGCTCTATAAAACTGATCATCTATGGAAACTTGATTAATAAACCTCTTATATAAAGCTCTTTTAAGTTTTTTTGAATTAGACTCTACGTGTTTAGTGTATTAAGGTTTTGTTTTACTTTATTATTAATTATTATTTAATATTTTATTTTTTGAAATTAAATTAAAGTATTACAACATATTGCCTCTTATAGAAATTCGTGTTTTTATATGTTCCAAAACGAGTATAAGGGTATAGATAGGTGTGAAATTTCTACAGTATTTATTTCCGACCATGTAAAGTATATATTTTCGGAAAGCTTATGAATAGGGGAGCCGATTGGGCATTGTCCGTGTATATGTTGAAATCAGTTTTTTAAAAGCCCCCTGACAAGACTCATACGTAGTATCAAAATATCGGAAGCATATTGGTATTGAAAATCAGTATAATCGCTCTTTAGCTTTCTGAGATATCAGCAAATAAACATGACTGGCTCTCTTTTTTCCCAAATTTTTAACACAAAAATTAAAATACTTTTAGCCCTAGGATAATTCACAGTCACGGTTTTAACTAATTATAGATATGGTATGCCTCTAGAGATATTTGTGAATTTGACTTTTAAACTAATCGGCAAAGTTATAGGCAAAAATTATTTGAAAAAATATATACATGGGTCAATTTAAAAAAAAAAACGCAATTTTTGTGTCCCCGCACTTAACACTACTATTTTAGGTAAAAAAATAAAAAATTTGAGAGTGATCAGCGAGGAATATGTAACAAAAAAACGTAATTCTCAAATTTGTATGTTTGTTTTTTTGTTTATTCAGAATGGTGTTTTTTCTCCCTCGGACACCTTCCATACAAAAGCATGTGTCCCCCGTTAGAATTTTTAGTAAACAAAATTAAATAAAATCCAGAAAAAAGTAAATATGCAACATTTAATAACAGTTTTCGAATTATTGAGTTTCTTTCTTGTGTTTTCATTTGTTATAGTCGTCAAAACTAAATTAGTGCAAATTTGGTTTAATTTATTGGTTTGCGTCACTTTTTTTATAATTCAGGTAATATTACTAGTTTTCAATTTGCATTTAAATAAAGTAAATAACGTAAGGAAAGTACAAACCTTAATTATTACAAAAGTGAAAAAGCGAAAAAAAAATCTTTGTAAAAAAGTGTGCATTTGCGCAGTTTTTGTGAACACCATGGTAAGGGCGCGATAAAATTTCATGAGCGTCACGCTAATTTTTATATTTATATTAGATGTAAAAAATTGAAGTTGACAATTATTATTTACATGGTTTCAACTCATTTTTTTATAATTTGTGAGTTTGAGAAATAAATTGCCTACGAAAAAAAACCAGAATAGGCAAATATTTTATGAGCATCACTTTTGATATATATTGCATCATAGCTTAAAATGCTTAATTATGATTTTACTTTTTAATTTTTAAGAGTAAAACAACAAAATTATTGGCGGCTGAAAGAGCACAAAGATATCGAGAGAAAATAAAGCTCGATAAAGTGCGTAATGACGAATATAAAAGAAAGAAGAAAGAAAGGTATAATCGTTGTATATTTGAGTTTAATCGTGCTTTTGCAACTTAAACCTCTGGGGGCCGGACATTTTTGCAACTGCCACAAACTTAATTCGAAAGTGGTAAAAAAACAAAGCCGCTTGTCATTTCATGAAGTTTATACAGATTCAGAATAAGAGTTCGAATGAAAATTTATAAATTAAATTAAGTTAAGTTATTGTTTTGCGTCAAATATTTACATATGTGTCTAAGTTTCTTCAAGAATTACTTCCTTTTTTCTATTTATGTTAAAGACATCAAAGAATATGTATATGTTTAGTTTTGTATGAAAATTTTTGTTTTTTGAAGATTTTTTGTTTTTTTTTTACTTACTTTTTGTAAAAGAATAAACTTTTTTTCGTTAAACTTTAAATTTGGCATTATTTCTTGTTTACGTGCAACAAAATCTCTTGATCGTCACAAAATATCTTGAGCGTCACACTTAGTTTTTTTCCTTAAAACGCTTATAATTAATTTTATTTTAAATTAATTAATTTTAAACTAAGTTGAAGTCTTTTTTTTTACCAAAAATTTACATATTTTCATCTTAAAATTTTAAAATAACTAGTCACTTTAAAAAAAAATTAAAAATCAAGGTGAATCGTGATTTTGTGTTTATAATCGAAAAGATGATTTTCGCAAAAATCAATCTTGATAAACAAAAGAACATCGTAGTAAGCTTGAATTTCAAATATTTTTTCATTTTTAGCGATTTTTTATACATATTTGGTGTGTGACGCGCAAGATAGAAATCATAGAAAACCTAAAAAAAATTCAAAAAATATTGATCTTTTTGAGAGCCTAAAAGTACCACCGGAATCTTCACCAATTTCTACATAAATTGGCCACTCCTACCGGCGAATTGAAAATACTTTAAACAGAAGCAAAAAAAAACTCGATGTGTACGTTTTAAATTGACCCATATATTTGTTTAAATATATCAAATATTTCAAACTCATAGACAATTTTTGGGCACCTTAAAGACATCAAATTATAAGCTGAGGTCTTGATAATTATTTCTGAGAAAAATTAACCAATCGGTTTAAAACTATCTGAGGTAAAAGCAACAAAATACAACTGCTTTGGTGTTTTTCCAAAAATAAAATCGAGTTTTTTCTGTTTCATTACCACCGAGAGAGAGAATATTGGTTTTAAATGAAAGAGCTTGACCAGAAAAATACAGTTAACCATGAAAAGGTATAAATTCCAGATGGAGTCTTAGATTAAATAGCGAATAAATGACTCAAATATAGTAGTTCAGGCTTTGTCTCCTTCAACCCTCACAATATTAGTATCAAACAAACCTATACATATGTACCCTTTTACATTGTCATGTGAAGGGTATACTGAAAGGGCTTTACCAGTAGAATACAGTAAACCATTAAAAAAAGTGTAAACTTCAAGATGGCGTCTGAAATAAATTGGCGAAAAATTGTTTAGCCTCATCAATATGGCTATCAATTGAAAAAGATTGACAAGTGGAATACAATTAAAGTTCAAAATCAAATATGACGTGTGTTGTCATGATACGAATGTACATGCTGGTGCAGAATATGATCAGATTCGGCACAGTCGAATAAAGCGCTCTTACTTGTTGACTTGATGTGTGTATCTTATTAAATGCGGGACAACATTTCGGTCCGCTTAACCTACACTTTAATTTTGAAATTCTTCGGAACCACATTTGTTTAAGGTCCTCCTTAGATTTAATCAGGTTTGCAATACAACTTTAAAAATATAGCACTTTTTTAAGACCCACTCTTTAACAAAAAATTTAAAATCTTTTCAAATTTCACAACAACTTAAACAATTTTTAAATGAACTTGAACTTAAAATTTGAATAAAAAAAAGTTTTTTGCATTTTCAGCTGAACTATTTTTGTAGTCATTTTATCATATTTTGTTTTCCTTTTTGTTTAAACGGACTTCATATGATGCTTTTATTATTATTTTTTTGTTCTATAACAAATGCTGGTAGTAAATTACTAAGTTGGTATTTATAGTTATTGTTGTTGTAGTTGTTATTGCTGCCTTTTCAAACAGAGCTCTCAAACAAATTATAAGGCCATAATTTAAAATTGCAACATTTGCATTTTGTTGTTTTTTGTATGTATGAACGAGTAAAAAAACGAAGTAAATTCAATAAATAACTAGTGGTAAGTAGTTTTATTTTTCTTTAGAAAAATCTTAAGTTTTTATGGCACATTCTGTACAGAGTTTTACTACTATCATTACATTTTCAAAATATTGAATAAAAAATGTTTAATCAATAGGGTGATTAGTTTGTATGTATTGTTTTTTTTTTCAGGATACAAATTGTCAGCAATTATTTACATTTTTTTTAAATGTCATATTTCGCTTTTGGTTAAAAACTAACCTAACTAACTAATTTATGTAGATTTTGCACTTCGCTAATGCGATATATTTTTGTTCAGAAATTTTCAGCTAAAATTATTATTTTACAGAAAAATATTGGTAAACTTTAGATTTATAAACAAACCAAATAAATGTTTGTTTTATAGAAAATTTTTGATAAATTTTCCGTCGGGGAGCATGTTATTTCGGGGGAGTGTTATTGCTAGGGCATAGGGGAGTCGTAGAACTCGTATATGATTCTAGTAAAAGTGGTCGTAAGGATACATCGCAAGCCCACAGCGAATGAATCCATACACAAAGAAGGCACGAATAGAAACTTCAGTATATTTACTGAGTGCATGTAAGAATTCTGGACCTCGTGCTTAAAGAAATTAGCGAGACTAAGATCGCGATTGATTTGGGCATGGGAGAATCCAGAACCTCATACTTAAAGAGGTTAGAAACGCTTAAATCGTGGTTGACTTGGGCATAGTGGAAGTCTGAGTTAGGGAGATTTCGACGGCTAAAGATAACAGTTAGGCATACATTAAGAGTAGATGCTATGGGGACCTACATTAAGAGTAGGGGCATACATTAGGAGTAGATGCTATGGGAAGCTCAGTCTGAAGATGCTGGCGATTACAAATAACCGTGTGTTGGAAATTTTTCTTTATAGAAAATGTTCATTAAATTTTTCTTTATAGAAAATTTTCATTAAATTTTTCGTTATAGAAATATTCGTTAAAGATTTGTTTATATTAAATTTTCGTCAAATATACCTTTATAAAAATTTGCATTACATTTTGCTTTGTAGAATATTTTTAAAATTTTTACTTTTTATGAAAATTTTTTTGCAAAATTTTTTTTTTTATAGAATACTAGCTAATACCCGGTGTGCTTCGCCACCCCCATCGCAATAAAATAAAAATTTTATAGTTCAAAAATATATTTATTTTGCAAGTGCCACGCCTACTATTATATATTATATAGACGTCAAAGTGTCTCTTGCAAAATTTATTATGGCTTCCCAGATATACGAATTTTTGTATTTAATTCATATGACAGGTGCCACGCCCACTATTACTAAAGCATCCATTTCTTATCAAAATAGTTATATAGATGTCAAAGCTTCTCGTGCAAAATTTGGGTACTCTAACTGTTATCGCTTCCCGAATATACGAATTTTAGTATTCAATTGAAATGAGAGCTGCCACGCCCACTATTTCTAATGTACCCATTTTTTCCAGATATGTTTATTTGGGTGTCAAAGTTGCTCTTGCAAAATTTTTCTACTCTAATCGATATCGTTTTCCAAATATACGAAATTTAGTATTTAATTCATGTGACCACGCCTACTATTGCAAGTCCGCCCATTTTTTACCCAAATGTTCGTGTGAATGTCAAAGTTTACCGTACTTAATTTGAAGACTTTAGCTGCATTAACTTTCGTGATATATAATATTTAATACCTATTCTTAAATAGGGCGTGGCACCCCGCCCACTTACAATTTCAAACCAAAGTATAGCCTATAGTTCCTTCCAGACATACAAAAATATTCTGTGAAATTTTCAAGGAAATCGGTCCAGCCGTTTAACCGTCTATAGAGCACAAACAAACATACAAACACACATTGATTTTTATATATATAGATTTTTAATAAATTTATTTTTATTAAAAATTTTCCATTTTTATTTAAAATAAATTTTCATAATATTTTATAGAAAATTTTCATAAGTTTTTTTTTTATATGAAATTTTTATTCAATCCTACTTTATAGAAAATTTTCATTAAATTTTTCTTTAAAAATTTTTTATAAAATTTTCCTTTTTTGAAAAATGTTCTTTTATAACCAATTTTGCATACATTATCCTCTTTAATTTTTTTATTAACAATTAACAATTTTGACAATTATCTTTTTTTTTAAATTTTTCTACAACTTTTATTTTTTTGAAATATTTTCAATAAATCTTCTTTTAGAAAATTCTTATTAATTTATTCTTTTTTTAAAATGTTCAGTAATTTTTTTTTAAATTTTTTCGTTAAAATGTTTAAGTTCTTGGCGGTATTTTTTATACCTGTTGCAATTATATTTTTTTGATAAATATTTATAAAAATTTTCAGTTGTTGTTTTTTCGATTTGAATGAATCTGTGGTATTTTTATTCCTGATCTTTACAAAACACCGACGTGTTGTTGTGCCTTCTAACAATCATTATTGTTTTTCTTTTTTACATCTTGATCTTTTTTTTAACTTTAGTGGTGGTAATTTTTGTATCTTACATCTAATAAAGTTAGCAAATACACACACACACACACATACCAATTTGATTAGATAAAAAATATTGTATGAATGCTAAATTGTTACTAATGTCGGTTGCATCCTCAAAAACTAAACAACTAAAAAACAAGCAACATTCGAATATTCAAACATTTAAACACATGTAACCTAGAAGCCGCCTCTAAAGAAATTCATGTTCAATGTTCAAGTTCTTTTATAACACAAATATTTGTGTCTCTGCGGTAAAGCGATTTTCCTTCTCTAGCTAAGCTATTGATGCCAAATAGTGTAGAGTGTCGGATTAAATGTGGTAGAAGTTGTACGAGTGTGAAGCATTAGCCATTTAGTATGGAGTTGAAGTAAGTAGCTGGAGGTAGATACTAAACGCCATTTAACTCGATTTATATATTCTTTTCTTTATATCAGAAATAAGTTTCAGTTTCTGTCTTATTGAAAAATCACTCAATGACTAGTATAATGGTAATAATCTGCACTGCAGTTTTGCTTTAACAAAAAAAAAATATTAACTGACTACTTAATGCTTTACTTAGTATCCATAAAGTGGCAATTAACAAATAACAGTAATGTGTAAAATAAACAGAAGAGAGATAAGTAAATCAGCATAATTTAAGTAACAAATTCATTAGAAAAACACATTTAAATAATCCCACACAAATATACAGCTGAAAGCAAATTTGAAAACATTTTTACCGTTAAATTCATTAAAATATATTACGAGCTGTATGGTTTTTATATATTTATACCTTTAAGGGCCATTATTACAACTCGCCTTTAGTTAAAGGTAGGATTTTTTGTGCCCGATAAATAGCTTGTTATTATTAAAACTTCTATTTTTTATTGAATTATTGTTAACAATAATATTATTTAATATATAACAAAATAATTAATGAGGGCATTATAATGCAAAGCCATTTATCGGTCCGACAAAATCCTCCCTTTAACTAACGACAAGTTGTAATAATGGCCCTAAGTATACTAACAGCAAAATTAAGAAAAAAAAATGTTTCAGAAATTTCTAGAATCGGAGAATTGTATTCTAATATAAAACACAACAAAATTGAATTAACTTGACAGACAATTTAATCAATTTAATGCTCAAAGATGATTTTGTGCATGTGGCATCTGTGAGTGGCTAATAATTAGACTCGTTTATAGTTTACCGATATAGGCAATCATATTCTCAGAGTTATAACCCTAACACACACAGAATTTGTAGGCAGCAATAGTATGGAATATTACAATACAATTAAACTATCGAACAAACTAGTTTATACCTTGGTTGTAGACAAAGTAATATAAATGTTGCACTTTCAAAACCAGCTACGATATTATTATCAGCACTCTTTATCGGTATACTCGTATGTAATTTGAAACTGCTGTTTATGTTACAATTTAATAAAACTAGAATTAGGGAAGTAAAGCATTCATTTCTAATTTTGTCTTTTATCTTTTCATGAAAAATTCCCAGAAAATGAATTTTTCTATAATCAGAAATTTATCAGCGAATGTTTCGACTTCTTTTTAATTGGAAAATAATTTTTTATCATAACGAACACATTTTTTACAAGTGGTGTTAATTATTGTTAAATATTTTGTATAAAAATATATTTTGTATTAAATATTCCCTATTCAACTTTATTTTATAAAGATAACTTTTTCAGAGAGAAGATTTCAAAATCGCCGCGCATCCCATACTGTATGTTGGGAGCCGCTTCTATAAATTTTTTTTTAAATGACGAATATTTATGCAGTAAGCAACAAGTAGCAGACGTTACTTCCTAAAACACATTGAAACGCGGTTAATGATGGGCTTTTCGTTTTTAAGCTTTCTTTTATAGAGAGCAAAAAAAATCAATTAAAATAAATAATAATAATAAATAAATATTCTCACATTATCTTCAAGAAAAGAAGAGAGAATAAAAACTAAAGGTATGTTCACATTAGACAAATATTGGACGAAACAAACGTAACCGCTAAAAAGTATTAATTTTTACCCAACAAAATAAATATTTTTTCTTTATTTGAAAATCTTATTAACTTGAACAAAACACAATATCAATCCATTGTTTAATGATTTTGGCTAAACTTGATGTAAGTGGTTACACCCTAAATATTAGCCAAGTGCGAACGTAGCTTAAGAAACACAGTTTATTGTAACAATAAATATGCAGAAGCAAATCAAACCAACATATATCTAATAGTACAACTTAAAAGGTCATAGACGGTAAAGTTTACTATATTATACCCTACATAATGTATTTGATTCCAAATTTCTTTAACCATTTACTTCACGGTGTGTAGTTTGTGGATGTCCGAAAGTAAACAACAGTGGTCTTATTCATAAAAGCTGAGAGGTTTATAAATTAAATTTTCAAAGAAAATAAGTCTTATAAACCGTTTTATTTATTATTATTTTTATGAATAGAGCTATTAAATTCGTGCCGTCAAGTGTTGACAATTAATAAACAGCTTAATAACTGACAGTCTGACAGTCGAAATTCGAAAATTTGCTACAAAATATTATTGGAAAGCGCATTTAATTTCGATTATCATAATAAGAATGCAAGGAAAGTCTGTTTTGACATAAAAAAAATAAAATAAAGCTCATGCGGATTGGCACTATCAACTCTACTCCTATTTCACTACATGGAGCCAAAATTGAGGACAATGACTCTTTTTGTTATCAGGGTAGTTTGAAGTTTTGAACGATGGCGGTTCTGGTGTAGACGTAACTACTGGCACGTGGGATGTCCCGGTGGACTAGTCAGTAGTGTGCTTGTCTGCTAGTTTGGGGGTTGCGGGTTCGATTCCTACCAAAGACTCTGTACTGGCCTGCTTCTCTTTCTCTTCTATTCTAACTATTTCTATTCTTATTCTATTCTTCTCTTTATTTCTATATTAAGGCGTTACAATGGACCGTAATGGTCTCCGGGTGAGGGTGTGAGGGTAACTTTGCAGCAGCTTCACCTACCTACCTAACGTGAAAAACGTTTGTACATGACCAAATGTGTACCGATTAAGAAATCAACGTCGAAAGGGGTCTTGGATTGGTCACATCCATGTAATAAAAAAATCTTAATAGATGCACTCAATTTGAATCCTCAAGGTTACTGCCTGCCTGATCGTCTATTTGGGTAAGGATGCTAAAAAGAGGAGTCGAAAACTGTATCAAGCCTTGAATGCAAATCAAATCTCTAGCCAATGATCACTCCAAATAGAGAGATTTTACGGATGCCCTATATTCAACATGAACTTTTACATACTTAAGCTTGGTTTTCACTATAATAAACACAAACGTTGTTTATTTATATAAACGTTGTTTATTTATATAAATAAAAGAAAATTCTATATATTATGATGAGAGTAATTGTTGAAAATTTTTCACAAATAGTGCATCGTTATGTATAAGAAGAGGCCGTATGTATGAGACGGCATTTCATACATAACCCTCTAGCCTAATTCAGGATTTAATATAAAAATAATATTTAAATTTTAGTTAATTTTGATTGGTTGCCATTGATTTAAATTTACTTTTAGAAGACAACCACGCAAAATGGGATATGACATTAAAACTTTTATCTAGATTAAGCTACAATGGGGTCACTATACCTATGTACATGATGGTCAAGGATATTATCAGATTCGGCACGGCCGAGTATAGCAGTCTAACATATCAATGTTAATGTACTTTGTAAAGAAATTGAAAATAGCTTAAATATTTATATAGGATATCTTGTAGTACTGGGATTTAGTAAGAAAAACGGAAAAACTTTTTGATATGTATGTGAAAAGTTTAGCTACATGAATGAAATATATATTCATCTAGTTTAAAATTTTTTTACGCTTCTCGAAAAATTCCATACTAATTAGCAGAAATCACTTATGAAACAGAATCTATAGGGATTTTCAGTAGGTACGACAAATTTTGTTTTTGACATTTCAGGAATTCAAGTTGCCTTTGCAATACGAATACATCATAGGACCCAATCAAATTATTTAAGATCAAGTTCAGAAGCGAAAAAACCGGTATTTCAGCCGGTTTGTGTGCACAAGCCTTATAATGTTGGGTCTAGCGTATTCACTAGTGTCAGCGCGGCGAACAATTAAATGATGTCTTATTTCATGAATAATGGCATCGATTGTATGGGCACCCTTTAGGACTGATCGTTCATATTAAATCTAAATTTCACATCGTAAAACAACTTACATATTTTTATAACAAACACCATTGCAAACCCTATTCTCCAAGTGTTAGCGTAGGGTATAGAAACAAAGTAAATTACTAAAATAGAAATAATAAATCCGAATTTATCACTTTAGAATTAATTATAAGTTTCCTCATTTAAACTGAACATTACAAGTCAAACTGTCCGTCCATACGACTGGCTCTTGGCACAACAATGTATGTATCTGCGAAAGAAACGATAGACTAGAAAAAAAGAAACGGTAACTTAATAGATTAAAGGTCGTTACATGCAACACATATGTATGTATGTACATGCATGATACTACATGATGCTTTTCCTATTGTTAAGAAAACTAATGAATTCACGGTATAATTAAACTAATTGTAAATGTGAAATAAATAAGCTAATAAAATAAATTATTATTAGTTAAAACTAAGATTTATCCAAAATGATATTAATTTATAAAATAAATTTTTTGAGAAGCAAAAGACCCTCATAGTTGATATAACTGTGTACATATGTATGTACATATAAAGAAAAATTAATCAAATATTTTAAGAAGTATTTTATAAAAAATTAAATTATGCATTTTTATTTACATTTATTTTCCCTGATACTCGTAAACAATAGAGGTATTCACCTTACCGCTTTTGCTCTTGCAAAAGTGTGGAATTGTGTACATTCACTTTTGCTGACTCGAGCAATACTTTTGACAAAAAAAAAACAAATTAAATATTCAGACAACGAAATCGGCAAATTAAAAGCCATTGTTTTTTTCTGTTCAGTTCCATCATTTTCACAAATAATCCTACTAATATAATAAATGTGAATGTTTGTATGTTTGGATATTTGTTACTCAACCACGCAAAAACGGCAGAACGAAAATAAATGAAAGTCGGCACATAGATAGAGAACAATCAGATTAACACATGGCTATTTTTTATCACGGTAACCAGGCGAAGTCGTTGGCAAACTCATCATCACACAGTGGGTTGTTTGTGTTGTAAATATTTTTTTGTTGTAAATTTTGACTTTTCTTTCATATTAATACTAAGTCTACCTTTTATCCCGATAACTACGCAGACGAAGTCGCGGGCACAAGCTATTTAGTTATATAAAATTAAATTGAAATCGATACAATGAAAAAATAAATTAAGTACCTGCATTGAGTAAAAAAATTTATATTTTTAATTTTGAAAAAATTTTCTTAGAAAAATTTTAATAAAAAGTTTTCGACATATAACAATAGCTGACTGCTATTGAAAAAATTCAGTCAAGTGGGACTTCTAAAGATTGGTTAACTTACTACATACCTAAATAAAAAAATAAGTTATTTGAAGAACTCTTCCAATAAGTTGCACTTTATCACCCTACAAATAAGGAAGTCAAATATATGTATGAACAAATTCCGGAAAATTATCTAACAACTTCATAAAAATGTAATAAAAAATCAAACAAAAAACACAGCAACAATGATAACACAACAAACAGAACAACAAGGGCAGCTACTAGAAAATTCAACTGGAAACAGATACAGCAGTAATAACAACAACCATTTTACAAGACAACAACAGGAACACAAAAACATGGTGTAAATAAAATGCAGCTTAATACAACAGACAGACATTCAAACAATTTTTATTGTTAAGCACAAACAGATTCAACTACCAAAGACAGTCAAATAAGACTGGGCTCTTCTTTTAAGATTCTGCAGTACTAACAAACGTGCGCTGTCTGTAACAGATGGGTCAACGAAGAATGCGAGTCCAACAAGTCAGGTAGACCCTAGGGATTTAAATTGTGCATGAAGATGCAAAAAGAAAAAAAAAACAAATTGTTAAAAAATATAAACAATTTTATGTTCAACTATTTTTAAAGTTGAGAAAATTTATAATAAGTGGTTGATGAAGACTTTAGGAAACGTTACTTAATAAGGCCTTTCCTTATAGGGAAATTGTTAATACCAATTTTTGTTACATTTGCCTGAATAGCACACAAAATATCTTAAAATTTGCTTATACTTATTTGTGTTATAAAATCCAACAGATCTTTTTTAGCAAAAAAAAATTTATCGAAGAGGAAAAAAAGTTTCCTACCAAATAAGAAAAAATTTTAATAAGTCGTGTTGGTCGTGTAAAACATAATTATTTCCTATAATAAGGTTTTTTTTTCAACAAAGATAGATTTTTTACTAAAATTCATACAACAAAACAGTTTTTTACAAAAAACCTTAAACAGTTTTACATTTCTATAAAAACTTTTTTAAAAACGTTTATATTTATGTATTTAAAAAATTCTCAATAAAATAATTTTAGCCTCAAATGTATTTAAAAAAAAACTTTTTAAATAGCTATAAAAAATATCTGTGAAAAGCTTTTTAAAAGAATTTTTTCTAAAAAAGTTTTTTTGAAAAAGTGTAAAAATGTATATCGTTGGTCACAAGAAAAAAGGCCCTAACTCAAATAATTGGAACTTTAAAGGAGATGGTTAGGACGGAATAGAAATTTTATTCCCATAATGTAACTTCTTTTGTAAAAGTGCTTGTAAAGCAGCTATTTTTGATATTATTGTATTAAATTTTTGTGTAGGGTGTCTTTGTGTTTAATGCATTGAAAGCACTCAAAAACTTAATTTCGTAAAAAAAAAACGAGTTAGGGCCTTGTGGCCATCGACATACAAGTTTGTCATTCCATTTGTAGTTTCAAAATTATTCGTTTATGACTCTATAAAGTATGTATTCTGAATCGTTATAGATAGAGGAATTGATTCAGTCCATCTGTCCATCTGTATGTTGAAAACAACTTTTTGAAGCCCCCACTTAAACATTACACTCTTATATGGTATCAATTTATTAGAAATGGTATTAAAATTCAGAGATATTATCGGAAAAACATGATTGCCTTTGTTTTTTTACATGCAGCATTAGGCAACATTTACAGAACATCTTGGTTCAATGAGTCAGTTACAAACAGAGAATAGGCGAAAAAAATTTTAAATTATCAGATTATCGTTAAGATAAAACAACAAAAAAGCTAGCGTCCACTAATACATACTTATGTAAACATAATGAAACAAACTGTGTTAAGCGTATATACAATTCCGCAGTCGAATATAGCGCTTTTGCTTGTTTATAAAATTTTTGTGAATTATTGACTGTATAAACTTAAAATCTCGCGATTCACAACAAATAATGTGTCTTTTGAACGCACCTTTAGTCTTTAATAACTTATATTTATGTAAATAACTAGAAAAGCCCGGCGCGCGTTGCTACGCCCCTTAATGAATAAAAATGCATTTTGAATTTTAATTGAATATCAAGTGCAAAAAATTATAACTTTTTTTTATGGGCGTGGCAGTACCCACTTTTCTAATCACGAAATTGTATAATCACGAGAGTTAAATATGTAAGTGCAAAGTTTCAGAAAAATTGTTCAAGTACAAGAAGTTAAAATTTATAACTTTTTGTTATGGGTGTGGCACTGGCCACTTTTCTAATTACGAAACTGTATAGTCATGACAGCTCAATATGTGTGCAAAGTTTCAGAAAAACCGGTCAAGAGCAAGTTGCTAAAAAAGATAACTTATTTGTTACAGGCGTGGCTCCGCCCACTTTTTACCACCCACAAACACTCCCTCGAATGTGTACAACAACTTGCCAAAATTTGAGTCCGATCGGCTTTACGCTTTCGGAGTCTATAGCTAACACACACACACACAGACCGACAGAGTTTCACTTTTATATATATAGATAATATTGGAATAATTCCAGGATATAGAAAGCATAACTAAAATATACTACAAATAAAAAAAAATTGAAGATGTAGAAAAAACGTCATTAAATAAACAAGGACAGAGACATATTTAAAAATAAGTACTATGATTCCCTAATTCTAATTTCATTAAACGGCAACATAAATACTAAATTCAAATTACATACGAGTGTAATGATAAAAAGTGCTGATGATAAAATCGTAACTGGTTTCGAAAATGCATTTCAATTGACTAACATTGAAAATTTTTTTAAAATATTCTTTAAATTAATACAATTTAATTTATTTTAAAAAATGATTTAGGAAGGTAAATAACAGAATAAATGCACTTGAACCAAACCAAAAAAAAATTATACAATAAATTTTATAGTTATGGTTTTTCTGCCAAAGTTAAAAAAACTGAAACAAAATTGGACTTATTCCATTTGCAGTTCCAAAAATGATAAATATATGTTTATATAGAATTTAGCGTTTTGAAACTATGTATGTAATTAGCAACATTGTTTAAGAAATTAAAACTCATAATATGACACGTTTACGTTTTTATAGTAACCAACCACATTTTACTTTAAAAGCAAAGGTTACAAGTCCGCAACGTTTACGTAAGGGTAACGAGGCCTTTATATTTGGCTACGACTAGTGGTGTCAGAAATTTATGTAGAAAAATCTTTATTTGTCGAAATAAAAATATTAATTTCATAAAAAAAATCTTATTTGTTTGTTTTTTATTACACATTCCAGGAAGTGTTTATGGGTGTCAAAAAATTAGTTATCATTTTTAGCTACTTGCACTTGACCGATTTTTCTGAAACTTTGCACACATATTGCGCTCTCATGACTATATAATTTCGTGATTAGAAAAGTGGGCGGAGCAACGCCCATAAAAAAATTATAATTTTGAGGTACTTGCACTGGACCGATTTTTCTGAAACTTATTGAGCTGTCACGACTTTATAATTTCGTGATTAAAAAAGTGGGCAGGGCCACGCCCATAAAAAAAAGTTATAATTTTGAGATACTAGCACTGGACCGATTTTTCTGAAACTTTGCACACATATTGAGCTGTCAAGACTCTACAATTTCCTGATTAGAAAAGTGGGCAGTGCCCATAAAAAAACGTAATAATTTTCAGCTACTTGAACTTCACCAATTTTTCTGAAGCTTTACACACACATATTGAGCTCTCATGATTATATAATTTCGTGATAAGAAAAGTGGGCAGTGCCACGCCTATAAGAAATAAGTTATCATTTTTAGCTACTTGCACTAGATCGATTTTTTTGAAACTTTGCACACACATATTGAGCTATCACGACTATATAATTTCGTGATTAAAAAAGTGGGCGGGGCCACGCCCATAAAAAAAGTTATAATTTTGAGGTACTTGCTCTGGACCGATTTTTGTGAAACCTTGCACACATATTGAGTTGTCATGACTTAACAAATTCTTGATTAGAAAAGTGGGCAGTGTCACGCCCATAAAAAAAATTATCATTTTCAGCTACTTGAACTTCACCCATTTTTCTGAAACTTTGCACACATATTAAGCTGTCAACTATAAAGTTTCGTGATTATAAAAGTGGGCGGTGCCACGCCCATTAAAAAAAGTTATAATTCTTAGCTTTTTGCACTTGATATTCAATTAAAATTCAGAACGCATTTTTATTCATTAAGGGGCGTAGCAACGCTCGCCGGGCTTTTCTAGTAATCTTATACAAAGAAATACTAACAATATTTGTAACTATAAATTAAATTTTTTTTTATTGGATAAACCTGAATGCTTTAAACAAATTTTTTTGAACAAAATTTTTCCAAAATAAATGGGTGAATTCATCTCAAGCAAAAAGTAGTTCTCTACAAAATTAAGTCGGATTTGGCCAGCGATTTTTCTGAAACACGCTAAATTAGCGTTGTACACACAGCAACAATTCAAGAGCATAAAAACAACATTATCGAGCAGTAATCAATTATTGACAACAGTTTAATGAAAAAGGAATTAAGAATTTTTAAGATTGGGAGCCTGACGAGCCAGTAAAGGGGTAGCCTGACCGATATAATTTTTCATTAACTAGAGCCTATTTGCAATAAACTGAAATAAAAATATTTTGAATATCTGAAAAAAAAGAGTTTTATTAATATTAGAATGATAGCACACATTTGGACGCCCTTTATCTTATATATTAAAATTATGCTAATTACATTGGATATTTTAATTTTTGCTTTCTTAATTACTTAAAGCATCAACAAATAATCACCTTAACCCATGCTAAATTCAGAATTTTATCTTATGTAATTTAAAATTTTTTTTTTTTTTAAATTAACACAAAATAAAATTGTAGCGGTTTTTGGGGGGCATACATGTTATAGGTAGTTGACATCGCTGATGACTATTTAATATTACGACGGGTATAAAGAAAATGCGGGAGTCCTTGTATTTGGGTACGACAAATTACGAACTACCGTCTACAACGAACACAATATACCAAAAACCACAAACATAACGGCATTTGTGCAGTCAAAAAAGATAGTTTAGAGTAGTTAGAGATGTGCATTTTGAATCACTTTATGCAAAAAATTTAATTTAAGGCTTCATTAGTATTTACTTCCTGTTGTCGTTCTGTGACGTGCCGTTCTGTTGTTTAATTTTTGTGGTTACTTCTTCTGTAAAAAATCATCTGCCTTAATTTACAAGGTAATCTTACTTAATCTTATTTTTCTCGTCAAAGTCCGTACATAAAAAAAGAAATTGTTGTGTCGGATTTCACCTATAAGCAAACAGAGTCTCTATGTTGCAGCCACCTTTAAAATATAGGCACCTAAATATCAGCTGTTTCTCTCTCAATGGCCGTCACTTAACGTTGAATTCTATTTTCTACAGGTTCGTCCGCAACGGCACGGAAAGTAACAGAACAACTAACGACTTGTACACATTTTCTATTTAACAGAATGATGTCAGCTGATTCGGAACGGAACAGAAAGTAAAGACTAATTCTGCCTTTTGGAAAATTTTGAGTTGTAACGCTAATGTATTTATTGTGTGATATGTACACATACACACATACATACATAAAATTAAATTAAAAATATTTAGGGATCAAAAAATTCTTCTATTATCAGTTAACTTCAATTCTGATTAGTTACAAAAATAGCAATATTTCTTAGAACTTGTAGTAAGAAATCGTTTAAAACAACCGTTTGAAAAAAACATGTTTGCAAAGAGCATGAAAATAATGTAAAACAACTTAAGAGAAATTCTCTTTTTAAATGATAGATTAAGGCAGCTGGAAGAGAAAACCTACTACACTATTTCAAACCAAACGGGATGCGATAATGAAATATATAAATTTTACATTAACAAATTTCCACGATTTAGGTATGAGTGGCTGTTTAGCTAGTTTGCCAATTCTAAATTTTCCTATCTAGCTTTTTTCTATTAGCGCAAACATAAGAGAACAAAGAAAGTACAACATAATACATAATGTTGGTTGCTAGCTTGGTTGGTTGGTTGGTTTATCAAACAAAGAAAGCTAGCTTTTAAATAATCACCCAACATGTTTGAGGCGATCGTCAAGTCTGATGGAAATTAATTGTGAGCGCGATTTGTTTGGTGGCTTAAACCTGCTTTTTAGCCAACAACATGAACTTGAGAAAAATCTAAAGAAATGAAACAACAACAAAATTAAGCACCATTATTGTATTTCTTGTGTTGGGTGTTTAAAACCAGGTTGGAGGAAAAATTTTTAAAAGACGCTGCAAAATCTAAACATAAAACATTTGTACCACGGCGGTGCTACTAGCTAGATACAAGTTTAGCGGTTGAAAAAATAAATCTAAGGCAGAAAAAAGTTTTGCGGGCTGTGTTTTCATAGAAAAAATAAATAAAAAATTTACACATTAACGGTTCGTAAATTGGATAAACCAAAACTTGAACTTTCTTCTTCGAGCAAAAGAATCTCGTTTGTTTGTGTGTCTAGTTGAAGTCGTTTTTGTTTAAACGTGAGTTGGATTAAATTGTAATTTTTTTTCTTGTTTGAAATCGAGTGTAAAGTGGTTGGAAAATCCAGTATAGAAAAAAAATACAAAAAAAAAAATCATAATAAAAAGAGAAAAAAGTAGAAAATCTTATACAAAAATAAAATAAAAGAAGATACAAAATTCATACACATAAAGAGAGATTAGTTACTGACACGACGTCTAAGACTTGGAAAACAGTTAGATGACATTTGTTTGAGCACAAAAAATTACAGAATTTGAAAAATAATACCTGAAAAAGGAAAATATAAAAAACAAACAAAACATATTAGTTTCAAGTGCAGGTTTTAAAAAAGTGTGTTTAATTAAGAAAAAACGAAAAGAGACACGAGCTTGAGCATTATGGGTTACAATTTCAGAGTTGGTTTATTGTTATTAACCTTTGCGGCCTTGTATTGTTGTAGTGCGGCCTATAATGGTGATAATTATCCAGGTGTCATAGAACTCGTGGGTTATAGTAATCGACGAGCTCGAACATATTATACTCCCACTGAAAGCAGTGCCACGGCGGCTCCACTAGCGGGCAAAATGCAGGCCGACATTGAAACCGTTAAGCAAAATATTGAAAAATATAATAAACTTTTGACTTTGGATACCAGAAATCTCCCAGAGTCGCAAAAGGATATGCTAGAAAGAATTGTAGAAAGAGTGGCTAGACTAAAGGAATCTTTGGATATAACACATCATGGCAAGGATGACAAAAATGCTTCAAAACCTTTGAAAACATCAGCAACTATAGCTGAGTCCAAGGAACATGACGAACAAGAGGACAATTCCACTTTTACACCCACCGCTGTAACTACAAATTACGATGAGGCCGAGGAAGGTGATAAAACTGAACCAACTTTAGTATTGGATGAAACGACACTATTGCAATTGCAGACCTCTATGGATAAATTAGCGGCAGCTCAAGCTGTTGTAACTTCACAGGCCATGGAAACGAAAGAATTTCAAGCCACAACTCAAATGATGAACGAGGAGGAACAATTTACCGATAGTCCTGACTCAGAAGAAGAATCCGAAGTCACGACCTTTGAACCCTCCACCGATACTACTGATCCTGATGAACAATTTGTGGCGGCCAGATCTAATAACAAATTAGGCGGCATAACAGCAGCCTCGGATGAAGCCGAAACTATGGCCACATTAAGTACCACCATTGGCAGTAAAAGAACCTTAACAACAAGTGGAAAAATAAGCAAGAACCGTGCGACCAAAAGACCCCATAATACTGCCAGTAAAAGTTCGGGTATTAGCAAAAGGCGTCCTTCTACCTCTTCCAGCGCCTACAATAAGAACACAAGCAATACAAAACAAAAACTCAATACCCATACGGGTGTTACACAACCCTCGCTGCAACAATATCAAAAAATATCACAAAAACCACCTCAGCAATATCAGCAACAGTATGGACAACAACAGCAACAAAGTTATCAATCTCAACCACCTAAAGCCGTCTCTCCCTCCAGCATTTCCTTGGATAAATACAATACTGGTGGTTCGGCGGCATTAAGTGCTAGCCAAGATTTGGTTTATGATACTCATGTTAATGCCTCAGCCATAATTGATAGTTTAAATAATAATGCTCGTGAGGATTACTATCAACAAAAACAATCACTGACAACAGGAGTGGTTAATAAAGATAAGGTCAGTTAAATATTTATAAATATATTATTTTCTTTTTTTGCTTAAACGCAAAAATATTTTCGATAAAGACAAATAACAGTTTTCACAGAGCAAAACTATTGCTACAAAATAAGGGAAATTAATAAAAGGAAAAAGTAAATGAAGAAAGATTTTAACAAAATTTTTAGAAAAATTTCAATAATTATTTAAGTTACAATTTTCTATCTTACGAATAATACAAACAAACCCGATTAAGATTTTTTAAAAGACTGATTACAATTTCTTTATATTTAGGATGTTTAGCTGTTAAAACAAATATTTTTTTTAAAAAGTTTTTTTTTTATAAGAGAAACTTCGTTAAATTTGCTTTTTATGGATAATTTTTGATTTTTTTTTTAATTTTTATTAAAAGTTTCTTTAAAAAAAAATTTTTTTTTAAATTTTCGTAAATTTACAATGCTTATAAAAAATTTTCGTAATTTGTTTATTTGTTTTTTTGATTTTCCTAATTCTTTATTTATTTTTCTTAAGTTTTTTATTTTATTTAAACCTTTTTTATTTTCGGTAATTTTTTTACAGAAAAATTTTCTAAAATTTGTTTATGTACAAAATATTTTTTTAATATTACCTTAGAACTTATTTATGTTTATTTTAATTAAATATAATTTAAGGCTGTAAGTTCAATGCGATATTGACAGAATATCTAGAAAATGTTATTTATCCCATACTAGCTGAGTGGAATGCATTTTTGAAATCAGCTACAGTTTCACCATCAGAACTTTTGATCAGAACAATAAGTGTTGTGTTTAAAGATCAACTATTTGACTCAGTATTATAATGAAAATTGAAACATAAAATTGTTTGTCCTAATTGATTTCATGTCTTGTATTTATCATTGAGTTAATACAAAATTTATTTATTTTTTTATTTTCCATAAATTTTTTTTTTATGAAAAGCGTTTCGTTAATTTTTTTTTTATTATTGAATTTAATAAATTATTATTGAAAACTTTTTTGTTTATTTTTATTTAATTTTTCTTATTTTTGTTATATATAAAATTTTGGTAAAATATTGTTTTTATAAAAATATATTTTGAAAAGTTTTCGTTAAATTTTCTGTTTTTCTTTTGCTATTTTCTTCCGTTTAGTTCTTTTTAGAAAATATTAATTTTCTAAAAACATTTTTGTACATTTTTGTAAAGAAAATTTCAGTAAAATTTTATTTTAATATAAAGTACTGGTTAAGCTTCTTGTCAAAGATTATTGTTGTTTTGTTTAAAATGGAAAACTTTCTTTTTAAAGAAAATGTACGCTAAATTCTTGCATTACAAAGTTAAACTTACTTATTGAGAATTCACATACACTTTCGCTTTTATAGCATATCTAAACCATTTTTTAGAGAATTTTCCTTAAATTTTGTTCTTCAAATTTTCGATTTGTTTTAATTTTCATTAAATAATAGCTTAAAACCCGGCGTGCTTCGCCACCCCAAATTTTAGTATTTAATTCATATGGCAGGTGCCACGCCCACTATTGTTAATGCACCCATTTTTTCCATAAATGTTTATTTGAATATCAAAGTTGCTTTTGCAAAAATTTACTACTCTAATCGATATCGTTTTTCAAATATACGAATTTTAGTATTTAATTCATATGGTAGGTGCACGCCCACTATTGATAGTGCACCCATTTCTTGCCTTTATGTTCATTTGGGTGTCAAAGTTTACTACTCTAATCGATATCGTTTTCCAAATATACGAATTTTAGTATTTAATTCATGTGGCCACGCCTACTATTGCAAGTCCGCCGATTTTTTACCCAAATGTTCGTGTGGATGTCAAAGTTTACCGTATTTCATTTGAAAAATTTTCTTAAATATGTTTTTTTAGTTAAGTAAAGAAAATGTATTTTTCTTTATCTACATATATACATATATATATAAAAAATTGTTGCAAGTGCGTTGCGACTATAACTCAAGAACGGGCTCACTTAACCGAACCAAATGTTTAGGCTTTGTTCGGACTATTTAGTAGATGGTTTATGTGAAATTTGCACAAAATCCGTTGAGCGGTTTACGGGTAAAAAAGGGAAAAATAGGTAACACAGTATCTCCGGGCTTAAAAAATATATCACACAAATTTAGAAAGGATCAAAGAGGCTGTTAAAAATAGTTGGATAGGTTGGTGGTCTGATAAAACGGGTAAAAACTGAATTTTGGACAGCATTTATCTTTGAGAGGGATAGCAATAGGAAAAAAGTAAAAACGTAGTTTTACTATATTTAAAACAATCTATAATGAATTTTTTTACTTTTTCGAAATTTTGGAGTTTTGGAGGAAAAGGGCTAAAAACGGGTTAAATCGGAAAGTTTGTATCTTTGGACCTAATGCATGCAGTTTTTTTTATTATTTCACTTGATACGTAGCGAAGCACGTACCGGGCGGCTAGTAATTATATATTTTATATACTTATATATATTAAAAATTATAAAGAAAAATACGAACGAATACGATAAAATTTAAAATTTTTTTTTTTAATTTCTTGTTTAATTTTCACATCAATAATTTTCGGTGATTTTTTTTAAAATGTTCGTTAAATTTTGTATAAAAAATTGTCTTTAATATTTGTTATAAAAAGTTGTTGGTTTTTTTTTATAAATAAAAGTTTCGCTAGTTTTTTATAAAAAATTGTCGTTGATTTTCTATAAAATATTTTTGTTAATTTTTTTATAAGAATTTGTTGTTATTTTTTATATAAAAATATTTCGTTAAAAAAAAAGAAAACTGCAATAATATAGGAAACTCAACAATATAATAAAGGGTATTTAAAACACAATTTGTTGTACTTCTTTGCCTTAATAAAAAAATTTTATTTTTAAATTTATCAATATTTTTTTTGATTGTTAGGTTTAAGCTGGTCTATATGCATTACTTCCTCAAAAACCCAACCAACATTTTTTCTTATTAAAGTATATTATTTTTATTATCGATCTGGTATAAGCACCAGTGAAATGCATATAGACCAGCTTAAACCCAACAACCAAATTAAATATTGAAAAATTAGTTGGTAGCATATCCCGAATAATTAAGTAAATTATTTTAAAATTTATTTATATTTTTTTCATAAAATTTTTTCAATATTCCTTAAATTCTTTGATAAATTTTCTTTTTATAGGAAATATTTATTACATTTTCTTTTTCTTTTTTGTTATTGGTAAAGAAACTTTCTTTTCCTTTATAATTTTCGATGAATTTTATTTTTATCAAGACTTATCAAAAAACTTTATTTGATTTTTTGCTTAATTTTCTTATCAAAAATTTTCGTTTTTTGTTTTTTAAATGTTTGTTACATTTTCCTATAAAAAATTGTTCTTGATACTTTTCATAAAAAGTTGTAGTTTTTTTTATAAATAAAAGTGTCGCTAATTTTTTATAAAAATTGTTGATGATTTTTTTTTTTTGAAAAATTGTCGTTAATATTTTATGAAATTTTTACTTTAATTTTTTTATAAGAAATTTTCGTTAATTTTTTTATAAAAATATTTCGTTTAATATTTATTTTATTGTTAAAAACTACAATACTACAGGAAATTTACCGATATATGTATGTAGTAGGGTGATCGACTCGGTTTTACAACCGGTGGAAAACCTCTTTTCGCTGGCGGTTTTTTCAAAATGTTGATTTTTCGAATATCAAATACACCGGTTTTTTTATCCGAAAAATCCGGTTTTCTTATTTTTTTTTAATTTTTTTTCATATATCTTTGTAACGAATCGTACCATAACATATTAAGTAGTTAGGATATAAACCTAACGTTAAAAGTTAAAAGTAATTGAAGCATAAACTAAGCTGATCGATCACTTTTAGGTAAAAAGTGTAGTTACAATAAAGAAAAACCAATAATCCTCTCTTCCAGATCCTAATTCTAATTAATGGCATTGAATGTCTGTCAACTTAAATTTTAATTAAACCATCGAAAAAACTAGTTTATGCCTATATTTGTATGTCTGTCAGGGGTATAAGAAAGAATTTTTAATATATTTAAAAGATTTTCTCCCTAACCTTTAAAATGTATTTCAAATTATGGTTTTTTCTCAATTTTTAAAATAGCAACCGCTTTCTTATAAATTCTAAATTTCAAACTATTTGAAAACCGGTTTCTTAAAAAGGTCTAATAATGGATCACCCTAGTATGTAGTAAAGGGAATTAAAAACAAATTTAGTTTTATTCTTTGCCGTAATACAAATTTAAGTTTGTTAGTTTCTTCTATCTTTTTTAAATAATATCTAATAGTTTTTTAAGCTTTAGGTCTATTAAAAAAATTATTTATATTTTTTATAATTTTTTTATTTTATTTTTTTATTTAACAAGAAATTTTTTTATTGTTCATCTAGAGTTAAAAAAACTATAACATATTTTTAAATTTACTTAAATTTCAAAATTTCCTTTTAAAACATTTAAAAAAAAAATTGACAAAAACATTACAGAAAATTTTTAAAAAATTATTATTTTAATAGACAGTATTCCTATTCTATTTCATTTAATAAAGAAAATTTTGTTAAATTTTCTTTTTGTAGAAAACTGTTGTTATGCTTTGTTTTAAAAAAGCAAGTTTTCGATAATTTTTCTTATTCGAAAACTTATTGATAAATTTGTTGCTACATTTCCTTTTTACACAAAATTTTTGTATAACTGCCTGTTCAACGATGTCGAAAGAAAACCCAAGCGAAATTTCATTCGTACAAATACATTGAAAACAAAAACAAATTTTTAGTTTTTGTTGTTGTTTTCAATATATTTGTACGAATGAAATTTCGCTTGGGTTATCTTTCGACATTGTTGAACAGGCAGTAAATTTCTTTTTGTAGAATATATTCGCAAAATTTTAGAGATAGTCCTTGTACAGTTATATATTAATTAAAAGAATTATCACTAGCTTTTTTTCGAAGAAAAAAATTTCCTAATTAGAATTAAATCGTGACAAAATATTTAATAAAATTGCTACTCACTTTATTAAAAATTCCCAATAAAGTGTATAATATTGTTTTAATTGTTTTAAATATATTTTTTTCTATTACAAAGTTCTAGTTTTAAAGAAAGACACACATTTTAAATTATCACCTTGTGTCAGTTTATTGAATAATGACAATTCTATACTCTGCTATATTTTCCAACTTTAACGATTTTTTTTTTTAAATATGTTTTTTCAACCAACTTTACTTGCCACAAGATGAAATTCATACATATTTATTCTGTAAATGACAATTGCTTGTTGGCAATAAAAAATCATTTGCTTTCAACAACAGCAGCAGCAACAGTAGCTACAACTACAGAAAACCAACAAAACACTTAAGACGCTTGAATGGTTGAATGCTTAAATTCTTCTACTGTTGTTGCTTCAGATTCGAGTGCTGTTGCATGGTTGGTTTATCACCACCATAGAGAGGGAAGAGCGTTTAGCAAATGCTACAAAAGCCGCACTTCTATTTTATCTGTCTATAGGCTTTAGCTGCTATATGTAGTGAATGAATACATATGTGTATATACGTTGTAAGTAAATGCATACAGCAAATAGCAGCACATAAATAGTAAAAGGAAAAAGTTTCTAAATTTTGTTGCTTTAATCGAAAACAAGTGGCGTTTGGTCATACGTTACAAAATTGTTCTTTTTCCGTTCAAATTGTATCTATTATTTTTCTCTCTCTTTCTCTTTCATTTTTTCGTTTTTCTTGATGAGGCCTGATGTTGAATTGCTACAAATATGTATAGTTTAAGGTGTTCTAATAACTTGCAAGCAGCTTTGATATTTTTTAACGGTGGATTTATTGTGGAGATTGGTTTTTATTGTTTTTTATTTTCTCAAGTCAAGGATAATTTTCTTAATGTTTTCTTCAGTTTTTGTTGTCTGTGCTAATTTTCTAACCCTGTTTTTTTGTTTTAATGGTTGCATGGACCATATTGTATGGAGATTTTCTTCTGTTTCAAGCATTTGTACATTTAAAGTGCTTTCGTTCGGATTTCAGATTTAATCTAGTTTTGAAAAGCGTTAATCTAATCGAAATATTTTTAGGATTATGGTAAGATTATTCTTTTGGAAAATTTATGAGATCTTTTAGAACAAAATATGTAACGGTTTGGATTTATCTGTTTGTATGGAAGTTGTATAAAGTCTCTAAGTAGCAAAGAAAATAATGTGAACACATTATGCTTATTTAATGTAAATTAACAGCAATAGTTTGAATTAATTTTAATGTTTAAGAGCAAACGTTGTTTCTAATACACGCTTACTTTGCCAAAAGCAAAGATATTTATTTTTTCTATAAAAATGATGAAGATCCTCATGTAAATCTTTGAATTTTCCTTTTATGCAGTTGGGAAAAATTGCGTAACATGTTTAATAAATCCACAACTGCCGGATACATTTTTTTATTCGTTTGCACAAGAATTTAGACTTAAACATGTGCTGCTTATTTGTCAAATAAAATTGAATCCATACATGAATGCATAATTTCGTTATATAAAATTTGTTTTAAAGTCTCTTGAAAATTTTTAAAGACCAAACAGTCCAACAACTCGCATTTGACTATTGGTAGGTACATTTACACCTACACAAAATCTAGTACTTAAGGTATTTTGAGCGAAATCTACCAGATTTCCCATACAAAACGAAATCTACTTCGCCACTAGATTTTTGAAGTACCTACTTAAAATCTAGTACTACTTCGTGATGCAACTGTGGTTTTTATTAAATTGTAATAAAATATACTACGCTGCACACTGAAAAATTCAATCTATGTATATATATAAAAGTGAAACTCTGTCTGTGTGTTAGCTATAGACTCCGAAACTGTAAAACCGATGGGTGGTAAAAAGTGGGCGGGCCACGCAATTAGTTGTTATTATTTTTAACTACTTGCACTTGACCGATTTTTCTGAAACTTTGCACACATATTGAACTCTCGAGACTGTATAATTTCGTGATTCAAAAAGTGGGCGGGGCCACGCCCATAAAAAAAGTTCTATTTTTGAGGTACTTGCAGTGGACCGATTTTGCTGAAACTTTGCACACATATTGAGCTGTCATGGCTATATAATTTCGTGATTATGAAAGTGGGCAGTGCCACGCCCATAAAAAAAGTTATAATTTTCAGCTACTTGAACTTCACTGATTTTTCAAAAACTTTACACACACATATTGAGCTCTCATGATTATACCATTTCGTGATTAGAAAAGTGGGCAGTGCCACGCCCATAAGAAATAAGTTATCATTTTTAGCTACTTGCTCTTGACTGATTTTTGTGAAACTTTTCACACATTTTGAGTTATCATGACTTTATATTTTCTTGATTAGAAAAGTGGGCAGTGCCACGCCCATTAAAACACGTTATAATTTTTTGCTTTTTGCACTTGAAATTCAATTTTAATTTAGAATGGATTTTTTACATAAGGTGCTTGCAATTGCACAAGTACTTTATTGTTTACATTTTTTTTTATATGGAGTTTGAATTCTAGAGAAGTAGAGCGTAGAGAGCCTCTCAGACCACCTTGTGAATAAATATATTGTTTTGAAAACGAAATCTTGCAAAATGTCAAAAAACAGTGGTTTAAACAATTTAGATTTTAATAAAGATTTTAAATCAAATCTACTAGATTTCGCTTAGGTGTAAATGTAGTATAAGTTTTTTTTATGAATACGGCGGCAATGTTTAACTTCTGTTTGATGTCAGGACACTATAAGAGGGCCTTGAAGAGTTAATTTTAACCAACATGGAGACAGATAGACAGGCGGACGGATGGACGAACTTTTAAAAAACCTCTATCTGCGGTTTTTTTAATGAAAATTTTATATATATTTTAGTAAAGGTAACTGCAGAATTGCAATAAAAATTAACCCAAAATATATTTTAGTGTTGTGGTGTAGGGTCGGGCTTGGCAGACTAAAACTATCCTACATGTTTTCTATGAAAGTGGAAAGCGTTTACCCCCAAAACTCTATATCGATGCCTTACTTTCTCAACGTCGTATCCTAAAAAATAAAATTTTTCAGTAGAGAAAAAATAAACGGTTCATTTTTTTATGCTTCGGTGTATGGTTAAGAGTTTAAATGCAATTATTAAGGAATTGATTGTATTTATGTATATTAGTAGTAATAGTATACTTTTTTGTTTAGTTAAAGCATAAAACAATCGTGTGATATGAAAAAGTCAAAACCGTATTTTTTAAGTTACAAGATTGAGAAAGTAAGGCATCGATATAACTGCTTTTATATATCTTCAAACCTAAAAACATCCCGTTTTTCCAAATTCCAATAATATCAAGATGCCATTGATAAGCCATCAACTCCAGCAACTATTTTGCGAAAGAGTGCATAACAATGCAAACATACAATTATTTTTCGACAATTGTTGTTATTGTAATTGTTATGGGAAAAGTATTGCCAATAATTTTTGTCAATTACAATCATTTGCGTTTTTGGTGGTTACTAACTGACTAACATTTATAAACAAGTTTATGAAAAAATACAAAATCAGGAAAAACAAATCATGTTTAATTCATAAGAGAAACGTTCAAACCCTCTTCAAAGCAACTGAAATTACTAAAGAAAAAAACTAAGAAAATAAATCTTATAATAATAATAATAATGATAATGATAGAAGTAAGAAAAGAAAATTGCCTTTAAAAGAACACAATTGATTTTCTTGATTTCTGTTTTTGGGATTTAATAACTCAATTTTCTTTTTAAGTATTTTTTTCCGTTGCTTACTTGGCGTGTTGCAAGATAAAAATTTATAAATTTCAAACATGTATTCGCCTACATTTTATGGCAAATTTGTTACTACTGACCTATAAATTGTATGCCAAGCCGCAACATTTTGTATCGTATTGAAAACAAGCTGTTTTAGCTTTTTGTTTTTGTTTTTTGTTTTAACTGATTTTGTCGATACAATAATGCAAGTTGCATGCCACACATAATTGTGTGTTTCTGTTAAAAAAAAATAGACAATTGTTTGTACTATTTTTGTGTTATTCTCAGACTTTTTTTAGTATTTTTATATTTGTTTTATTTTTTATTAACGAAAAAATTGATTTCTTGTTACTACTTTTTGGTGTCTATATTGAGGTGTGCTCACAAAAATAATCAACTGAAAGAATGAGCAAAACAGAAATTGTTGCAGACATGTAAGGCGACATTTTCTGGGGAATTATGTTAAAAAAACATTATAACATTTCTTAAGATGGTGGAGACTATAGTGACACTATACATATTAGAAAAAAAAATTTGTTGTTAATTTAAGTTTATTAATCATTTTTGTATCTAGCATATCAAGTTTATAAGCTTTAAATAAATCATATCTATTTTCTCTTTCACAAAACTTGTTCTCTTGAGCACTTTGATGTCACCACTAACTGCTGAAACGGATAAACCAATTTCAACCAAAATTTCAGAGTTGCGTTGGTGATGATCTGTAGATGGTTTATGGGAAGTTTGCATAAAATCGGACCAGTGGTTCCGGAGATTTTTAATTTTCCGATATATTCTTATACAGATATCAACAAAATGTTCTCCATCTTTCATATTATAATTTTTTATTGTCACCTTAAAAGTTTCCAAACCATGTATCGCAATGTTTTATGTGTACAATGACATTCGGTCTTTCTAATTCGAATGTTGACCTGAATCTTTTCGGTCGTGGTTTCGATCGTCATTTTATTTGTGCTCTGACCATTCGATTTTTCACTTGTTTTGCACCTGTATTGTATCATAGGTATGTGTTATTGTTGTTGTTGCTGTTAGAACGGTACTTTTATGCAAATTATACAATTTTTTTATTTACTAATGAAATTCGAAGTGTCTTATTTTATAGTGGAAATTTTGTTTTATATGTAGGCGACAAAACAAAAGTTGAAGGTAAAACAACGTTTGCCAGGTCAGCTAGTTTTAGTATATAATAAGCTATCAAAATAGTGTATTAGCTTTTTGCAAGGCAATTATGTATGAACTGAGATGGAAAAAATATTAACTTAACTTTTTTCGGGAGCAATATTCAACTCTTTCTTTAGATTCAGTTATCTTTGAAAAATATGTCATTTAATATTTAATGACAAACATATTAAATTGTTACGAGTTTAAACAAAATTAGTGATGAAAAAGAAGTGCGTGTTATAATTATTAAAAATGTTAAAAAATCCTAATTTAACCTACAAAGAATTGTGCAAAGAATTACAGATCTGCTGTCAAACTGTGTCCAAAATTACTAAACATTATCAGCAGAATATGACCATAAATAGGAAACCTGGTTTGGAAAGAAAAAAAATCTACGACATTGGAAAAATCAAGAAAATTTAAATGATATTGAAAATAGGTCTTAACACATTTGGTAAAAACCCAGCCCGGTTAGCTAAGTGCTTTGACTATTTGGTTCATGTTGTATAATGCTAGGCCCACAACTGGGACAAACAACGAATTTTGCACCACGAATATTCGTTGTAAAAAAACACACTTGCGTCTATGAGAATACATAAATACAATTATGGCGTCTGTCGGAATTCGCTATACGCGTCGAACTCTGTAATAAATGTATTCTATTTCTTACGCTGCAGCGCGCTGACTAACGATGAACAAATTGATGAACAATGTAACCATATTTATTATCGCCTGTGTTCTGTATTCCGAGTGAAATTAAATCACTCAGAATTGACATTGTAGTGTTATTGTTTAGACCCCTTTCAGATTAGGCAAATCTCTTGCGCAAGAGACCGTTAGCGTATTACACTACGTGAGAAAATGACGGCATTCTTATGAGAATCAATATAACAAAAGTAAAAAAACAAATAAAGTTTCGAGCGTGTTCGAACAAGAGAATTTGACAAGTGTTTGTAGCGTACACTAGCAACATTTTTGCCAAGAAAAAAAATTAAAAATAAATGATGACAATCATGATGACCGGCTAGAATTGTTTGCTTTCGCATTACGATAGCTGTTGCTGCCATGTCTTGTTTTTTTTTAACATTTCGAAATTGTTTATACGAGACTGAAATTGTGGTCACTGCCTTAAGGCCAATAATAATTGCGGCAATGCTTCATTATGGCGACATGCACTCATGCCGAATGTACAGAAAATTGTCAATAAACCCGCACTTGGAGCAAAAGAAGATAACGTTGAAGAAACAGGCTAATCCACTCATACTTATACTTTATTAATATTTAGTCAATGACGAAAATCATGATGATGCTGATGATAAAATTCAATATTAAGCTTTTCTTTGAACTTGACAATCAACTTATGCACGTTAATTTTCATTTTTATTTTAAAGCGCCTATTTCTATTATTTTTTTTTTAGACTTACGTTCATTAATGTAAAAGTCATGATTTTCCAATGGTATTTGATTGGTTGTTGACGTAAATATTTAGCACTTACCTGAAAATAGAAGAAAAATGAGGAAAAGAACATAAGAAAACAAATATTGTTAATTAATTGATAAATGTGAAGAAGATAAAGCCGTTAAGAATAAAAGATATTTCAAAGACGACACAAGAACTGACATAATCATTAATTATGGCATGAAAACATTGTCTTTTGAAAATAAGTTCGGCTTTATAATGGACTTTTTGGTTAAGAAGTATTTTGTTATATAATGCGTTAAGCAAATTGCAAAGTCAGTAGAATTTAAGAAAAAAATAAATTTAATGCAAAGGTGACCGCATTTCGCAAAACATCACAATAATAACAAAACAGTTTTGCTTTATGGCAGGGCGTCTGCCGATTTAAAACCGCCACACTGTGTTGCGGCTAGTGCAAAAGTAACTTTTTTCCGATTATTTTTTTCAGTGTTTTTAATGATGCAATTTTGTCACAGACATTCCAAGTAAACAAAAACAAGTAAGAGTGCTATATTCGGCCATGCCGAATCTTATATACCCTTCACAACGTGTAGTCATGCAATAACAGTTGCTTGTATCACCATTCATCCCATATGAAATACGTACACGTATGTATGTTAAAAAAACGAAAAAAAAAATTTAAAAAAAAAATATAAAAAAAATATTAAAAAAAAAAATTATTATATATATAATATACATATATAAAACAAAAAAAAAATAAAAAACAAAATTAAAAAAAAAAAAAAAAAATTAAAAAAAAAATAATAATAAAAATATAAATAATATATTAAATAAAAATTAAAAAAAAAATAAAAAAAAAAATTAAAAAAAATTTTTTAAAAAATTAAAAAAAAAATTTTTTGGCTCAGTTGGGATTCGATGCCATGTTTTCTCTAACCAGTATACACGTTTGTATGTATGTATGTTGTTGTTGTAATGTTGTTTTTGTGAAAAAAAAAAATCGAGGTGGTCGTGGGTTTTTGCTCATATCTCAGTTGTTTATGTACCGATGTTTCTGATTTTCAATACCGATCTACTCCCGAATATTTCTGATATTTTAATACCTTACCCGGGTCCAACCTATTTCGGGGGGCTTCAAAAAGTTGATTTCAACATACACACGGACAGACGGTCAGACGGACAGACTGACAGACTGACAGGGCTTAATCGACTCCCCTATTCATAAGCTTTCAGAAAATATATACTTTATGGGGTCGGAAATGAAAATTGTAGAAATTTCACACGGAATGACAAACCTATATATACCCTTTTTCACTGTGTGAAGGGTATAAAGACATAAAGCTTATTTTTATGTTGGACCGTTGATTTTTAATTGATTTTAGATGTCAAATATACAAAATTTTCACGAAAAGAGGTGATTTCAGGGCTGTATTCAAAATGATCTCATTTGATTTTCGTGACAGATATTTTGATTCGGAAAAAAAATCTGCCTTCGGACAAGTATTTTCTGTAAAAAAAGGAATGTGGTTTGAGACATTTTCATATGCACCTTTTTTAGAGCGAAAATCCGACTAAAGGTCAATTTTTCCTTAAAATTTGGGTTAGGTAAGCAATATCTAAACAGTCCCAGAGAGTCCCAGTTCCAAACCACTATAGAAATGTTACATTATTTGTTTTCAACGAACTGTGAAAAAATCAGCTGCCCATACCTGCCCTCCTGGGAGTTATAACGATTTTAGTATATCACTCTCAGTATTTATTCCATAGAAATAGAACGGAAATTCTCGGAATCACTTATTTTTTTATTCTACATCTATTCTAGCACTCCACAAAAATGAGCATAACTCTCTTAAAACTGAAGCTATTGACTTCAAACCGGTATCAAATTAAAGCTTTTATTGCCACCTTTCAAATAAGAAATGAAATAGATTTTAGTTTTATATAAAATTTCAGAGTTATTCAACAAATATCGAAAAATCATGAAAATTTTACGTTTATAATTCTTGTTCGGACCACCCTATAATTTATTTTAAAAACTAATCATATGGTATTTATCAGAAATAAAAGAAGAATTAAAATAATTTTTTTTTTTAATTTTTCGAACAATTTTTTTTTTATTTTTGAAAATTTGACCCAACAATTTTTTTCGGTGTAAATTGTTTTTTTTCCTCATTCTGTTTGGGATTTCATTCTGACCAATCTGTAGAAGTTTCTCATCGATACAGTTAAAATTACAGTTTAGGCAATATGATTTCCAAAAAATTCTGGTTTCGCAACACTGTGCGCCATTGCAAATTGAATTGAGCTGTGATGCGATTCGCTATTTTTTAACGATGCTTTTGTTAAATTGTTTATGCACTACCGATTATGCGATTCACAATACACGTTTTAACGATGCTCGACAACTGTTACAATCAGGTGGCATCTTTACCAAAGAAGTGTTAAGGAAATTCACCACAAACGTAACTTAATTTACCCTACGAAACGAAGAATTCAAAGTGCCCATTGCCGTAACAACTACACTCTAGAAAAAGTAATCTCCTTGTGCAGAGTTCCGGGCAACTGGATAGGACTTGCTCCACGGTCTCTTCATCCATATCGCCATAAAAGTAACTCGCATCTATTTATGGACGTGTAGCAACCCTCTCTAAATTTAACCCGTAAATCAGGCACAGATCTTTAAATAGTTAATGGGCGCTATAGAAAGTTTCTTGAAATTCTCACTTCTTTTCCCCACCGCCCAGTTAATGCTTTTAGACTTTTACCAGCACTTCAGAATATTCTTTAAGTGTTGACATTTGACATTTTTGTTTTAAGACTAGTAGTTTAAGCATAAAAAAAAATTATATAATTTTAAGTTATTTTTTTTAGTACAACTCAATTACAAATTTAGTTGTAGTTTTTTAAGCGATCAGTAACAAAGACTATTTACTAGTCATTTTATAGCAGAGCCCTGGTCTCTGGTGGAAATCGAACCAATAACCCTCATTTTAAAAACAAATATTTATTTAAGAAATACTTTCGAACAAGTTAACGTGTCGACACTTGTATACGAGTACTGCTTTTCATTTAATACATTGAAAGTTAAACTAGGTTAGGTTAGGTAGAACAGGCAGCTGTTGTGCAGCTCACTTGGGTCCATTTAATTGATCCCATTGTGATACCTGAATAGAAAAGTAAGAATAGAATAGAAAAGAGAGAAGAGAAGCAGACAACACCGGAGTCTTTGGCGGGAATCGAACCCGCAACCCCCAAACTAGCAGACCAGCACACTACTGACTAGTCCACCGGGGCACTAATATTTTTCACAATGTTCGATCTTCGACTGTAATCGAAAGTACTAATCGAACCAATTTTCATTCTGTATTATAACGCATATTCGACAAATATTTGCACTCATTAAAATTATTCAAAATTTTATATTTTTATCAGCTGTTACCTAAACTGAATACAATTTACACGCAATTTAAAAAAATAAAATTCATCAAAATTGTAATCGATAGAAAATTTGACCCTCCAAGAAAATTTCGTTAGCATTGTTAACTCATAATACGAATTTAAGGATCAACGCATATGTTCCTCGCAAAGAAATTTCAAATAAGTTAAAAATAACATAGTTTTTATACTCCTCATCTGTGGTGCCAAGGGTTTGTATAGCTTTGTCACTCGTTTGTAATTTTAACAATATTTATTATCCCCTATAAAGTATATACTTTCTGAAAGCTTATGACTGTTGAAGCCATGTCCGTCTGTCCTTTTCTCCGTGTGTTAGTTGAATACAACTTTAAGACGCCTCCACATTTTACTCAAATCTGGATGTGGTATCAATCTTTTGCAAATATCCGGGAATGAATCGCAAGTGACTCCAGTACGATCGTCATATAACTCTGTTTTTTCCTTATATTTTTACCACAAAGATCAAAATTCTTCAGCCGCATGTTAATTTATAGCTATATGCGATATGCCTCTAGGTATATTCCTAAAAATTTTGGATTCATCAGATACTAACCGACAAAGTTATAGGCAAAAATTATTTTTAAAAATATATATTTTTTAAATATATCAAGTTTCTAAAACTCCTAATCAATTTTTGGGCATGCTAAAGACAACAGAAACAAACCATTATCTCGAAAATTTTTGCCGAGAAAAACTGACACATCGGTTTGAAGCTAGCTGCGATATAAGCACAAAAATTCACATGCTTCGATGTTACAACTAAAATTTACAAATCGATTTGTTTTAGCTTCTGGACAGCAGAGAGAAACGATATTGATATCAAAAGAATAGGCTTACTAGCAGAATATTATATAAAAAAAATACACTATGAAATAATAAAAAAATCCAAGATGGGCGCCACTACAAAATGGCGTACAATTAATTTATACATGGGTCAAATCTAGTAATTAAAAATATATCCACTTCAACTCCCTTTTTGGTATCAATCGAAAGGGTTTGACCAGTAGAATACAGTAAACAATGAAAAAGTAAAAATCCAAGATGGCGTCCAACATAAAATGGCAGATATATGGGGAGAAGATAGTAAATACGGCTTTGTCCCCTCAACCCACACAATATGGGTATCGAATGATAGGACCTAACCAGCAGAATACAGTAAACTAAAATTTATTCATAACACACATGCCAAAATCTGGCTAACTATTTGCTAAACTCTTATTAACGAGCTGCTAAGCGTTTGCTGATTTGTAAAAAACAGCTGTTCTGTTTAAAAAAAAAATTATAAAGAAAAGAATAAAAATTTTTGAGCACGAAAAATATATTGTTCGTTTATTTTTTTAATTTATATTTAAATTTTAATAATTGTTAGTATGGATGGAAAAACAAAAAAATATGTCAAAATAAGGGATGATATACAAAAAATGGTTGCATTTTTGAGGAGTATCATGCAATTTCAAAGTTGATTTTTTAAAAGTTGGCAGACGGATAAAAGTTTGTTATGAATAGACTTTGTGCCAACGAGCTGACAAGCTTAATCGGCATTCTAGTTAGCAGCTCGTTGTACGTAGTGTATAAACTGTGGCTAACTTTTTGTTATGAATAAGGCCGCTTATGTTTTAGACACACATATAAGCAAATAATAAGTATGAATAGTATTCTTAGTAAGCACACGATATTAACAAAAAAAATATATATTATGAATTTTTCTTTAATATTGTTGTTTAAAATGTTTTCAAGTTGATAATTTTACCTTATTTTATTTACGACAAAGATTAACTTTGTTTTAAGTTAGAGAAAGCGCTATTTGTCAAAACTTTTTCCACAACAAAATATATAATAAATAAAATCATATTTTAATCGTTTATATTTGTATATTTGGGTTATAAAATATAAAGTTTTAACTACGCACTTCTGAAAGAGCTTAACAAAAAATAAAATTTTAAGCTTTAAAAATCATAAACATTTATTGCGGGCGATTTGGTCGACTGACCAGACTAAAGAATGTAGCTAATTAATACACATACATACATATATATTTATACACATAAATTTAGTGTGTTTTACAAATGCATTCAACTTAATGAATTAAAATAACAAATTAGTTCAAACTATTAAATAAGACTCTTGTTTATGCTTTCTATAACGGTCTCAGAAATATAATTAAATGCTATTCAGTTTTGTTTAAAAAATTTCAAATTTTAAAACCGAAAGTTGTAATTTTTGTACACAAATGCAAGTAACAATACATTTATGGGTTAATTTTTAACACTGTATTTAAAAATATTTGTGAAAATCTTAAAAAAAGAAGAAGATTTTAGAGTTAAATGTTTAAAGTTGAATTTTAAAATAAATTGATTGTATCGGGTGTCCCAACTAGAACGCAATTTTTAAATTTGGCGCCATTCGAAGTGTCATTGTTTGACATTTGAACAATTGTTATTGTTTGCTAGTAGAAGGTACGAGGTTAGTAAAAATGGAGCGCTACACGAATGAACAACGCATTCTCATTGTGAAATTGTTTTACCAAAATGGTGAAATTTTTGCGGCTACAGTTCGCAAATTGCGATGATCCCATTTCCATCTGGATGGCTTCGTCAATAGGCAGAATTGTCGCATTTGGGGTGAGGAAAATCCTCGAGTGATTCACGAGAAGCAAATGCATCCTCAACGTGTCACTGTGTGGTGTGGTTTTTGGGCTGCATCAGTCATTTCCCGGTCGTGTTATTTCGTGTTTTGGAGACCAGATTTGGTTTACGCGAATAAGCCGACGACGACTCAAGCCTTAAAAGAGGAAATTGGACGCTGCATTAATAAAATACCGCAGCATTTATGCAAAAAGGTCATTGAAAACTTCATTAAAAGATCGCGTGTGTGCCAGCAAAGCCGCGGCGGCCATCTGCACGATATATTGTTCCATACATAACCTCATTCTGTCTACTTTACGATATTATAAAGTTTCACGATTTTTTTTAAATATCTGTGTTTTATTTAAAATTTAAATATTGCGTTCTAGATGGGACACCCGATATTTTAAAAGTTTTTTTTTTGTCTTTACCTTATAAATATTTTATGTTAAAAAATTTATTTTGATCCACAAAATCTGAAATATGCCAGAGAGATTATGTCGCAAGAACTGCTGAAAATCCCTTATTTAAAGCAAACAATTCAAAACATTGATTTTATACGAAGTTAAAAAAATAATCTTAAACCCGACTTATGCGTTCGTAAATCTAAAGTTTTTGTAGGTAGTATTTGGAGGTCGTCATAGTCTTTAAACTTTCACATGAATTTTATGTGGGATTCACACTGTTTAATGTTATCCTGAACACACGCAGGTGATCTATAAGAAAAGATTTTTTAACAAATTGACAGTACAGTGCCACCAATCAGAACTGTCCCGATTAAACTACATAGATTTACAACAAAGTAATTTAGACATATTTTTAAAATTAAAACATAATTTAATGTACGCCACGCCTACTGGGATATGCACACTTTAAAGCATATACTTAAGAATAATAATTATAAAAGCTCTTTCGATTATAGTTTGTCGGGCACAAAAAAACATGTTGTCGTTATTCAGATATACAAATATCAACAGGCACTACAGCGGTTTCTAACGAAGTGTATTTGACCGTCTAATTTTAAGTCACTAATTCGAATACACGAACAATGTTGGTCTGCAAGGCATCAGTTGTTACTGATTTTATACATGTCTTTATATAGCTCCAGAGGCAATAGTAAAGAGGTGTCAATACGCACGCCCTTAAGGCCAACTAACAGGTTCATTTCTCGAAATCAATTTATCGACAAATTTAGATTTCGCGCTAAGACAATTGTTATCCATATCTTTAATAAACTATTATAACAATCTCATTTGGCCGTAACGCGTGTTTCGGCTTAATTAAAAAAAAAAATAAGACACAATGATGACACTAGCGTATAAACCGCACCAAACAGTAATCTTTTCTAGATTATATGGAGCCTTTAGGGTATGTTGTGGATTGGTTGGGCTAAAAAAATTGCTTTATATTTGTTATCAATTGAACTGAACTCAAACTTGGTTAAGCGTCAGTATATTCGTGATGATCTTGTCAGAGTATACAAATAATAAGTGTCAAAAGTGAACGCAAGTTCTGTCGGATGTAAAAAAACCCCATATAAAGATAGCGCGTCAACATAGGAACAACAGGATTTTTAAGCATTTTATTAATTGAGAATGTGGCCTGTGCAGGTTTAAATCAGAAGGTGCTTTTTGACAATTACTGAGCAGATGCATATTGGTTGGTTGGTTATCGTGGTAGTTCGCTGCACGCAAACAGTCAAGTAGAGTCTGTATGACTCCGTTTTGACAGGACCACATCGGAAAACCGAATCCTTCTTCTCTCTATCCAGACAGCTGCGACAATGGTCGTTCGATGGAAGTCCGAGTCGACTTGCATGTTTGCCTAACATCCAGTGACCCGTCAATACCGCCAGCAACCTCGATATGTCCCTCCGACTTCGACTGGTAAGTTGCAATGTACGTCGCGCATCAAAAGAGAGCCACGTAAGACGTGCCACCTTACACGTGCTCAGCCCACGCCACCTGTCATCAACCTTCCGGAGTAAGTGTCTGGAGATTCTGCTTTTAATAGTCCCTAACGGGATTGCAACTGCAATTGCGTTAGAGATATCCAAAGCAGATCCTCTCCTGGCCAGCTTATCAGCCCGCTCGTTACCATAGTGGCCCTTATGCGCAGGAATCCAAACTAGAGTAAGAGCAGATGCATATTTTTTCATAATAAATCTGCACAGGCAAAAACGAGTAACGGTCACCAAAATGATGAACATATTAAGCATAAAGTCAACAATTAAATTCCCCTGGAAAAATCACCCATCAGTTGGGAATCGCAAATTAATGTTATGGCACATTTAAAACAAAATTATATATTTTAAACGTTCACCCAAAAAAATAAATAATCAAATTAATTCGTCTGGTTTAGTTCTGGCAAAAAGGAATAACTGCTTAAGTCAACATAAGCCAATATTAAGATATTCACATCAAAAATATCTGCAGGCAACCTTTGGTTTCCTGAAAAACTATAAAAACAGATATAAGAAGTTTTTTCTTATTGCCACAGATATGTTGATATTCCGAAAGGAAATTCTGTAAATAAAATTCTGTAACAAAATTCTACCATGAACTATTTTTTTTAGAAAGTCCTGTGCGAGGATCCGCAGGAGTTGGAGACAGTTGAGCACATTCTGTGCCAATGTCACTGCAGAAAAGCAGGTTGAAATGGCTAGGTTGTAGATTCCTAGGCGAATTGGGGTATGTCTCGGGCTGTGGACTCGAGAATCTGATAGGGTTCGAATGGGAATGACCTGGCTTCGTGACACGAGACTGAGAATAGGTTGATTGTAGGGTTTAGCTCTTTTCTGTATTGATTTGGTGTCCACTACTTTACCACTTTTCCTTCTTCTATTCTTTCTTGTATTCTTCTACTACTAAGGCTTCACAATGGATCGTATTGGTCCCTGGGTGAGGGTGTGAAGATTATTTTGCACCAACCTTACCTAGAAATTTTTATTAGTTTTACATAACCGTAGCTTTTTTAAACTGTTTACCTCTTTTTCTATGCTTTATAAATAAAATAACATAAAGGTGTATTTACTGTTTTGTAGCGAGGTGTAATAACTTCCGTTCCTAACAAGTTTCATATTTAACGGTTGAAACATATGTATTATACATATGTATCGTAGAAAATGTTTATATGTCTTTATTACTATTTTATGATCAGGTTCTATGCTAGTTTTAATATATTTTTATTGTTTTATATCCATAAAATTAAATCAGTTTCTTTCATTTATATTTATATACTTTTATAACAGTTACCTGTTAGATGTGTTATAAAAAGAAAAGAATTGTTAAGCTAATTTTTAAATTTTAGGTTGTTTGTATTTTTAGAAAAATCTAACTGTTAAAAAACAAATATATAAAATGGGACAAATATTTGACTTTTTTTTTTGCATACATTTAAAGTATTTGTTTATTTTTACTAAAAGCTTATTACTGTTTAACTTTTTTTCAAATAATATGGTTGACTAAGTGATAAATATTTTAAAAATTTAAACAATAAACAATCTTTCATCGTTTTAAACAGAGATGTGCGACTATTTTTCGAGTCACGAGCACAAACAAAAAAATGTAATCTCGCGAATTTATCTTGATTTTGAATCATGTTTTCACATCAACCAATATTCGTAATTCAATGCGTTTTTTTATTATTGATTTTATTATAGTTTATCACTATCAGCTGTCAAAGAAAAGTGAAAGAAGACCAAAAACAACAAAAAATAATTGAAATTCGATATAAGAAAATTATAAAGCAAACTGTGATATCTAAGAGACATTTTTCAATAGAACGTGATAGCAGATGGAAATTAAGGTTAGCAGGCCGAATAGATAAACAAGAGAATCATATGCATTTTGCTACAAATTTTTTGTTATATGTATGTGTTTGCTGCATATACAAAACAAAAGAAGAATAACTGCCAAAGCCAATCAAGGGCGAGTCGTGTAAACAGCATAATTGGCATAAGCAATTTAAGGAGCACATTAGGTATTTGACAGCGTCGTGGGTGCATGGTATTTTTCACCATTTTATCATATCTTTCAAAGGTGGTAAATTCTACCATATTCATATCCAACCTCATCAAGTATATATTTGCTGAAAAGTTATGACTAGGGTAGTCGATCGGGCAACCGTCGTCTATACGTCTGTTCGTCTGTCTGTGTGTTGGTTGAAATCAACTTTTATAAGCCCCCACGTGTCGCACAGATCTGCGTGTGGTATCAATCTTTTGAAAATATACGGAAATAAATCCTCAAGTGCAATTCTTTAAACCCAGCATAATCGCCCCATAACTTTCTGAGATATAAGCAAATAAACACGACTGTGTTTTACCATACATTAATTATACAAATTAAAACTTTATCATTTCTATGATAATTTATAGACAGGTTTGCTACTATTTGTAGATATTACATGTCTTTAGGGCTATTAAACTTTTAACAAATTCGTGACTTTCGGCAAAGTTATAGGCAAAAATAATTTTTAAAAATATATATTTTTTATATATATCAAGTTACTTAAGTTCCTAAATAGTTTTTTGACACCTTAAAGACATCCAAATACAAGCTATGATCTCGAAAATTGCGGATAAAAATAAAAAAAAATTGCTTTGAAACTAACTGAGATATCAGCACCAAATACAACTGCTTCGGTGTTTTTCACAAAATTTAGGAACGAAAATAGATTTTTTCAGCTTCTGGATAACATAGAGGAACGATATGGGTATCAGGAGAATATAACACACTTTAAAAAAATTTTTATTCCATGCTAGAAGCTACTACAAAATGGTGTATAATAAATTTATATATTCGACAAATCTATTAATTAATAACAACTTACCTACTTCAACCGACATAATATTGGTATTATACGATGGGACTTGAACAGATGGCGCCCTAAACCAAATGGCTTTTAACTTTTTTTTTCAATTTCATCAATATGGGTATTAAATGAAGGAAGTACTTAACTAGTAGAATACAGCTAACTATAAAAAAAATTTAAAATTAAAGATTGTGTCGAAAATAATAATTCATGCGTACTTGATGGTGAAGGGTATAATCAGATTCATTACGGACGAATATTGCATTCTTACTTGTTACGAACGATTACCACAAATATTAGAATAAATTTTATATATTTGTGATGTTTTTCATAAAATATGGCGCAACATTTTAAATTGAGCGTAATACGTCGGTTCAAAAAATTTTATTTTAGAAATGAAAAAGGCTAGAAGAAAGTGCGAGGGCATGCATTAAATGTTTGAAATCAGCTTTGATCTTCTGAACAAATCTTCAAAAATAAGTGAATCGTGTTGCAGAAAACTCTTAACAAAAGCTTTGTCCGAAATACATGCGTGTATCCATATGTGACAGCGCATAGAGAAAGGGACTTAAGGGTAAAAACAGATTTTGTTCAGCAGAGCCATTTTAAAGATTAAATGATTTTTTTAAATTGTTCATAAGGAAAAAAAATAAATTTTTTGTAGTTTCGTAAAATCAAGTTATTTTGTTAATTTAGTAGGATAAAAAATGAAAATAAATAAATTTTACCGTTAGGTCCCTTTCTATTTGCGTTTAGAATCGTCGACTTCACTTTTATAAAACGCGCATATCCCTGGGAGGGAACACTTTTGGGGCATGGGATCGATCTCATTCGATGCTCAGATGTTGTCCACATCAAAAAAAAAAAAGTGAAAATTATTTTTTTTACCCTTAGGTCCCTTTCTCTATGCGATGTCACATATATAGATTTGTATGTCTTACATACTATCTTCATTCTTAAAAAACTAGTTATTTTTTAATAGAATGCATTTCTAAACACACGTTGCTTTGCAATAAAAAGAGCAACTTCTTCCAACAAGCAACCCTTAAATTTATAACAATGTGTTCTGTTTAAAAATGATTGTTGGAATTAGAATTGGACCTAAATAGAATATATTGCAAAAATTTTAAAGGTTGAGTTTTGGAGTTAAAATTTCTAACTGCAAGGAAACAAGAGTTTTGTAACACACCCGTAATCACGCACTAATAGCACACTTAGTTCAATATTTAAATCACACTTTCACTGTCACGTGACACAAAGAAAATCACACCTCTCATTTCAACACATACGGTCAGTAATCAAAATAACGTTTATTTTCGCTTTTTCCCTCTCTCTAACATACATTTTCGTTACACTGTTAGTCGTGATATGGAAGCTCGCTGTGTTTAAAAAAAAAACACTGCCAATTGACAACTAGTTATAAAATTCACCTTTCTGTCGGTGTGTTTGTGTGTCGATTCCAAAAACACTTCCCAAACGATAATGCATTGTGTTTGAAGTAGATCAAGCGAGTTTAAAAGGGAATAAATTAAATTGAAGACAAATTTATGTTAAATATTTTAACGGTTTAAAGGCATAAATCAAGCATTAAAAGAATTAAAAAACACTTACAAAGTTTTTTGTTTGTTTGTTGGTTTACATATAGTTTCTGGTTTTTAGGTTAGTGTGTGAGAAAATAAAATTGAAGAATTGAACCTAATTAAGACAATAAAATTAAATAAGACAAAGTTTAAGTGAAAAGATATTTAAACAATATGTAGGTCATATCTGCTTTAATTAGCGATATTAAATACATTCATTATTAAGGAGAAAATTTTATTAATTTCACTTTTACATTCTAGTCTTAGCGTTTCCTCTAATACCCATTGTGCACATGATTTATCAAACTGGTATTTATAGGAAATTCGGCAAATTTATGTTACAATAAATTAATTTTGTAGTAAAGTGACTTACGACCATAAACGCTCATATTTTATACAACAATTTTAAACAACTAAAACTTGAAAACAAAATATTGCCATAATTGTTTTTTAGCCTAAAGCCTTTTTAGTTTGTTCCTTTGTTCTATTAAAGATTATATAGAAAAGGAACGCCGCTAAAAAAGTAAATCAGGTTCAGTTTGTTATGAAAACCAAGCCCACTAAATATAAAAAAGAAAAAACACAAAATATTTAACTTTAAAGTTTATTGGTCTGTCACTAATGTTTGGTTGATACACTAGAAGATAGAAAATAGGAGGTGGGCTGTTATTTTAAATCGCTAAATATTCCGCGCATCTCACCAACAACTATTGAATTTCGGTCTGTAAATCATTTAGTGTTCAAGGACAGCGCTTCTTAATGTGAAGATCGACAAAAGCTTTCTTGCTCGTGCACAGTGGCCCTTCAGGAAAATTAGATAAATTTGTTTTCATACGGTACCACTCAAATTTATCTTCCATCGACATCGACTTGGCCACTTGCAATAAGGCTAAGTATCTTATCCAGTTTGTAATAAAAATATTACATCCGTTTGGCATTTTCGAAGCCATTCTGATTTTAATGTATGTAGTTCTTATCAAATCTTTACAAAGCCAAAACCTTTTACGTTGACTACACCGATGCAACGAGAAATTGGGGATGGAAGGGCAGTAATAAATTTTGACTCATGAATCATTCAAGTTTCGGAATGTTTTTTAAGATAATTATTTTTGAATTGTTATAATATACTGAGAAGCATGAAAATCTTATGGTCATGCCTAAGATTTAGGTGCAGTCAATATTAACTTTTCTGTTTACAAGATACCTGAACTAGTATTCGATCTAGGTTCATAACGAACATAACGAATAGAAACGATTATGATAATGACCTCCACTTTTTAAAGAATGTCATTTAAGTATTTATTTTAGGATAAAGAACCAACGATTAGATGGGTCTCTACGGACCAGTTGAATATACTGAATTACAATGGCACAATACAGGTCGAAAAAAATTGCTATTACAATAGACACAAAACAAATTTAATATCAGGGAATATCGAACTAGGGCATCTACATATTGACCAATAGTTCTACGTTACAACAAAAGTTTTTGAAGAATGCCTGATAATCGGCTAACCTTGTATGGGTTTCAGGACAAGGAGACATTAATGGTAATAGTAGATGTGAAAGCCGGCACCACCATAAATTCAATTGAACCCAGACGTATTACCTTCACACATCTGTCGAAGGTTAAACAGCTGCCTTCGCAGAAAATTTACTTGATTATAAAGCAAAGATGTTAGAAAGAAGCCATTTGTAATGAAATCAGAAAGATCTGCCGACAATCCATTGAAGAAACCTCTTACGATCATTATTGGCACAGAAAAAATTGCTGTGACGAAGAAGAACAGGAGGGCAATGAATTTATCCTCTATAACTGTCCATTTGGGGATCTCAGACGTTATACTTTAGGTTAAAAATCATTTAGTGATTAAACATGTCTCTTCACAGGTGATCTGGGTATAATCCACAACTTAATAAATAGGACAGTATGGCCGAAGAATAAAATTTGCCATTAGCAATGAACGAACCATGCGATGGTGCACTTGTTAATACAAAGAAACCCACTGGTGCCAAAATTAACAAAAAAAAATTAAATTTTGAACGAATTTTATGCCATTTGTGTCTGAAAATGATTTCGAAATTTTAGAAGCCTCAGCATTGCTCGAATTCGAAGCATCTTGAAGTCCAAGATTTGATAAAATTTTTTAAGAAAAATGCCAATCTCGGCATAATTATTGTCTTTCAAATTGTACAAAATAATAAATGAGCAAATAATCTAAAAGTAATTTCTGGGCAAGAAATAACATGTTTGCAAAATATGGTGCATAGCACCGTGCTATTAACAAATTATGTTATCGGAAAATAATCTATAAAACTGGGCTCATCGATACCGTTCACACTTTATAGTAGTGTTCTTGTCGGTCTCATTAAAAAAACCTGCTTTTAAGGCGCAATTACAAGTCAACTTTTATTATTTTATTATTGTGGAATTGGGTTATGAGCATAAACATTAAGGCAAGAAATGCCCACCAACCAAAATATTGTTTAAGCACGGTAACATCTCGAGATAAACGACGATTTTTTAATATATTTGGCTTTAGTCTAATCATAATAATAAGAAAAAACACAAATTATTGCAATGTTGCCAGATTATACAGTCTTACGTATATCAGTTACACATAATATAATATCCGAATATGGAACACTTAAACAGACATCCAAAATTAGTAATTAGAATTATGGGTAATTCATATTACCCCAATCTCGGCCCCGCTTAGTACATGAAATGTTTGTCCTGATGGATACTTTCCCTGTGATAATCTCTATAATAACACAGATTTCCTGAAAAACGGTCTACACAGATTATTTAACATCTGCCAATGCATTTAATGAAATCTGAATAATTTATTAATATTTTAGATAACCGGCTACCTGCTTCTTATCATTATGATATAGCGGTAAAAGTTAAGGTCAGAAAGATAAAGATTCTACATAGTTAGGTAGGTAGGTAAGGCTGGTGCAAAGTTACACCCTCACCCGAAAACCATAACGGTCCATTGTGACGCCTTAATATAGAAATAAAGAGAAGAATAGAAATAGTTAGAATAGAAGGGAAAGAGAAGCAGACCGGTCCAGAGTCTCTGGCGGGAATCGAACCCGCAACCACCAAACTAGCAGACCAGCACACTACTGACTAGTCTACAATTTTCAAGCCAGGGTTAAGGCTTCTCACCAAACAATTAACGAATTTTATAAATAGCGCAGATTTTATTCCCATACTGTATTGCATACACGGAAATGCTTAAATTGTTAGCATATAAAAGCATAACAAAGCATGTAGTCTGTAAGGAGAACAGATTTAATTCAGTAGTAATTTTTTCCTTTAAATTTCTCCCTGGCGGTCTGCTATCTTTTTCAGCGTATGGGGAAGGCATGATTAAGCTTTTCCTAGTAGAGAAGAAATTAGCGCTCATTAATCGCAAGGGACCTACGATGTGGAAGCAGGTAAGTAAGCGGTTCAAGAAGCGGTATTTGATAATAAATATTTTCGATAGGTTTATTTATAAGGACCATAAAAAAAATAAGCCCGCTTACAAGAGCAGCCATATTAATTTCTTTTATTGTCGTTGTAACACAATTTAGGGAACCACTGATCCAGCATAAGCGAAAACTGACTATGGAGCTTAAGACAGAAATAATAGTACCAAATATTTTTTTTTATTTTTATCTTAAAGCTTCAAGATAGAATTGTGTCTAACGAAATTATGATTATAATTTTATGCTATTCTATGCGGTTTATTCCATTTTAGTTTCTCCGTTTGTAACTCCGTTTTCTTTACGGGAATGCGAATAAATAAAACAATCTTTTGTTTTGAAGTATTGTTTAAGTTGTTTTGATTTTAACTTTTTGTGTTTAAAACGAAAAAAGTATTTTTTTCATTGTGATTTCTTAAATCATATTTAAGCTTTAAAATACAGTTTTCGTTTATTCTAACACAATGCCTGGTGGCTAAATGTTGTCTGTTGTTATTGTTGTTGTTGTTGTTGTCTTCTTTTGTGCAATAAATTAAAACTATGGAAATATTGATCATGATTGTATTCTATATGCACCCAGTTTAGTGTGGTTTTAGATAAATTTTTCTATTTAACAAATTAATTAAGAATATTTGCATATTTTTGAGAATTATTTATATTGAACTGTTTAAGTTTTATTTAACTTAAAACAAGCACAAGTTTTTTCTGACAAACTCTCTATATGTAGTTTTTGCTACTATTCTCCCTGAATTTCATCAAGTGCAAACAAAAAGAAAAAGGCTTCCTATTTTTCTAACAATGTGACAATAAATTTAACTAGTTGCTGTGTTTATTTTTTCTTCTCATCATGTAAATCAATTTGATATCAATTTCATAACATTTATTTGTTCAAAATTTAGTTTCTTACTAAACAAATGCTCTCTTACAGTTCAATAATAAAACATTTTGTTTTTATTGTCCATATTGTTATGACTGTTGTGGCTGTTGTTGCTGCTGCTGTTGTTCTTGTTGACAACACAACATGGTTCTGCTACCTTTTTTGCTGGCATTAGCATGTACGGCAACAATACATGTTTTACTTTCAATTCATGGTTTATTGATTTTCTAGGTTAAAACAAAATCAAGATTTTTTCTTTTGCTTTATCTGCTACTGTACATGTTGTCTGTTTGTACGAAGATCTTGAAAAAATCGAAATGAAATGAATAGAACTATAATTCTTTTCAATATTTTACAATTGTAGCAGTAACAATTGTTATGATTTTGTAGGCACTTTTTTCCTTGTAAGTCATTTTGAACAGCTAATTCCAGTGTTTGTGTAAACAATAACAAGTGTAGCAATAGTGTTAGTTGCATTGAAATTAAATGATTTAATGATCCAGAATAAATAATGCAGGGTGTCCTCCAGAAAGCTATACAACTTTGTTTTGCCGCCATTTTGGTTAACATAAGTCTTAACAGTTCATATTTGGCATTCGTGATGTAGAGACGTGGCAAATTTATTATGGAAAAATATTCGGTAAACCAACGTGTTTTAATCGTTAAAACATTTTATCAAAATCAATCATCGATTATTCTGACGATGAGAAAGTTACGTGAAATTTTTGGAAGAAACAACGTGCCAACAAGACGCACTATTTATCGTGTAGTTAATGATATCGAAGAAAGAGGGACGGCAGCTGATAGGCCCAAGCATGGAATACAACGTACTGCAAGATCGGTTGAAAACATTACTGCTGTTCAAGAAAGTGTTCAAAACAATCCATCAATCTTAATTCGACGACGTGCTCAGGAGCTTGGTCTTCTAAGAACAACTATGGCCACAATTTTGCACAAAGATTTGCATTTGTTTCCATTGAAGATTCTGTTGACACAAGAGCTTCTTCCAGGAGACCATTTATGCCACCGTACATATGCCAATAGGATGTTACAGCTCGTCCATAACACCCGGATTTTCATGAAAAAATCACATTGAGTGACGAGGCACATTTTCATTTGAATGGATATGTAAATAAACAGCCGGTTCTGGGCAATGGAAAGCCCTCAAGTTTACATCCATTAAAAGTGACAGTCTGATCTGCAATTTGGTCAGGAAGCATCATTGTACTATACTTTTTTTAAACTGAAAACGGTGAAACGGTAACTGTCAATGGAGAGCGATATCATGATATGATTGAAAACTTTTTAACGCCACGACTGCATGTTTTGGGCTTGACTAACATGTCGTTTCAACAAGACGGTGCCACATCGCATACAGCCAGGATTACAGTAGAACTACTGGAGACCACTTTCCACAACAAGTTAGGGAATGGTGATGTTGATTGGCCTCCGCGGTCGCCTGATTTGACTGCTTCGGACTTTTTTTGTGGGGATATCTGAAAAGCAATGTTTATGCAAACAAACCAGAAACGCTGAAGCAACTCAAACAAAATAATTGTGATGAAATTAATTAAATACCGCGTGAAATGTGTGAGAATGTAATGAAAAATGTGCTCGAAAGGGATCGCAATTGTGAGGCCAACAGAGCCGGACAGTTATCTGATACTGTATTCCATACATAATTTCCGCCATTAAATAAAACATTTATCAACATAGGATCCATTCTCTTTAATTTAATCAAAAAAATAAAAAAAATTTATCTCAACTTTATATAATAATATAATTTATACAAGTTTTTACGATTTGTTATTTAAATTCACTCGTACAAAAATTGTTTTCTATAAATTTGAAATTTAGTACTTGGTCTCACTAAAGCAAAATAAAGTTAGAAACACACAGCGAGTACTCCCTCAAAAACTTTATAGGATAAACAATTTAAAAAGCACCCAGAGCCGAGTTGACAGCCAACCGGTTTAGATTTCTGTTTATAATACACCGATGTTAAGTTTTTATGTTTTGCTAGCTTTTGATATAATGTTAATTATTATATATATTTAAATTGCTATGGATTGTATATATAGCTTTCCTAAAACATTATCGCATTTAATAACTTCAATACCTTTCCAACTCTATAATTCAGGTAAAGCTGATATGAGGTAGAGTAAGTTATTGAATATTAAGTTTCTTTGATTCTAAACACCATGCAAAGTCACTGCTGCCTTTTAAACGGTATTACACTCCATACCTTACTTTATATATGGGTCTTTTAAAGAGAAATATTTTTAACACTTGTATCTCACACACACGCAAGCAAACTATCGTCTAATAGCAGCTTCCCTTACAAAACAAACAACTTGTTGCTCTAGTCGTTATTTCTAAACTTTCTACATAGAGCATTGCATACTGAACAGTATTTCGTTTGATCTTTTTAAAAACCACTTGTTATAATGCTTTGCATATCAAGTCTAAATAGAAAATGTATTTATTCGATTGTAGTTGATTTATTACAGATCAATTTAAATCAAACTCTGTATTGAGTTTTATGTTTAACATGTTGAATGTTGCTTTTCTTTTTATCTATTTTATTTTTTTTACCATAAATGATACAAATTTTATGGTCTAAATATTTTAAGATTAATGTCTTGCGAGTTCATTTCACTTAAATGGTGTAGTGTAAATGGCTGAAGGTTATAAAACTGAAGTTTTGTGGGAAAACATTTTTGTTGCTTACTTTAAATATCTTCATAAAAGCAGACATACATACATATGTACTAAGTATACAGTAAAAAACTTAATCACATACTTGAGATAAAGATAAAAAGATTATTTATTTTTTCTACAGAAATTTTCAATTACTTATGTATGTGGGAAAATTTTAAAAAACTTTGCTAAATTCTCTATTTATAAAAAAGTTTTAACATCTTTATTAACAAAAATGTATCGTTTATATGTTAGTTTAGAAAGTGCTCCAGAAATTATCCGTTAAAACAAAAACTGATTAATAAATTGTTGTATTTATTCTATAAAAAATTTTACTTTCATTTCTAATACAAAAAAGTTGTCCACACTCAATTATAAACACCTCAACTAAAAATGTCTACAACTCTTTAGAGAGTAGAAAACATTTTTAAGGAAAATAAAAAAAAACAAAACTGAAATTCGATAAAATGGTTTGCTTTAACTCAAAGCCCAATTTTAAAATTTAGTTCGTTTTATCTTTAGAGTATTTGTTTAGATAAAACAACTGCATATGTTTTTTTTTATTTCTTTTCTATGGTAACGGTTAACACAATGCTATTAAGGCCAACCATCGAAAAGAAAATCGAAATTAACCTTAAGGGAAAATATAAAACCGAAAGCATAAATAAAGCAACAAAATATTTTTTAAAAAAGAAAACCGAATAGAAGAAATCACCATACAATTTAAATTAGAGTTTATAAATGGCATTGAACTAGAAATTAACCACAACAAAATAAGAGAGTTACAATAATGGTTGGACAGATGGACAGACAAAAGGCATTTAATGTTGTCAAAGATTATTAGGGCGGTATTAAGAACAATTTAAAATGAAGAAAAAATTAAAAAAAAGAAAGCATTTTAAATAAATAGTCAAGATCAGTGAATCCCAATTTACAAAAAAAAATTATATATTTTATTTGAATATTTTTTCTGTTTATCGAAAATTTAGTATCAATTTTTGTTATATCGAAAATTTTTGATATATTATTGAGTTGAGAAAGAATTAACATTATAATTTCACATTGCAGAAAGTACACGAAATGTTTTCGTTTAGCAAATTTACGCTAAATTATTTTTTTGGGAAATTAACGATAAAATGTATTCTTATTGAAAATTTGCAATAGATTTTTCTTCAATAAACACTTTATAAAAAATTTTATTTAAAAAAAATTACGAATACATTTTTGCTTTACAAAAAATTTTCAATGAAATTTTGTTATACACAAAATTTACGATATACTATTTTTTATATAAAATTTGAGAAAAATATTCGTTTTCGATAAAGTTTTGTTGTAAAGAAAATTTAAGATAAATTTTTGCTCAACAAAAAATTTACGATAAATTTTTGCTTTACAAAAAATTGAAAATAAATCATTTTTTTGTATAAAATTAACGATAAATTTTTGTTTTAAAAAATAAAGCTAAGATAATTTTTGTTTTACGATAAATTTTTGTTTTGAAAAAAATTTACGACAAGATTTTGTTTTACATAAAAATGTACGATAAATTTTTGTTTTACATAAAAATTTACGATACATTTTTATTAAAAAAAATTAACGATAAATTTTTATTAAAAAAAAATTACGATTAATTTTTATTAAAAAAAATTAACGATAAATCATTGTTTTATATAAAGTTAAGGGAAATTTTTGTTTTATTGCAACTGCAGGATAATTTTTTGTTTTACATAAAATATACGATAAATTTTTGTTCGTTAAAAATTTACGATAAACTTTTGTGTTTTTAGAAAATTTACGATAAATTTTTGTTTTATAGTGACTTAACTATATTTTTTATTTTATTTAAAATTTACGATATATTTTTGGTTTTTAGAAAATTTATTATAAATTTTTGCATTATAGAAACTTTACGATACATTTTTGTTTTATAGCGACATTGCGATAAATTTCGTTTTACAAAAAAATTACGATAAATTATTGTTCTATATAAAATTTACGATACATTTTTGTTTTATAGTGAATTTACGATAATTTATTATTTAATATAAAATTTACAATACAGTTTTATTTATATAAAACTAGCTAATACCCGGTGTGCTTCGCCACCCCCCACACAATTACTAAATCAACCATTTCTTATTCAAATAATCATATAGACGTCAAAGTGTCTCTTGTAAAACATGGGTACTCTAACTTTTATCGCTTCCCAGATATACGAATTTTTGTATTTAATTCATATGACAGGTGCCACGCCCACTATTACTAAAGCATCCATTTCTTATAAAAAAAAGATAGTCATATAGATGTCAAAGCTTCTCGTGCAAAATTTGGGTACTCCAACTGTTATCGCTTTCCGCATATACAAATTTTAGTATTCAATTGCTATGAGAGCTGCCACGCCCACTATTTCTAATGCACCCATTTTTTCCAGAAATGTTTATTTGGGTGGCAAAGTTGCTCTTGCAAAATTTTAGTACTCTAATCGATATCGTTTTCCAAATATACGAAATTTAGTATTTAATTCATGTGGCCACGCCTACTATTGAAAGTCCATCCATTTTTTATCCAAATGTTTGTGTGGATGTCAAAGTTTACCGTACTTAATTTGAAGGCTCTAGCTGCATTAACTTTCGTGATATATAATATTTAATACTTATTCTTTAATAGGGCGTGGCACCCCGCCCACTTACAATTTCAAACTAAAGTATAGCCTATAGTACCCTCCAGACATACAGAAAGATTCTGTGAAAATTTCAAGAAAATCGGTCCAGCCGTTTAACCGTCTATAAAGCACAAACAAACATACAAACACACATTGATTTTTGTATATATAGATTTTAGATTATTTTTTGTTTTACAGAGACTATACGATAAATTTTTGTTTTTAGACGATTTCCGATAAATTTTTGTTTTATAGTGACTTTACAATAGATTTTCTTTTTTTTTATTAAATTTACGATAAAATTTTGTTCGATATAAAAATTACGATAATTTTTTTATTGATATAAAATTTACGATAAATTAAATTAAAATTACGATACAATTTTATTTTATAAAAAAAATACGATAAATTATTTTTTAAAATAAAAAATTCGATACATTTTTGTTTTATATAAAATTTACGACACATATTTTTTTTATGAAAATTTAATTCTATAGAATATTAAAAAAAAAATTAAAAGTTTATAAAATCTTTAAGATCAATTTTAATTCTATTAAAAAATTTATGATAAAATAATATACAGAATTTTCTAAGAAAATATTCGATATATATTTATTTTATATAAAAAGATTTTTATATAAAAATTTGCATAAAAGCTTTTAAAAAATTTTTGTAAAAAAATGCTCTAATAGTTTCACAAAATTCCGTATAAAGCTTAAAATAAAAAAGTTTGGCTCGATAGAGATTTAGGGAACGTAAGAAAAAGCGTATCTTAAGGGCTTCTGCATGACTAATCACATTTCCTCTAAGAAATTTTTAATTTTTTTATAATAAAGAAAAACCGAAAAGAAGTAAAAGTGAAAATTTTTATGTGATTTAAAGTATTTATAAACTAATATAATTGAAAATGAATTATTTTATTATGATGAAACCTAATAATTACACTTTGTAACAAGTATATAAAAAAAAAAGAAAACATCCGCGTTTTTAAACAAGTTAATGAAATAACGTTTTTATTTTTTCTTTTTTATTGTTGTTTTGTTACAAGTTTGAAAATCACTGTGCCGTGTAAATTGTTGCAATTGTACAACATTTAACAGTTAGATGCTAGATAATGAAAACAAATAATTAAACTTGGAAATTATTATGCATTTAAAGTTGCATTTTTATGCATCTTCATTATGAAATTGTTAGTTTTTTTGTAGTATCTTTAACAAACATACAAGCATCTGGTTAAATAAAATAACTGGTTCACTTATCTAAATGACACCAAATAGTACCTTTCTTTGTTAGATAAAATTAATACTATTATTTGGCTTAAGCTGGTCTATATTAATTTCACTGGCCAGATTATTAGTAGAGCATATCACAAATATTTCAACAAATAATTTAAAAAAAATCCATATTTTATTAATAACGTTTTCAATAATAAATTACAATATACTACTATTATGTACAAAATATTATTTTTTTTTAATTTACAAAATTTCTCTTCTTTTTAGGTACGTAAACAAATAGATTGAAAAAAATGTAAAAAAGTTTTATTTGACAAGTAAGTAAAAAATACTGTTTAAAATATTTAAACTAGATTTTTGATTTTCTGGTTTAATTAAAAAACATGTTTTTGTGACAATAAGAAAATACAACTCAAGTCAGAGCTTGTCGTTTTTTTTAGGAAAAAGTTTTTTAATTCACTAATAAGGGGTGTCTTGAAATGCTTTTTTATATTTTTTACAGGGCACTACCCAAACAATTATTATTTAATTAATTTTTTTGTTCCATTCTGTGATAGTTATAAGTGTATACAATACTAAAATTAGTTTATTCAAATTATTTAATCCGTATTTAAAATGTCGTAAAATAGAGAAAAAGTGAGAAAAAATATTGTGGATATTTATAATGAAAATAAACAAATTTCTTACGCTTAAGTTGCGCGACGTGCACTTTTGCCCGTCTGGACACTTTTGTCCAGACAGACTGCTTGTAACGTTATTTTTAAATTCAAAAAAGACTTGTCTATTACGCACAAGAAAGGTGGAGGGCCTCGTGGTTTTAGGAATCCTCAAATCGTTAAAAAGGTGAAGGCACTTTGAAAGCAAAATCCAAACATTTCCATTCGCGATATCGCACGAAAACTAAATATTTCGAAGTCGCTTGTAGAACGAATAAAGAAAAAAGAAAATTTAAGAACATCCAAAGTCAAGAAAGCTCCAAACCGAAACGAAAAAGGAACAAAAACGGCAAGAATAAGAGCAAGACAGTTGCAACGTCACAAATTAAATAGTTTTAAAGGATGTATTTTAATGGACGATTAAACCTATTGTAAGGCTGACTATTCACAGCTTCCTGGTCAGGGTTTTTATGTTTCTAATAAAAGAGCTAATGTTTCCGATAAATTTAAGTATAAAAAGATTTCACAATTCGCCAAAAAATATATGATATGGCAAGCAAAATGTACATGTAGGAAAACTTCAAAGGCAATCATTGTGAATCGTACAATGAACAGCCAATTTTATATTAATGAGTGCCTGAAAAAGGCTGTATTGCCATTATACAGAAGCCACAATATACCTCCACTCTTTTGGCCCGACTTGGCAAGCTGCCACTACAGCAAAGACGTCCTTGAGTGGTATGAGGCCAACAAAATAAATTTTGTGCCGAAAAACATGAATCCACCTAATTGTCCAGAGCTAAGCCCTATTGAACGCTATTGGGCTATAATTAAGCGGTACCTATTAAAGAACAAAGTTAAAAGCTTCTGCAAATGTAAAAAAATTTGGATTTATTTGGAAAAAAAGCTATCAAACACTTCGGTAAAACGTGTGTCCAACGTTTAATGCAAAGCGTTAAGAAAAAAAAGCGAAATTTTGCAAAAGAAAATAAAGTTTGAAACTTTGGTTTTTTGCATAATACAGTTTAGAAATTTTTCTCCATAACGCCAATAAAATGTATTTTTTGTTTGAAAAAAAAAACTAGATTTGGGAGGCATTTGAAAATGTAAAAAAGCATTTCGAGACACCCCTTAAATAATTTACACAATAAAAAACTACTGCCTTCTATCCGTTATATAATATTTTAAGAATATTTTGTTCTCTTAAATTAAGTGAGAATGCAATAAAAATATATTGGCTTAAATGATGTTGTACGTTGAAAAAATAAAAGCCAAGAATTTTAAGGCTACATTTTTCGAAAAAAAAATTTTTTAATATAATTAAGAACCGGTTTCAGGATTATTTTAAATTAGGAAATTACAATGATGTTAATATTTCAATAAACGCTTAATTCGTCTAAAGCATTTATGAACTTTTGCAACAGATTTTCAAAGGGTATTATAATTTCGTATTATTACAGAATTTATATTTGCAACTAGTGGTCCTCCAAACTATTAACATTTGACCATAATTAATTTTTAGTGTGAACATTATTGAGATTCAATTGTCAAAAATATTGCATACCAGTCATTCTTATTCTCTTTGCTTGATGTAGATATCGTTGGACGGCGGTAGAAAGGCTCATACTCAAATAATTGTAACTTTGCAATTTTTGTAAAATTGCTTGTAAAACATGTGCACTTATTTTTGCTACTATAATACCTCCGACCATCGCTATAAATACTAGAGTGATTAAAGAAATTTTCCCATTCACACCCTAGGATAAAATATAGTTAAACAAAGTTTCTAAAACAGCAAAAAAAATTTTCTGCCACGCTTTAAAATGTGGGAAATTAAGTTTTTTGTATATTGCGTCACTATTTAAAAACCGATAGAAATAAATTGTATGCCGTTGTTAATGGCCTAGATATAACTTCAAATTTGCTTTTGGTATTTTTTTAATTGGACGCCAAATTCTAAATACGAACTTTGATATCTTGGATCCTTTTCACCTAATGACCAATTTTTTTCAAGCTATATTACTCATAGAACTATGTAATTTCTTCTTTTTTTCCATACCCCAGATACCGCTCTTTTTTGTGCTGCGTTGCCATTTAAAATCTGAACGCATTATTCATAAGTAAGTCAGCCATTTATAGGGTTGGCTGTTTACTGTGGTTATTCACTACGCGTAAACTGTCAAGTGGAGTCTATGTTGCACCGTTTTGACAAGGCCACATTACTCTCCAGACTTAGTGTCTTTTAGAATAAGTCTAGGTTGCTAGACACCCCCTCGTAGCTGAGATATCCCAAAGGATCGTTCAGTCTAACCTTTGAGAGGTTTTGAAATGTTATCCAGTATATGTTTGCATAGGTTTTTGTATCTTTTGGCATCCAAGGCAGGACATTCGGAAAAGTGAAAACCCGATACCTTCTTTTCCAAATCCAGACTGTCGCCACAATGGTCGTGCAAAGAAAGTCCAAATCTTCTTCCATTTTTTCCTCACATCCAGTAACCCATCTCAATGAGATGTCCTTTCGTCATCGACTCCTAAGTGGCGACGTACGCCTGATATCAAAAGAGGGCCACATGAGCCTAGAAAATCATATGTCTCCAGACAACGACACCTCGGCTTATTCAAAAAAGTTTATGGAAATCTTTCTTTTATTGTCCCCAACGAAATTACGACTACATGTGCGATATATAGATATTCAATTCGGATACCCTTTAGGGTTGCTCATCCTCACGATCGTTGCCATAGTGGCTCCTATACACAGGGACCTAGACCTAAGGCTACTTATAACTCAAGCTAACTTAAGTCAAGCACATATTCATAAAATAATCAGCACGACCGAAACGATTTCAGTTCTGAATAACCGTAAAATTTTTAACAATATAAAAATATATTAAAACATCTTTTTTATTGTGTTGTTATAAAATTCTATTGCTGTAACGATATTGTTTTTCGATCAACATTTATTTGGGGTCTCCAAATTTTTGAAAGTTTTTCTACTGTCTATTTAACATTATTAATCATAGTGAATTTTCCCTTCAACAAATTTTGTATTTGTCAAAGTTTTGCAATATACTTTTCTAATTTAATTTTTGCTTCTTCATTTAGTCTCTTATAAAACAATTAACAAAATTATGACTTTCACCTAATTCGTTTGCTTACATTTCTCTACAGATGCACATACACTCTCACCTTAAACATAAAAGCAAATGCGAATAGAAAAAGGAAAAAATGATAATTGAAAGTTAAATAAAACATTTGCACGTACGTTCGCATGAAAAACACGTACAACAATTCTTTTTATCATTTTAGAAAGGTAGGTGGATAGATGTTGGGTCAAATCCCAAGGAGAGTGCAAAACATTTGTAAAAAAATGTCGCCAAAACAACAGACAAGATACATAAAAATAATTGAAACATTTATAAGAGAAAAACATAAGAAATTGGTCTATGTGACAAGAATTGAAGTTATTGGAAGTTTAAATTGAGAATTGCATCGAAAATTTTTTTATAATTATAAAGTTTGATATATTCTCTGAAAAGAAAATTGATTAAAAATTATCAAAAAAAAGTATTTGATTAGAACACAACTTAATAAAACTAATATTTACTTAAATAGTATCGATACTAACGTTACCAGGTGACAATAACCATAGGCTATTTGTCAAAAATAGAAACATTAACCACAAACACAATGTACGTAACTTTAAGTGTTGAAAACTAACCATCAAACATGGTGAAATTTTTTTTTGTGTTCAGACCTCCTTGTATGTTGTTGAATTTTAAATCCAAGTTGTTGAAATCGTTTTGAGTCATAAAATAAGAATTCCTTTATAAAATACTCGGGCGATTTTTTTCAATGATGTTATTACTTTTATTTGTGTGTCATATAGATCTTTAAGCTAATTGTAAGTCGTGATTTTAGGCGTGGAAAACTTAAAATTGCTAACACTGTTTTCTGCGGAAACTGATTTAGGAGTTCGTGCTAATGTCAAGGTTAGGTTGATAAGTTAAACCAACTTCTAATAAACAGATTCACGCCAGAGCAATCTTTGCAGATTGTTAAACTTTTTGACGAAATTATTTCATGACGTGGCAGCCGTGGCGACCGAATGCCAAAAATCATCTTCACACAATAATACCATAAACTTATCTGTCAAAAAAAATACAAACTTTTGGTTGTTAAAAAATGTGTGTGTGTATTTTTTTTATTGATCATAAGTTCTCCACTTCTAAAAACAACTTCTTTAAATTCGGATTATCACTGTGTATCTATATGTGCCTGAATTTTTATTATTAGAATTTCGGCTTTAAATGTTCAGTTCAGAACCAAATCCTTTGAACTTTCTTTATGTATTCTTTTACAAATCGTACATTTTCTTACAAAAGTTATATATTTTAATACTTATTTCATATCACATTTTGAATTTAAAGAACAGGTGGCAATGTAGTCGAATCAACAATAAATTTTGTATTTATAAACAAAACGACTCATATTTACAACTTATGTAGCTTTGGTATCAAAAAAGAATACATTAAATTTGGGACCCTCTAGGTGTTGGTGTAGTCAAATTATTCAATTGATATAAATATTCTGTAAAAGTTTTTCTCGAGATCTACCATATTGATTTATTAAATATTTATAAAAATGCAGCTAGTTTTTAATCAGCGTTATTTACGAAAATTAAAATTAAATGTGAACTTGTGGTATTTCAGTCATTTTCGACAGGAAAACAACAAACATTGATTTTAATAATTTAATAAAATTAAAATATTTCAACTAGCAGCATGCATCCGTTAACTTGAGCTTGCAGGAACAAAAACGTAAAAACTTCTTTAAACAATTAGGTACTTTTTAAAGAGTAATGCACATAATTTGTCAAGTTTAAAATTTGCTTGTAAAAATAATTTCATAAAAAAAATTTTCGCTTTTTACTTAAACCTGACTGCTTCCAGAAAAAAAAAAATAAAGTACCCAGCAAAAACTAGGTGACTTGCTCTTACTAAACAACATACTTTTCAATGACTATTACATATCGTCTGTCTAAGCAAAAAGTGTTTTCGTAATGACTGGATTTATAATGTGATACATGAGCACTTATTTTTTAGAAATTTGCTTAGATACACAAACAATACAATTTCTTATTGGGAAATTTGTTAGAAGTCATTCAAATACATAACTTTTTTATAATTCTCATTTAGTTTAAGACATTTGTAGTATAAGTAATAATGTTTTGGCAAAGCAGTTCATAAGCAGACTGATGACGCAGATTTTTGAAAACCAAAATAACGTATCGCAGGAAAATGTTCGCTTTTAAAATAACCGAACGACTTATGTAAGTCCATATTATTAATGGGTTATTTAAGTTATAAAAATCAAGTACTTACTTTTTGCTATTAAAGTAAGTACTTATTTAGGTCCCTATTTATAAGCGAGCATTATAAGTACTTATTCGAGTCACTATTTGTGAGCGAGAGTGGTAAGTATTTACCTCCAATGATATTGCCGTGTTAAAATAATGGGCTTGGATGCCAAATTGTAAGTAGTGAATAGCTGTTTTCTAGTACTTTCAACTCATTATGTTGTTTTATTTTGCTGGGTATGTCTAAACACGCGTTTAAAATATGTTAAAAGGTATTTACGGCTCTATGTTCCATCTTATTAAATTAAGGACTAAATATATAACAGTTTGACCAAAATTAAATTTAGGGGTACTTTTTTGTCAATCTTAAAGTTTTTTTTTAAATTTTCATATGATGATTTTTTACACAGAATATTACCACGAGATAAAATTATAAAGAAGCGTGAAAATGTAAACTTTTGTTTTATGTTCCTCGCATTCATTTACTTGTATTTTTGTTTTGCATCATAGAACCTTCAACTCTTTAAGGTGTCACTTTATTTTTTATCAGCAAATAAGACTCAATGAACAAATATAAATATTATGTAGAAAATTCTAAAAGTTCTAATGTAAATTGCATTAGTATAATGGCATTGAGACATCTTATCATAATTTAAACGGGAATAGCAAAGTTGGTTATAATGAAGTGAAAAGTGGATATAAAAATTATTTAAAACAATTTGTTAAAAAGTTTTTTCACATTATCATAGTACTTCGTGCTTAGTGAAAATTTCCAACCATTTTACACAGAATATTAATACGCCTTAAAAACGTAGAGAAAAACAATGGAAGTGAAAACTTTTGTTTCACGTTTCCTATATTCCTTTAATTTGTATATTTGTTTCGCCTAACATAACATAACTTTTCTATCTTAAGGAGCCACTATGATTTTTCCAGCAAGCAAAACTCAATGAGCAAATATTACTCAGGACATACCAAGAGTATACCAAAGAAGACTCATCATCTGTATAGTAGGAATGAATCATCTCATTATAATTTTTAATTTGAATATAATCTTTTCATAATATAAACAGGAATCGCAAAACTGGCTCCAATGAAGTATTAAATTGATGACTATAATAACGAAAACCAGTTAATCGCCAGTGTTCTGCATCCCGAGTGAAATTAAATCACTCGGAATTGCCATGAAATTGTTGTTATAAACAATAACACTACAATGGTGGTTAGGTTAGATTCGGCAGCCGCCTGAAGGCATAGCTCACTTGGGTCCTCCGAGGGTCCCGTTGTGATACCGTAGGCACCAACGCCCGTTCGTCTATGTCCTCTGGCCGTCGTTCTTCAGCCATCCTGTCCTGTTTATAAAGGTGTGGATCTTTCCCAGATCAACTGCGGAAAGCCAAGTTTTACTTTCAAGTATTCGCTGACCTATAATCTGGTGTCTCAGGTCCCCGAATGCAGGACAATTACAGAGAAGATGTTCAGTTGTCTCCTCCTCTTCCTCGTTATTGCAACTTCTGCAGAAGTCATTGTAAGGGATATTAAACTTTTTCGCATGTGTACCTATAGGCCAGTGTCCGGTAATGACCGCTACGAGGTTCCTTAGGTAGATTCAGGGCATATTCTCAGCATATTGCGTTCTATGCGCATCCATCTCAGGCCAGATCGTCCTGGTTTCCAAGCAAGTGGGTTCTCTCACCCATCTTTCCCTGGCATCTAAATAGAATCGATGCGAGATCAGTTGCTTACCCTTCGATAAGGGAATACCCAAAGCATAACTGGATTCAACCGAATCTAAGATGGTACCGGCTTTTGCAAGTACATCAGCTCTATTATTACCATCAATATCCCCATGTCCTGGAACCCACTCAAGGGTAACCGTCGAATGTGTCGCTATCTCTTCAAGAGACACCCGGCATTCCCGGGCAATTCTCGATGTGCTGTACACACTTTCCAGGGATTTAATAGCCGCCTTGCTGTCAGTGAATATATGTATATCCCTGCCAGATATTCCATTACACTGAATCTGTTCCGCGGCTGTCTTAATAGCCATTAATTCGGCCTGTATCGCGCTACAGTGATCCGGTAGCCTCAGAGACAATTCCAAACCCAACTAGATCGAGAAGATACCGCATCCAGTTCAAACATGTGATTTCGATCCGTCAGTAAATATCTGGATAGCATTCTCCGGAGGTCGGAGGCCATTGTCGTATTCAGATCTATCCGGTATATTCGTTACGAAACCCGGATCAAATACTGGTTCAGGTACCCTGTAATCAATAGGAGAAGCAATATTGATCATACCCAAAATCCTTGCATGTCCATAATTTACATACTTCCATGCCCTTGTGGCATTTAGCCTCACTGCGGTGTCCGCAGCCATCTGCTTAGCCAGGATGTCTGGTGGTAACCAGTGCAAAATAGTGAACAGTGCCTTAGATGGGGTGTTCCTAAGAGCACCTGTTATCATAATCGCAGCCATTCTCATAATACATTCGAATATTTCCTGGTGGTTTCTCTTCTCCAGCCGCCCCGTAATAAAGAATTGGTCTGACGACAGAATCGTATAGCCAGTATAAGTTCCTGGGGTTAATACCCCAATTGAGGCCAATTACCCTTTTGCAGCAGTATAATACAGTTGCCGCCTTAGTGGTCCTAGACTTTGTGTTCAGGTTCCAGTTTAGTTTGCTATCCAATACGAGACCCAAATATTTGGCATTATCGGATAGCGCTATACACTACAATGGCAATTCCGATTGATTTAATTTCACTCGGGAATACAGAACACAGGCGAATAAGTTTTCTTTTCACATTATTAGAAGTATAGAATTAACAACTGGACGTTGCTATTTTAAATCAATGAAACTAGTCTAATTGTTAACTGCACCTACAAATACTAACCTGGAGACACAAGGAATAATCTTACATACAATATTACTCCTTAAATTTTCAAAACAAAAAAAATTTAACTTAGAAACATATAAAGTATGAGCCCAAAAAGGAGTAAACTAGAATTAATAAATATATAATTGGGTGCATATGGTTGTGAATGAAGACTCATAATAAAAACCTTTAGCTTAAACCTTTTAAAACCTTTAACATATTCTTTAGAGATTTTATTTATTTATTTTTTTTTGTAGACAATTTAAGGATGATTTTCATTGCACAATTTTAGTCAATGGTTAAATTAAGCAATTTTTATTCTCTGACCCTACATCAGCAATTGCGCCAAGTTTATAGGTAGTGAGTTATTGTGAGATATTGTGTACGTTGTTGTTGCTCTTGGTGATGACGATTATGATGATGTTTTTGTGTCGCTTCCTGCTGTTCTACTCATAGATTTGTCTTGTTAAATTTAAATTGCTAATCGCTGATTTAACATTCTGCATAAATGCATTTTATTTTATTTTAAACAAGACGCGAAATGTGGCGGAGGACACTAAAATAAATAAATACATATATTTAAGTTTTCATTTATTGCACATATCCCCAAATACATATGCAACATGCATATTATTTTTTCTACAAATATTTGTTATCTGCTGTCTGTATGCGTTTTAGTTTTTTTTTTTTTTTTCGTTTCTACGTTTATTTGTCATCATAAGATGGGGGTTTCTTTAGTTATATGCTGGCTTGTTTAAAAATTTCTCTGATGATGCTACTGCCGGTCCGTTGTAGCTACTACTCCTGTTTGTTTATTTGTATGAAAAAAAAATTCTCTTGCTGTATTTTTCTTTCTTTTTTTTTCACATAAATAATATTTTAGAATTGAAATAAAAAAAAAAATAAAAAATAGAAGAAACATGTAGTATGCATACCTTAAACTAGTAAGTGACTGACTGCAGTTGAAAATGGTCTTTAGGGGTCAGATGGTATCTCATAAATGTTAAATTTTATGCGCACATTCTATTCATACAGAAAAAAAACTTTGCATTTTTCATAACTATAAGTTTTTTGTGTCGTGGAGGATCTTTTTCGTTGGCAAATAAAGAAATGTCTACAGTCCAGTTGTGAATTTTGTCCAACGGGAAGATGAGATTTTAAGGAATGAAATGTTGGCAGAGATAATCTTAAGAATTAAGTTAAACCTTTAGCCTTTTTATCAATAAATTAAATTTTTGAGAATACATAAAATTCACTGACCGTAAAATTGAAAACAAATCTTATTCTATGCCATTAAAAAGATATAATAAAACAAGCAATATGGTTCCTTTGATTAACTCGGTGTCATATGTCAGCTGTAATTTGAACGATGGTCTTGACTTCGTTAAACAAACCGTCAACTGCAGTTTATAGGCATAAATCTAAGATTTCTAAAACCAAACCAGAAAAAGTCTAGCAACATTAAATTGCGCGATCTCGGGGTTTTTAAAAATAGATGCTGTCAAAATGAATTGGAAGCGTAAATTATCCACGTTTAATCGTGGATGAGTTACTGATAATTTTTTCTCTTGTATGAAAGAAAGGGAACCAATTTTAAGATATTAAAAGTAGTGTAAGGAAGTAATTCTTGCATAAAATTAAACATAGAGCTCTGTTCACATAAAATTCGTCCATAGAAGTATTTAAAAAAAAATCTAGTTAAAACACATCATTTGTTTTATATACTTTGTTTAGAATATTTTGGATTGTTATCTGTCAAGAGGACCAATTAAAGAAATTCTACCGGGTGCTCTTTAACGTTACATTAAAATATGATAAACACAGCCCCAAAGGTATTTGTATAAGTATTCTAAAATACCTATATACATTAATATATTTATATGTTTAACAATCACAAGTACAGGATGTTAAAATAATACTTTTCCTCTTCAATATCCTGCCATTTAAACAGTGTCACAACTTAATTTAAAGGGTGTGTCAATAAGAATATACTTTTTTATTTTAAAATAAAAAAAACGTATTTTTTGAGATAGTAGGTTTTTTTAGTGGATTATTAAGAAGACATGTTCCGATTAAGGAACGAAATATCCCCCAAATGGCCCCTACAACACTGATGACAGGCTATTACTGTTTTCATTAAATTTTCCTTGTCTTTTTCCGCAGAGATGTGGCTGTATCTCCCCCCATGGATTTCGTTTTCAAGTTCAGGAATTGTTTCCGGTATATTTGCGTAAACCCAAAATTCACAAAAGTTGACTTTACTTTGCTCCATTCTTTTCACATTCTACTGGTTTGAGCTCCTAAGTAAGCTGAATTTTATACCCATCCACTGCGTATTGCTGACTGAAATTTGGTGCTCCGAAGAACGATTCCGAATTAAATTTTTTGGGACAGTCTTGTTGAAAACAGCAATGTTTTTAAGAGACCGGCTGGTACGTTGACGTACAGAAGTCTTACTGTTTATTTCTTTAATTTTTTTTACCACCCTTCAAATGGTTTATACATTAGACTCACTATGTCGATGGAAAACTCTTCAAAGAGCGGTCTCAGGACAACTTTTCAAAGTCTTGTAATAAGTTTTCACTATTATAACTCGTCGTTCTTTCATAAAGCTCACTATTTTTAATAATCGGAGTAAACATATGTGACAGCTGCACAAAAACATGACAGTAAATTTAAAAAGTGAATTTTTACTTAGACATCCTTTATAGCTACTTGACAGATGAAAAGTAAAAGCTATGCCTTAAAAAAAAGGGTTATGAAGGCATTAAAATTAATGAAAACTCACTGAAAAGAAGGGTACAAATTTCACGATCACAGTAAACACGGTAAAACACGGCCAGTAAATGTAAAATTTATGAAATTTTTAGAGCTTTTGGAACATGTTAGCGATGTGAAGAATAAAACTCTTGCACGTCGTTTAAGAACTAAGAATATTGCTGTACATTTCTCATCGATCTCTGGAATGGGGCAAAAGGCTTTAAAAGATTAAAGTCTGGCACAAGCAACGATACCATGAAAAATTTCCTGTTCGTATTACTTGTGATTTAACACCTTTAGACTTTTTTCTTTGCGCAAAACATAAGGTCTATGCCAATGGCGCACAATCAATTCAATACCTTAAAGTTGGAATAAGTGAAGTTGTCGAAGTCATACAGAAGCAAATGTGATGGAATATAAAAAAAAGTGGCTTTATATTACTTTTCATTATTAGTAAAATACTCTCCTTTTTAAACTTAACAAATCGACGATTTCGCTTAAAAAAATACTCGTTTCTTTTTTATATCAAAACTAGAAAAGGCCGGCGCGCATTGCTACGCCCCTTAATAAATAAAAATGCATTCTGAATTTTAAATGAAGTGCAAGAATATAAAAATTATAACTTTTGTTTCTAATCACGAAATTGTTTAATCATGAGAGTTGAATATGTGTGCAAAGTTAGAGAAAAATCGATCTACTTCAAGTAGCTAAAAATGATAACTTTTTTTTATGGGCGTGGCACTGCCCACTTTTATAATCACGAAATTATAAAGTTATGACAGCTCAATATGTGTGCAAAGTTACAAAAAAATCGGCCCAGTGCAAGTACCTCTAAATTATAACTTTTTTTTTATAGGCGTGGCCCTGCCCACTTTCTTAATCACGAAATTATAAAGTTATGACAGCTCAATATGTGTGCAAAGTTTCAGAAAAATAGGTCAAGTCCAAGTAGCTAAAAGTTATAACTAATTTTTTATGGGCGTGGCCCCGCCCACTTTTTTTCACCCATAAATACTCCCTGGTATGTGTGCAACAACTTGCTAAGGTTTGAGTCCGATCAGTTTTACAGTTTCGGGATCTATAGCTAACACACACACACACAAACACACACACAGTAACTGGAAGGTCCTATACTTTTTCCAACTGAAGACTGAATCATTTATATCATGGAATTTTACGTTAGTTTTAATAACCTTTAAGCTTGTTCAAATGAATACTCATAGCATAACTACAGAGTTCTTGCTATAAAAAAAAATTGCTTACTTTTCTAACAAAATTCTTCTTTTTACGCTCTGCCCGAAATATGACTACAAAAAAATATATTTTTTTTTATGCTGTTACTGTGGAGTCTTTTTTATGATTTTCTTTTTAAAATTACAAAACTTGGCTTTTGCAGCGATTTTTCTTCTTGTCTTTGTAAATTGAATTTAAGGAATAAAAGAAAACATTAAAATAAAATATAAAGAGTTGAAATAGAAATAAAAATAATAAAAAAGTTAGTAAGTGCTAGATAAAGCATCATTCAGCAAACATTGAAAAGAAAACGCCATCAATCAAATTGTTATTTGTAGAGAGTGAATAGCAATAAAATAAGTTTATAACCATTTTTTCGTTTCTTTTTAAAAGGCAAAACTCTTAGAAAGGAAGATGTGAACATCGTCAAACATATTACATTTGCGATACAATAAGTTTTCATTCAATTTAATTTTTTTTTTTTTTTCGTTTAATACTTTTTACAAAATGACAATATTAAAAGAATTTTAAAATGAAATTTAGTAACAAGTACCAAGGGAAATTTTAAAAAATATCGGTTTTTAAGAAACAAAAATTAAATCAATTTTTTTAGCAATAAATGCCTGTTAGAGCTTATTTCTATTTTATTTTTTTAAGTTGCATAATTATGTTTAGTAATTTAAAAATAATGATGCTAAAACATTTTGCTGCAAATTTATTTTCCACAAATTACATTTATATTAATGTGCAAAGGTATTCTTTTTCTTTATTGCCCTTAAATAATGACCAAATTTTTTTATTTTCCCCATTAAATTAATGGCAGAAATAAAGCATAAGATCTAAGATGTGAAAAAGTCACCTTTATGTATACACTGCAGCCTTAATTGACGAAAAATTCCCTGGTCTAGCCTTAAGGCAACTAAAAGCAGTAATTAAGAACAACAACAACAAAACATACACACACAACCAAAAAAAATATACTATGGGCCAATTCAAAGTGGTTGCATATCAGTCATATTTGTACTATTTCATATTATTTTATGCATGCATAAAAATTTTGTTAGTAATTTCCATACAAAAAAATAATATGACTTTACACATTTGTTTCCTATGTATAAGAAATTGTTTATGTTATACTTTTAACCATACTGTCTCTCAGAGAGAATTTCTTCGCTTCTCACCTCTCAGAGAGAGTATTTTCTATTTTCTTCTTTCCTGTATGCATACAATTTTTAGCAGCGTCATCTCTTTGTCTTCTTTCATGTATTAAATAAATAATTTGTTAACAAAAGGAGTTCAAAGTCACTAGTCATATTAATATGAATTATATGACATAGTACAATATGAGAGTCTACTTTGAATTGGCCCTATATTTATTATATTTAAACTTGGTAAGTGTGTGTTTCTCTACTTCTTCCTTTAATTTGTTTTCCATTGGAACTTTTTCTGCTTGTAACACAAAGAGTATATTTTTATTTATTTTTTTTAAAGACAATATATAGATTTTGAATTCAAAAAAAAAAACATCTCAACATTTTTTCCTTGTCAGAATCACTAGAAAAAAAATTAAAAAATTTAGTTTTTGAAATATTTAAAAGGTCATAACTCAAAAATTTGCATATTGTGCACTCGAGAAAACTCAACAAATTTAAATCAGTCAGTATTTTGTAATTCGCTATTCCTTTCATACAATTATTTTCATATTATTTCAAAAAATTCGAACACGACTATTTTCCATTCAACGTTTAAGCGTTCTCTTGATGTTGTTAATAGTATGATACTTCTGATAGACTTTTTGGTCTTATCTTTGGTTTTTGTAAGGCGGAGATTTCCAAAAAAAAAGTGCTAATATATGAATGTATTAACTTTTTCCCCACATATAGAATACTATGTAGCATTGTTACCTTAAAATTCGGTCTTAAACTTTTTGAAATTATTTACAACTAGAATCCAATTTTACTCTCAAGTCATGTAACGTACTAACCAAGGCGTATTTATTCATCAGGTAATTGCAGTTCGGAGAGAATTTTTTTCTTTATATTTTTTATATATGAAGTTTGACATTTGAAATAAATTAGAAATGAGAGAAAATTGTTTTTTATTTATGTATTTTGACAGCTGAAATTTAAAATAAGTGATGAAAAAATAATCAGCTGACGAATCAAGAGTACCTGATAAATAAATATGCCTTGGTACTAACCCTTCCGACAGTAACTAAAAAGGGAAAATTATTAGCAATATCCGTGTAGCCTACGTTATGGTTATCAATTCAAATAGATTTTGACAAGCAGAATGATCAATTTAAAAGCAAAATATTGAAGGTATTAATGCAGAGCCAGGGTGCCCCGGTAGACTCAAGTGAGCTGCACAACAGCTGCCTGTTCTACCTTACCTAACCTAATACAGAGCCAACATCAAATAATACAAACTACTTCAATGCTATTAAAATAATAAATTTTTTACTGAATTTTAAAAAGATTTGCAATAAGGATGTGTCACTATAGGTATGAAAAACAAGTAAGAGCACTATATTCGGCCGTGCCGAATCTTATATACCCTTCACAACGTGTAGTCATGCAATAACAGTAGTTTGTATCACCATTCATCTCATATGAAATACGTACATACATATAAAAAATATACATATATAAAAACATCCCATTGTAAAATTATAAATTTACGTATGTATGTTAAAAAAAAATAAAAAAAAAATTAAAAAAAAAAAATTTTAAAAAAAATTTTAAAAAAAAATTTAAAAAAAAAATTAAAAAAAAAAATTAAAAAAAAATAATTAAAATATATATAATTAATATAAAACAAAAAAAAAAATATTAAAAAAAAAAAATAAAAAAAAAAATTTAAAAAAAAAATTTTTTTTGGCTAAGCTGGGATTCGATGCCACGTTTTCTCTAACCAGTATACACGTTTGTATGTATGTATGTTGTTGTTGTAATGTTGTTTTTGTGAAAAAAAAATCGAGGTGGTCGTGGGTTTTTGCTCATATCTCAGTTGTTTATCTACCGATGTTTCTGATTTTCAATAGCGATCTACTCCCGAATATTTCTGATATTTTAATACCTCACCCGGGTCCAAGCGATGTCGGGGGGCTTCAAAAAGTTGATTTCAACATACACACGGACAGACGGTCAGACGGGCAGACGGACAGACTGACAGAGCTTAATCGACTTCCCTATTCATAAGCTTTCAGAAAATATATACTTTATGGGGTCGGAAATGAAAATTGTAGAAATTTCACACGGAATGACAAACCTATATATACCCTTTTTCACTGTGTGAAGGGTATAAAAACAAGCTGTATGTGAGGTATAACTCAGTTTATTTTTTGTTAAGGCATGCCATTAGGTACTCTACAGGTCCAAATTCTTGTAACTCTGTCACAATATTTAGCTGAATTTTAATTATGTTCGATTATGTTGTGATTAAGGACAATCAGTCTATTGGGGCTCATTATCATAGACTTAGGACTACAGATCACACAGTCTTACTGAAAAATTTACGTGAGATCCACGATATATAACCTTCGCTAATTTTAAATGTCTACAATGGCGTTCACTTTGTTCTACAACCACTTGGAATTTACATTTATATCGTTTAATAAACACTAGAAGTAGTTGGCTCAGCAATGACTGCGATTGCCTTACTAATATTATTGATAAAGGACAGGCAAATCATGTTGCAGGTGTAAATTCTTAACTAAACAGAATCTTTCTCTAAATTATCCTGGTGAACCTTATGTTAGTTGACGTCATCTAAAAATACTCATCTTCGCTAAAATTCCACTTAAGGATGCTGTTTTTAGTCTACGATTTAAACTTATGATTCAGGTGGTTGGCAACGCGAAACTATATATGTTTTAGTCTAAGTCAGTTCTAGTTCTTGTGTGTGTCAATAAATCTATTGCCTTAAGTTTTTCTGCACACTGTCATGGTCAGTTAAAAACAATTTTTTTTTGATGTGCATATGTTCGCTTATTGCTTACCAAGCGAGTACTCTTGAATTTTTCCGCCAAACATTAAAGAGTCGATTTTAAATACCACGTGCTGTAAGCAGTCATCCAACAACTGATCTAGCAAATACTAAACAAAAATATGGCCGCCACAGACTGTCAAGATCGACTAGTCCTTATTAACAACCTTAACAGGTTGAACTCTATCAGTTTATCTCTACGAAAATGGCAATAAATCAAGCGTGAGAAAATGAACTCCTTAAAAGTTAATATTTAATAGCAATTAAAAACATACATATAAATCTTTATGATTTATATTAATTTTTTTTTGGGAAATGGCTGATTTTTAATTGAAAAAATTTAACCTAAACAGTTCAAACTCATTTTAATAACAGTTGTGAATTTTGCGTTACTGCTCTCTTGATGCAAACAGACGACAAAAAAGATTTAACGAAATATTCGTATATACAAGTACAATATATTTTACACATATAAACTTGTAAACTTTTTTCTTTAGCCAACTTTAACGTAATTACTTTCTTAAATCAACACTTTGAAGGATGATGATAAAGTTTTTAACAGCCAATGAATAAAGATCTCATAGGTCTGACTTTCCAGTCATTCCCACATACAATCGAATTTATGTGTACAACCATGAGTATGTGTTTCTTCACTTAATTTTATATACGATTCATTATTTTTATTTAAACATTGAAAACTAATGAAGTACTACTTTATCATGATGTTGCTTTTTCACTACCATGTATTAGCTGTAATTGTAAAATAGTTAAGCATTAAAGTTAAATAAAAAAATGAGAAATATTTCATGACCAACAACAAAATGCTGTTGCAACATAACGCAAAGACGAGCAGAAATTTTTACTGGCCCTTGGTTAACATGAAGGTCTTTAATTTATCATAATGACTTAAAGGATTAAAATCATCACTTGTGTTCTTCTTGTGTGAATTCAAAGTTGTGGTTTGGTTACTTTGCACTAGATTAACTGCCATCAAAGGCTTTACATGTAACAGCGATCTATGACTAGAGAAACAACAGCCATAAGCATAGATGTATTGTAGTGCATTAATTTATCATTAAGACTAAAACATATGTATGATGAACGTATACAGTACCGTCAAATTAAAAAGTCGTCTATAAGCAAAGCAGACTTACAACTTTATAAAAAAATAAACTAAAAAAAATAAAGATTCTCTTCGATTTTTCATTGCTTTTGTAATATTGTATTAATTGTATATGACAATAAGAAAAAACTGCTTATGTCTGTTTTTATAGTTTTACAGGAAAGCACTTTTAAATTTTTGAGTTGAGTTTTACAAATTAATTTCTTTTGAAATAAATATTATTTTACTAATTCTGCGCTGTATAATTAAAAAGTATATTAGCTATATTTCTAAATGATTTTGTTTCTTAAAAAAATATAGACAATAAGTTTTTATGCTTTTCTCTTAATTTAATTATTTTGTTTTAATTTTTTCTCTTAACTTTTCCAAAATACTTTTAAATTTGCCTGAGAGTAGTCTTAAATTGCGGAATTGCAATGGTGTTACTATCTTAAATTTAACTTATGTCGACGTAGCAATTATACCGTTTTATCATAAATATATTTATTGTGTTGTACATTTATTTAAAAAATAAGCCTATTTTGCGAAACACGAAAGCAATCTCATTAAATTGCACGGTACTGCTTGATAGTTTGAAACAGAGTATTCAACAACGAGAAAAATTTATCTATAAAATTAAGTTTTTATTATATCGACATTTTATGCATAAATTATTGCAAATACAGATTTTATCAATATATTTTTATTTATACAAAATTTATCATAGGTGTTCTTTAAATAAAGAAAAGTTTTCAAACAAATCATTTGTTTTTCGTTGTTTGTTTGATTTCTTAAAATTTGTAAACAAATACTAATCGAATTGTCTGTATATATAGAAAATTTATTTGAAAGTTAGTTAAAAAATTCTTTTAATTGTTTAATTATTAAAATGTTTCTATAAAGTGAAAGTTTAACGAAATTGTTTATAAAAAGAGAAAAGATATTGATAATTTTATTAGAACAAAAAAAAATAGAACACGTCCTATTGAAAAAAAAATTTAATGTAAAACAGAAAATGTATAGACAATTTTCTATGAGAAAAAAATCTGTATAAAATATTTTATAAAAGAAAAACTACATCAAGTTAAAAAAATCACAATATATAAGAGAACAAAGTTGGCCGAAATATAAGAGAAAAAAAGAAAAAATTTATAAAAAGCATAGAAAATTTAAATAAAAATATTGTACCACAATCTTTTAAGATACAAAAAATTTGGGTGGTGTGGGCTATGAAATAAATACTTATTCCGCTCACTTATAAATAGGGACTTAAATGAAGTTTTATAGCAATTAATAAGAACTTGATTTTAATAACCTAAATAACCCATTAATATTATAAACTTAGTCGTTCGGTATTTTTAAGCACTTAAATTAGTTGTAATTATTCTGCTATACGTTTATTTAAAATTTAAAAATCAGTGAAAACCTATAAGTCATCAGTTTGCTAATGAACTGCTTTGTCGCTTTTATCAAAACCATTATTACTTGCACTCTTAAGGGCCATTATTACAACTTGCCGACAAAATTAATGTTAATAAAAGCTAACGTTTGTTAACGTGACCATTAAGTATTTTTCGTTATTTCAACCTCCCTGTAAAACAAATTGTATTTTTTTTAAATATGGCAGCACCAAAGCAAATACCGACTATTTTTTTATACCCTTCACCCATGGTGCACAAGGGTATATATAGCTTTGTCATTCCCTTTGTAATTTCTACAATTTTCATTTCCGACCCCATCTGTCCATGTGTTGGTTGAAATCAACTTTTAGAAGCAACCATATGTTCCTCAGATCTGTGTATGGTATCAATCTTTTGGAAATATCCGGGAATGAATCGCTATTGAAATTCAGCACAATAGCCCGATAACTTTCTGAGATATGAGCAAATAAACACGACTGCCTGTTTTTTTCTATATTTTTACCATCAAAATTAAAATTGTTCAGCAATGGCGGACAATAAATTTATATATGAGCCAAATCTTGTATTTTAATGTAACTTGTTGAACCCCCTCATTATTGGTATCAAATTAAAGGGCTTGACCAGTAGAATACAGTAAGTTATTCTAAAATGTAAAACCCAAGATGGCGTATAAAACAAAATGGCGGATACAATTTTTTTAACCCCATCAATATGGGTATCAAATTAAAAGGCTTGACTTGTTGAATACACTTAACTACCTCAAAATTCAAAATCGGGGATGGCGTCGGAAATAACAAAGAAAAAAGGGAAATAACATGAAATATATACCTATGTACATGATGGTGAAGGGTATTATCAGATTCGGCATAGCCGTACTTGTTAACACATTAATTAGTTATTAAAAAACAAAGTGGCAGCGACAAACGAATAGTAAACAATTTCTTTATACGGTAGAAAATATGGCTACTTTTAATTTATAAAACTCACGTTGAAAGTTAAAGCTAGAGTGATCTTCGCTTTTACATATCGGACACTTTAAGGTTAAAGTGAAGTTGTAATAACGAAAAACTAGTCCGATAACATCTTAACTTTAGATATGGGTAAGTTATAATAATGACCCTAAGTGTGAATTATAAAAAAAAGTTATGTATTTCAATGGCTTCTAACAAAGTAGGCCATAAGAAATTGTATTGTGTGTGTATCTAAGCAAATTTCTAAAAAATAAATGCTCATGTATCACATCATAAATCAAGTCATTACTAAAACATTTCTTAGTAAGACAGACGATATGTTATAGTCGTTAAAAAAGTATGTTGTTTCGTAAGAGCAAGTCATTGCCTAATTTTTGTTGGGTAGATACACTACATCAGAACAATAAAATTAAACAAATCTTACACCTCCTCCTACAAAACCCTTTAGTTACAATTCGAACATACATAAGTGATTGTCAGCTTAAAGATTAAAAACATGTTAAGGCAAAAAAAAAAGTTAAAGACCAGCTCATTGATGTTAATGAAAATAGGCGTTGATTATTTCAAGAACCTTCGCGCTAATTTCAAAACAAAAGTATGTTCTTTGGCATTTATACAAGTTGATCAGGGAGATGTTTCAGCATGTACAATAAAGTTGTTAATAAGAATGGCACTTATATAGAAAGGAGGAGGACAGCAGCTATGTGAGTATTAACCCGACTACACACAAGATTCAATGAGTAATTTTAGTAATTATTTAGCTGAAGAATTTAAACAATAATTGAGGCAATTATTAAGTTATCTAGAGTACTTAGAAACAGAAAAAGATTGATAAAAGGCTGTATATCTTATTCTTAATTAAATTTACTTACAGGTAGTGATATTTTTTGATTAAAGTGAAAATCTTACCTGTAAATAAAAAGAATTAAAATAATTAGTTTTTAATACTTGTAATAAAAAAAATAAATAAATTTAATATATATTGTTAAAGTTTCTCTAAACTTTTTATTTTTTATTTATACTCTGTTAATCCATAAATCTGTCTATATCATAATATTTAATTGCATTTTATTTATATATTTTTACACACTCTAAATTTGTTACAAAAACAATGGCTTCATGAGTTAAAAAAATATCTAGCTGTTGGTTCTACCCACTCCACCACTAATTTTCAACATACAAATTGGATTTACTTTACAACACTTAATCAAAGTATTAAATTTCACTAATGCATCTGTCCTAAAGCTTGTTAAAAAAAAATATTCAATATTTAAATTGCAACAAAGCACAAGAATTAAAGTGAAAGAGTAATGACACTTTTTTCCCATATAAAAAATCCAATACAAATTAAACTATTTCTATAAAAAAAATGGGGCAAAAGCAAATAAGATTTTATTTGGCTGTGCTGAGTTTTATAGACGCTTCACTAGTGTGCAGGACCATCTAGTATATATTATGAAGTCTGAAATGCATAGCCCAGTTTTTATATCTACTATTAAGATATTCACAAGTATTGCAAATCATTACGCAATATACAAAATATTCAGTTAAATAAATTTAACGTAAAAGTTTACTAACTTTCAGTAAGCATAAACTGAAGTTTTAACTATAAATTAAAAATGTTCGTTAAAAATAGGCAAGAGTTACTTAGCATTTACACATAAAAGTAATTTTATGAAATTCGCAATACACTCACACTTCTTCACTAACACACTCACATTAATTTTACTTTCCACTCAGATTTCAACGATTTTTTCAAGAAAGTAAATTTTAACGTTTTCATGAAAGTAAAGTGACAAATGGTAAACACTGTTGCCTACTAATTAAACTGGTACAAGTTTACAGGATTGTGATAAAATAATAATTGTAAATATAACTTTTTTTTGTGTAAATGAAAATATTTATAATTTTTATTCTTCAAATATACATACATCAAGAATAATATTAATAAAACAATAATTTTAAACAATAATTTTATTAAAACTTAACAAAAATTATTTTTTTCAACTATTGCCTTTTAAATTTGTGTATGAAATATTCTTGGTAACTCTAAAGGTAGTAAAAACAAGTAACAGTGCTATATTCGGCCGTGCCGAATCTTATATACCCTTCACAACGTGTAGTCATGCAATAACAATTAATTGTATCACCATTCATCCCATATAAAATACGTGCATACGTACAAGTTAGAATAAATGTGGCATCGAATCCCAGCTGAGCCAAAAAAATTTTATTTTATTTTATTTAATATATTATTTATATTTTATTATTTTTTTTTATATTTTTTTTAAATTTTTTTAGAAAAATTTTTTTTTTAAATTTTTTTAAAATTTTTTTTAAATTTTTTTAACATTTTTTTTTTGTAGTTTTTTATTATTTTTTTCTTATTTTTAATATTTTCTTTTTTTTTAATTTTTTTTGTTTGGTATGTTTTTTACATGTATGTATGTATGTATGTTGTTGTTGTAATTGTGAAAAAAAACGAGGTGGTCGTGGTTTTTTGCTCATATCTCAGAAAGTTATGGGGCGATTGTGCTGAATTTCAATAGCGATTCATTCCTGGATATTTCCAAGAGATTGATACCATATACAGATCTGAGGAACATATAGTTGCTTCTAAAAGTTAATTTCAACCAACACACGGACAGACGGGCAGACGGATAGACGGACAGACGGTCAGGGCTTAATCGACTCCTCTATTCATAAGCTTTCACAAAATATATACTTTATGGGGTCGGAAATGAAAATTGTAGAAATTACAAACGGAATGACAAAGCTATATATACCCTTGTGCACCACAGGTGAAGGGTATAAAAATGGAGGCAAACAACACTTTCCTGTGTAAACGCACAAGAAATTTTCATGAAAGTGGTCTTTTTATAGAATTTTTTATTTATAATACGTATACAGAAATTTCATGAAATCACTTTCATGTGTAAATGCAGGGTTAGTTAACTTGTAGTTATCAATTATAATGAATGAATTTCAAATAGAAGAAGAAATGTATACATAAATATAAATTCTTAATGTGCACCCATCTGCTAATAAATTTATTAAAATTGAATGCATTTTGAAATAATTTTTGCTATAAATTTAATAATTCTCTTAGATTAAAAACTCTGCATCCGATAAATTAAAATTATCCATTCGACTTCTGTGATTATATATTTAAATTCAAACATCAAATATTTTCTTCCAGCTAAGAACTTAAACGCCAAATAGTAGTCGGTTAAATTTAACTGAAATTTGGCAAAATAATCTAAAAGTTATACGATAACTGAACTTTGTGTTAATGGGTTTTGGCTAACCAAGGTTTAAATTTTAAGTTTAGTGTTAACTGTAGGTTAATTTGTTTATTGTTAACGGCCCTAAGACGATAAGCTATGACCTTCTCCCTGTGCTTATGCTTAAAATACAATAGTAATTGAACGAAAAGATATAGGAGGATAAAATTGTACATCAGATCAAAAAAGATAACGTGTTATAAAACACAATATAAAGAAACCTATAAAAATAAATTTATTTGTAAGTTTATTTTTTTTAACCGTTACTAAATAATTTCTAAGCTATTGTCTAAGCGAAATTCTGATAGTAAAAAATTCATAGGAAAAAGTGGTGGTTGGTATTTAAAGTTCGCTATAGCTTAATATATCACTTTTATTATTATTTTAATTATTTTACTTTGGTTGCATTTTCATTTGTACAGAGTGGGCCAAAAGTCTAAAAAATTGATTAACTTTTCTTTAGATTATACACAACTTAGCAAAGAACCGGAATATTAAATTTTATTTTAACGCAAAGAGCATATTGTAGATATTTTATTGTCAGAATTTTGCCCCCGCCAAGATGGCACCATTAGAGATTTGCTCCAAAAAGATATTCCACGTTTAAGCAAAGAATTATCATTTTAAAAATTTAATTGATTTTTTTTAGAATTTTTTTTTTAAACAATATTTAATTAATACTTTTGGATTACTATATATAACTTAAAAAATATCAATTGTAATTGACAAATTATCAATTTTAAAGTAGACTTTACTTTATCTATATATATAAAAGTGAAACTCTGTGTGTGTGTGTGTGTGTGTGTGTTAGCTATAGACTCCGAAACTGTAAAACCGATCGGGCTCAAACTTGGGTAAGTTGTTGTACACATACCAGGGAGTGTTTATGGGTGAAAAAAAGTGGGCGGAGCCACGCCCATAAAAAATTTGTTATCAGTTTTAGCTACTTGCACTTGACCGATTTTTCTGAAACTTTGCACACATATCGAGCTGTCATGACTAAATAATTTCGTGATAAGAAAAGTGGGCGGGGCCACGCCCCTAAAAAAGTTTTAATTTTGAGGTACTTGCACTGGACCGATTTTTCTGAAACTTTGCACACATATTGAGCTGTCATGGCTTAATAATTTCGTGATTGAAAAAGTGGGCGGGGCCACGCCCATAAAAAATTAGTTATCAGTTTTAGCTACTTGCACTGGACCGAATTTTCTGAAACTTTGCGAACATACTGAGCTGTCACGACTTTACACTTTCGTCATTAGAAAAGTGGGCAGTGCCACGCCCATTAAAAAATAGGTATCATTTTGGGGTACTTGCACTGGACCGATTTTTCTGAAACTTTGCACACATATTGAGTTGTCATGACTATACAGTTTGGTATTTAGGAAAGTGGGCAGTGCCACGCCCATAAAAAATAGGTATCATTTTGGGGTACTTGCACTGGACAGATTTTTCTGAAACTTTGCACACATATTGAGTTGTCATGACTATACAGTTTCGTATTTAGGAAAGTGGGCAGTGCCACGCTCATAAAGAAAAAGTTATAGTTTTTAGCCTTGCACTTGATATTCGATTAAAATTTAGAATGCGATTAAAATTCATGAAGGGGCGTAGCAACGCGCGCCGGTATTGGCTAGTTGTTCATAAAAATTAAAATAAACTTCAAAAAAATTATTAAAAATAATATTATAGTTGACTTTAACAAGAAATGTTTTCTTTTTGTTGAGCCTAAATATTATTTTCTTAAATATTGTTAAATATTGATTTTAAGTACAATAACAATTTCTATGCATGATAGATTAAGTGCCATTATTACAACTTGCCTTTAGTTAAAGGTAGGATTTTTTTTTCCTCGATAAGCTTTGCATTATTACAACTTCCATTTTTTTATTGTTATTATTATTAATTTTATTATTATTAAATGAATAAAAAAATAATAAATTAAGGGTTTATAATGCAAAGCCATTTATCTGCCAAACAAAATCCTGCCTGTTAAAGTCGACTATAATATTATTTTTAATAATTTTTTTGAAGTTTATTTTAATTTTTATGAACAATAAAGTAAAGTCTACTTTAAAATTGATAATTTGTCAATTACAATTGATATTTTTTCAGTTATAAATAGTATTCCAAAAGTATAATGGAATACTATTGTAATTTGAAGAAACAAATCAATTGAATTTACATATTTTATTTCAAAATTGAGCTCGTAGTTTTTCAAATTCAATTATTTATTTCGAAATTCTATTTACTATTTTTGAAATTTAATTAATAACTTTTGAAATACGTTAGATCATTTCCAAAATTACGTTTGAAAATATAGTGCATAGTTCTGAAATACAGTCAAAAATGTTAAAGCATTGGTAATTCGTTTATTCAAACTAATATCAATATTAATATCGAAAAACGACGTTTTATTTGTGTTTTTGACCACGTTAGTAACTAGAGATACTTTTTGTAGTTCGACTCGATCTATATTCATATGTATTGCGTTTTGAAACAAATGCAATATTTTTTTGGTACGTTCTCATAGTTTTGTATATGTGTTTTATGTTATTTTTTTACTTATTTTTAAAAAATATGTGATGTATTGAATTAAAAATTAGGTCACCATTCTGTTCTCATAGTTTTTACATGTTTTGATGTTTCTTATTAACTTTTTTAAATAAAAATGTGATGTATTGAAGTAAAAGTTATGTTATCAATAAATAAAAAAATGTACTGTTTTTTTTTTGAAAAGTACTGTTTTATCCCCCTCAATGTACTTTTTTTCACTTTTCAAATATGGCAACCCTACAGTTGGCCAAAAATTAAATCAGCTTTATTAAAAATCTAATTATGAGGTTCCGTAACTATAAGTTCTAGGGGTTCTGAATTTTCAAGCGTTACACCTTAAAATATCGCTAGGCTTAAGTGAAGATAAAAGTGATGCAACTGAAGAACGGCATTGGTTTGTGATAGAACATTTTGTATATCTTTCTCCTGAAAGTAAAGCTAAAATATAGTTTCAGTATGATGAAGTCAATACCTATACGGCCCGAAATATAATGGAACTTTTTAGAGAGAGTAATGTCCAGAAATTCGGAAATAAATTGGATAGCGCGTTCGCCATATTTGCCAACAATCGCAAAACTTCGAGCGCTACAGCCACAAATTTTGAAATATCTTATGGAAAATGCTTTAAAAGGAGCCAACATTGCGAAACTGAAAACAGTTTGTATATTTTATAATCCGAAAAAATATATTTATTGTAACGCAAAAGTTACGAAACTTGTAAACTCTATGGTGACTTTTGGCCCACCCCGTATATTTTTAAGCATTGGATCACCTGCTGTTCAGCCAAGTCCACTTTATAAAGAGTTCATGCTGCAAACGAACATGGAATCAAGACTATTGGTCGAATGTGTTGTGAAACTCAATAGGTGTGCCTCTGTAAATGAGATAAGATTGATGTCGATTAAAAAAAAAACACGTTGACATGGTTGGATATAAAACGGCAGACGATCTTGCAAAAAAGAAATCTGCGTTAAATTTCTGTAATGAGTTTTCTTTATAGATCTGAAATGACGGAGGTAGTCAGTAATGTGTAGAGAGGCTCATATGGTAGCTAAAGAGCCCATTAGAAAACACTTAACATATTTGGCTTTAATCGGAGCATCGTTAGCTAGTTAACTTCATTAGTGACAGGTCATTACAACCTCTTGTCAAATAAAGATCGAGGTCAATATTTTCAGAATTTGCTGGAGAAGGCCGAGACGGAAGCGCATATTATGTGTGAGTATCCCGCACAGGTTAGCATCAGTCGTAGGACCAAAAGTGGGCAAGCATTAAGTGTGAATACTACAAGTGATCTTAGTCAGAGACAAATGTAAATTGAAAGACTTTATGATGAGGAGCATTGGCAACCACCAGAAGACAGACTAAAAGCACTAGAGGTTAAAATTTGTTGCAGCACAGAACTGAGCGCTGCCAATTAGAGGCCGGAATTCACTACAGAACGAAGGGTTTTGAGAAAGTACAAATGTTAGTAGCGGCCTGCTTCGGTGTTCCCTTCCACGCTTATATAGTTTATTAGCGAACGAGAATGCTACAAATGTATTAAGTTCAAGTAAAACTTAGAGATAAGTTAGAAGTATACTTATACTTTCTTCCCGTGACGAAGGCGCTGACTTCGAACAAATCTGTTAACAACAAAATTTTGCCGGTATAATAACATAAGAGAGAAAAACAGCTAATATACAAGCATCTTTATTTTAAAGATAGCTGCAAGGAGAAGAGTCTCTTTTTTCCTAGATGAAGTTAGAGATAGCCAAATTGGACTTTGACGAAAAAATACTTTTCACTACGGTACCTTATAAAGTAAGTAAGTCATATAAGTTACATAAGAAATAAGAACAAAAATTTATCAACAAAATGCACATCACAAAATGGCACCGAAAGTAGACTAGTGTAGCCTTTATCAGAAACTAATGTTTACTGACCAACAGCTGGGATAAGCAATCAATCAGGCTAACGTTTTAGGCTAAATCATACCTGATTTAAAAATGTTGATACTGTCATAAAAGTAGTGCAAGAAAGGACATGAATACGTTTTAAATAGTTTGGAATAGAAATTGCATTTAGATTCTAACCAAAGTTTTAAATTTTAAAAATTTGCTAAGACAGCGCTCTTATTTCTGAAAAAATCGTACAAATACTTCACGTATTTTAAAACTGTAAATCTACTTCAAGGAGAATTCACATCAAGTGGCAACTTCCCTACATCAATCACAAAAAGACCAGAAGAATGTCAAATCACAAAAACACAAAATGTTTGCTTTTAATTAAACTGCCTGTTTGTCTAAATGCGAACGAAATTTTCATTCTTACAAATATATTGAAAACAACAACAAAAACTAAAAATTTGTTTTTGTTTTCAACGTATTTGTACAAGTGAAAATTTCGCTTGGGTTTTCTTTCGACATCTTTAAACAGTGTAAAAGTGTTGTTTTTATAAGTTTACATGAAAATTTTTTAAACTAAATAAGTATTTTTAAATTATAACATCAATTTCTGCTAGTTTACATTAACTATGTATTTGTGTTTTCAAAACGTTCTTCACAATTTTCATAAATTAAAACCACTACACTCAGACAACAGAAAATCATATTCATTTCCAATCGAATAGTTCAGAACTTTCCATTTGTGATTATAAAATTTCTATTGAAAGAATCATAATTTATTAGTGACGACTACATATTTATATTCCGAAACGAAATTCTGTAGATATTACCGTAAAATACTACTATCACAACTAAACTATGCGATTGGCAACAATTGCGGTACTCACAACTGATACTGTTTTCTCTGTGTAGGACAGACACGACAAGCATTTTGAATTGTCTGAATTGAAAACATTAAAAAAATGTTCTTCATTATAATTCTAACTTGCATTTTACTTATTTATCAAAAAGTTTTTGCACAAATATTAGTATTTTTATAATTTTTTTTTCCACAAAATTTACAACTTTTATAAAATTGTTCAACCAACGCACATAAAATTAATTTATGTATAAGTATGTAAACGAACTTTGGCATTATGCCGTCAAAAGTAACACAAACAAAAAATAATCAGATGGCTGTGTAACATCACCTGATGTGAATTCGCCCTAATCTACTCTAAATGTATTTCAAATTTGAAAAACAAATATGACAAATTTAACAAAGTAAATAAGAGAAATGATCTAACTGTTTCTTTTGAAAAAGTAACCTTGTGGTTTTAGTGAAATTATTTGACTTTTAAAATGCATTAAACGTAGGCGGATGAAGATAAAAATTTTTAAAACAAATTTTTTCACAAATATAAGATTAATGTTAAAGAAAAAATACTAGAAAGGCCATATAATAACGTTTGAAGTACAAAAGTCAACATACACCCACAATTATTATAAATTAGAAAAATAAAGTTAAAAAAAGATATTTTCCATGAACATTTTAACAAACTTCCAATTGGAAGTGAACTCCGCTATTTGTTGAGATTTCATTACAACCCAAAATATATATTTTTTTAAAGCCCTAATGTAGCAAAAAAAAAAACATATTTTATTTGCATTTCAATAATATTTAATTTAGCATTTTTAAACTTAAACAAAATTAAAGTTAAAAAATATTATTTAAAATTCAAGAACTATGTATAAAGCATAACATATACAGTAGTGGTCAAAACATTTGGAACTGGGCTTGAATTAGTTATTTTCATTGATTTTTTTTTCTGTTCAAATTACAATAAGTTACTAAAATTTATTTTTTTTAATATCTTCATACGTTGTTTTTGTCAAACAAATAAAAAAAAAAGTTAATAACATTAAACTAAAACAACAACAAAATTAATGATATTGGGTGTATTCAATATTCAAGTGTTCAAAACATTTGCAACTCTCAGTACTCTCAGTCTTTACTAAGCAATTTATACTAGCAAATTTTAGGAATTAACGGTAATTGCAACCCTTTTTAATAATGTGAGATTCAGGCCGTTATATTTTGTAAAAAAATTTGGCTACAATTATTGCTCTTTAATAGTTATGACTAACTGTTGAAAGCGTTAAAATCGTCAGAATAATTTTTGTAAAAATGGCAGGAAACAAAAACAATTCTGATTTTAAATTAAAAGTATTAAATGATATTAGAAATGGACTTTCTCAAAAATAAATTTCTATAAAGTACTCCGTTCCAAAATCAATGATTTCGCGCATTGTTTATAATGGTAACATCTATACAACCCACAAAGGTGGTAGACCCCGTGTTAAAACTGTAAGAGAAGATCAGAAAATCAAGAATGTTTTTACAAAACATCCCAAAGCAGTTCATAGGGAAGCTAAAACTGCACTTTTAATAGATGCCAGTCATTCCACCATTAAAAGAAGGGCCCGAGAATATGGTCTTAGAAGTTACAGATGCACATTTTTGTGTTTGTGTCAGAAAAAAACCGAAAAGCTCGCCTTGATTTTGGACGTACCAATTTAAATTGGACTCAACAGCATTGGAAGAATTTGTTGTGGTCAGACGAGTCAAAATTCAACCTCCGAGGATCAGATGGAAGAGTCAATGTTAAACACAACTGCCACAGTGAAACGCGGTGGTGGAAACATTATTGTGTGGGGGTGTTTTTCAAGAAATGGGATTGGCCAAATTCATCGCATCACTAACACGATGACGGGCACAATCTATAGAGATCTTTTCTGTTCTGTTATGCTTCCGTATGCTTTATGGGAAATGCCACTATCATGGACCTTCCAGCACGACAACGACCCAAAACATACGGCAGGGACTGTAAAAGCTTGGCTGGAGGATAATAAAATAAATACCATGTTATGGCCGCCTCAAACTCTCGATCTCAACCCGATTGAGAACATGTGGATGATTGTAAAACGAAATATTGGCAATAAAGTATTCCGAAATAGTGATGAACTTTTCATCGAGTTAGAGAAGCAGTGGAATTAAATTTCTGACGATTATATTAAAAATCTCATTGCATCAATACTTAGGAGGTGTTTAGAAGTTATAAAAAATAATGGCTACACTACCAAATACTGAGCAATAAAATCATTTATTGTATTTTCTGTTAATTACTTAAAGAGTTGCAAATGTTTTGAACACCTGCATTTCGTATACATCGATTACACTGTGCATGAAATTGACACTTTTTTTTTCGTGACAAGCTGGGCACCTAGCGTTTTAACATAATTCGGGTACGCTGAATCCAGTGGTGCCCACGGTTTTTTAAGATTGGCTCTGGTTTTCGAGATATACCGTTATTTCGAAAATGGAGGAAGTTGCACAACATATGTTCGCGTAACTCAAAAACGCTTTAGCTTATTGAAAAAACTTAAAAAACCGAAATTCTGCAATAAAATTTCCTTTAAGAAAAGTAAAACCGCTTTCTAACATTCGCAGTCGTTTTAGAAACATAATTTTTTTTTTGAAAAAAAAAATTAATTTTTTTATCAAAATTTCAAAATTTTTATTTTTTAAAAATTCATAAAAAATTGAAAAATTCAGCTAGGCTTCTAATTTTTTGCAGACATATAAAAAACAAAGCTGCAAACAAAACAAGCTATAAACAATTAAAATATGTTTGCAACTTTTGATTTTATTCACAAAAGTCGACAAATTTTAATTAATCTAAGAATTTCATAAAACGCAACATTTGTATTGGGGCCCCTCTAAGGGATGGTGATAAAGGGAAAGTATAATTTAAGAAAATGTTAAGAACAAAAAACATTGGAGGTCGGTCATACATTTTATCCCCCTAGGAGTGAATCCTAGGCCTTAGAAACAAATGATGGGAATGAAAAATAAAGTTGCGCAGGTGCAAAATAAGCTATTTGTGATTAAAGTCTGTCTACAACTTTTGATTTTTTCAGAAAAGATGAAATTTTTGAATTTTTTATATAACCAAACTAAAAATTTTTTGTTGTTAAGTAGTTTTTATTTAGAAATTTATCCTTCTTCCTCCTGCAAATTCCAACAAATATCCCCTAATAGCGAATCAAGTTGTTTGCCGCTATACCAGTGTTCGAGCCTGGCTGTTACTTGGTGAAATCTCTCGCCATGTTCATCAGACTCGGCTGGTGATTGTTCATTAGATTTTTCGGCATGGCAATGCAAAAAATTTATTTTCAATGACATTTTAACGTTTAAGTTTTTAAATGCGGTTAGCATATTTTTGATTAAAATTCGCCAGTTTTCAGACCGATGATTTCCTAATACATTTTCTATTACTGATTTCACACAATTCCAGGCCAATAGCTCGATATCATTCAATGCAACCTCAAATTGATGGTCCTTCATAAGACGGCGAATGTCCGGTCCATTAAGAATTCCTGTAAAATAGAAACATTATGAAATGAAATATAAATCTAATTTAATAAAGTAGTTAGAGTTCATACCTTCTTTTACTTTCATGCCGCTTAATCGTGGAAAAATTCGGTGCAATTCGGTAAAAGCAACACCATCTGGGCTCAATGCTTTTATAAAATTTTTTACAATACCCAGTTTGATGTGGCGTGGAGGAAGCAAAATCTTTTCCATCGACACAAGTGGTAATTCAATAACATTGTTTCTATGCAATCTGCTTTCCTCACGTAAAGCCCAATCCCGTGTATTGTACTGGTCGCCATCGAAACGCGTATTCCATAAGCACATGAAGCACATATTTTTAGTATAGCCCAATTGCATGCCTCTTAAAAGAGCTACCACTTTTAAATCTGCGCATATTTTCCACTTGTGGTCTTCATATTTAATTAACTGTATTATTTTTTTCATTGATGCGTATGTCTCTTTAGTATTTGTGCTAAGTGCTATCGGAATAGGACTTTTTAAATTAGTGACATGTAGCAAAACTGCTTTTAAGCTACAATCCGCGGATGTCAGTACAATACGCAATAGAATTATTCTCAATAGATTTAAAAAAAGTCGTTAATCGTCTATGGCGATTGATAGCCCCGTATGTTTGTACACCTGGTGCTAAAATATTAGCTCGTTTTAACTCTTTTGCCAAGAGAATGCTCTGTCTTTGAGATAATTTTAGACGCCGTACCATTATATCCAGACGATCTTGCGTGATTTCATTGTGACTGCATGGAACCGTGATGCATGACGGTTGATACATTGAAGTAGCTGGGCTATCCGCTTCAACAGAATGAATTATTGAGGGAATATGTTCTGTTGGTATATGGCTACCCGGAACAGTAATTTCATCAGAATGTGGCAGCGGAAATCGAGCATATGCTGTTTCAGTATAAGACATATAAGTCATTTTTCTTCTGTTTATACCCGCTGTATAATTTATGCACGCATAACACTCATCTTCAACATGAACTATGGGATCTCTCCAAATCATTGGAACACCAAATGGCATGGCGTCTCCATTTTTTTTCCACTTATTTAAATGGTAAATGCAGTGTGTACACACTATTGATGGTGTCCAACTCTTACCATATATAACCCTTAAAGAAAAATATGATTCATACAAGGTACTTGTTTCAGTAGTGATTTTACGGCGACTTGGCATATTTTTATATTTCCCACACACATAACAAAAGTAATTAAACTTTTTACACGCCTCTATCTTAGATATTTCAATATAACTGTTTAGATACAAGACTGTCAGAGGCTTTAAAATTCACTAATCACTTTCGCAAGCACTTTCCATATGACAGTGAAGGGGTTGAGGAACTCTTATTTATACTGTAATTGTTTTAATCAAAGTACCAGTCGAGACCTTCATGACCATGTTTTGTAAAAAAAAACCCAGGACGAATAATATTTCTAACTTTTCCAGGTGTAGATTTTATTGTCAATTTACCGCAGGTACCCAATAATTTGAAATCACAGGTAATTGAAAAATACTATGTTATAATTTTTAATTCTAAGAACCATACAAAATACCGTTGTACTTCAGTTCCATTACCTGCTCACCTAACGAAATGCTGTATCATATGTAAGGCTGGTTGCATTACAATATTGGGTACCTGCAGTAAATTGACAATAAAATCTACATTTTTTAACCGATTTTTATGGCTTGCGGCTTTTTTTATTTTTAAGATAAGTAGTTCTCAGAAAAAAGTGCAAAATGTTGAATATTTGCTTTATATTTTTTTAAATTATATTTTTAAATTGAAAAATATTACGAATTTGGCACGAACAATTTTTTTTTCTCCATTAATTTTTAAATAATTCCAAAACGATAAGAGATAGAGGAAAACACATCTTCTGGTGTTTTACTTTTGAAAACCGAAACCTAATTTAGGAGAAAAAATTTGGCACGCCCATAAAAAAAAATACCGATCTGATGGAAAAAAACCGATTACGGATTTGAGTTCAGCGCATCAAAATCCACATAGACCACATAGTTTTAATTAACGGGAAGAAAAAAAATTATTTTTTGTCGAGCAGTGTTATTTATGGCTTGTTTTGTTTGCAGCTTTGTTTTTTATATGTCTGCAAAAAATTAGAAGCCTAGCTGAATTTTTCAATTTTTTATGAATTTTAAAAAAATAAAAATTTCGAAATTTTGATAAAAAAATTAATTTTTTTTTTAAAAAAAAAAATTATTTTTCTAAAACGACTGCGAATATTAGAAAGAAGTTTTACTTTTCTTAAAGGAAATTTTATTTCGGTTTTTTAATTTTTTTCAATAAGCTAAAGCGTTTTTGAGTTACGCGAACATATGTTGTGCAACCTCCTCCATTTTCGAAATAACGGTATATCTCGAAAACCAGAGCCAATCTTAAAAAACCGTGGGCACCACTGGATTCAGCGTACCCGAATTATGTGAAAACGCTAGGTGCCCGGCTTGTCTGTTTTTTCAACTAGCACAGTGTTATTATTAATTTTGTTGTTGTTTTAATTTAACGTTATTAATTTTTTTTATTTGTTTAACAAAAAACAATGTATGAAGATATTATAAAAAATGAATTTTAGTAACTAAGTGTTATTTGAACAAAATAAATCAAAGAAAATTACAAACGCAATCCCAGTTCCAAATGTTTTGACCAGTACTGTACATACATACACATCAGAACCCCTTTCATTTTTCAATAAAAAAAACAAAAAAAACTTTCGTAAATCTTAACCATAGTTAAAAATAGCAAACCAACTTGGTTTATTGTCTACATTACGCTCAGTCCGTCCATTCGTCTATCAATTCGTTCGTTGTTAATTCGTTGATTTTATAACATGAATTTTAATTTTAATTGTGATTGAATTACGGTAAAATATAATAATAATTTCAATTTGTAACAATATTTTCAATTAAAATTCTCTCAGCATTCTTTCATGTTGACTTTTGAAAACTTGCAGTATACCAGCATACCAAACAATTCCGTTAAATTAAATACGAGCATAAATGTATGTTCGAAGACACAGATGATGTTGAAGATACTCATACTTAAACATACAACAGATAAATTTATTTTAGTATTAGAGTGTTATAGATAGATACACACGTATTTTAAACATGATTGATTTCATACCGTAATAATAAGTATTTTCTTTTTATTTTATTTTTTTTTATATGCGTTTTAATAGCATTTATTATTATCTTTGCGGTTAGATCTTGTATGTTGTTTTAGTTTAATTTTATTGTTTTATAGCTGTCCTTCTCTGTGTGTATGTTTTATGAAATATTCATGATTAGATTCTAACACCTTCGGGCCACTTCCGTCATTATTTTTGTAATTGTAATTTGGTAATAGTTTTATCTAAACGCTGCGTTTTTATGTTCATTAATTAAACTAAAAAAGAAATGCTTAAGACTATTAAACAGCATTTTGATGTTCTTATTGTGGATAATTACAAGTCATTTAAAATGAAATTAGTTAAAATCAAACATCTTTTAAGTTGGCACTGTGGGAATGAACAAAACAAGATAATTAAAAAAATATATATAAAGTCTTAATTAGTAATTTTACTAAAAACAAAAGAGAAAGTTATAGTCTCGAAAGGCTGATCATAATACACCCCTAACCACAACATATAAATTGCTGGCGAGCCGACATTAATATTCCTTTAAATGTATTATCTTTGTATGTTAGTTCCCATGTCCACCTCTTTTTGTAAGCCCTTGCTGAGATTGTAAATTCGAGTGTATTTGTTGTTCCAGATTCATATTTGATCACGCTTGACAAATTTTTAATCGATTTGCCTTTAACTGCTGTTTTCGCTTTTTTTGAGCGTCATTTTATTTTTAAGTATGGTTTCTAGTATGACTATCGGTATTCCAACAGCTTATCGTTGCAATACTTTCTAAAAGTTAATTTATAATTGTTACATAACATATCTATGATAATTTTTATTTAAATACTTCCTTTTTATAATTCTTCTATTTTTGCCTTACGTTCTAATGGAGCATCAAACTGCGAGGCGGACAAAAAGATAGGAATTGAATAGGACTTAAGAACGGACATGGCTAATTCAGCTTTAAAAGCTATTCAAGTTTCAACACGATTGTATAGTTTTTGAAAAAATTATAACATTTTTATCGTTGAGAATATATGGTAGGATTTAAAGTCCAAGAATAAGTTTGTAGTATTAGTTGCTATCTCAGGACATATACAATAATATATACAGCTTTTCATGATTTCAAGACCTAGCCAAAATCAAAAATTATATTTTTGTCATATGTGGGAAGTAGGCGTGTCGTTGGTCCGATTTTTTTTTTAATTAAGTGCTTCTAAATGTGGTATTTTACAGTGGTATTCCAAATTTCTTCTATTTTTGTCACATCACTTTGTGACGGCCCGATATTAAGATGCCTAAATGATGGTACATTTTATTTTATTTAATTATTTTTCGTTTAGTTCCAATATAAGTATTGAAAACTTTAACATTAGAAATATAATTATGAATAAAACAAAAACGAGAAAATGAATTTTTATTGAGAGATGCCAACATGCCTTGCTGATTATGAATACAAAAAAAAACTCGTAAGTGTGCTTTATTCGGCCGTGCCAAAACTAATGAAATTGTACGTATGTACGTAGGTACAATGACTACATCGTAGCTTAGCCTAGATTTTATATTCAATATTATACGCAATTTAACTTTATTTTTTTCGACGCCATCTTTAATTTTGAACTTCTACATACTTAACGGTATTTTACTAGTATAGCCTTTTCATTTCATACCCATATTGATGGCGTTAGGAAAGAAATGTTCGCCATTTTGTTTTAGCGCTCTTTGATTTACGGCATTCTACTAGTCAAAACCTTTCTTTGAGAAGTTTAACGGGTACACTGAATTTGTTGTACTGTCTTTTTTAATGGATTGTAAATATTTTTTTATGTATTATATTTCTGCAGTCAAATATGTTCCTTTGTTACCCATGTTAACTCTTTCCGTTGTCTAGAAAGAAAAAAACCCGTACACCGAAACAGTTTTGCTACCTATATCTCAGGTAGTTTCAAAACGATTTGTGCTACATGTGGGGGCTTTTAAAAGTTGATTTCATTCAACACACAGACAGACGGACATTGCACATCGACCCTAGTCATAAACTAAAAAAAAAAAAAAAAAGAAATGCCAAATTTTTATACATCTATCTTTGACATCACAGGTGAAGGGTATAAAAATAATAAGCAAAATCGATCAAGCCGTGCTTAAGTTATGTTCTAATATGAATGTGGAAATTGTAAAGCAGTTTTTTTGCATTGGAGACACCATGCCCACAAAATTTATTTTTCGATATAAAACTTAATAACTACGAATACATAAAAAAAACAGAATCAACAAAATCAAAGTGAACGTTCTCAAGTTAAATTTATTAAAACGTAATTGCAGATTATATTTTAACTAATTTTACCAAGCAAAATAGTGTAACTGGCGAAAGTTTTTGGCAGGAACCGAACCTAAAACCCGGTCAACAACCGAATTTTATTTTAATATATAAATGCAAGGCATATTAATTCATCAGGTAATTGCAGTACGGAGAGAATTTTTTTGTTTATATTTTTTATATATGAAGTTTGACATTTGAAACTAATGAGAGAGGAGAGAAAATTGTTTTTATCTATAGACTTTGACAGCTGAAACTTAAAATAAGTGAAGAAAAAAATAATCAGCTGACGAAACAAGACTACCTGATGAATAAATGTGCCTTGATATACATAAATGTTTAAAATTTCTAGAGGTACTGTCATTACATGGTTTATATAGAGTAACTAGCTGACCCGGGAAACGTTATTTTGCCATATAAATTATTTCTAGGAAATATTTTTTACATTATAAAAAAATCGTAAACAATATGTGTTCTACGGTATGCAGATCTATTTTAGTTTCAAATTTCATCGAAATCGTTACGTTTTTTAGGTGAGGCCCAAATTGTCCCTTGGTGCGTGTCACCCAAAATATTTAGAAGTATAAAAAAAAATGTTGACCGATTTTTAAACGTTTATTTCTGCATGGGCTGGACTAAAAATTATGTACAATTTGAAGAAAAATACTAAAAACTACTAAAAAAAATTATCCTATTAATCATATCAGAGCCTTATTTATCATATTATGTAAAAATTTTAAGAAGATCGGTCCAGCAGTCTGGCCAACCTGTGGGGGCGTAAAAAAAGGCTTAGCGTTGAGGAGTATAAAAAATAGATGTTGACCGATTCTCAGACCTACCCGATATGCACTCAAAATTTCATGAAGATCGGTCGAGCCATTTGATCACAAAACACCACGACACGTGAATTCAATATATTAGATAAACAAATATAGTGTATTCATCTAGCAACGTGAGTTTAAGTCGATTTGTATAACTAAAAGTGGGGAACAAATTTTGTGTGCCTTTCCAGTACAAACCAGCACGAACACATATATAATACGCTCACTATCAATGGTGGTGTAGGATATAAAAATATACTTCTATGTATACAAGTTAGCATTTCTTTGAGCAGCAATAAACGAAAACTCACACATGTATGTATATTCAAATAAAAAATAAAAGTAGCTGCACATATATAACAGTAACATATTTTCTATAAAAGATTATGTTTTGTGGAAAGCATTTTAAAGAATACTCGGAATTGGTATAAAACAATTTATTTCACTTTTATAACAGTTAAATTTTTGTATAACAGTTTTCATATTAAAGGTGTCATAAATTATCTGCAGAAAGAAAAGTTCTTTTTAATAGTCCGAAAAAATATCTATAAAGAAAAATTTTTATAAAAAATATGTATAAATTATAACCCTATTAGAGGAATATACCAACAATAATATAATTATAGAAAATTTACCATAAATGTGCTATTTTAGCAACATTGGCTTTTATCTCATACATATATAAATAAAGAAATTTAAATAAGCTTGTTATTTAATAATAATAAAACACTACATTTAAGTAGAAAGAATTTTCTTAAAATCTTCTCTTCTTCTTAATAAATTGTTTAATTAAACAAAAGTATTTGTAAATTTTCCGACAAAATAAAAATTAAAAAAGCTATCAGTTTAAAGACAATTTTTAATAAAATATCTTTTTATACATACATAATTCTCTTTTAATTGACAGTTAAACTCGCAATAATTTTAAACAAATTTCGAAATTATGAAGAAAAAAAATTATATCGTGTTACTTGCATACAATTTGAAAGTTTATGAGTTACATACAGTTTCATTTTATTCTATGCAAGTACATACTTATAAACATGATAAAATTTAAAACAAAACAAAAAATGTTAATACAAATGATAACCAACAGTCATATGTTACATTCTCAACCACCCGTCACATTTTTTAAGAGAAATACTTGAAAATGTTAAAAATTATTAACACCAGAGTGACCAGATTTCAAAATATTTTAAAAATAAAACCTGGTTTGAAATGTAGCTAAAAATCTTTTCAAGTAAAGAAAAAATTATTGCTTTTTATTAAAAACTTTAGGTTAATGCTCATATTTTTATTCATATTTTAAATATAGCGTACATATACATATACACCGAAACATATCCTTTGAGCAGTTTACGAAACAAAAATTTTGTATCCCTAGAATTCTTCCGTAGTAAAATAATTTCAAAATTTAATTTGTTGACCTTTATCTTGTTTAGCAATTTAACATTTAAAAAATTGCTAATTTCAAAATGATTATAGTGTTTGCCACAAATATAAGTTTTTTTATGTTTTGTAACATTTTTCTATAACACACAATTTGGTTATATGTATAAATCTGTGGCTTGGAGCTAAAAGGGCCAATGTCACTTTTTTGCTCTTTTGAGTTAATCATTGCATTGGATTTGTTTTTTTGCTCTATTTCATTATGGTAAAACAGCTAAAGTCATACTTAACCCAGAACAGCTTCATAAATAAAATGCTGGCAAATGTCACTATGAAAGCATCTATAAAAGTTAAAGTTCAATTCAAATTTTTTCAAAAGTAAATATTTTGACATTGGCCCTTTTAGCTCCAAGCCACAAAAATACATATATTTAGCTTATAAATCCTAAAGCTTTCGCTTATATAAATAACACCATCATTTCGTTGTGAAATTACAAAATTAATTTTTTTTTTTATTTTTGTTTTATATATATTATTTATTTTTTAATTATTTTTATTTTAATTTTTTTTTTTTTTAATTTTTTTTTTAAATTTTTTTTTTAAATTTTATTTTCAAATTGTTTTTTAAATTTTTTTTTTTAACATACATACGTAAACTTATAATTTTACAATGGGATGTTTTATATATGTATTTATGTTTTTTATATATGTATGTACGTATTTCATATGAGATGAATGGTGATACAAACTACTGTTCTTGCATGACCACACGTTGTGAAGGGTATATAAGATTCGGCACGGCCGAATATAGCACTCTTACTTGTTTGTTTTAAAACTGTTGTTTTTAACAAACTTTATTTCTTTGATGTTAGGCAAAATGTACTAAGTCAGAAAAATGTAATTTTTGTCAAGACGAATTCGTTTATCAGGTATGGAAAAGTTGTTTTGTTAAGTTTAATTTAATAAAATTTTAAAAAAGGATATATAGTTGCGAAACCCATTATAATGCGTGCAAAAACAATAAATATAAATAAATTTAGAATATTTGATATTAAAAAAGTATACTTAAATTAATTGTTCAATAGTGAAACGAAATTCTCATTTTGCTTCTCTGAATAAATAAATTAAATGACAAAGTGTATGAATATGTCTTGATCCTTTGGTTTTAAAAACAAACCCGACATATTTACTAAAGTAGGAATTAAAACCTATATACCTAATACATAGTATACATATCCGTTTTGTGGTTTAAAAAGTATTTAAACTAAAAACCAAAAGAGAGCTGACGAGGAAATATTAACTTTAATTATTTTTTGAAATGCATTTTATACGGCTAGTGGGCGCAAAAACTTTTCAAAATATTCATTTATTTGTCTTAAACAAAAAGTTTGACAAATAAATTTAAAATTGAGAAAATAACAAATTTTTGAAAACTCTTCGGTAATTCAAATTTCAAAATGGTGTGAGCTACTTTATATATTTGTCGTTGTTTTACTTAGAATGTTGATTTTTCTTATTTGTTGAAATAAAAATTTATTAAATTTCATAAAATACAAGAGCCAAATAGATTTTTTTAAATGGTTTACGCAAAAGCTAAAGGTAATATTTAACGCTGCTATAAGAAGCTGCGACCTTAATAATTGTGGCCATGGTACAAGAAAACCAGGGGCCGAATTACGGCATTCGAACGTGATCGAAATTTGAAAATTCTTATTAGAATCTCTATACCTAAAGCACAGCAAACTCGATCGTTCGAGTAAAATTTCGTTCGATATCGAATGCCGTAATTCGGCCCCAGGTAAACTTGTCCCAGAAAAAAAAAACGAAAATACAAAAACAACAGGCTACTTGTTTTTGTACAAAGCACCACATATTAATATTTTTCTTTTAAGTATGTCAGAAATGGAAATTTAATGTTTTTTGTAGTATGACAATTTTTTATGAATATTTAAAGTGGTAAAAAATTATTTTTAAAAAAAATATTATTATTATTATTATTATTATTATTATTATTATTATTATTTATATTTATGAGCAAGACTTTAAAATATTTAAGTTACCTCCACATTACTCTTCCAGTTCTTATTATTATTTATTTATTTTTTATAATTTCTACTTTTCCTTAGCATATGCTTTTGCGTAAACACACTCACATAAGAATGTACATATATTTAATGCTTTTTATTTTAAATTATGCACAATATAAACCCCAATGGTCACACTGGTTAACACCCTTAAAGTTTAACAGTATATTTCTCAAAAGCTTAATACTCGCGCTATAAAATAGGAATTTTAACATTACAATGGAAATAAGTTTCTTTCACCTGGAATTTCGCCGCACATTTCTGTTTGATAACAGTAGCAATGAATGAATGGCATGCACATATTTACATTGAAATGGGGAAATAATATAAATTGTTGAAGTTTCTATTTATAAACGGGACATACCTTGACAACTACAACTTATTCAACTTATTAAGAATTTTATATGAAACCGGAAATATTTAATAAATTTGAAATTAATCTCAATTTCCTTTCCAAGAAAAAAAAATGTAGAAAGCATACAGTATTTCCGCGTATAGCTAATAGATTAAAAATCTAATCGTTTTCTATAATTGTCTATATAAGAAATGTAATTTATTTTTTCTTGACGCAACTTTGTTATTATTTCCAGTGATGGATACTGCGAATTTGTAGTTGCATTAAATAGGGGGAATACTTTTTTATTTTTCTATAGACTCTTAAAAGTTAATGATGTAGTGTGTATGTGTTGTATAACTTGTTTATACTATACATATGTATGTGTTTTTTTGTCCATATATTTTATCACATTAAATGTTGCATTAAAAACGAAATTAAAAAAAAAATTATTTAAAACTCACTCACTCTAGCACTCATCAACCAAATCATTATTTCTTAACATGAAATATTGCAATTAATTATGATGATGACGATTTTATTATCAAAAGAATTCTGTAAGAATATTATGATAATGAAAATGAAAAAAAATTGTAAAATTTTAAGACTTAAATTTTTTTATAGATTAATTCGTTTGAGGGTTAAAAGTTTTTTGATTTATATGGAATGGGAAGTAAGCGAAGATGAAGATGAAAATGACAGTTTCGTATACTGCACACAAAGATCTGTTCTCCTTCATATCGACCCCAGTGCGCGAAATTATCCCATGTTACGTTTTTTTTAGAAATCAACTTTTTTTAAGCAAATTGATTCTACATCCATTAATCCATCGGCTGATAAAATATTATAGTGATAACTGTTTCAGTTATGGAGATAACACTGTGTACATTTTATCGTATGTAGCAGTCTTATTAATGTTTTTATTTATTTAAAAGTAACAAAAACGCTCTCCTGTAAAATTTTGTTTTTGTAATATACGATAATTTCGCGTAAAGGGGTCGATATATTATACCTTGATTAAAGCTTGAGTTAACACAAACAATAGTATGTTAAACGATATAACAAATAAAAAACTTTACAATATTTTATAGACATGTAATCTTTACAACTATGCCTCTAACGTTTGCTAAACGTATTCTGGACAACCGTTTTGGTTGATTACACAGTAGCTCATTTTTCAACTTCATAATCTTGAACTAATTGAGACCCCCAAAATCTAAAAGCTTATGATGGTAGAAGAAAAACCCTACCTGGGTTTTGAATTATTAGCTACGGTTTTTTTACCTTGTGATAAAATCAAAAAAACAACAACATCCTACTCACATGTCGCAAATAAATCTGTTCCATGTAAACATCGTCCGATTGAATGATTGTTTGATGCAACATAACGGCATATTTCAAATGTGAAAAAATTTGCATTGCTTCGATTGCACGTTTGAATTTAATAAATTATAGAATTTAAATATTACGGCATACATTGCAGAAAGAAAAAGTTGATATGGAAAAGTGTTGAAAGCTGAACTTGTTTTGCTACGTTTGCGGTATTTATGTATGTGCCCAAACGTTCAACGAAACCGCAAAAAACAAATGTTACTGCTGAATTTAGAAATGGGTATCTCTTATATTATTCTGACCAGTTGGACTTACTCGATTGTTCGTGGACACCAGATGTAGTATGCAGACGTTTTTTTTTGTTACATATTCAACTGGATAAACAGAAAACCAAGCCCACTGCCTTATGGAACACCAGTAATATGGACGGTCCCAAAGGGACACGATGAAAACACATGCTACGGATGCATAAATTTTAAAAGTGAAATGAATCGAAAAAAAATGTCAAATGTAGTGTACATTCCTGGTCCTCATGCTTTTCTTCCGCAAGAACATTCTGAAGCCAACCCACCACCAAGACCATCGAGACCAGATAGAGCAACTGTATGGACTGTGCAAACGTTTGACAATGTGCTGGCTGATCTACCGTTCAAGCCCGAAGAAACAATCAGCAAGCCTAAGCTCGTAACACAATGCGAAATGAACTATGTTGTCGCCAAGTTAGGTTTGTCTGCATTTTCATACGAAAATTAAGCTAGAGAAACGGTCGGAAACACGTTCTCACATGATGAGACTAACTCCGAAAAGTTCAATATATATTCAAAAAGATTGGAAGTGTCCTTATTTTTCATTTCTTATGTTCAAAATCATCAATTTTTCTAGGTATCTATTTCAAAATATTTGAAGTGTCCTTATATTTTCCATCATCAACAATAAAAATCTTTGACGAAATTTTACATTTTTTTACAGTTTTGCTGTTTTGCTGTTGTTATTTTTTTGATTTTATCTCAAGGAAAAATTTTTAGACCTGAGTAAGAGCTAAAAATTTGCCGAAGAGAGACAAGCAATATTTCGAATAGTTCACGAGATATAGACTTAAGAATTAGTACATGTTTTTTGAAAATTGTACTAAAATCCAACCCCCAGTCGAAAATTTAAAAAATTAATTAAAAAAAAAACCTTAGCTAATAATTCAAAACCCAGCTAGGGTTTTTCTTCTACCATCATAAGCTTTCAGATTTTAGGGGTGTCAATTGGTTCAAGATTTTAGTGCTGCACTGTGTTATCAGTTAGCAATTATTAATCAAGGAAACACCAGATTAACTGAAAACGTAACTTCTATCTGCAAAGATATTGAGATGATCCAGAAAAAATCGATTTTTCAAGAACTATGGCAGACTTAAGCACCTGTAAATGATAGAAATTACTCCAGAGCTTAATAACAACAATTAACAACGTTTGTTTGCTAACAGCAACACATTCACTCATAAAATGGTAATGCATAAAAAACACCTGTTCTGACCTGAAGCCGGCTCGTACTTTTTTGAATAAGAACTTATTAATTTCAACCTAAAATTAAGGACATGCGATCTCGGCAGGATTGTTATGTGTAACATGCATCGAAAACCACAAACATCATCCTACATTAACGAAAAAAAAGCGAATTACGATTTGATCTAAAAAATTCTTCCTTTTGCTGTAGTATAAAAATCTCTTAAAGGCCAACATAACCCATGAAATTCCCTAAATTTAGCTTGATCTATTGCTAAACCGTGCTGTCATACCAGAGATGTCATACTTCAAAGAGATGGCATACATTACACTCTGACACAAAAGCTTTATGTTTTTTATATGTAATGCCCAACTACTTTTGTAGGTTTCGTTTTTGGCAATTAATAAGCACTTTCTTTGTCCCTACAGTAAGTAGCGTAATTATGACCTCGACTTACACACTGCTGAAATAATAGCAGTTCGCAAGGAAAAAACATACAAAACAAATTGCTAATAATATAGGTTTTTCCATTTCTTTTAGTGCTGAAAAAGTAAGTAGTACAGAAGCCATACCATTTTCAATTTGGTGTATAAATAATTTTTGCATTTCCATATACGCTATACGGTAAGCCAATAAAGAAGTCAGTACTGCTTACAAAATTAAAAAAAATGTTTTCCAGAATTTTTTACTTGTGCATTTTAACAAAGCTTTCTTTCCTCCGTTACCCCTACAATATTTGTTTAAAATTTTTGTAAACACAGCTGTGGGTTTGTAGCTCTGTAACTTTGTAAATCGTGTATATTTATTTATGTTTCGTTATTATGTTTGTCTTTTGACGTTGTTGTTGCAATTTTAACTAAAAACCATTTAACATTTTCCTTGTCATAACCAGTGCAAGCATTTACGTTGTCGTAATTTTCCAATGACTGCGGAATGTTTCTACACAAACTATAGTTTTCATTGTTAAGTGAATAGAAAATTTGTTTTTTAATTTGTTTGTAGATTGTTCATTATTAACTCATTGTTAAGCGCTGACGATATTTTAATAGAAAGGGAAATGCCACACAGGGTAAGAGCGGCACACACACAAAGAACACTTTCATATAAAAGTTATAGAAAAATAATAACTTTTGAAGATTGACGAAAACAAAACAGAGACTGTTTAATTATAATTAAATAAAAAATATTTAATATTGCAGTAATTATGATTAAAATAATTGCTAATGATATTAGCTGTTATTCGAATAGCCTTAAAAATGTTATTAAAGTGGAGAATTTAACAAAAAAACCTACAAAGCAAATTAGTAAAGAAATAAATTATTTTTGAATAGAAAAAACAAATTATACAAATTTTTTATAAAAACCAAAAAATATAAAAAACATTAGCAAGAGTTTAATTTAAGGAGAAAACTAATCGAAACTGTTCTAAAAACCAAAAAAAAATATTTTTGTTAAAATACAGTCAAATCCCGATAATTCGTACCCCGATAAATCGTAATTCCCGATAATTCGTAATAAACTGTCGGTCCCTTGAAAAAATCTCGTTGAATCGTAAAATGTCTATTAATTTTGGTCCCTTCGCTAATTCGTAATTTTTTTTTTTTTTTCAAATAAAATCTTCTTTACCTCTTATAAATCGTACTTGTTTGCTAACTACCACTTATATTTCGTAATAAAAACACGAAAGTGATGACGACGACAATGATGGCAACAACGAAATTCCCTTAATGACGAATAAAAATGCTAAATTGGCAATTAATAAATTAGGATTTTATGTCTCAAATCATAATGTGGACAAAGGAATTTTTAATTCCTTAATAAAAATAGAAAATACCTTGGACAACCTCCGTGAGAAAAGTCTGAAACAAGTGCAAATCACTCATTTTTTTTAAAATTAATTTTAGATAATGTAAATATGTACGTTATGTATTTTAAGTTAAGAAAATGAATTTGTCAGTTTTATTTTTATTTTATTGCTTTTTGTTTGCTCTTAATACAGTCAAACTTCCATAACTCGAACTTCTCTAACTCGAATTTTCTCTAACTCGAACTAATTTGGTTGGCAGTAGCGTTAAAAGAAAAAATCACATACAATTTTCCTTCCGTAACTCGAACTTCCATAAGTCGAAGTTCTCCATAACTCGAACAAAAAACATACACATGAACTCTATAACTCGAAGAATTTTGCTTGTTTCGTTTGTTTCTTGAGCTGGTTTGTCTATTCTACGTGCTATTTTTATTTATTTTTTTCGGGGAATTACAAATTTTTTCCTTTTTGGTTGCGTGAGTATCAGTTCTATGAATAATTAATTTTTTTTTTTAATGATTATGGCAACTAAACGTGTTTTAAAAATGCTTATCAATTGAAACAAGTAAGAGCACTATATTCGGCTGTGCCGAATCTTTTATACCCACCACCAATTTTGTGTACATTTAAAGCACAATAATTATTATTTTGTTAATCGCTTCGAATAATCTCCTTATAATTAAATATACATCACTTTCTTTGTAGAGGGTGGTTAAATTTTAAATTCAAAACAGAGGCCGAATTACGGCACTTGACCGTGATCGAAATTTGAAAACTCTTATTAGAATCTCTATACCTAAAGCACAGCGAACTCGATCGTTCGAGTAAAATTTCGATCGATATCGAATGCCGTAATTCGGCCCCAGGTCTGTATAAAATGTTAAAACATCTATGAATGCCTTCTTAATTCGTTAAATGAGAAGCATTCCTGTTTTTCACGATAGTGTGGCAAAAAAACAGTCAACTTCGACTCATCATCGTGCCAAACAATTGAGCATCAGCAATGTTATTGAAAATTTGGACTATCGGATCGAGGTGTGCCGTTGAGGTCGCGGGGGTCATTTGGCCGATATTTTGTTCCACACATAATTGAACCATACAAACATTATCATTAAAAAAGAAATGATAATAATTTCCTAAATAATTTGTGTTTTATTCAAAATCAACATCGGCCCTTAAAATTTAACTACCCTTTATAACTTCGATATGCTGGTAAAATGTTTTCGTAAATTAAGTGTTTCAGTGAAAATGGGCGTTAAAGTAAGCGTGTTTATAAAATTCCTGCTAATAAATACAACTTAGATATTTCAATATAGTCCGTAATTCTTCCAAAATATTTATTCATTGAGAAATTATATGAATTTGAGATAAGGCATTGTATAGGATGTGGGCGTAAGAGTGGGCGTGTCACCTAAATTTTCTGGCATAACAACAACATTGACTAGAAGGATTTCCGTAGCAAATTTTATCATCATACCTCTAATTTTGTCGGTTTTATAAATTTAAATTTCATTAACAGTAGATAACGTGAAAAGTGGGCGTTATAGTAGGTGTGTCGAAGTTATTTATGCTAATAAATACAACTTATAAATTTCAATAAAGTCCTTTATTATTCGATTTATAGAGAAATTATAAGAATTTGAGAGCAAACGTTGTATGGGAGGTTGGCGTGTCACATTTATTTTCCGCCAGAAGAAAGCTTTTGACCAAAAAGCAATTCCTGCAAAATTTCAGAATCGTAGATCTAATTTTGCCACTCTTATTAGGTTTAAAATTTTCAACATACTGAAAAATACACTGCGCGGTATAAATTTTCGTACATTTTGATCTCTAACTCCCTTCCTAATGCATGCATTTAGGCAATTTTTGGGTAGATATATTGTTTTTGCTCAGGTAGTTTATATTTGGAGTTTCATGACTCCTACGTAGATGCTGGTGGACACAACTCCATTTTATTCGATGTTGGAAGGTCACGGTTCTTTCGACCTACTCTTGCATTACGAGCTATAACTTTCTTCCTTATATTTCGATTTAGCCAATTTTCTATTCCAAACAAACCTTGTGTATAAGACATATTCTGGCAAAATTTGAGCCCACTAGCTTTTTCGATAGGACCCCTATCGTGCTTTTAACAGACGGACAGACGGACGGACATAGCTAGATCGTCATCAAATAAAACCCCGATTAAGAATATATATATACCATTTTTTTGGTTGCGGGTACAAAAACTAAAATACTTAAAAAAAAACACTTTACAAAAAAATTTGTTTAGCTCTTTTACTAAAATTTTGCAAAAAATATTTGACCTTGTGTCACAAAAATTGGTCTGGTGATCACGGTCGGATCGTCCCGGATATACAATGTGGTATAGGGGTATAGAGGAGAGTTTTATCTACTAAATGGTGCTAATTTCTTTTTGTTATCTTATGTTTTCTAGAAGTTATGGTGTATTAAAAAAAGGAATTTAGGAAAATTTGGACCTAAAGATAAAAAAAAAATTATTTCTAAACATTATAAACTATTTATTTTCATGTACTAATGGCTAACAAATTTTAAAATTATACAAAACTTATTTCGTTTGAAAATCTTCAAAAAGTAAAATGTTATAGAACTTTAAAAATCAAAATCTTACTAATAAGTTTCCCGTTTTAGCAAAATGCTGAGCATGTCTATTTTGAATCACCCTGTGGCCCTTAAAATTTAACCACCCTTTACAAAAAAATAGATAGATAAAAAAAAAATTAAGTTAAAATATGTATTTTAAATATTCAAATACTTATTTTAAATCTACTGATGCACATTTTTTTTTAATATTTTTAAATCTTAAACCTCATAAGACTGTGTGTACAACTATATGTAAAGTTGGGCACAAATCATTACTCTAGTTAATTTTTGTCAACAAACTTCGGTCATTTTCGTTTTCACAAACCCCTATAAAATTCCTTTGTAGTTTGTGCAAAAAAATGTTACTAGAGTCATCTAGTGTTCTACGTGATGTTTAGCAAAGACATCATCCTCAGTGTTTGCAAAATGTAGTGGCGCCTTCAACAGATGTTGCCATCTGCAATGAATAAGTGCTAATGAATATGACTAATATATTTTTAAAAAAATTTAAAAAAAAGTGGGCGTGGCACATTTATTTTCCGTTATAACGAAGACTTTGACCAAAAATCCATGTTTGCAAAATTTCAGAACCGTACATATAGTTTTGTCAGTTTTATTACGTTTTAAATTTCAAATATACACTGAGCGGTATAAATTTTCGTACATTTTGACCTATAACTCCTTTTCTAATGCATAGATTTAAGCAATTTTTGGGGAGAAATATTCTTTTGACTCGAGAAATATATATCCGAAGTTTCATGACTCTACGTTTATCCGTTTGGACACAATTCCATTTTATTCGATGTTAGAAGGACACGGTTTTTTCGACCTACTCCTGCTTTTCGAGCTATAACTCTCTTCCTAATATTCCGATTTAGCCCATTTTCAATACCAAACAAACCTTGTCTATAAGAAAGATTCTGGCAAAATTTGAGCCCCCTAGCTTTTTCGGTGCGACCTCTATCGTGCTTTCAACAGACGGACAGACGGACAGACGGACGGACATAGCTAGATCGTCATCAAATCAAACCCTGATTCAGAATATATATACTTTATGGGGTCTAAAAAGGATATTTCGATGTGTTACAAACGGAATGACAAAATGAATATACCCCCACCATTTTTTTGGTGGCGGGTATAAAAATATATATAAACTTATAAAAAGACGTCGAAGATGGATTAAACAAAAAAAGGAAGCGGCTGATAAATATGGTATCCCGGCAAGCACAGTCTCAACAATTTTCAAAAATAAGGAAACAATTATCAAATCATTTCAATCTGGATTTCGTTTATGTAGTAAAAGAGTTAGGACCCCAAAATTCAAAAAAGTCGACAAAGCAGTCCTCGATTGGTTTTTAGCAACGAGAAGCTAAAACATGCATGAGAAACTACTCAAAACCAACAGGAAATCTTCATCATTTCTTGTTATTTCCGAACATTAAAAAATTATTTACAGACAAATGACGCAACAACTGATGAGCACTACAAAGCTTTGAGCACATTAGAGTTATTTTTTACTGAAAATAGCAAAAAAAAAAAAGTAAAATGTCAGTCGCTTATTTCAGAATATTTTACTTAACTGTAATTTTTTAATTACATATATGAGTACATATGCTTGTTCTTTTATATTCCTAAGTATGTAGTTTTCCATTCCATAATAAAAAACCTTTTATTCTATTTTAACAAAAAATTCTGTTACTCGAAGTCTCCGTAAGTCGAAGTTTTTTTTGGGATAATGGTGATTCGAGTTATGGAAGTTCGACTGTATTGCACGTATTTTATGCTAAGTAAATGAATTTGCTATTTTACTTTGTGTATTAATTTTATGTATTTTGTATTTTATTTTTAACAATTGTTTTTTATGTTTCTTTTTATCGTTTTAGTAAATAAATTGAAAAACCTCGTTAATTCGTATTTATTTTATTTTAATCCCGCTAAATCGAAAACCCCTATAATTCGCAAAAAAAATGGCCGGTCCCTTGCGATTACGAATTATCGGGATTTGACTGTATTAGCAAAAGTAGTAGTACATCTTGTTTAAACATGTTTTATATACAGTAGGTGTATATTATTAATAGTTTTCTTTATCAATCGTATTTCTCTTTCGATTTATTACATTAAGCATAACCAAAAAAAAAAGTTTAAAAGCAAAACGTTAGCGAAAGAAAAAATTATATATTATTAAAGAGAAATAAAAAAAAACTATCACATGCACTCATGACTTTATGAAGTGGGCGGTGTTGCGCTATAGCTATTGTTGCTGCCACTAACGCTACTTATTTTCATAGAAATTCTATTATTTTCTTAACATAAACTTTTTGTTCCACCGAAGCAGCATTACAGTTACTAGAGAGAATACAAAAATAAAATAAAAACAGCAACAAAAAATAATTATGAAATTTTTCATGGTACATGAAAGCAAAAAATTATCTGGCAAAATAGTGAAAGTTTTTTTTTTCTTCTTCTTCATTTACTAACTCTACTTAAAAGAAAACTCTATAATATAACAATTATTTATCAAGAAAAAACAATAGAATTTCAGAAAAAAAACACAATCAGAACCATGTTAAACAGTTGAAAATTAATATTTATTTTTCCTTTTTTTACAGGTAAGATATACATAAATTGCAAGGAATTTTTAACTAGAAGAAAAAAAAATTGAAAAAAATTTATGTTTTGAAAACAACCATAAATTACCACCTTTTCAATGAGGAAGAAACTAAATTTGATTAAAAAAAAGGTTTTGAAGGTGGATGAGATGCTGACCGGAAAAGAACAAACTATTGTATGTAAAAATATTTTCAAAAAATAAATACTGGCAATACAAAACACAAAACACTTTAGCTTTTAAGAGTTGAAACCAAAAAACTGTTGAACTTTTGCTGCAGCAAACCAGGAACAAGGAAGTTGTCGTAGAAAAAATTTTAAGATGCAAAATTAGATTTATTATAAAGCATATAAAAAAACATCTTAAGGCAACAGTAAAGGGCAATAAATACAGAATAGAAAAATTTTATATTAAATTTCTAAAAAAAAAAAGTATTGAGAGTTTTTGTTTTAATTCTAAATTTTTTTAATGATCTATTGAAAATATTCATCAGGGAGAAAAATTAGCCAAATAACAGTTTGAAAATCTATATTTATTCGAATATTTTTAAAAAATAAAAACTAATCATAATTCTGTAAAACATGTAAGGATTTTTTAAATATTTTATGAAAATGCCGAATTATTTTAATATTACAAATCATTTAAGTATTTTAATAGGCTAGTCGATTTTTCGTTACACAGTTTACGCTCATATTATACAACCGATTTTATTGAAATATACCATTTGAAAGGAATAGTCTTGCAGATGTTCACACGCTTAATTTTATTGAAATTAATTTATTAGTGTATTAGGAGTCTTAAGCATTTAAAGTTGCTACTAACTCATGCCAAAACATACATATGTGTGAAACAAAACAAAAAAGAAACATGTTGAATCAACATTGTTGTTACCAAGAATGATAGAAAAATTAAGCCATGCGCATGATTTTCCGTTAGATGACATATTTGGCCAGTAAGGGTTGCCATTTAACAAATTTGTTAAATTGAAACTCTACTAAAGAGACAACAAATCAAATAAATTTAGCGCAAAATCATTACTAAGTATACATAACTATTTGTTTTTCTTTTATTAATTACATATTTATTAATACCAAAGAGCTTTATGTGTTAAGAAAACATAAATCATTCTATGTATTCCGTTTGTATTGTGTGAAACCTGGTAATAAAAATAACATTCGCTCTTTAAAGTTATTAGAAAATAGGAACACATGTTGCATTAAATTTGAGTAATGACAGCTTATTTTATATGTGAAATTTAAAATTTTTAGCATAAATTACATGTTATATCGAGAGCTTGTAACCCTGTCATTAAAATCAATGGCAGTTTGAAATTATAATCGAATAGAAACATAGCTTGAGTGACGTCATTGGCACGACATGCGCAAAAAAATTTCAGTTTTGTGCGCAGGAAGTCGTAATCTTTATTCTATCATTTTTGCTTGATACGTACAAATTGTTTTTGCAACAAGTGTTTTTCGTCTATGATATAACAAACAAAAGAAAAAGAGTATAGTTACATATAAAAATTGATTACAGTCGAAAGAGTCGTTCAGCCACATAAGCTTGTGGAATTGCTTGAGCTTGACACTGTTTTGCGTTTACTACGTTCGGATAGTTTTGATTTTCTTTCCGCATTTTTTTCTTTTGGCCGTACACTGTACACGCACAGAAAAACCACAGTCACAACATGATCACGACAGTCATTTTATATTCGCTATAACAATATTTGGTTGTCGAAAACAAGTAATACTTATTTTTTTGTTGTTTCATCCAATATTTTGTCACTATAATTAAGTGTTTGTTTCAATATGATCATTTAATGTTTGCTTTTTGTGAAAATTCCAAAATGTTTGGCATTTAAAAATAGTATCGTTTGAAAAAATTATTACGACAAAAATAACATCATATTCAAAAGCATTAAAATTACAAATAATCATTAAATAATAGGTCAGACAACAGTATGATTGCAAAGCAATCAAGCTATGATTTTTTCTAATAATTTGATTTCAACTGTTCTACTTATTCTTGAAAAAATTTGTATTAGTATTGTAAAAGTTTAAGATGCCAAAATAAATATACAAAAAAATTTTAAAAAATTTGAGAAACTAGAAAATAAGCAAAAAAATTTAAAAAAAAATATTCTTATATATATAAATTGCAATTAAAAAGGTTTGTACAATCAATATATCGTCGGCTTAATATGTAAACCTGCTATGTCAAACAAATACCCAACACGTGGCATATCAAAAGCTTGAAGAAACAGGAGAGAAAAAACCTTAAGCAAAGTAAAACACATGATTTTCAATGTTGTACTTATATGAAAGCACCACCTTGAAATCAAATTATGTAGATGTTTTAACGGCGAATAATTAATGATTAAATACAGTTTTTGTTGCTCTATTTATTAAGTTTTGATGTTCTTTCAGATGGTATAAATAGATTTATATGTTAATATTTACAAGGCATATTAATTCACCAGGTAATTGCAGTTCAAAGCGAATTTTTTTGGTTATATTTGGCTAATATGCAAAAGGGCGTAACAACAAAAAAATTCAAAATCGAGTTTTTGATTGATTATAATGCACCAAACTAAATTACATGTCTCTCCAGAATTTTGAACTTATACGTCAAGAAAAAATGATTTTACAAACGAAATTCAAAAGGCCGTAACAACAAGTGTATAAATTTCAAAAACAAAAAGGCGTAACAACACACGTGAATAAAAAAACTGACTCTTTGTATTTTTGAATAACTAAGTTGCCTACGATTTTTTTGTCAATTTGTGTTTGTAATTTTTTCGTTTAATGTTAACGGTAATAATTTGAGTGAGTGGTATTGTGAAAAAAATAAATAAATATTAAAATATTTGTAAAAAAAAAGTAAAATGGAAAATAATAATAATGAAACTGAACATAGTGCCAAAAAACAAATAAAAGACTGGAAAATAAAAGAAAACGGATGAATGGCAAAGCATACGAAGGATTTTCCATGGGAAAAGTATGTGAAAGAAATCCAAGAGATTTAAAAGTGGGATGTTCATCAACTTATTGTGATAAAAGTAAAGTTCGGCATTGCAACCTTTTTTCAGAAGACATGCGCAAGGAAATATTTGATCGGTTTTGGAAGATGTCATGGGAACAAAAAAAAAGTGTATGCAAGTAATCTTATTGAACGCATCAATAGAAAACGTATTTACGTAGAAAACTCACGGCGATCTGTTACTAAATTATATTATTTAATAAATAATGCTGTTCGTGTTCAGGTATGTCAGCAAATGTTTCTGTCAACGCTGGGTATAAGCGAAAAAATGCTTAGACTTTGGGTAGATTCCACTGACTTGCATGGTACCCAAATGTGTCCAGAAGAAGAAAATACTTTAAGATCTGTGGCTAAAAGAGTTACAAAACAAGGAAAACAGTACGAGGAACGTCTAAACTTTTTCAAAAAATGGTTAGAGGATGTTCCAAAGCTGGAGTCACACTATCGACGTAAATTTACCACTAAATTGTATTTGCAGTCGGATTTTAAAACATACACACAAATATATCAATTTTATTCTAAAGACTGCGAGTCTCATAAAGAAAACGGAATTGCTCCCATATCTTTTACTATGTTCATGTCAGAACTAAAAAAACAAAATGTTTCTATATTCAAGCCAAGAAATGATATGTGTGACATTTGTTTATCATATGCTGCAAAAAACGTATCCCAGGCACAGTATGACAGCCATAGACAAGAAATTGAGAATATGAGAGAAGAGAAAATAAATGACATTGAAAATGCTAAGTCTGGATTAAGTTCATTGCTGTGCATTGATATGCAAGCTGTGAAACTCCTTCCACAATCAAATGCAAATGCATCATACTATAAAATGAAATTGCAAATACACAATTTCACCATTTATAATGTCATTACGCATGACTCTGACAACTATGTCTGGGATGAAACCGAAGGGAATTTGGTTGCATCTACATTTGCCACTTGTATAATAAAACATTTAAGAAATCTAATACTTACTTCGCCAAATATTCATCATATTGTTATATACTCTGATGGGTGTTTTTATCAGAATAAAAATGTGGTGTTGTCCAATGCTCTAATTTCCTTCTGTGTTGAAAAAAACGTAACAATTGAGCACAAATATTTGATAGTTGGGCATACTCAAATGGAGTGTGATTCCACACATTCTCTTATTCAACGTAAAATAAATAATAAGCTCATTAATTTACCTTCGCAATTTGTCGATCTTATAAAAGACTCACGAAGAAATCCATATCCGTTAAAAGTACATCATTTAGATCATACATGCTTTCTTGATTACGACTCGCTTCCAAAGAGATACCTATCTATTCGACCAGGTAAAGAATAACTATTTGATGCTCTACATATTCATTAAAAATTTTACTAATTTAAATTCATTTATAGGTAAAAAAGGAGATCCCACGGTAAACATGATTCGCGCCTTGGCATACGACAACACTGGAATCATTTATTTTAAAACAAATATTGCAGATGAATATGCGATTCTTCCACAACGAACAGCAAAAAAATTCACTGATAAAGAACCTTGTCGATTACATACTCAAAGATTAAAAATTTCAAAGAAGAAATGGGAACATCTTCAAGACCTCAAATCTATACTTCCTACAGATTGTCATTACTTTTATGACAACATTCCATTTATAAATTAAATATAAATTTATTTTACATTCTATACTGAAGTATTTTTCTTTTTCTAAAATAAATTATTACATACATATTTAATGAATTTAACATTTTTTTAGTTTTTTATCATTTGAAATATTAAATTAATAGATATTTTAAAATATTTATGTACTGTGTAAATACAATGAATTTTAATAAATTTTGTTTTTAATAATAATAATAAATAATAAACTTACTACAAAACATGTTTATTACTTAATAAAGTGGGAAGAATACTTATATTCTAAAAACAAAATCACCATTTCTCATGTTTAATGTTGTTACGTCTTTTTGTTTCAGAAAATCGAATGCCAAAAAGGCGTAACAACCATAACTTAAAAAATATTAACAAAAAATAAAAAAAATCTTAAGAAATAAGTCTGTAGTCGTGTTATAAGCAAGACAATAAAATATGTCTTTTAAATCTAAAATATCTTTAATTCTACAACGTTTTTTGCTTCTCCTATAAAAAAATAAAATGTGTTGTTACGTCCTTTTGCATATTAGGTGACGATATGAAGTTTGACATTTAAAATAAATGAGAGATGAGAGAGAATTGTTTTTTATGTATGGGCTTTGACAGCTGAAATTTAAAACACGTGAAGAAAAAAATAATCAGCTGCCGAAACAAGACTACCTGATGAATAAATGTGCCTTGATGTTAATATAAGAAATACATAAAATTTAAGTGCAGCTATAATATAGCACCGTTCTGTATATTTAATTAAATATTTTTAATTTAGTTTTCGTTTTTCTTTTTATACCCGCCACCAAAAAATATGGTGGGGGTGTGTTCATTTTGTCATTCCGTTTGTAACACATCGAAATATCTATTTTAGACCCCATAAAGTAAATATATTCTGAATCGGGGTTTGAATTTATGACGATCTAGCTATGTCCATCCGTCTGTCCGTCTGTTGAAAGCACGATAGAGGTCGGACCGAAAAAGCTAGGAGTGTAAAATTTTGCCAGAATATTTCTCATACACAAGGTTTGTTTGAAAGAGAGAAATAGCTCGTAATGCAAGAGTTGGTAAAAAAACGTGTCCTTCCAACAACGAATAAAATGTAGTTGTGTCCAAACGCATTGACGTAGAGTCATGAAATTTTGAATGTATATTTCCTGAGTAAAAAAAAATTGTTTCCTCAAAAATTGCCAAAATCTATAAATTAGGAAAAGAGCTATAGATCAATCAGTGTACTTTTCGGTATATTCCAAATTTAAAACGTAATAAAACTGGCAAAATTAGATGTATGGTTCTGAAATTTAGCAACCATTGCTTTTTGGTCAAAGGCTTTCTACTAATGGAAAATAAATGTTACACGCCCACTTTTACGCCCAACTACCATATAACGCTTTATCTCAAATTCATATAATTTCTCTATGAATAAAGATTTTGGAATAATGAAGGACTATATTGTAATATCTAAGTTGTATTTATTAGCAGAAACTTTATTGACACGACTACTTTAACGTCGACTTTCATGGAAAGTTTAAAATTACGAAAACATTTTACTAGCATATCGAAGTTATACAAAGAAAGTGATACATATTTTAGTATAAAGAGATTATTCCATAGCGATTACTGTTAATAACAAAATAATAAGTTCTGTGCTATAAAACTACATCAAATTGGTGGTGGGTATAAAAGATTCGGCACAGCCGAATATAGTGCTCTTCCTTGTTTTTTTTTTCAAATAAATATAATAAGAGACTTTGTTTCATAACAGAGCTACGTGTGTGGTGCTAATTACGTGTCAGTTTACCCATTCCGATAGTGAACTTGATTCGTTAAATATGATCTTCTAAAATAAGTTAAAAAAAGTCTGGGTCCTTTAGACGAAAATTGTTTTTTTTCCGTAGCAGCAGTTTTGCTAACTCATTTTAAATAATTAATTTAACTCCGCGAATTACTCTCACATACATAAACAAAATTAGTAGTGATATTTTAAGCGAATAATAATATAGAAATAAACGGTCCCTTAAGAAAAAAAGATTTGAGAAAAACTAAATAATTTTTTATATCTAACGTCAAACAATTTCTCCTCAAATCCTAAGTTCTGACTCTATTCAAAATAAACTTCAGCAATTAATCTGGCAGTATCCAACAATAGAGGCCGCGCATAGAGAAAGGGACCTAAGGGTAAAAACAGGTTTTGTTCAGGAGAGCCATTTTAAAGATTAAATAATTTTTCTATTTTTTTAAAATGGTTCATAAGGAAAAAAATAAATTTTTTGTAGTTTCGTAAGTTATTTTGTTAATTTAGTAGGGGAAAAAAATTAAAATAAATTTTACCGTTAGTTCCCTTTCTATTTGCGCTTAGAATCGTCGACTTCACTTTTATAAAACGCGCATATCTTGGGGAGGGAAAACTTTTGGGACATGGGATCGATCGGTCTCATTCGATGCTCAGATGTTGTCCACATCAAAAAAAAAAAAAGTGAAAATTGTTTTTTTACCCTTAGCTCACTTTCTCTATGCGCTACCACATATATTGACATATTTTTTTATTTTCCTTTCCATAGTCGATACATCGCAATTAATTGACCTTTACGATGTCTATAGCCAACTAGGAACTGTTTACCACTAGGTGATGCTACTATTATAGTATATACTGAGTCCTAACAAGTATAATAATAATTAAATTTTAGGTATTGTTTTTTAATAAAAATAATTTTCAATGTAACGAAATCATGTAACTTACACCAATAATACAAAGTAAATATTTTTTTTCGACTAGTTCCACTTGACCGATATTTATTAAACTTTGCAAACACATTGAGCTTCTTTGGTTAAATTTATTGATTTTATAATTGGCTTAACCACGCCCATACAAAAATTAATAATATTTTAAAATGACTTTTACTCAGCCGATTATTATAAAGCTTTGCACACACATTGAGTTTACGTGAAAATTGATTATAATAAGAAAAGTGGGTAATGCAACGCAAAATTATAGATTAGGCTTTTCTAATAAAAAAAAAGTTAGAAATACTAAAAAACTTGTCTAAAAAAATTATAATAAATTTTTATTTTCAAATTCCGGTGCAATTTTATTATGTTTATTTCTATCCCATTGAGCATAGATTTCTAGTTGTTTTACTGGCAAAAATTTAAAATTTATTTCATTATTAATAATATTACGATATTGTGCTCAATTTAATGAACTAGTTTCAAACTAGTAGCATGGCCAACAACACACCATCCATTCCTTAGTATCTTTGCCACACCACCAACACCAACATAATTATTATCTCTATGTAAGACCATTCATTACTCTTTATAAAGTTACAAGTCTGTGGTCGTGCATCGCATTATGAAAAATCTTCTTGTTTTAAAGCAAAAAAAAAAAAAAAAAAGAACATAAGTAAACTAGCAGTAAATTCAAAAGTAACCTCAAAATGCGTGCTGTCATAATAGAAATGTAGTAAAGCACTAAAAAAAATAAGCAGATAATGTTGCACGCCACTCTGTGTAAAAAAAAAATTAGAAAAGCAAAGAAGGAAACAAATGCGGCCACATAGAGAAGTCGAAAGAAAATTAACAGCCAACACAAATATTTTCACGAGACATGATTTGATAATATTTCTCTTCAAACATACAAGAAATACAAAGTTTTTTATAAATATTTTTGTTGCTCTATGGGTTAACAACTTTTTCATACAAAAGGTGATATAAAACTACTGGTACTATAACAACAACAGGCACCTAAAGTGTGCAACAACTTGAGTGACACATAATTGGCAAGATTATTAGACCAACATTTCAAATGTAACACACGTTATATGACTTTTTTTTAATGGTTGCTGTAGGACTCATCTCACTACACTGGAATGACTATTAGTCTTGTGGAAATTTTCTTTCTGCGTATTCCAGCAAGTTTTAAAAAGAAATGTAAATATGGTTTTATATAGAATCAGGACTTGAAATGTTAATTGTTAAATAATGAAGACCTCCTCTAACATTTTTGTGGAATAAATTAACAATAAAATGTATATTTATTAAAAATTAGGAAACAGTTCTAGAAGTAGATATAATTTAAGACAGTATTATTTACGCTTTATTGATAAGGACGTTATTTAAGTGTGATGATTGGTGTTTTAGTAATAACTGGATTAAAAATGCGATACAAAAGTACTTATTTTAAGAAATTTGCTTAGATACACGCACAATACAATTTCTTATTGCGAAATTTGTTAGAAATCATTCAAATACATAACTTTTTTATAATTCTCATTAAGTTTAAGCCACTTAGAGCATAAGTAATAATGTTTTGGCAAAGCAGTTCATAAGCAAACTAAACGTTTGACTGTTTTTGGTTTTATATACGCTTGAACAACGCTGGAAAACATTGCCACATTTATTTGGTGGACCCTTTACATATCGTCGTTCACAAGTTATTGTGTTCTATGTGACTCGTAAAACATATACCTATAAAACACAATAATTTGAGAGCGACGATATTACAAAGGCCTGCATGTGGTATCAATCTTTTGGTAATATTCGAAAATTAATCGCTTTTTAAGTCCAGAGCTATGCTCTATAACTATATTATATATGAGGAAACAAACACGACTGTCTTCGTCTTTCTTATTGTTTCAACACACAAAAATTAAATAACAATAAAATTTTTCGGAATTTTTCCAAACAAACAACACATAACACACACCCACCAAAAAAATTCTTTTTGTAGTTGTAGTTTGTAGTTACGCCAAGGTTGAAGCTTCTAATTATTTTTCAGCACGCTAGTTTCCAGTTACTGTTACCTGTAGACTTAAAAATTATTTTTGAAAAAAGTCCTTTTGAAACTAAAGAAAGATACAAGCGCAAGCACTTTACAAAAGAAACTCGATTTTTTTCGTTTTCTACATTAACGAGAGGGTCAATAGGGGTATTAAATGAAATGATTCGACTAGCAGAACATAATACACTTTATATGGATTATATCTAATAATTATAAATTTACCCCTTCATTAAAATCCGAGATGACGTCGGAAATAAAATGGCTGATATATGGGTTAAATAGATCAATAAGGGGTTATCCCATTCAAATACAGCAATATTCGTGTCAAATTAAAAAAAATTAAAATTTAAGTTGGATACCGAAACAAAATAGCGGATAATTTTGTTTCTTAAACCCAATAATATGGGTATCAAATTAAAGATCTTGACTAATAGAATACACTTAACTAAGTAAAAATGCAAATCAAAGAAAGCTAAATGGACAATAATATTTTCATTGTCATTATAATTGTACATTAGGGTGAAGGGTATAAACAGATTCGGTACGACTAAATTTACTATTCTTACTTGACTAGTTTTGACATGTAGTTTATATCATTATTATGTTCCTTTTAAATAAAACCATTCAGCTGCTTTTGTACACATTTTGTTCCAAAGTATTTATTTAACGCTACACAGGCCTCGACACTATACTTATGACTTTTATGAAGAACTTGTCACGCAATCATGATTATAAGTTGACAAAGCGCTGAGTTTTTATTAAATACTTTTAATTGTATTTACTGTTTAAACTCCACTATTTTGTTGTGGATGTCCTCTTAAATTCGGAAGCTTTTTGGAACGATGTTAGAAAAATCCATAGATATATTCGGCCATGTCATATTTTTGCATGCCCTTCACCTACACTTAACTTATTAATTAAAATAAAATAAAACAAAAATAATCTCTTCGAATTAAAGAATTAAAAAATAAAATGACCTCGAGCCAGATATAAAAAAAATATTGCCTTTAAAACATTTAAGTTCGAATACAAAAAAAATAAATCAAGAAAAACACATGGCACGGTGCAGGGATCATATAAACCGGTCAGAACCAATATTCTATTGAATATCTAGACAGGCAAAATTAGGAAAAACAAAAAGTTGTAACAGCGAAAAAGCTCTCAGACAGCGATTTTTGGTTTAATATTTTATTCAAACATTCCGATCTAAGAGTGCTGAGGTTGAAACCGTAGCTGGTTTTAAAAATGGATTCCGCTCGGATGTTGTTGGGACAAGACTTACTTTTTCAGTTTATTCTTCCATTATCACAAATAGAAAAATATTAAAGTTCTTCATATAAAAAAATTTAAATATTTTAAATATTACAAAATATTATAAATATTATAAATATAATAAATATGATCTTTAAAGCATTAAAGTTCGTACAATATAAAAAAATTATTTAATTAAAATAAAACAAAGCCATGAGGATCTGCGTAACCTTAATAAATGTGTTAGTGTCTATTTTGTTATTAAAACAATTTGTGGTTCACCATTTTATTTCAGATGTTATCTTGAATTTGAAATTTTATTTTACTACTTAAGCCTTTTTATTAGATGCCAATATTGAGGGGACTTAAAAAATATATTAAATGCACATTGTGCTGTTATCTGTCTTGGATTTAAATTCTCCACACGTCCTACTTCTTTATTTAATATCCATAATGAGTAGTTTAAAAAATATATAATCCATCATTTAAAATACTTTAAAACTCTTTACTGAGTTCGACAAATTTTTGACCTAGCTTCCAAAAAAAGAACTCACCTTAATGCTCATAAAAATATTGGTGTCGAAAGAAAATTCACTACAAAGTATTTTATGTAATTACAAAACCCTACGAAATTTGATAATTATCGATCTGTAATTGGCAATTAGTAAAAGTTTTTTCTGAATGATAATAAAACTTAAAATCATCAAAAATCAAAAAAAAAGAAATATTAGAAATTTTCGGTTAAAATTCATATATTTTCCCACCAAATTTTGTAGAAAATTTCGTTTTTTCTTTATAGAAAACTAGAAAAGCCCGGCGCGCGTTGCTCCGCCCCTTAATGAATAAAAATGCATTCTAAATTTTAATTGAATATCAAGTGCAAAAAGCTAAAAATTATAACTTTTTTTAATGGGCGTGGCACTGCCCACTTTTCTCATTACGTAACTGTATAGTCATGACAGCTCAATATGTGTGTGCAAAGTTTCAGGAAAATCGGTGAAGTTCAAGTTCCTTTAAAATTATAATATTTTTTATGGGCGTGGCCCTGCCCACTTTTCCAACCACGAAATTATATAGTCATGACAGCTCAAGATGTGTGCAAGGTTTCAGAAAAATCGGTCCATTGCAAGTACCTCAAAATTATAACTTTTTAAGGGCGTGACCCCGCCCACTTTTCTAATCACGAAATTATATAGTCATGACAGCTCAATATGTGCGCAATATTTCAGGAAAATCGGTCAAGCGCAAGTAGGTTAAACTGATAACTAATTTTTTATGGGCGTAGCCCTGCCCACTTTTTACCACCCATAAACATTCCCTGGAATGTGTACTACAACTTGCCAAAGTTTGAGTCCGATCGGTTTTACAGTTTCGGAGTCTATAGCTAACACACACACACAGAGTTTCACTTTTATATATATAGATTTAACCAAAGGACTTCTTTAAAAAATATATATAATTTTTTTCGATACAAAATATTTTTTCTTTCTATATTGTACAATAAGTTGTCTTATTAAAGGAAAAAAATTTAATTCTTTTTTAAGAAAAATATTTTTTTTTCTTTTCTAAAAAAATTGTTTTCGTTTTAGGGAAAAAGTTTAAAAAAAAGTTTTTAGGTAATAATAATTATCCAATTCAGGTAATTTGTAGATTGATAAGACAATATAAGAATAAGAAAAATAGTAGCACAAGATTGACAACTGATCCTAAAATTTATAAATCATTAACTTATGTCCCTCTTTTATCTGAAAAATTGAGAAACTTAAAATTTTACGACTATAGAAAGTATATAATGGCCCACAAAACATATAACACGTTAGATAAACGAAAGATAAAACAGATAGATTTGAAATGTCTAATTTAGTGTATAAAATACCATGTAATGGTAATGATACTGAGAGTTGTGACAAGGTTTATGTAGGAACAACAAAAAATAAATTAAAAACTAGAATTGCTGGACATAGATCTGATCAGAAATACAGGAACACTACATTGACACAAAAAACAGCATTATCATTATCCAGATTTCAATAATACATTAGTTTTAAACAAAGAAAATAATTACAGACTTCCTACGTCATTAGAAATGTTACAAATTATTAAAGAACCACCTACACAGCGAATTAACTATAAGACTGATACAGCAAATGTTGCCCAAAATTATAGCTTTTTGGTTAATAAGATCTGAAAACGGTAGTCTAATAGTATTTGTTATTTTTGTAAATTATTACTATTCGTTTTAGCAGAAATTTTCAGGAAATTTTTATGAAGCTTGAACAAAATTCATGTCAAATTTTGAGTTTTCTTTATATGCCAGCAAAAAAAAATTTAAAGTAGTGCAAAGAAAATTACATTTTCAAGACTTTTAAATTAATAGAGTAAAAGCATTCATTCTAAATGACTCCTTAAATGCGAAAGAATATGGTATAAATTATGTGCATCTCATTAATATGTTCATGTAAACACATGTCTCCAATAACACGCTAATATTAAAATCATTAGTATTTTCACCCAAAATAAATCACATCATCACCCATTAAACCCCTGAAAAATCATTTCTTTGTCATAGTTTTTATGCTGAGATTATCCTTCTATTAAAAATATAAACATAATTTTTTTTTTGTTATATAGCGGCCTTATTCATAACAAAAAGTTTGCATAAAGTTAGCATAAAGTTTATTCATAATACACATGCCAAACTCTGGATATTTGCTAAACTCTTGTTAACGAGCTGCCAAGCGTTTGCCGACTTGTGTTCTGTTCTGTGTCAAAAAAATTTTATAAAGAAAAGAATACAAATTTTTATGCACCAAAAATATATTGTTCGTTTATTTTTTTTAATTTATTTTTAAATTTTAAAAATTTTAAGTATGGATGGAAAAACAAAAAAATGTCAAAATCAGGGATGATATACAAAACTTGTTGCATTTTTGAGAAGTATCATGCAATTTCAGAGTTGATTTATGAAAAGTTAGCAGACGAATAAAAGTTTCTTATGAATAAGCTCTGTGTCAACGAGTTACTTAGCTTAATCGGCATTATAAATAGTTAGCAGCTCGTTGTACGTAGTGTATAAAATGTGGCCAACTTTTGTTATAAGGCCGTATATTTTTATTGAAAAGAAAATTTAAAAAAAATTTTTTTTTTGTTATAAAAAAAACTTCTTTTGTTTTTTTAATTGAATATTCATTATTATACATAAATTTTTCAACAAATATTCTTCTTACAAAATTTTTAAGTATTTTTTCTTTATTTGTTCTTTTAGAAAACTTTAAAGTAAATTTCTAAAAAAATTTCTTTCTATTTAGAAAAAATATTTGCTAGTTTGAAGATATTTTTTAAGTCTAACCTTTTTTCTTTTCATACCGTATATCAATGACACATTATTCAATTTTTTAACAACTAGCAACAAAAACACTAAAACAAATAACTAAATAAAAAACGCATTTTCTTGTCAAGCTTGTACAGATATGTCTTTACAAATATCTTAAATATAATCTCATGCTATCTCAAATAGACTCTAAACATAAAAAATTTTAAACAAGAAATGGAAAAAAGTGTGGCATAATTGTATGTTTTTTTTGTTGCCAATTGTAGCATGTTGCATTTCAAGTTTTTTAAACGAAAAAAACACTACCACCATCATCATCATTTACTCTGCAGCAGACAAGTTTTATCAATTTGTCCATGACAACATGGATACAAAAGATTCCATTATTTTTTCAGAATAAATGCAGGTCGGCTGTATGACATCAATGGAATCTAGTTTAGTTTATGGCTTGTGTAGTATACATAAATATTAATTATATATATAGTTTTATGTGGAGCAAAGCATCATAATGTTGCCATAAATATCATTTATTGTGTTATTTATTAATGGCTTTGTTACTTTTTTACTTTTTTACCTTTTTGGTATAAGAAAAAAACTTTATATTAAATAACGTATTATTATATGTAATAAATTTATAAAACATATATTTTTAATATTTCGTTGATTAATTGTGTACGAAATTTTTTGAAAAGTGTAATTTCGGTAATGAATATGAATTTTCATGAAATTATGTCGCTCATACGTAATACGTGTTTGAAATAAAATTAATAAATCTCAATTATGCACATGTAGTTATAAATAATATTACTAATAATGAGAAATTTATTGATCATTTCAATTTAAATTTCAACGAACAAATGGATATTGTTTTAACTTTAAATTAATAGTTTAAATAAATTTCGGTTTTTATTTTAGATAAATCCTTTTAAACATATTTTTCGTCAAACTTTATAATTTTATATAAATAAATCATTTAGTCATTAGTCTTCATTTGACAGAAGTAGTCTTATAATAAATAATGTATTGTAATTCGTTAAAAATTGAGAAGGCGTCTTTGTTTCTATGAAAAATTTAATTTTTATTGAAATAATATAACTCATACGTAATGTAGGGTTTAAAAATAAATTAATAAGGGTCTCACGATCAAACCTGTGCAAATTTGCACAGAGCAAATTTGCTGTGCATATTACGGCATATCGTGAGAGTCCGTTTTTAATTCGAAATATATATGTATTTCAGCCGATATTGTCTGAGTTACCGACTGAAAAATTACTGAATTTCTTGAATATTTCTTTTTTTTTTTTCAATATTATCTACTTTTTTTAAATTTTATTATTACTAACAGAAATGCTTGTGATTTAAGTATTCTTTTACTTAAAATTAATGACGATCGAAAGGTCAAAAACAGCAGTTGTCACTTATTTGCTTCTAGCAAATATACACAACCAATTTTGCTTAAGCTTTTTGTAGTGCAAATGAAGTAAAGTGAAGCAAATTGCAAATGCATACATTTTGTTGTTGTGTTAAAAAAATAGTGCATTCTTGCAATTATTTGCATCGTTTGCACCGTTTGCACTACCCTTTGTGAGTACCCTTAATATTAATTATACCCTGTTTATGGCGTTCTTATTAAAAAAATCTGATTGAACCCAGACCGTATTGCTGATCCAGACAATATTTTTCTATTGCATTAAGTTTAAGATAAATTCTGATATCTTGTTTACTACAAATTAATAGTTTATTGTTGTCAGTGCAATTATTTCTATTTTGTTTCTTCTGTTCTGTCTGTATATCCACTAATTTCTTTCTATCCTTCTAGCGCCATTTTACTTGCAGTTTTAGTATTTTCTGTTAGAAATAAGATATTATCCTACAGATTTGGCAAGAAATCGTAGTTCCTATATACAAAACGTTATCATTAGTTTTTAAGTTAATCGTGTTAAGGAAGTTAGACTGAAAGAGAGACACACTTACACACAGACAGATAGACAGACAGACAAACAGACAAATTTTATAAAAAGTGGTGTTTTATGTTCTAGATCATTTTACACAACGCCATCAAAATTTTTAAATGTTTAAAAACACATTTTCTTTTTTTATTATTTATTAATTTTTTTAATTTTTTTAAGAGGAATGGTTCTAAAAGTAATAAAATTGATCAAATTTGGTTATTAAAAAAATAACAATAAATCATAAACACTCCCTAACAACTTGTTGTGCAAAGAACAGAACTTTGCACATCTGAATTTATAAATGTAGAAAATGTTTAACCTTCCATCAAAACCAAAAGTACAAGTTTGTGTGAAAGTGTTAATGTAAATTATGGTGATAAATTAGCACTAGCGAAATGTATTAAAAAAGTTATAACATTACCTTTAAAGAAAAGTTTAGTAGCACTACGTTGTAAAACAAATGGAATGGAGCACAAAAAGTCCAAACTAAACCGCGATTAATGATTGTTATCGCCGAATGAGAACATTAAAATTCAAATCATACAAGAAAATAAAAACATTTGAACACAAAATTAATAGAAGAAGTGTTGGAACAAAAAACTTTTCAATTTCAACCGAGAGTGATTATCCACTCTCTTTGTTTGAGAAAAAAAAAACAATTAGTTTACTTTCATTTTTACAAATGTTAAGTTGATAATTTAAGCACATGATGTTTTACGGGTAAAAATAAAAGTTTTCCCCAGCTTTTTCTGAAAATAAAAATGCAAGCATAAAGTCTGGACATATTTACTAATTTTATTCAGAGCCCCTTGTGTTATTAATTAAAACAAGTGAAATAATTAAGGTTATAAACCCATTGCACAGCGCAAACGGTCAGGCAAATAATTGAACTTCTAATAAGCAACTAAACGTAACATGAAATAGATGGGAAGAAACCTCGTAAATGAATATTTGGATAGATCTGTGCATATATCTAAGGTCACAGGTAGAAAAGAACTAACTCAAATAATTCTAAATTGACAGGAGACGGTAAAAACGTAACAGAAACTTTGTTATCATTAAAACTTTTTTTATGTTAAATTGCTTTGTATCGAGGTGAATTTGTGTGAAATGTATTTAAAACATTGAATAACACAATGCGTTGAAAATACGAGTTAAGGCCTATCTACATGTGATCATCGTTAGCAGCAACACAACAGGGCCCATGACATTATTCAAATTTAGTAATAAAGTAGTAGAAAGTGATTTAGCGCCGAAATACATATATAATTTGTTCTAATTATATACAATTGTCTATTTACACGATGTTAGATTCAAATTAAAAAATTAAATTCAAACAAAGAAATATGCGACAAAATCAGTTTTCTTAATATAATTTTATTTAAAACACGATGGCTATATTTAGATGTGCCGAATCTTGTATACCCATCCCACAGTTTAAATTATCATGTAATGGCCATAGCGGACAATTATGCAACTATGACTAGAACTTATTTAGCAAACTCTGAATAATTTTAATTGACAAAGCGATATCTTCGTATTAATCCATCGAATTATGGGTTACGATTATTACGATTATGGGTTACGATTATTACGATTATGGGTTACGATTAACCCATCGTATTAACCCATTGAAACAAGATTTTCTTCAAGTGTTGTATAGGAGCTGCAAAATTTGTCTGTGTAAGAAACGTAGCCATCTAACTTGTACCATATAAGTGTTTGAAACGTGGGCAGTTCAAAAAATTAATTTCAACATACACACGAACAAAAGGACTTAGCTAAATCAATTCCTCTAACTATAACTTATACTTTATAGAGTTTAAAGTGAATATTGTAGAAATTATAAACGGAATGACAGACTTTTATATACACTTTCGTGTGAGAGGTATAACAAGATTCAGACAAAATAATAATAAAAACAAGTAACAGTGCTATATACGGCCGTACCGAATCTAATATACCCTTCACAACATGTAGTCATGCAATAACAATTGTTTGTATCACCATTCATCTCATATCAAATACGTAAATACATGTAAAAAACATACCATTGTAAAACAAGTAAGAGCACTATATTCGGCTGTGCCGAATCTTTTATACCCACCACCAATTTTGTGTACATTTAAAGCACAATATTTATTATTTTGTTAATCATTATGGAATAATCGCTTTATAATAAAATATGTATCACTTTCTTTTAAGAGGGTGGTTAAATTTTAAGGGCCCATGTTGAAGGTGAACTACACCTAGTCTTTAAATTTGTTTTCTGCATTTCATTTGACATTTCTCAATCTTAAACTTACTCAATTTGATCCGTGGAAAGAAACGCAAATGACCAACGCTTAGAGTTATTCAGGTTTTTTATAAAAATGGGCGTTCAAATCAAAATGCATTTTGTGCATTTCGTAATTCTTTTGATCAACATAATCGTTCAAATTCGTCCACAATCGGGAGAATTGTAAAAAATATTTAAATTTCTGCAAAACAGGTCTGTATAAAATGTTAGAAAATCTGTGAATGCCTTCTTAGTTCGTTGCATGGGAACCACTGCTGGTTTTTGCGATAGTGTGGCAAAAGAGCAGTCAACCTCGCCTCATCATCATGCCCAACAATTGAGCATCAACATTGTCATTGAAAATTTGGACCATCAGATAGAGGAGTTGCGCCAAGGATGGGGGGGGGGGGGGGGCATTTGGCCGATATTTTGTTAAATACATAATTAAACCATACAAATATCATAATAACAAAAAGAAATGTTAATAATTTCTTAAATAATTTGTTTTTTATTTAAATTCAACATCGGCCCTTAAAATTTAACCACCCTTTATAACTTCGATATGTTACTGAAATGCTTTCGTAAATGTACTCTTTCAATGAAAGTGGGTGGTAAAGTAGGCGTGTCTATAAATTTTCTGCTAATAAATACAACTTAGATATTTCAATATAGTCCTTTATTTTCCCAAAAACTTTGTCAATAGAGAAATTACATGAATTTAGGATAAACCGTTATATGGCAGGTAGGCGTTAAAGTGAGCGTGTTACCTAAACTTTTTGGCACAACAATTGCATTGATAAGAAGGATATATGTAGCAAATTTCATCATGATACCTCTAACTTTGTTTTATTAGCTTTTAAATTTCATTAACGGTAGATAACGTGAAAAGTGGGCCTTATAGTAGGCGTGTCAAAGTTATTTTTGCGAATGAGTACAACTGAGGTGTTTCAATATAGCCCTTTATTATTCCAAAATCTTTATTAATAGAGGAATTATATGAATTTTAGGTAAAACGTTATATGGAAGGTGGGCGTAAAAGTGGGCGTGGCACCTTAATTTTCTGGCACAGTAATGACATTGCCTAGGGGGATATACGTAGCAAATTTTATCATCATACTCCTAATTTTGGCGGTTTTATGAGCTTTTAAATTTCATTAACGGTAGATAACGTGAAAAGTGGGCGTTATAGTAGGCGTGTCAAAGTTATTTTTGCGAATGAGTACAACTTAGGTGTTTCAATATAGCCCTTTATTATTCCAAAATCTTTATTAATAGAGAAATTATATGAATTTTAGGTAAAACGTTATATGGAAGGTGGGCGTAAAAGTGGGCGTGGCACCTTAATTTTCTGGCACAGTAATGACATTGCCTAGGGGGATATACGTAGCAAATTTTATCATCATACCTCTAATTTTGGCGGTTTTATGAGCTTTTAAATATTATTAACGGTAGATAACGTAAAAAGTGGGCGTTATAGTAGGCGTGTCAAAGTTGTTTTTGCTAATGAGTACAACCTGGATGTTTCAATATAGTCCTTTATTATTCCAAAATCTATATTAATAGAGAAATTATACGAATTTTGGGTAAAACGTTATATGGGAGGTGGGCGTAAAAGTGGGCGTGGCACATTGATTTTCCGTTACAAAAAAGCGTTTCACCAAAGAGCAAAGTGTGCAAAATTTCAGAGTCGTACATCCAATTTTGTTGCTTTTATAACGTTTTTGTTTTTAAATATACCGAAAAATACACTGTGCGGTATAAATTTTCGTACATTTTGATCGATAACTCCTCTCCTAATGCATAGATTTAGATAATTTTTGGGGAAAGATATTGTTTTTACACAGGAAATATATATTCGAAGTTTCATGAGTCTACGTTAATGCGTTTGGACACAATTCCATTTTATTCGATGTTCGAAGGACACTGTTTTTTCGACCTACTCTTGCTTTTCGAGCTATAACTCTCTTACTAATAATCCGATTTAGCCCATTTTCAATACCAAACAAACCTTGTCTATAAGAAAGATTCTGGCAAAATTCGAGCCCCCTAGCTTTTTCGGTGCGACCTCTATCGTGCTTTCAACAGACGGACAGACGGACAGACGGACGGACATAGCTAGATCGTCATCAAATCGAACCCTGATTCAGAATATATATACTTTATGGGGTCTAAAATGGATATTTCGATGTGTTACAAACGGAATGACAAAATGAATATACCCCCACCATTTTTTTGGTGGCGGGTATAATTATAATTGAGTTTACGTATGTATGTTTCTAAAAAAAAATTACAAAAAAAAATATATTAAAAACAAAGAAATTACAAAAAAAAAATTAAAATAAAAAATTTTAAAAAAAATTTAAAAAAAAATTTTAAAAAAAATTTAAAAAAAAATTTAAAAAAAAAATTAAAAAAAATAATAAAAATATAAATAATATATAAAAAAATAAAATAAAAAAAAAAATTTTGGCTCAGCTGGGATTCGATGCCACGTTTACTTTAACCAGTATGGTCGTGGTTTTTTGCTCATATCTCAGAAAGTTATAGGGCGATTGTGCTGATATTCAATAGCGATTCATTCCTGGATATTTCCAAGAGATTGATACCATACACAGATCTGGGGAACATATAGTTGCTTCTAAAAGTTTATTTCAACCAACACACGGACAGACGGGCAGACGGACAGGGCTTAATCGACTCCTGTATTCATAAGCTTTATGGGGTCGGAAATGAAAATTGTAGAAATTACAAACGGAATGACAAAGCTATATATACCCTTGTGCACCACAGGTGAAGGGTATAATAATAAAAATATTTATAGAAAATAAATAGTTTTAGGCAAGTGTTTTTTTAACATATTTTAATAGTAACAATTTTAACCGTTTGGCGAAAAAGACAAACCAGAGTTTAATATTTCCGAGCTCTTAGGGAAGGTGTACGTAAAGGTTATATATACGGAGAAATTATTATACGGAAGTAATGTTGCTGATTGTTGCAGAACTTATCACACAAGCGGCGGGTGGTTGTGTGTCAAAAAAGTTTAGCCTAACCATAAGATTAAGGCACCTGGTGCCGTTGTTGACGTATATCAAACATATAAGTTGTCATATAAAAAAAAATGTATCACCACTTTAATAATAATTAATAATAGTTGAGTTTTGCGAAGCATTAATATATAATTTTAAAATTGAAGCTCGTATATATGGGCTTCGAAAAAAGCTTTAGTCTATTTATTTGGAATAGTAGCTTATTTTAACTTACACTCACTCAATTTACGAAGACCGATTTAATTCATAGAGGACTTATAATCAATTTATAAAAATAAACTTGAAAACTTAAGAGCTTTTGTGATAAACGCCAAAATCAAATATAAGCCGTTTTTTTCCTTTTTTCCACAGATTTAATTCGCATTAAAAAGAACAGGTTAGAGATGAAAATTTTCCATAGCGAAATGAAACAATAATGATGACTATTAAGATGAATGGACATGATGTGCAAAGAAATTCCACACAATTTCAGCTAATGATGAGACTTTTGACATAAATTGTACACAACTTGATTTTTAGTGGATGTAAAAGCAAAATAAAAATCTGCATATGATATGATAGACCAACAAGACCAACAAGACCAACAGTTCGTTAAGGATTATTTCAAATACAAAAATATTTAAATATTTATTTATTTATATATTTTTTAATTTAACATTTTAATTGTCTACTCTCTGTTAATAGCAAAAATAAAAATTTAGACAAAAATCAAGTTTTAAAACACTAAAATTGCACATAAAAAAAATACAAATAAAAACCAGCTATAATTATTATAAAACTTGAAATCTCTCATGACTTTAACTGTGACCTCGTGTCTTTTGCTCAGACAAACTTTGGTAATAGTTTCCATTTTTTATTTTCGTTGTCGATATTTGTCTTTATTTTAAGCTTTTTATTTTTTTTTTTTTTTTGTTAAGGTGATTTACACTTCAGTAACATTGTGCACTTTCCTATTAAGCTTGACACACAATTCAAGTACGTAAGCACAAGAGCAACAGACATTTTGTGGCATTAAACAACTAAACGGTGGCAAAAGTGCAAGTCAACAAACATAAGTGGGAAAATGTAGACAGGGACCAAAATTAACACACATAAATTTGTTGCATACTTAAAGGGAACAATTTAATAGCTGCAGCAACAGCCACTTGAAAAAGAAAACAAAAAAGAAGCAAAAAAAAAGTAAATAAACATTTTTACGATTACGTTTTTACGTTATTAGTGGCAAATAACAGCATACATGACATTCGTCGATAGTCAGTACATCCTACAAGTGGAAGTATGGGTATTATGGAAATTTCGCTTCGTTTGTGAAGTTTTAGAGAGCCAATCTTAATTTTTATCGTTTTGCAAAAAGGTCTTAAGTTAAAAAATTGCAGTTGAAATTTTGTATTGGGTTTTACGCAATTTTTTCTTTCTTTCGTTTGGTGTTATTATCTACTATTACGGTAATAATTCAGAAAAATTCATATTTTGTTTGGAATTTAACAAAAACTGCAGTTTCTGACTTAAGATCTTTTTGCCTACTTAAAAGAATAATTTGTCTTTAAAAAAAATTTGTTTTGTAAACTTTTCTAGAAATTCTTAGATAAATTATTTTTTTTTCTTATTTCAGAATCTAGATTTTGAAAAAAAATTAAATCTTCAAAAATACTTTTTTAAATATAAAAAATTTGTTTTATACAAGTATACTCGGTTTTAGACCTGAAGCTATTTAATATAAGTCTTCATTCTGCTTCTAATTTTCAAGATATAAGATTAATCAAGTTTAAATAAAAGGAGCTGCCGAACTAAAAAATCGTGTTATATTTTTATACCTGTAAGCATACAATAGAATTCTCTCCTCTGATAAAAATCGAAAAGAGTAATAATTATAGAATGTGCCTGGAGAAGTCTGAGGAGGACTGAGGAGGAGACTGAGATAGCAGCGCACGTAATGTACAAATATCCAGCTCTAGCTGTCATCAGTCTCAGTATTACAGGTAGATACACATTAAAGTTAAAAATCTTCAGATGATAGCATGTCGCAAAGTTTTAAAGCAAAGTTATAAAGCAAGTTATAAAGCAAATGTTTATGGCAATTATAGGCAATGTGATATTAGGATGTCGGTACCAGACTAAGGAAGGAAATCACTAAGAAATATTAATAATAAAAAAGAACCCGCATTTATAATAGGCTGCTTGGTATACCCCCTTGTCTTAATAACTATCTAAGTATGAACAAACGCAAGTCATAAAATCGTACAACAGAAATGTATCTTTACCTTGTTTGTCATTTATTTAAATCACCAACATGTGTTCAAATTATATTTATGTTAACTTTAAAAAACCTAATCATTTTTAGTGACTTGAATTAATCTGAAAATATTATATAGTATAGCTCAGATTGAAACTCAAATAGGGTGGTGACATATTAACACAATATTTAGACAAGGCAAGTCAACTTCCGCAATTCATGTACTTATAGGAGAGAGGAAGAGAAATCAGACTGAAAACGCTTACAGACTTGCAGGTGCTTGAAATTCATTTTAGTTATTTCTCTCATTCACCCATCTACATACATATCCACGAAATGACAATTTGGACAGTAAAGAAGCAAATATAAAGACAGTAAAGAAAGTCTTACAGAATGTTAAACCTCCTTGTCTAAATATGGTCATAAAGAAATATTTGCGTTACTTTTTAAAACACGAATGATACTAAAGGAAATAAGAACAGGAAACCCAATGTTACTTTTTGATTGTAAATAAGAAATTTTTTATTTATTTTATTTATCTGATGACTTGATATTACAAGTTCAAGAACTTCACTTTTAAGTCAGTGTCTAACTACATTTACGTTTTTGACATTTTTCGTTTCTATTCCCATACAACAACAAAAAAATCCTACAAATTAACACAACGTAGCAAGAGAAAACAGCACGAATTGCATATTAAAATGAAGAAAAATCATCGCTCTTATGCCCAATCTCTCTTTATTCCAGCAACTCTACAACCGCTGTTTTTAAAGTGCATACTTACATACAATCAACATAACATTAAAAGGTTAAAGGTCGGCTCCTTATAAGAAAACGAAGACGTTAGTTGGTTGCTGCCACAAAATGTTCAACTGGTTTTATTTTTTTTCATTCTTTGTTGTTGTTGTTGTACGATTTTAACGATGGACTCATTTATTCACTTTTTTTGTACTGAAGTACAAAATGTGCATGAAACGTTTTGAAAAGATTTTTATTTTTATGATAGACAAAAATAGCAAAAGAATCGTGTCTTGATTTAAGTGTAATGATATTTTAAGACAACATTATTGCAACTTAAATAAAAAATAAAATAAAACATACACATGCATGTATATACAAAGGTGTGTGTACCAAGTCCTGCCAAGTTTAAGCACTACTTCAGAAAAGTTAAAATTCATTAAGTAGTTGTTATGCTAGTTAATAAGAAAAGGATGAAATAAAAAAAGTAAAAACTTATAATAACTAAAATAGATTCAATAATAAATGCAGCAAATCAACTACTGCTTATTTCATTAAACTAATTTTTTTTCTTTCAAAAAAGACGCAGTTGAAATTTCTGGCATAAACAAATAAATTCCGAAATCGTAATTAAAAATTCAAGTACGATTTATTTCTGGTTTTCTTAAAACAAGTACAAAACGGGATTGTTTTACAAAATCAAGTACAAGACTATTAAAATAAGAATCAACTTCTTAAATTGAGTCTTATTTTTCTCAAATTAAAAACAAACTTATATTTTTTAGACATTTCCTTAGATAAACACATTCTGCCTGTTCAACGATGTCGAAAGAAAACACAAGCGAACTTTCATTCGTACAAATACGTTGAAAACAAAAACAAATTTTTAGTTTTTGTTGTTGTTTTCAATATATTTGTACGAATGAAAGTTCGCTTGTGTTTTCTTTCGACATCGTTGAACAGGCAGATTGTTTTAAATTTCAAGTATGATTTTATAATTCTCATTTTGTTTATCATACTTTAGCTATAAGTAATAATACTAACGACAACAAGGCTGTAGCTTAGCTTTTATGATTTGTACATTAGTTTTCTTTTTTTAGTTTTAATGAAGCGTATCGCTAAGAAAATGTCAAAGGGTAAGTAGTGAAGATCCAGTACTATACAACGATCAAACCAAGGAATTCTTGAGACATGCGCCTCTTTTGATTAATTCAATCTCATTTATACTTGAATTAATTTTTTTTAAGCTTACGTTAAGTACGGTTTCGGTTTTAAATATAGCTAATAATTCTTAAAATCAAACTTTTTTCGGCTTAACTATTTCTAAAATAAAGAAATTCGTACATGACACATTCAATCTTAAATCAAGAATTTTGTACTTGGTTTTAGAAAATCCGTACTGACCGTACTTCTGACACCGCTACGGATTACTTAATCTGTTTTTTGAGTGTAGTAAATATCTACCAAAAAAAAAAAAAAACTATAACAAAGAAGTGATTTTTCAAGGGTTTAACTAGTAACGAAGTGATTCAATTTAGATGAAAATTCTAATTAGTTTGACATTAGCATGTCATTGGAAATCATGTGTTTACAAAAAATATTAATGAACTGCATTTTATTCTAACAAGTGCTTAGAACTTATACAAATTAGGTGAAAAGAATCCGATATTTCATGAGTTAATTTTGTTTACATCAAATTTAAGATATTTAGCATGACTTTATTATTTGTTTGTATGTACACGTATAAATCTGTGGCTTAGAGCTAAAAGGGCCAATGCCAAAATATTTACTTTTGAGAAAATTGGAATTGAACTTTAACTTTTATAGATGCTTTCATAGTGACATTGGCCAGCATTTTATTTATGAAGCTGCTTTGGGTTAAGTATGACTTTAGCTGTTTTACCATAATGAAATAGAGCAAAAAAACAAATCTAATGCAATGATTAACTCCAAAGAACAAAAAAGTGACATTAGCCCTTTTAGCTCCAAGCCACAGAAATATTTAAATAAATTTTTCAACGATTTACAAACTTTTTTTATTTCCTATAATTGTAAGCTAATATTTATTTGAACTTTCTTATTTAAATTTATTGTAAAGCCTGCAGTACACGAAATGTAAAAATCCACATGCATATGTGGGGTCTGACATCACTAAAATGTTCAGCACTTTGAATACATTTTTGAAAATAGTCGTAGTGCCTGCATGCGTTAAGATTTTGATATTACACGAAATGTATTGTAGCAGGGATAGAAATCATGGTACAATTGTACTTTTTATGGTACATTTTTGACCCTTTGGTACCGTGGTACTACCGCGAGCTACTTGGTACAATTTAAAAATTCCAATGTCTCACTATATGGCAAGTATAATTTTGTCTATGTTCTCTTTAATTTTGTTTGTGTGTGTCTTATTTTATACTGTCAACTTCTCCGTTTTTGTTGCAATGCTGTTGTCGAAGCGAATTTAAATGAGTTCAGTTCCCAGATATTTCAAGAATTGTAAGAGGAATTCTGTCAATTTCGCATTCCTCGGCCAACGTCGAACGTCGAGTTTTTTCTTTCCAAAACCTAATTAAAACAAAGGAAAGAAATAGACTACACGCTTTTACTGTTTCAAATTTGATTTATTGGAGTCAACAAATTCTTGTTGCTTTAATTTTAAAATAACAGAAAATTTATTATCTAAAAGTATTTAATAAATAAAATTTTTTAACAACCGATCTTCATGTATGTAATATTTAATATTTGTTTTGTATACTTCTGAATTTTATTTTTTATTTTTTTTTATTTTTTTTTTTATAAACATTTTTTTAAATTTATGTTTTTATTAATAAATATTAAAAAAAAAATGGAACCGTCATGGCCTAAGAAGTACATGTTATTTTCATAATTGGTACAAAATCATAAAAGCCATTTTCCTTCCCTGTATTGTAGTCCAGAAATGTAAATAAAACACATGTGGCCGAAGCGGATACATTTATGCTTTATGATGACGTCAAAATAACGTCACAGCCACATGCGTACGTGGCTTTTTACATTTCATGTACTATAGGCTTAAATCATTTATTTTAGCTCATTTCACAAGCAGTCATAGGAGTTGTACGTCGTAGTAGTTGTTCAAATTTTTTGATAATTTCTGCTAATAATAATTTTTTGAGAATAACTGCTCAATCTTTTTATTTAATAACCTTTTTTTCTACATTTATAAAAATATTATTTTGTTTATTTTTTTACAACAAACAAAACATTAAATACGTGCACTCGCGATAACGTGAACACTGCCTGACAGAAACAAGCTTTTCTTAACGTTGACTACTCCGTAACGTAAAAAAACTGAAAAGGTTCTGTAACCTGAACAATTTGCATATGCTTTCTAATTATGTGGATAATACTGAAATATTATTATTTTGATTTTAAAGTTTAGGGAATCCCCTGTGTGTATTCATCCAATCGACATGAGTGTTAAAAAATCTATGGAGAGAGAGAGAGTTAAAGGAAAAAGCAGACATTTTAGATAGTTTGAAAGAAGAAATCTCATGACCTCATTTTTTATTTAATGAATTTCAGTTAATAATTTTAGTTTTATATTTCAATAGCACAAATAGTAATAAAATAACTACACATTCAAGCGTGTATCGTATAATTTTAAAATTTTTTCATGAAACTCGTCAATCGCTAACGCAAAAAATTTCGCTAACATGAACTTCTTAGATTTTAAATAGTTTACGTTACCGCGAGTGTACTTAATTCACAAGCAGTAGTAGAAGGTCTACGCCACAGTAGCTGTTCAAATTTTGTTGATAATTTAAACATTAATTTTTTTATGCAAGACTTACAACAATTCTACCTATGTTTTTAGAATGTTGTATAAATACATATGTACATTAGGGTGTCCCAAAATTTATTTTTGTCAGAGGCTCAAGCATAATTTGTAAGCTTATAGGGTCCAGTATTTTTGAATTTTTTTTTAGATTTTTAGGAAGAGGTTTAGAGGTCGCGCAAATCAAATCTTTGTTAAAAATCGGTGTTTTCGGCCTTTTTTCAAACTTGACTTATAACTTTGTCAATAACCACGTTGATTTAATATTTTTACCAAATATTTCTACAGAAAATTTCCCAAGCTTTATTTCCATATGCAAAAACTTTAAGTTTCTGCAATATTTTTGTCCATTACGATCCCACATATTAAGTATTTATGTAACTTTTTAACAAATTCTGTAAAAAACGGTTTATTCCTTTTCAAATTTATATGGAAGGTATAAAAACTAGTGACGTAATTTTGAAGAGGGATAAGTTCTAAACAATTAAGAAAAAGAAAAATGAAATTTGGTCCTACAGTTCCCGAGTTACACTATTTTTATAGTTTGTACCTTAAAAATGGTAATACTTTTTTCGTTATAATTATTGTATATTTCCATAAATTTTTATAGTTGGGTCTTTAAGGTGATTCCTGGGAATAAATAAAATATTTCATTTCGTTTAATTGGATTTTTCCTAATATCTACAGGGATTGAATGAATAATAGATCTGGCAAGATTATAACATTGGGGTTTTAACTGCCATTAACTTCTGACAATTATTGATCTAAATCGTTACACGCTGTCATTTTCACTTTCTATTTTATGTGTATTCGCCGTTATAATATTGTCGTTATACGATTTTTCTAGGTCATCAGTGGTACTTAACTCCGAAATTGGCTGCCTTAGCGTTTTTTGATGAACGTATTGACACCAAAACTTTACGTTTAATGACAAAAAAAATTGCAGATATTCCATGCAGCGATTATGAAGTAGCAAATGTAACTTTAACAGAAGAAAACTTTCAACAATTCATTTCTTTCTTTGAAGCTTGCAATATTTCAATCGATTTTTTAAAAATAGATCCAGAGAATTGGAAAGCCAACAAGTCATTTCAAGATGCAAAGAAAAAAGTTCAACATTTACAGTGGTAAATGATGTGGCAGAACGAGGTGTGGCTTTGGCTAATACTTATATTAATGTCACAACTTCCGAAACTGATTTCCAGAATTTATTGCAAGGTATAGAACTACATCGCAATAACCTTAATAAATGATTTTTTACACAGCAAAAAAAAGTTTTTTTTTTGTTGATTGGGTATGATTGTGAACTGGCAAACAGCTTATAATAACATTACTGGGTATAAAGATAAAAACGGGTATAACTCAGGATTGGTAAGAACAAATTTAAAAATTGTTGTTTTCATATTAATTAAAATTAATTTGTCTTTCAAACTACATCATTAGTTTTTTTCGTTTTAATTGAAACTTAAAAAGTTGTAAAGCGTTATTACAAAATTTTTGAAAAAATTACGAAAAATTTTAATTTAGGGTATCTAAATGAGCAAACTCATCACCAAAACTTATAAGTTTTTCACACAGGAGTACAGCTTGGATACTTTTCTTTAAAACTGTTGCCTCAGAAGTAAAGAAACCCGCAGTTATTAACCAAGTTATGAGTAAAGTTAGAAAAAAGGCCGAAAAGTCCGCTTTTTTATGAAAACTCCATATGCGCGACCTCTAAATATATTCTGAAAATTCTTTAAAAAAAATCAAAAATGATTTACCCTATAAGCTTTTAAATTTTGATTGAGCACCTATGAAAATCAGAAAAAGAAATTTTTTTGGGACACCCTAATGTACATCATAGCTGGAAAAGTAAGTAATATCGCCGTTTTTATTCAATATAGAGAAGTGAATTTCTTACAACCTACGACTCCTACGACAGGTTATGAATTGAGCAATTGTATTCTACCTCCTTTGGCAACATAATCAATGATTTGATGACTATTGCTAAAGTTGCCACATAATAACAACATTTTTGAAATATTAAAGGTTTAAACAAAAATTCAAAAACATCAAAGCAAGCTAATGTTAGATAAGATTAATTTATTAAAATTGTTAGGTTAGGTAGAACAGGCAGCTGTTGTGCAGCTCACTTGGGTCCATTATATTGATCCCTTTGTGATACCTGAATAGAAAAGTAAGAATAGAATAGAAAGGAAGCAGACAAGTCCAGAGTCTCCGGCGGGAATCGAACCCGCAACCCCCAAACTAACAGAACAGCACACTGCTGACTAGTCCATCGGGGCACCCATTAAAATTGTTAATTGTCGTCTAGTTTTTTAAATTAAAAACTTGCTGAAGAAAGACATTTTATTTTAAATGTTTTTATGTTAATTAATTACTTTGACTGATTGTTGAAAAGTTAAGTCTTAAGTTAAATTGTGAAGGGCTTCAAACTTGCAATGGATTTTACAACCAAAATTTCTTTTTTTAATTTACTATCACTTTTATGACACTTTTATTTGAAAAATATTTTCATTATTTCACCAACATAAACTCTTTTAAAAAATACACTGAAATTGTAAAATTAATCTCCGATTAAAAGAAAAGCATTTCGTAGTAAAAAATTTCTTCCCACAAAATACACTCATACGAATTTATCAATAATTTATCATAACTATTAAGCTCCTGCTAAAGTCAAAAAGCAATTGAACTTACTTTTTGTTTTCATATGAAGAATGCCAGCAAATGTGGAATTACGAAGAATAAAAAATTAATAAATTTTCAATTATAAAAATCGTATTAAAGAAATAATCATAAAAATTGGGAAAAATTTAATGGTATGAAATTTTCACGACTACACATTTGAATGCAACTCACACATCAACAATATTCATAAAAATTAAAGTTGAATTGTAAAAATGGTATAAATGTTTAAATAAAAATTGAATTGAAAACATTTTTTCTTTCTTTTCTTTTGCAGAAACCCATAACTGGTGCAAAACCCACAAAATATCACTATTATCCACACAATCAACACATTTATTTATTGCCCGAATGTGCCATACAACAGGTCTGTAATGCTGTCTATGTTCGTTTAAATTACACACAACCACTGTGTGCCTGTCCATCCAGGTAAGTTTGACAAAGATCACGGTAGCAAGAAAAGAATTGAAATAAACCAAAAATTATCCATAAACAAATGACAAAGAAGAAACTTCCTAGCAGGAGTTGATATGTGTTAGAAAGGGTTCAAGCAAAAGTTGGATGTATAGTTCTATGTTATAAACAGAATGTGTCGTGTTATTTAGGATAGTTGTTGACATTTTACAGATGGTCACAATATATTAATTGAGCATGCTAAAGTGACAGTCCGTATTATTTGAGAGTAGGCGCGGATTAAGCTAAAGCCTTTGGGAGCCAGTCAACACTGTTACTTATCAAAAAAAAACTTGCTTTTAAATATCCTTTTTCGTCCTTCTAAAATCTATGCTTGTTTAAGAGCATTAAATAAATTATTTGTTTGTTTTTAACCGGATTAACCGCAAATTTGAATTAATTCCATTCTTTAACTTTATTACGGAAATACAAAAAAAAAATTGAGACTTATTAGGGTATATTTTGCAATGCAAGAGCGTGATAAACTCATATGCAAATTGTGAACATCTGGAGATAATATGGATACCAAGCCATCAAGGGCTGATCGGAAACGAGAAAGCCGATAAATTATCCAAAATGGGAGCTCTTCTGAGTTCTATAACTTTGGAGAACGCCAAACCCCTTAAACGATTTAAGGATGAACTTAAACGTTGGGCGATGGAGGAACATGTCAGAAAATGGCAAAGCACTGATGTCGGTAAGGTGACAAGAATACTATGGGGTGACCCAAATCTTGAGAAATAAAAGGAAATTCTGAGACTGAACAGACCAACACTTATGAGACTAACCAGTGTGATTACAGATCATACAGAGTTCAGAAATCATCTAGCTCGCATGAAACTGTCTGAAGAGACAACATGCAGAGCATGCGAGGAAGAGGATGAGACTTTGATACACTATCTCTGTCATTGTCCTGCGTTTGGGCATTTTAGACGCGAGAATTTTACAGTGGATACTATGCCGATTTTGGAGTACCTGGGGAACTCAAACTGGAGATCCATAAGGAATTACATTGAGGGGACTGAGTTCTTGAATTAGTCCGATATTTATTTATGGGAAATTATGATTATGGTTTTAAATTGGGAATTCCGGTTCCCACATGGAGCGCACAACATGCCAACTGGGCATAAGTGTATACCTGTCATGGGTTTGGGCTTTTAGTGCCCCTCCTCTTCAACCGAACCTAACCTATTAGGGTATTACGCTACATTTCCTAATTAAAAAAATATTTAATTCATGGAAAAAATATTTGGTATCAACAACTAATTCTAATAATAAGTTCTCGCGTTTTTTTTTCAAACCTAAAGTCACTGTGATTTTTATTTAAACTTCATAATATATATTATTAAGTTCTTACACATGTTTATTAATCCTGATTTTGCCTGTACCATGATTGCAATAGTATAAGTTTACTGCAAAAGATTTTATTTATTTGAAGATTTTTGTAAGTCTCTGTTTCTTTCTCTTAAAGATTGAAATCATTCAAACCAAATCCATGCATATGTACATCCATTTATTCGCTTACTTAAACATAACCGTCAGTCATCATGGGATGTTAAACTTTAAAACCACAGATATTAAGTGTACCCTATAAGATGTGTCTATAAATTTCAAATTTATTGAAGATTATAACAAAAGCTTTTCAAAAAATGTTTTTTTTTAAATAAACAAAACATTTCAGTTCAAGTTTACGTTTGGTGTTGCTAGTGTTCTACACATTGTTGCCAGCTAAATTAAAATAATCTTTTTGAGATACCATTACCTTAGTGGGATGTGTTTATGATTAATATATGTAGTTTGTTTTCTGTATGTTAAATTTCATTTAATTCCTTTCAGCCGTTTTTGAGTGATTGAGTAACAAAGATCCACACACCGAATATACAAAAATTCACATTTTTTATATTAGTAGAATAAAATCCATATTTATCCTTCGATTAAATTTGTAGTACATCTCAAAAGTTATAAAAAAGATAGATAACGCCATCTCTCAAATAATATAAAGGGTCTGCCAAATAACTTTTTTTTTTTTTAAATAGGGCGCAAAACATCGAGTGTAGCTTCGGCTGTGTGGCACGTAGCACCGTACTGTTGAAACCAAATGTTGCCAATATTCTGCTCTTCAATTTTTGTGAACAAAAATTCGTTCAACATGGCCCGATAACGATCGCCATTGACTGTAACGGCCACTTGCTCATTTTCAAAGAAAAATGGCCCAATTATGCCTCTGGACCAAAATCCGCACTAAACAGTGACTCGTTTTGGGTGTATCGGCTTTTCAATGTATGCGTGCGGGTTTTCTGTGCCCCAAATGCGACAATTTTGCGTGTTTACGTACCCGTCAAGATCAAAATGAGCATTATCTGGAAAAACGGCATCTTCTGTAAGTTAATCGCAGGCAGCGTTGTTTAAGCGTATACTAACCATATTGGTTCAGCGGAAGGATAAAACTAATTACCTGTCAAATCAGACATGAGCTAAGTGTTACCATTCACGAAATAAGCACTAGTTGAAAAAAAAACGTTACATGGCGGACCCTTTATACAATTTTTGCAAAAATTTGTAAATTTCACTTATAAACAAACTTGTATACCCTTACGAAGAGACAACTACGTCTTAAAACATGAAATTTTGGCAACGGTGTGGTCTTATTTTATCACTAGAAAAGCCCGGCGCGCGTTGCTACGCCCCTTAATGAATAAAAATGCACTCTGAATTTGAATTTAATATCAAGTGCAAAAAGCTAAAAATTAAAATTTTTTTTAATGGGCGTTGCACTGCCCACTTTTCTAATCAAGAAATTGTATAGTCATGACAACTCAATATGTGTGCAAAGTTTCACAAAAATCGGTCCAGAGCAAATACCTCAAAATTATAACATTTTTTATGGGCGTGGCACTGCCCACTTTTTAATCACGAAATTGTAAATTCATGACAGCTCAATATGTGTGCAAAGTTTCAGAAAAATCGGTCCAGTGCAAGTACCTCAAAATTATAACTTTTTTTTATGCGCGTGGCCCTGCCCACTTTTCTAATCACGAAATTGTAAAGTCATGATAGCTCAATATGTGTGCAGAGTTTCAGAAAAATCGGTCCAGTGCAAGTACCTCAAAATTATAACTTTTTATGGGCGTGACCCTGCCCACTTTTATAATAACGAAATTATAAAGTCATGACAGCTCAATATGTGTGCATAGTTTCAGAATAATTAGTCCAGTGCAAGTACCTCAAACTTATAACTTTTTTATGGGCGTGGCGCCGCCCACTTTTCTTATCATGAAATTATAAAGTCATGACAGCTCAATATGTGTGCAAAGTTTCAGAAAAATTGGACAAGTGCAAGTAGCTAAAAATTACAACTAATTTTTTATGGGCGTGGCCCCGCCCCCTTTTTTCCACCCATAAACACTCCCTGGTATGTGTACAACAACTTGCCAAAGTTTGAGTCCGATCGGTTTTACAGTTTCGGAGTCTATAGCTAAAACACACACACTCACAGAGTTTCACTTTTATATGTATAGATTCTAGATGAATAAAAAAATGTTATAAGTTTTGTATGAATTTTCAAAAAACTTGGTTGTACGCACAAAAGAATCAGAGAACTTTAGATTACGGGCTTTTCTGATAAAAATGTTCGGTGCTCTTCGAAAGAGTTTTTACACTTCTTTTGCCTTACCAATATCTATTAGAACAATTTTTCTTTCTGATTCAGGTTACTTTCAATCTTCAAGTCTTCCTTATACTGTTTAAAAGCTTTTAACGATGACGATAAAACTTCAGATCTTCTGCTATTTTTTTTAAGGCCATATTGATTTTTTTACGTACTTTTTTGATCGAATAACAGAAAAAAATTAATGATTTAGAAAAGATATCTTTCATATTGTTAAAAGCTAACCTGATTACAAAAATAATTTCCTAGACAACAGATAAGTAGTTTTGGCTGGAATAAAAGTTTTTCCGGACTCACTTTTTAATACAAAAAAAAAACATTCTTGTAGCAAGGAATTTTTTAACGTGATAACGAGATTTTTGTTTCGTTAAATTAGAACCTTTCATAACGCACTATGAATTAGCAATACTTATTTTAATTTAATTGGGATATTACCCTCAAATCTCCTAGGCGATGTATTTGAACTAAAAATGTTAAAACTTTGCATATTTTTATTTTCCGTTTTATGCGCTTAAAATGAAGATTCCAATTAATATAGAGCTAAAATTATAGTTTAAACAAGCTTAAAATAATAAATTGTTGTTGTCAACTTTAAGTTGAGCAAGCTTTAAATTGGTGCTTAGATAAATGTGCCAAATGCTTTCATATAAATATTTTTAGTTCTAAGCAAGTGGCAACCTTGATCATAAATAAAAAGAGAAACCAGAAGATAAGGAGAAAACCATCTTTTCTGTACATTTTTGAATAACTAAAAAGAAAAAGAATTTTTAGTAATTGACGTTTGGCAACAGAAAAAGCCAGGGGACAGGGAAGCTACCTTAAACAATTTTAATGTTAACTGCGCTCATGTAATTATGAACAGAAATTTCGATAGATTTCGAAATCGATGAAAACTATTTTTGAAAAAGCGAGTTTACTAGATTTCGATCAGTATCGATTGCCGTTAATTGGCTCTAATGTGTTTATATTTATTTGATAAAGTCAAAATCGGGTAGATTTTTTTGTAAAATATAAATAATAACTGATACTTGAATAAAAATCGTTGTCACAACCACAAAACTACTACTTCAAACTACTCTGAAACTATCATACACATAAAGGGTACTTTTTGACCTGTCATTAACTATTTAACAATTCACCCCACGTTTATCATTTCAAAATGACACAAACATACATCAAATTGAAAGTTTTCTAATGCAGTGGTTTAATAGAGTGATGGTTTTACCACACAATGATGTGAACACTTGTTCGTCCAGCTAAGCATACTTTGGCCCAGATGGATGTACGAACGAGTTAAGGCAAATAAACAAATGAATGGATGGATGAATGTATAAGAATTGAAAAATAAATAGACAAGTAAATGAATGTGAATGTAATATATTGCACATCTTTTCTATTAAGCAGTACATTCCAATCTTTTTAACATTTGTTAGAGTATATTTGAAATTATTCAGTAAATAGGAAGTTTGTGGAATAAGTTTGTTAAATAGAAAATGTAATAGTCCCTTCAAAAGAATAAATCCATTAAAGAAGAAGGCTTATTCGAGCCAATTTCAGCATGCAACAAGTACGAGTGCTATATTCGGCAGTGTGGCATATGATAATACCCTTTATCATAATGTACATTGGAACTATCACCACATCGTAGCGTAGCCTAGATTTTAGATTTAATGCTTTACACCATTTTACTTCATTATTTCCGTCGCCCTCTCTGATTTTGAATTTTTACATAGTTAGCTGTATTCAATTAGTCAAGCCTTTCATTTAATATCCCTATTGATGAGGTTAAGAAACAAGATTGCGTCATTCCGTGTGAAATTTCTACAATTTTCATTTCCGACCCCATAAAGTATATATTTTCTGAAAGCTTATGAATAGGGGAGTCGATTAAGCTCTGTCAGTCTGTCCGTCTGTCCGTGTGTATGCTGAAATCAACTTTTTGAAGCCCCCCAACATCGCTTGGACCCGAGTGATGTATTAAAATATCAGAAATATTCGGGAGTAGATCGGTATTGAAAATCAGAAACATCGGTACATAAACAACTGAGATATGAGCAAAAACCCACGACCACCTAGATTTTTTTTTCACAAAAACAACATTACATACATACAAACGTGTATACTGATTAGAGAAAACGTGGCATCGAATCCCAGCTGAGCCAAAAAAAATTTTTTTTATTTTTTTTATATTTTTTTTTTATTTTTTATTTAATATATTATTTATATTTTTATTATTATTTTTTTTTATTTTTTTTTTTTTGTTTTATATTTATTATATATATTTTAATTATTTTTTTTTTTAATTTTTTGTTTTATATTTTTTTTTAAATTTTTTTTTAATTTTTTTTTAAATTTTTTTTTTTATTATTTTTTTTTAACATACATACGTAAATTTATAATTTTACAATGGGATGTTTTTATATATGTATGTACGTATTTCATATGAGATGAATGGTGATACAAACTACTGTTATTGCATAACTACACGTTGTGAAGGGTATATAAGATTCGGCACAGCCGAATATAGTGCTCTTACTTGTTAATACTAGATTTGTTCCATATATATGTTGTAGGACATTATGTGGTGGTGTCCTATATGGAGTTGAATTATTATATTAGTGTGTTATATTTCTCTAACAATGCCCAGTTATTTGATACCCATATTGACTATATCCGTTGTCGAAAAGCTAAAATAAGATCGTTTTGTAAAACCACCGAAACAGTTATATTTTGGTGCTTTTATCTCAGTTAGTTTCAAATCGACTTGTTAGTTTTTCTATGGCTTGTAATAAAATATCTTTAGCTCGCCGAAATATTATTTAGAATGTGAGACACCTGATAAATTTGATAAAACTTATATTTTTTGAAAAAATAAAAAAAAAATTGACAATTAGAGACCGATATCTCAAATTCTTATTGCAAATACCTCTAGAGAGATATGAAATTTATAAAAAATTGAATTTGAATTTTGGCTGAAAATTTTTGATTTTTATGCTAAAAACATAGAAAAAACAGAGGCAGTCATGTTTGTTTGCTTATATCTTAGAAGGTTATGGAGTGATTGTGCTGGGTTTTAATAGCAATTCATTCCCGAATATTTCCAAAAGATAAGTAGCACATACAGACTTTTGCAACATGATTGGGCTTTTAGAAGTAGATTTCAACCAACGCACGGACAGACGGATATTATTCAATCGATCCCGTATTGCTTTCTGAAAATAAATATTGCAAAAATTACAAACAGAATAACAAAGAGGTGCAGGCTATACAAACGGATACTATGTGGCGTCGACTTACATATATTACTGGTTTACTCACAGGTTACTTATAGCATCTTAATATCGTTCGATTTAATCTGAATACACCAAAAACTAATAGATTTTCTATTGTTCAAAATAGATAATGCTGACCGTTTTCAGCTGGCCTTTTGTAAAAAGAGTTTAAATTTTTGTTTAAGTTGTTGAGCCATATATAAAAAAAACGTTAAGAATCACTGTTGCATTTAAGATGTATAGTATTTTAAAAGCAACACAAACGTGTTCTCTAATAGTTAAATGATTTAATATTTGCGTGTTTAACTCACTTTACTTATTCATTTGTATTTATTTAAGTATTTTTTTTGTTTATTCTTTTTTGCTTTCAATTCTTAATACAGATATCGTGATCCCTGCTCAGCCAGTCTAAATGAAGATGATCAACACACCACAAAATTAGTAGGAGATGGCAAGAAAAAGGTAAGTACACAGTCTGTAAATCTTTTTTAATAGAAAAAAAAACAACAAAAAAGGGGAATAACGTTGTAATCTTTAATCAAATATTGCAAACAACAATTACATTTGAAATAAAACTGTCAGTTTGGTTGGTACGTCAGGATTATGCTCAAGAATTGTATAGATTTAAATGGTTTAGATTAGGTATTCCTGTGAGTTTTTTTGTATGCATTTAAAGTTAAGTAAAGACTTGCACCAACGTTTTTTTTTGTACTTTTTTTTTGCTGCAACTGACAGTTTATTTACAAAAATGGTAAAAATATCTTAACCTCGTTAGGTTAGGTATCCATTCATTGAAGAACAAAAAACAGTCGGGAGTGTAGAAAAACGCTTAAGGATTTAGTTGTAACATATTTACAAAGAATATAAAAAAATGCTACAAAGTTAAAGTATTTGGAGGAATTTTTAAAAACTGCCACAGCTGTTTTAAGATTTTTGTGACACAAAATCTACTCCCAACTATGCAGGATAATTGAAGTTGGTTTTAAAAATTATTTTTTCAAATGGAAATCAAATTACAGAACGTGCTTTTACAAAAAATTAATAAATATCTGTAGTTATTTATTGTACTACCTGCAACCCGGCCTGCATTGTCGCGCCACTTAATCAAAATATTTTCTCTTGGTGTGATAAATTAGTAGCGGAAATCACCCTTCGTTGTAAACAGATCATGCAAATGTTGCAGATCTTGCAAGTCTAGTATATATTCTATTGCAAAAGTTGCTTTTGAAAATTTCCAACTGTTTTTAGTATTGGAAATAAGTGCTTGTGTGGGAAATGTATTAGTGTATATTGTTTTTGTGTTATTGCAAACTTAAGAATTTATATACTAGACTTGCAAAATCTGCAACATTTGCATGATCTGGGTGATTCCCCCTATTGTTTTTGTGGTGTTGCAAACTTTAGAACATATACTAGACTTGCAAGATCCGCTACATTTGCATGATCTGTTTACAACGAACGGTGATTTCTGCTATTATTTGAGGAACAGAATAGCTGCGAGGAGTTATGACAAACCTTTGATATTTTTATATGAACGCATAAAGCACAAACTAGAATTTTGACAATTCTACGTAAAATAAAGAAAAAGCATGCTTAAATGGAAAATATATTTTTGAAAGTAAATTTCTAAAAAAAAATTGCTATTTTTATTTGTGAAAGTTTGGAAGCAAATAACGGCATTCGAAATAACGGCGATCGAAATTTTATTATTCTTACTATAATTTATATACTAAAAAGCACTGCTTTTTTTCTGAAAAATCTCGTAACATCCCAACTAAATATTATAATAGATATTCTTATTTTGGCTCCATTCTAAAAAGCCTCAGCAGAGGTAAGCCTTGCTAATTACGAGATTTTTAGTACACCTATTCTGATAATGAAATTAATAAAGTACTGCGAAATATAAATCCATCCACGAGTTACGAATAAACGTAAAAGTTCTTATTGTTATTACTTTAACGACAACATAAACAAGACGATAAGAGCTGAGTACCATAATTCCGCTATACGTGTGCTATGGGACTGCAACACATAGTTACAATCAATATTTAGTTATGTACTAAGCGTCCTAACACTGGTGATAACGAAGAAGAAATGTAAGTACATCAATATAATCACATAAAATATTAAATCAAAAAAGGCGTATCTAACGCTTTAAATAATGTACATGATAAGCATTGGCGTAGCAATAAATTTTTTATGGGTTTGACAAAAGATTAAACAAATTTTTCTTTTTTCTTTTTGGGGTAGTAAAATCTTAAACTAACTTAATTGTATATCAGAGAGCTGTTCGATTACGAATCAAACGGCATAATTTAGCATTGTCTAAAATGAGTATAAAGCTAGCAATTAACATTAATAATATGAATGATTCTAATGCTTGTTTCATGTCACTGCTTGCAATATGTGTTTATTCATACTATTCACAAAAGCAATGAATCACTAAAAAAACTATTTTCTACATTTCTTTTTACTTCTGAACTCATTGTTTTTAATTTTCTAAAAACACTTATCAATTGCTAATTTAATACAACTTTTAAAAATGTGTGAAAGCATATACAGTGCCACCTCGATAAGCGCAACTCCTCGATTATTGCAACTCGTAAATTGTTTGCATTGTTGACTCAGTTAACGCAACCTTAAAAAGAAAACCTCAGTTATTGCAGCTTTTTTCCCAAAATGATTAATTTGTCATTTTTATTTAAATTTTTTTTTATTTAGATTTTTTAGCTTTAGATTTACCGCTATTCTAAGAACACTGAAATATGCGTGTTGCACTTGTTTTTTGTAGATATGTACTCAGTTGAAAGAATCTTTTTTCGTGAAAGGTTGTTCTATTTACATTGAATAAAATGCCGGTGATTACAAAATTTGTAAAACTTTCAATTAAACAAAGAAGTAATATTCGTAATAAGCTTGAAAGGGGCATATCTGTAAAAGTGATTTGCACCAATCAACAATATCCAGAATTAAAAAATTAAGCTGCATTAAAAACATTCGTTGCAAATGCTCAATTTGGACCAGGCAAACATGTTACAATAAGAGCTTGTGAATATCCAAAAATGGAAAAAGATTTGTACAAGTAGTTTTTTTAGCCATATTAAACCATAAAAGACAATTTGCGCCCTAAAAAATTGAGACTCGGTTATCGCCACAACCTTAGTTTTCGCAACGGCCATAATTTCTATTAGTTGCGTTAAGCGAGGTTGCACTGTATTTGCATAGGTACATCACCATACTTTTGTGAGTTATTTGAATACTATACAAAACAATTAAACAATAGTTTTTTTATTGTTTATTTTTGCTAGCAGCACTTATTAAACAAGAGTAAGTTAATGACAGCCAGTTGTAAGAGAGCTAACAACGTAAGAAATGTTATTAATACATATTGATGTTAAACAAGTAAAAGTGCTATATTCGGCCGTGCCGAATCTTATATACCCTTCACAACGTGTAGTCATTCAATAATAGTAGTTTGTATCACCATTCATCGCATATGAAATACGTACATACATATACAAAATATACATACATATATAAAAACATCCCATTGTAAAATTAAAAATTAACGTATGTATGTTAAAAAAAATAAAAAAAAAAAAAATATTTAAAAAAAATTTAAAAAAAATTTAAAAAAAATAATTAAAATATAAATAATAAATATAAAACAAAAAATAATTAAAAAAAATAATAAAAAAAAATATAAATAATATATTAAATAAAAAATAAAAAAATAATAAAAAAAATTAAAAAAAAAAATTTTTTGGCTCAGCTGGGATTCGATACTCTAACTTATATACACGTTTGTATGTATGTATGTTGTTGTTGTAATGTTGTTTTTGTGAAAAAAAAATCGAGATGGTCGTGGGTTTTTGCTCATATCTCAGTTGTTTATGTACCGATATTTTCAATACCGATCTACTCCCGAATATTTCTGATATTTTAATACCTCACCCGGGTCCAAGCGATTTCGGGGGGCTTCAAAAAGTTGATTTCAACATACACACGGACAGACGGTCAGACGGACTGACTGACAGAGCTTAGTCCCCTATTCATAAGCTTTCAGAAAATATATACTTTATGGGGTCGGAAACTAAAATTGTAGAAATTTCACACGGAATGACAAACCTATATATGTATACACTTTTTCACTGTGTGAAGGGTATAAAAACAACACAAAAAAGCATTATAAATGTGGGTGGAGAGCGAAATGAATCAACTCATAAATTTTTCTGTTGTATATGTATACTAAATTTAAATAGTTAATTTTTATCAAATTCTGGAGGGGACAAAAACAAATTTGGGAGGGAGGTAGGTGGTCAATGGTCCCTCAGAATGGTCTAGTTACGTCAATAATGAAAAAAACTAACTGCCGTATTCATAAAAAATATTTTAGGTTTATTGAAGGCTTATTTGACAAATTTCTCTACAACATCTGTCAAATAAGCCTTTAATAAACCTAAAATATTTTTTATGAATACGGCCCTAAGTCTTTAGAGTTTTTTAGATTTATTGTTTTAAATTAATGAACTTAAAAATTTCTGTTATAAAATGTTTCACTCCTCCTGTTCATTTTTCTAAAATATTAGTTACTACCTTTTTTAAATTAAGGTAATGACATAAACAATTTTTCAAAAAATATGCCAGCATTGCTGAGAGTTTAGGTGTCTTAAAATGCGAGCATAAGAATAAATGTTCTTGAAAAAAATACGATTGCTTTTTGCAATGAGTTTAGCCGCAGTTTTGTTTTATAATTAAAACAAGCAAAATAGTTGAGAACAATCTTTGCTTTGTATTAAAAGGTTTTTAGAAAAAATATAAAGCGTGGCAAATACACCGAACTTATGGAAAATATATTATCATACCTAAAGCTGAGATTTACTTCATTTGACTATTTTTTTGGCAAATAATAAAAGTCAGAACATATATTTAACATGTTTATATATCGATGGAATATTATCAGTCAACTTGTCAAGTAAGATTTTAAAAGAAAAACTTGTAATAAAATCTGTTTAAAAAAGAAATGTAAAATATTTTTTAAATAAAACTGAACCAATTTAGAAGTACAGTCGAACTTCTTTATAGTGAACTTCTATTTAATGAAGTTCTCCATATTGAACTAAAATCAAGAACACAGCTTTTTCGTTCCACTTTCAATGTATTTCAATCTTCTTATAATGAATTTCCATACAGTAAATCTTTCTTTACTATGAACAAAATTTTGGAAACAAAAATACATTTTACGTGTGTTTTTGTCTCCATATAATGAACTATTTTTAACAGTTTTGTAATATATATTTATAAAAACAAGTAACAGTGCTATATTCGGCCGTGCCGAATCTTATATACCCTTCACAACGTGTAGTCATGCAATAACAATTGTTTGTATCACCATTCATCCCATATAAAATACGTGCATATGTATATACTGGTTAGAATATATGTGGCACCGAATCCCAGCTGAGCCAAAAAAAATTTTATTTTATTTTATTTAATATATTATTTATATTTTATTATTTTTTTTTATATTTTTTTTAAATTTTTTTAAAAAATTTTTTTAGAAAAATTTTTAAAAAATTTTTTAAAATTTTTTTTTAAATTTTTTTTAAATTTTTTTTTGTAGTTTTTTTTATTATTTTTTTTCTTATTTTTAATATTTTTTTTTTAATTTTTTTTGTTTGGTATGTTTTTTACATGTATGTATGTATGTATGTATGTATGTATGTATGTATGTTGTTGTTGTAATTGTGAAAAAAACGAGGTGGTCGTGGTTTTTTGCTCATATCTCAGAAAGTTATGGGGCGATTGTGCTGAATTTCAATAGCGATTCATTCCTGGATATTTCCAAGAGATTGATACCATGTACAGATCTGAGGAACATATAGTTGCTTCTAAAAGTTGATTTCAACCAACACACGGACAGACGGGCAGACGGACAGACGGATAGACGGACAGACGGACAGACGGTCAGGGCTTAATCGACTCCTCTATTCATAAGCTTTCAGAAAATATATACTTTATGGGGTCGGAAATGAAAATTGTAGAAATTACAAACGGAATGACAAAGCTATATATACCCCTGTGCACCACAGGTGAAGGTATAAAAATAAGTAATATTTTTGGGATATCAGAAAATGAAAATAAAAACAAAAAAGTTAATGATTTGCCTTTTAACATCATTTGAGCGAGTTCAAAACAAAAATGACGCACCGGAGTATTAATTCTCTTTAAAAAAAGGTAATAGTAATTAATGAAGTTGAAGAAGGGACATCAAAGAAAAAATATATATTCCGTCCAATGAAGATATCCTAAGCAGTGTTTTAGAAAGTCGTGGATTACAGCAGATTATATCAGATGACGATGAAGAGAAACTGGGTGGTGAAGTAAGGGCAAATATTGATAAAACGTCACCTACATTAGAACACGTTTTCTCTTTACTTGATGTACTACAAACTTTTTTCCAGATGGAGAGCAACGTGTCTTAATGTAATTGAAGCTTTTATTGATAAAGAAAAATTGAAAAATGTATTTCAAACAAAAATACCTGATTAAAGAATGAGATCGATAAAACCCTAACACGAATAAAACGCAATAACTTTGAAACGAATTAATCCATTTTAATGAAAATAGCGTGGTTTAACAATAAAATAACAGTAAATTAAAATATTAATGCTTTTTGTAAAAATTCAACTTTTTTTGATGAACTGTTTCACCTTTTCCGGAATTGAGACCATGAGGGTTTTGATGGTATCCTTAGTAACTTTATTGCTGGAATAAGTCCATTTCTGGGAAAAAATTTTAGTAGTATTAGCAACTTGTTTTGTATCCTTCAGCACTCTTTTGACTAAAGCCCAGTAACGTTCGATGGGCCTTAGTTCTGGACAATTAGGTAGATTTGCTTCTTTTGGCACTACCACTATATTATTTGTTTCATACCATTCTGCTGCAGATTTACTATAATGACACGACGCTAGGTCGGGCCAAAAATATGTTGACCTATTGTGTTTTCGTATGAATGGAAGCAACCTCTTCTGCAAGCACTCCTTGATGTAAATATCAGTGTTGATAGTCCCAGTAGTAATAAATTTACTGCTTCTTTCTCCGCACGTGCATATAGCTTGCCAAACTAAGTACTTCTTTGGAAACTTTGTCTTTTTTTGGAACTTAAATTGGTCATCGACATTACCTCTTCCATCGGCCACATAATAACTTCGCCCTGGGAGCTGAGAAAAGTCGGCAAGAACGTAAGTCTCATCATCCATAATACAACACTCATATTTGTTGATAAAATTTCTAAGCAGTTCTTTGGCACGACTTTTTGCATCCAAGTTTTTCTGCGAATTTCTGTCTGGCACTTTCTGAACCTTGTAGGACTTAAGGCCTTCATATCTTTTAACCTTCCTTACAAAAAAATCGGAACAGTTTGCTTTTAAGGCTGCTTTACGGTTTGAGAGGTTAGGATTTTGGTTTAGAAGACTAACAATCTTTGAAGCTAACTGTGGGTCAGTTATACCTTTTTTAGCTCCACTTCCAGCTTTCCTTTTAATACTACGACGTTCGTTATACACTTTTATCACACGCGAAACTGTTTGTCGTGACACCTTTATCTCATTTGCAATAGATTTGTAAGTACGACTGGGATTTTTTACAAAAATTGTTATTATTTTTTCACGCACTTTTTCTTCGGAATCCATTTTCAAACAAACTAATAATCCGATTATGCTATTATTTTGTACACATAATTTGACAAGTTTTTAAATGCAAACTTGATCATAAACAGTTATATTTTTTGTGCATGAAGAAAGGTGGAATTAAAAATGTGTGTTAAGGTTTCACTGATCTCATTCTTTATGTAAAATAAATAAAAAAAAAAAACAAAACAAAATATTTCTGTATAATGAAGTTTCTATATAGTGAAATAATTGTTTGTCCCCGTGAAGATTCACTATAGGGAAGTTCGACTGTAGTAATTTTACAATGATTTTTTTTGAAGACAAGTTTTAAAATCAAGCTATGTAGACTAATGTAGTTTTACAACACTATACGGTTGATTTGACTTCAAACGTTGGTAAAAATTGTTCTCCATGTCTTTAATATTTTTAGGAAATTGTAAAAAATATTAAAAATATTCTTTTAAGTTTACAAAATATTATAAGCCTAATAAAACTAAGTACCTAATGACCTGAAAAGTCCCTGAGTGTAGGTGTCGCAAATATTTTGGTATTCTATACCTTCCTGTTTAACCTTAATAAAACCAATAAAATGTTAAATATCAATAACATTCGGCCTTAAGTTTAAGCTTTGAGTTTTTTTGAATCGAATTAAAGTTAAAACTTATGATTATCTACAACACCTTATCACACAATCCTCGTTCTTTTATCCTTGACTTAACTACAAATTATTTGCCACTTGGTAATCAAGCAAATCTAGTCGTTATTAATTAGGAAAGCATAAGCGGAAATAAAAAAAAAAATAAAAAAATAGCACGGAAATATACAGATGTTCATCACGGCCAAATTACCAGATGCCTACACACAGATGGTTCTTTTGCTCGTTTACTTGCATGTATAGTATTAGGTGCATGTCCGAAAGCCTGAAATTAATTTCGAAATAATATGTTGCACTTTATGAAAGACTATGGATTAGGATTGATTGTTTTTGAAAACTGAAAACCTTAAGACACATTAATAAAGAACAATCTGCGAAGATGAAAATGCTAAACAACCAGCAGTAGCAAATGATTTTTAAAATGTGTTAAAGAAATACAATTCAAATATGTTGCCTGCCACATGAAAAATAATAAAAGAAAATATGACAGAAAGACAGATTGCAGCAGTACAACGCAGTACAACCACAAAGAACAAGAAAGACATAAAACAGGGTTTAGAGGTGGAATTCCCAATACGAACCATGAGATCCACTGAGGTTTTGCTGGCAAATGAAACTATTATCAATAAATTATTTTATTAATTCGAATTTTTCCGCAATTCCTTACGTTTAGGAAATTTTTGGGAAATAAAGTTTTGGATTTCTTTTCAAAAAAATATTGTTTAAATTTCTTGATCTTTATATTAATAATTGTTATATTAATAATTGTTATTTAAATTATGTTAATTTTTCTTTTTACAATTATTTTAATTAAAATTTTTATTATAATTGTAATTAATTGCTTGTTATTTAAATTATGTTAATTTTTAATTTTTCTTTTACAATATTTGTCTTTATGATTAAATTTAATTTTAACTTATGTTCTTGATCTTAAGCTCACGAAAAAGAAGATTTAAAAAAAAAAGTTCTTCCTAAAGAAAGTTTTTGAAAAACGTTTTTTTTTTTTTTTTTTAACAGGTTTCTTTCTTAAGACACTTTTTAATATAAAATTTAAAAAAAAAAATAACTGAAAATTTTAAAATAAATTTTATAGAAAATTAAAAAAATTGTATAAAAAAATTTTGAATAAAGAAAATTAAAAATAAATTCAGTAGAAAATTTAAAATAACTTTTGTTAAAAATTAAAAAAAAAAAAATGTTTCAAAAGCAGTATTTTGATAGATTTTCCTTAAGAAATTTTTTGATAAAAATTCTTGTTAGAAAAATGTTTTTCATCAATTTTATTTCATGGAAATTTAATATAAATTCTCTTCGTATTTCTTATATCGAAATTTTTCTAAACATTTTTTGTTTGCAGAGCAATATTTTAAAAGATTTCCCATTTAGAGAAAAATCTTCGTTATATTTGTTGCTTTTACAAATTTTCCCAGAAAATCTATTCAGTCAAATTCATTGATATTTAAAATTAACGATATATTTGTAATTCTAAATTTTTTCTTAAAAAAAATAGAGAGCTAATTTTATTTCTACTAAATATGTAGTATATGTTTATTTCTAATAAATATTATTTTTTCCTTAATTTTCTTTATATATAACTAGAAAAGCCCGGCGCGCGTTGCTACGCCCCCTAATGATTAAAAATGTATTCTGATCTTAAATTGAATATCAAGTGCAAAAAGCTAAAAATGATAACTTTTGTTAATGGGCGTGGCACTGCCCACTTTTCTAATCACTAAACTGTTAGTCATGACAGCTCAATGTGTGTCCAAAGTTTCAGAAAATTCGGTGAAGTTCAAATACCTCAAAATTATAACTGTTTTTTTTATGGGCGTGGCCCTGCCCACTTTTGTTATCACGAAATTATTAAGTCATGAGAGGTCAGTATGTTTTCAAAGTTTCAGAAAAATCGGTCCAGTGCAAGTACGTCAAAATTGTAGCCTTTTTTTTATCGGCGTGGCCCCGCCCACTTTTTTAATCACGAAATTATAAAGTCACGACAGCTTAATATGTGTGCAAAGTTTCAGAAAAATCGGTCCAGTGCAAGTACCTCAAAATTAAAACTTTTTTAGGGGCGTGGCCCCACCCACTTTTATTATCACAAAATTATTTAGTCATGACAGCTCGATATGTGTGCAAAGTTTCAGAAAAATCGGTCAAGTGCAAGTAGCTAAAACTGATAACTAATTTTTTATGGGCGTAGCCCCGCCTACTTTTTTTCATCCATAAACACTCCCCGGTATGTGTAAAACAACTTACCAAAGTTTGAGCCCGATCGGTTTTACAGTTTCAGAGTCTATAGCTAACACACACACACACACAGAGTTTCACTTTTAAATATATAGATACTAGCCAAACCCGGCGCGCGTTGCTACGCCCCTTAATGAATCGAAATGCATTCTGAATTTTAATTGAATATCAAGTGCAAAAACCTAAAAATTATAATTTTTTTATGGGCGCGGCATTGTCCACTTTTCTAATCACGAAATTGTAAAGTCATAAGAGCTCAATATGTGTGCAAAGTTTCAGAAGAATCGGACCAGTGCAAGTACCTCAAAATTATAATTGTTTTTATGGGCGTGGCCCTGCCCACTTTTCTAATCACGAAATTGTAAAGTCATAACAGTTCAATATGTGTGCAAAGTTTCAGAAAAATCGGTCTGGTGGAAGTACCTCAAAATTATAACCTTTTTTTATGGGCGTGGCCCTGCCCACTTTTCTAATCACGAAATTATATGGTTATGATAGCTTAGTATGTGTGCAAAGTTTCAGAAAAATCGATCCAGTGCAAGAACCTCAAATTAAAACTTTTTTAGGAGCGTGGCCCCGCCCACTTTTCTTATCACGAAATTCTTTAGTCATGACAGCTCTATATGTGTGCAAAGTTTCAGAAAAATCGGTCTGGTGGAATTACCTCAAAATTATAACCTTTTTTTTATGGGCGTGGCCCTGCCCACTTTTCTAATCACGAAATTATATGGTTATGACAGCTTAGTATGTGCGCAAAGTTTCAGAAAAATCGGTCCAGTGCAAGAACCTCAAAATTAAAACTTTTTTAGGGGCGTGGCCCCGCCCACTTTTCTTATCACGAAATTATTTAGTCATGACAGCTCTATATGTGTGCAAAGTTTCAGAAAAATCAGTCAAGTGCAAGTAGCTAAAACTGATAATTAATTTTTATGGGCGTGGCCCCGCCCACTTTTTTTCCACCCATAAACACTCCCTGATATGTGTACAACAACTTGCCAAAGTTTGAGTCCGATCGGTTTTACAGTTTCGGAGTCTATAGCTAACACACACACACACACACACAGAGTTTCACTTTTATATATATAGATATATTTTAAAAAATTGTTTTTTTTTTCTTTTAGAATATATTTTAGAACTTATTTTTGATTTTTTTATAATTTAATTAAAGAATTTAAATTTCAAAGAAACTGTCTAACAAATTTTATTTTTATTTTTTTTAAACTCGTTGATTTCCAAAATCTTTTTATAAAAATTATTTTTTTTTTAAATTTGATCGTTTTAAGAACAAAAATTTAAATCTATACTTTTCGATAACTTATGATAAATTTGATAAAATTTTGAAAATTTTTTTGTTTTCTAAGATTTTTGTTATAAACATTGTTTTCAAAAAGTTCTCGCAAAATTTTATAAAACGAGTTATTTTTAATAAATATTACAACTAAAATAATTTTTTTTATATGAATGTAAGTCGAATATAAATATTATTTCAAAAATATATTTAAAGATTTTCTAGACATTTTTTTAGAAAAAAAAAATTTACCATAAGAAAAAAATTTTTAAACTCTTACGCACAAGATCATTTCGATAAATTTTCTGTCAGGTTCAAAGTCATTTGTAAATTGTATTTGAGAGGTTCTGGCTTAAACGCAGACTTAAGACTTAAACATAAGTTTTTGTTCACTTTTTACTTAAATTTTTCTATTAAATTGCTATTTGGCAACAAAGCAGTGGTTTTATTTAAAGAAATCTGATTATAACTAGAGGTCTTATTTCTCAAAACAAAAATGAAAAAGTACTAAGAATGCCATCTTTACTTACTTTAGCGTTCAACAAAAGTGATCTTTTGTAACAAGCATGTAATTGAGAAGATGACGACGATGTCGACTTCAAAACTACAGAAACATAAAAAAAAAACATAATGTACTATAAATAAAAGAAAGAAAATATTCTTTATTACAACATTTGGAATTGATGTTGGAATCAAAATGTTCTTTTATTCAGTAAATGGAGATAGATGGATGTAACAAATGTTACGAGACTACCAAATAGAATTATGTATTAAAGCATAGAATATATCTAAAACTAACAGTCAGTGTAATTTGAGTAGTGACACCAAAATAAAAATAAAATTGTTGGTAAAAAAAAAAGACAAAATTTAATTGATTGCAGAACAAATCTGTACAAACCAAGGCGAATTCAATAAGGTGAACTGTCGCTAAAACAACTACAAAGTGAAAAAATACAACGTGTTTTTTGTTAGTGTAAACTAACTTGAGCTGTCAAAAATAAAAATCACAAAGAGCACACACGCATTATTCACAAATAAAAATAGTCTGTTTTATTTAATTTAATTTTTTTTAATTTTAACGTTTTATTAAATTTTTCACAATTAACAATTTTTTTATCTCTTTTTTTACAATTTTTAAGAGAATTTGCACAATTTTTCACAATTTTAAAAATTTTTCAACTAATGGCGCCCACATATGTAAACAATAAAAAAGTAGAAGCACACATAAAAACACAAACAAAATTTGACATTTCAATATTAAAAGGAGTGATCAGCTGATAAACAGCTGCTTTAATAACTTCACCTGATGTAAATTCGCCTTGGTACAAACAAAAATAAGTTTTAAATTAAGGCGAAATAAAACAGGTGACCTCAAGAACTTATTTAAATATTATTTCGCTTGTTATTTTGTGCAACATGGTTGTCAAATTTGTTTATTTTTATTTACATTTTCTGTTTTCAATAAATTTGCAGGAAAAAAAACAAATAAGACAAAAATATTTTAAACTAAATATTAAGAATTAAAGAAAGGTCTTCAAAAAAAAAAAAGTCGAGTGTACGGAAAAGTAGAAACTTGAAGCCAAAATGGTTATAAAGGGTGTATAGAATTTCAAATCGAGATAACTGTCTAACTACCTGCCTTACCATATAAATAAATAAGTTACGACTTTTTTCAGTATAATTCATCATTAAAGACTGAGGGTCATATTCATAAAAAATGTTTTAGGTTTATTAAAGGCTTATTTGACAAATTTCTCTACAACATCTGTCAAATAAGCCTTTAATAAACCTAAAATATTTTTTATGAATACGGCCTATAAACGTTTAAAAATCGTAAAATTTTTTTTAACAAAATCATGCTCTAATCACCAAACTTATAGAGCTCGTCAAGTTAAAAATGCGCATAATCGTCCATCTGAGCAGGTTATTCCACGCTAATCTCAATCAGATGCCTGTCTCAGCAACTTGATTTTTTATTTCTCATGTCATTGTAAATCAATTTTAAAAAAAATGGTTTCAACAAGTCTGAGCAACATATAGGTCGTGAAACCATAAAAACTAAACGTTTGGTAAGAGAATTATCTTAAGTAATTGACCTGTAAATTGACCAACTCATTCGTGGGATTTTCCTCCTTGGACTATTTTGTGTAGATGTGCTTCAAATCTCTGGTCTATGCAAATAAACCAGCAACGATTGATCATTTCGAAGCCAAGATTCAATGTACTATTGGCGAAATAAGACCGGGTATGCTCAAAAAAGTGGTACAAAATTGAACCGCCACGGTGGCCATATTTTCAAATATTAAATACCATAAAATGTATGAACTATTAAATCTAAAATTGTGATCATTCTATTAAATTTGTTTTGTTTTTATTTAAGAAAAATGTATACAAATACCTTTAAGAAACTATATATCTATATATATAAAAGTGAAACTCTGTGTGTGTGTGTGTGTGTGTGTGTGTGTGTGTGTGTGTGTGTGTGTGTGTGTGTGTGTGTGTGTGTGTGTGTGTGTGTGTGTGTTAGCTATAGACTCCGAAACTGTAAAACCGATCGGGCTCAAACTTTGGTAAGTTGTTGTACACATACCAGGGAGTGTTTATGGGTGGAAAAAAGTGGGCGGGGCCACGCCCATAAAAAATTAGTTATCAGTTTTAGCTACTTGCACTTGACCGATTTTTCTGAAACTTTGCACACATATCGAGCTGTCATGACTAAAAAAGTTTGTGATAAGAAAAGTGGGCGGGGCCACGCCCCTAAAAAAGTTTAAATTTTGAGGTACTTGCACTGGACGGGTTTTTCTGAAACTTTGCACACATATTAAGCTGACATGACTTTATAATTTCGTGATTAAAAAGTGGGCGGGGCCACGCCCACAAAAAATTAGTTATCAGTTTTAGCTACTTGCACTGGACTGAATTTTCTGAAACTTTGCACACATATCGAGCTGCCATGCCTAAATAATTTCGTGATTAGAAAAGTGGGCAGTGCCACGCCCATTAAAAACAGGTATCATTTTGAGGTACTTGCACTGGACCGATTATACTGAAACTTTGCACACATATTGAGCTATTATGACTTTACAATTTCGTGAAAAGAAAAGTGGGCAGGGCCACGCCCATAAAAACAATTATAATTTTGAGGTACTTGCACTGGTCCGATTCTTCTGAAACTTTGCACACATATTGAGCTGTTATGACTTTACAATTTTGCGATTAAAAAAGTGGGCAATGCTACGCCCATAAAAAAAATTATAATATTTAGGTTTTTGCACTTGATATTCAATTAAAATTCAGAATGCATTTCAAATTCATTAAGGGGCGTAGCAACGCGCGCCGGGTTTGGCTAGTGAGTTTATACAATAAAGAATGCAAATGTGGGGGGAAAGTACACAGATAGTAGGATCGACTAGCTTGAAATCCGATTTACTCAATAGGATGTCGCAATGTTGAATAGCGCTCAGATTTGAAAATAGATCCAATATATAAAAAAAAGTTAACAACAGTGCAATTTTATCGCCCAGGAATGTGTTATTGTCAACGAAAAAGTAAAAACCTTTTTTTTGCTCGCCACTTAAAATAACTGTAGCTTCCAGTATTAGAAGAAATATTATGGTTGGTTCCTTCTTTAATTACTTTGAAAGACGCTAACCAAATAATAATAAATAAATTTCTCGTTTGTCACAAAAAAAAATAAAATTTAGTTATTTATCGCCTTTTTACAAATTCGCCTTATTCAAAATAAAATAATTTCTATAAACTTCTGTGGAAAGCGTTTTTTTTTTTTTTTTTTTTTTTTTTTTAAGTTATTACAAGCACAAGTTTGCTTTGCCTTTAATAAAATCCTCCAGACTGTTGCTTGTAATATGTCTCGCTATGCCTTTGCATATTTTTTTTTTAACTTCAACTTCTTGATGCTGTTGTGTTGTTATGGAGTAATGGCGATAGTTTTACGAGTTAGTACCTCTTCCTATACCAAATAACTTTTATTGTATTAAAAAGGTTACACAGTGGTAGGTATTACAGTTTATACACATTTCTTTTGTATTTTTTTAAAAAGGTTTTTCTAAATTTATAAAAAAAAACTATAGTTTTCTTTGCAAAAAAAAAAAGATAAAAACATGTGAAAAATATTATTCGTTCGTACATATAAAGATGACTAACATGAAGTTGATGATGATGGTTATGCTCTATCATCTGACTTTTTGTTGTTCGAGTTACAGATTAGACAACAAATAACAATAGCTGAAAGTTATGTATGTAAGTATGTTCGAATGTACAAACTATAAGTACCCTGACTATGTCTCAAACTGAATTAAGTTATAAAATGTTTTAATGCCAAAGAAATTACTGCTCAAAGAAGTAGAAGAAGTTGAAAAAATTAGGATGTGAAAAAAAGAAGCAAAAGAAAAAAGCTGACTTTATAGGGTCAAAATGAAGCAAATGTTTGTTGTGAAAAATTTATGTAATTTCTAAATTCTGCAATACACACACATGTTGGTCTTAAGGTGTTCTATTTTATTCGTTTTTTAAGGTTGAATTAAAGGGGGGGAAAAAGCATCAATGTCAATTAGTATTGCCACAAATGACTATAATTTACTGACAGAGCGAAAAAAAAGAGTTAGAACTTAAAGGAAATGTTAAGGAAGTTTAAGTTTTATTATATACAAAATACCTTAATAATTGTGTAACTAAGGTAGTCATTAACTATTAAGAAAAATAATAGATAAGTTTATTAACTGCTATGAATGATGTTTTTATATGCACATCGAGTGGCCAATTTAATTTAGAGCTAAAAATATTATTAAAACCCGTTCGAGTCAAATTTCAATTCGATAATTAACATAAAATAAGAATAAATAAATTTCTTGAAATAATCAAAAAATAAATAAAAAAAAAATTTTGAAATATCTTTGACGTTAGGCGGCAAAAAGGTCTTAAGTCAAAAAATTTTAGATTGATTTTTTTTCGGTTTCATTAAATTTCCTCTCTAATTTATTTGTTATCAATAACTTAAGTCCAGCACAACTGCTTAATATTATAATCATTTATTATGTAGGTAATAATTAAAAAATATTTTTTGTTTGCAGTTTCTGCCAAAGAGCTTTTTGCCTAGCTTCAACGATATAATAGTTAAAATCATAAAATTTTTATCAATGCCTGTAGAATGGCGTAGGTTTTCCATCTTATCCTTTTTAGTGCTACATTTAGCATTTTTATACTTTTTATGTGCAATTTCTGCAATATTTATTTGCAACCCAATTTTATAAAACCTTTGAATAGGGAAGTTGATTAAGTGATGTCTTTCTAAACCCTTGTTCATTCATCGATGTGTTGATAGAATTTAACTTTTTGAAGCTTTAATATGCTGCACAGAATCAACATCTATCTATCTATATATATAAAAGTGAAACTCTGTGTGTGTGTGTGTGTGTGTGTGTGTGTGTGTGTGTGTGTGTGTGTGTGTGTTAGCTATAGACTCCGAAACTACAAAACCGATCGGGCTCAAACTTTGGTAAGTTGTTGTACACATACCAGGGAGTGTTTATGGGTGAAAAAAAGTGGGCGGAGCCAAGCTCATAAAAAATTAAATATCAGTTTTAGCTACTTGCACTTGACCGATTTTTCTGAAACTTTGCACACATATCGAGCTGTCATGACTAAATAATTTCTTGATAAGAAAAGTGGGCGGGGCCACGCCCCTAAAAAAATTTAATTTTGAGGTACTTGCACTGGACCGATTTTTCTGAAACTTTGCACACATATTGAGCTGTCATGGGTTTATAATTTCGTGATTGAAAAAGTGGGCGGGGCCACGCCCATAAAAAAATAGTTATCAGTTTTAGCTACTTGCACTTGACCGATTTTTCTGAAACTTTGCACACATATCGAGCTGTCATGACTAAATAATTTCGTGATAAGAAAAGTGGGCGGGGCCACGCCCCTCAAAAAGTTTTAACTTTGAGGTACTTGCACTAGACCGATTTTTCTGAAACTTTGCACACATATTAAGCTGTCGTGACTTTATAACTTCGTGATTAAAAAAGTGGGCGGGGCCACGCCCATAAAAAAAGGCTATAATTTTTAGGTACTTGCATCAGACCGATTTTCCTGAAACTTTGCACACATATTGAGCTGTCATGACTAAATAATTTCAAGATTAGAAAAGTTGGCAGTGCCACGCCCATAAAAAAAAGGTATCATTTTGAGGTACTTGCACTGGACCGATTATTCTGAAACTTTGCACACATATTGAGCTATTATGACTTTACGATTTCGTGATTAGAAAAGTGGGCAAGGCCACGCCCATAAAAACAATTCTAATTTTGGGATACTTGCGCTGGTCCGATTCTTCTGAAACTTTGCACACATATTGAGCTGTTATGACTTTACAATTTCGTGACTAGAAAAGTGGGAAATGCCACGCCCATAAAAAATTATAATTTTTAGGTTTTTGCACTTGATATTCAATTAAAATTCAGAATGCATTTCGATTCATTAAGGGGCGTAGCAACGCGCGCCGGGTTTGGCTAGTCTATATATATAAAAGTGAAACTCTGTGTGTGTGTGTGTGTGTGTGTGTGTGTGTGTGTTAGCTATAGACTCTGAAACTGCAAAACCGATCGGGCTCAAACTTTGGTAAGTTGTTGTACACATACCGGGGAGTGTTTATGGATGAAAAAAAGTGGGCGGGGCCACGCCCATAAAAAATTAGTTATCAGTTTTAGCTACTTGCACTTGACCGATTTTTCTGAAACTTTGCACACATATCGAGCTGTCATGACTAAATAATTTCGTGATAAGAAAAGTGGGCGGGGCCACGCCCCTAAAAAAGTTTTAATTTTGAGGTACTTGCACTGGACCGATTTTTTTGAAACTTTGCACACATATTAAGCTGTCGTGACTTTATAATTTTGTGATTAAAAAAGTGGGCGGGGCCACGCCCATAAAAAAAGGGTACAATTTTGAGGTACTTGCACCAGACCGATTTTTCTGAAACTTTGCACACATATTGAGCTGTCATGAGTTAATAATTTTGTGATTAGAAAAGTGGGCAGTGCCACGCCTATAAAAAAAAGGTGTAATTTTGAGGTACTTGCACTTGACCGATTATTCTGAAACTTTGCACACATATTGAACTGTTATGACTTTACAATTTCGTGATTAGAAAAGTGGGCAGGGCCACGCCCATAAAAAAAATTTTAATTTTGAGGTACTTGCACTGGTCCGATTCTTCTGAAACTTTGCACACATATTGAGCTGTTATGACTTTACAATTTCGTGACTAGAAAAGTGGGCAATGCCACGCCCATAAAAAAATTATAATTTTTAGGTTTTTGCACTTGATATTCAATTAAAATTCAGAATGCATTTCGATTCATTAAGGGGCGTAGCAACGCGCGCCGGGTTTGGCTAGTATTTTATAAAATACATATTTAAGAGAAAATCAGTGTTCCAAACCAGCAAGAGCGTTTCACAATCTGCTGAAATATAAGCAAATGAACTTCGCTCTATTTTTCCCAAATTTTTTTACACAAAATTTAAACATTTTAGTTTTCGAATAATTTATAGACTTCAAAAAATGTCACGATATGTAATCGAGCAGAGAAGTTAGTATTTTTGGAAGAAGTGATTCTCAACTGCATTAGCAACTCAATTCTTTTTACAAGACATAAGACTAAAATAACAAATTATTTATTTTATTTTAAGAAAATAATGTTTCTGGTTATTTCGTTTAATGTTTACTGTAATAACGATAAATTTGCCACCGGAAATTTTTTGCATTGTTTTTCAATTTGTTTTTAATGAAATGTTCGTTTTTTGCTGGGATATAACTTACGTTTTTTCTGTAAAAAAAAAAAGATCAAAATAATCTGAAAACATTAACTTTTGTACAGATTTGCAAGATCAATTACTCTGTCATAGTTTTTAGAATTACTTTTGAAAAAGCTTCGGAATCAATTTGTTATTGAATGACATATAAGCCCCAAACTTCAACTCTTTCTTTGCTATTTCGAAAATTACCAAGCAATACGTAATATAGCATTCAGTATAAAGAAAAGATTTGTGACGTGTGGCAGTGCCAAAAATATTTGCCAATTCACCATGAATAGACTAACGAATAACGCTTGGTTAAGGGAAGTACACATTAAGTGTGGATGCTTTGGGAGGCTTCAATCTAAAGCAGACGCTGGCGATTAAAAAGGACTATATCATGAAAATTATCGACAATCAGCAATTGGCAGTGTAAAATCGTTTTCTAGTCTATGTAGAGCAAACACCATTTATGGACAGAGACTTAGTGAAGGAAGGGATATCGATACACTTAAAACCACTGAGGTGGTCGAAAAGGTACTCGAAATAGTTTTATTCTGCTGCGATAATTCTCTGTGCTATGCTGTGTGAGAAAAAATCGTCAATCGAAAAATTGTTTTGGCAACGAAGCTCAGTTTTGATTCAATGGATACGTGAACAAACGGAACTGTCGAATTTAGTGTGAAGAGCTGCCAATGCACTCTGAAAAATTAATTATGTGCTGTGGTTTGTGGTTTAGCGAAATCCATGGACCTTTCTTCTTCAAGAACGATAAAGTTCGCAGCTATAGCCAATGGAGCAAAGTATCGTGCGATTTAGCCTTTTTTTTGCCCAAAATAAAAGAATTGGACCTGGTTGACTTGTGGTTTAAACAAGATGATATAACACGGCACGCGATACAATAAATCTATTAAAAGGCAAGTTTGTTGACCAAATGATCTCACATTTTGGAGCAGTCAATTGGCCGATCATGCGATTTGACTGGACTATTTTTGGTGAGGATATGAGAAATCTTTCATGTACAGGCAGCTCCATAGCCTATATTGCTTTCTGGGAATGGCAAAAGCTTAACAAAATGTTTGCTGCAAAATCTTATATATGTATTAGACCCATAATGGTCTAATTAACTCCATTAACAGCCCTGGAAAATATTAGTTGCTACTGGTGAAAAATCGGCCGAAATGCTAGAAAAAAAGTATGATTAATTTGGAGCTCACGGATGAACCACCTAGGGCGTAGTCGCAGGCAATATTAATATGAAATAATCTTTAAAAAGTAAATGCTAGACATTAGTTTTTCGCCCCAAATAAATATTTTATTCACTTGTGCATAAGGTTTTTGTTATCTTTTTTTTCAATTTTAAGAACCAAAACGAGTAAAATACTTGAAATTTTAAACTATGGTCTCAGGGTTTTGTTTTTGTTTTAGCAGTATTACAGGACCATAAGTAAACGAGTTAAAATGAAAAATCCAAGGCAGCGTCTGAAATACATAAACACTGAAACTTAGCTACTCCATTCTATTATTTACCCACAAGATCACGTTTCATATCTCTTTTATATCAGATAACTTAACCTAACAAAACAACATTGATTTTTTTCTAATAAAATAGTGCTGTCGCTATGGTAATTTCTTTTATATTTTTTGTTACACAATGTAAGGTCATCCATCTTTAGTTTTTGTTGAGGTGGTCAATGAATTTTAAAGCAATAAATTGGTTTTTCGCCACAAAAACAGATATAACGAAAAATTTAAAGAGGCGACCCCTACGTTCGGTGGGGCAACTAAAACTATTTATGTGTATGTTGGACTTATTAAAATATTGATAACACAGGTCAACAGCAAGAAAAAGGGCTTGATAACCACTATATGTGACAGCGCATAGAGAAAGGGACCTAAGGGTAAAAACAGGTTTTGTTCAGGAGAGCCATTTTAAAGATTAAATGATTTTTCTATTTTTTTAAATTGTTCATAAGGAAAAAAATAAATTTGTTGTAGTTTTGTAAAATCAAGTTATTTTGTTAATTTGGTAGGGGAAAAAATTAAAATAAATAAATTTTACCGTTAGGTCCCTTTCCATTTGCGCTTAAAATCGTTGACTTCACTTTTATAAAACGCGCATATCTCTGGTAGGGAACACTTTTGGGGCATGGGATCGGTCTCATTCGATGCTCAGATGTTGTCCACATCAAAAAAAAAGTGAAAATTGTTTTTTTTTACCCTTAGGTCCCTTTCTCTATGCGCTGTCACATATAGATTTGATGCATCATGGATACCTAAGTGCAAAAATGGTTAAATTTTTCAATTCTATGGATAATTTTTTTTTAATTTTTTTTTTAAGTTCAAGATTTTTTTAGACGCAGCTCCACATAATCAATAATAACTCGAAAACGGTTAGTCCGATATTCTTAAAATAAGCTTTGAAAAATTTAGATTTACATAGCCTTTAATCCGTTTATATATTAATAAAGCAAAAAATATATTTTTACGTGAAAATATAATTTTTTTTTTTTTTCAAAAAATCATGAAAAATCGAGAACAAAAAAATTGTTCAAATTTATTACTTTATCGCAAAGCCACATGTAATAGGAACAAAATAAGATATCGATCATAAAAATTTGTTGATTCCTTTCAACAATGTTGATTCCTTTCAACAATTAAGTGATCTAGCTCATTTTCACAAAATTTTAGTTTTTTTGTTTGATATACATCAAATTGAGTAGTTAGTGTTCTTCTCGACATGTTTGTGCTTCTCAAAATTAAAAAAAAAAAAATTAGTAATAAGAAAAAGGTTGCTTAATTTTTACGATTGCGGTAGCAAAGTTATAAACGCTAATAAATGTGCGCTGAATTGCTCTTATATCCAGGCTACCTGATGGAACGGATGATTTTTTTACATAAAATTCCTTAATATTTTTTTATGATTCTTGGGAATAACAAACAATTTTCAGCTCACACAAATAACTATACCCACACAAAGGGTAATCTCAAATTTAGTATCAGTATTTATAAGATCAGTATTTATTAAAGGCTATGAAAATCTTAATTTTTCAAAGTTTATTGTAATAATATCGGACTAACCGAGTAATTATTGATTATGTGGAGAAGCGTCTTAAAAAAATCTTGAATTGTAATTAGAAATTTGAAAAAACCTTTCCATAGAATTTAAAATTTTGACGATCTTTGTACTACTGGAACCACAACACATCAAAATTGCATAGTTGTTTTTCAAGCCTTTTAAATTTTTAAAATTTTGTTGCCTTGTGTAATTTAATACGGACGTTATATTCGTGTACAAGAATAAAAAAAAACTTACTACTAAAATCAGGAAAAATGTTACTGCATTGCTGTGTGTAAAGTTCGTGCAAGTTGTCCTCACAACGGATTTGTTCAAAGTGCTCACAGTAGTATGGTTACAGTCGAGACTCGCAGTAATGTAGCAAGGTAGCTGACAATAAATCAAAAGAATTTGCTTATAGTGATACAAATATAGCTGCTGTACAGGAAAGTGTTAACATATAAAGCGGAATATCAAGACATCGATGTTATCCATAATAGAGCATCACCAGAGGCACTTTTGCATAAAGTGTAGCCTGCATAATACACAACCAATTTAAACTCTTCGAAACCAAAACTTAATTTTTCTATATTACGTAAAACTAGATCTTGAAAAACATATTTACAAAAATTTTTAAAATTCATGCAAAAATGTTTCTGACATAAACACAAACTTAAAAACCGTTATCATGCTAATGACAATTATACGCAAATTATATAGGATCTGTTCAGTGCTGCGGTTTTTGTTTTTTGTTTTTTTTTTGGTAACAGACAAGCATAATCTGTTTTGAAATTAATTATATGGCTGAAGGCCATAATAGACACAATAAATAGACTACTGAAATGGGAAAAAATAAAGAAAAACTAAAATAATACTGTTACACTTAAGCTAAATTGTATAACCGACAGACGTATGGTTAAATAGATAAATGGGATGTTAAGAAATTCAAAAATGAAAAAAGAAAACATGTATGTATGTTTAAGTAAATGGTGCAAAATGTAGACATAAAGACAGACAGACATACACAGACGGAAAATAGTTAGACATGAAGAACGGAAATTTGTTAAGCTATTAACGACAATTCAAAGTCTACCGTTTGTCAAATTGAGTCTACTGAATGAGAAACAACTACAGCCCGAAAGAACGAATTGACCTCAAGCCAAAACGAAATGAAACCAAAATCAAATCTTTAACAAAAAATTTACAAATTTCTCTGGGAGCATTAAAAGCGAGTAGTAGCTGTGGAATGGATTACAACAACATTTTCTTTTTAAATTGAAATTTGAGTGGGTAAAAAAAGAAAAGCATATTTGGCTTCATGTATCGGGTGTTTTTTTTTTTTATTTTTTTAGTTTCAATTTAAAAAAACAGTTCATGGTCCCGATCAGACAATCTAGAACAACCCCAACCATCTTATAGAAAATCTTTCGTAAATATCTTGTTATACTTCTTCTCTTTACAAGATGTAAATTGTACAAGGATTAAGACCACAAAATCATCGTTTATGTCACATAATGAAAGGACCAAAGAAAACCTTGTTATTACTTAATAATTCATTTGAAAATTTTATTTAGTGATGAATAACACTTTTGATTCAATGTCTATGTTAATAATTAAAATAAAGCTGCTGTGGACTCAGTAGAAAGACAAACAAATAATTTCACCAAATGAAAACGCCTACACTATTCTTTTGATTCATTGTTATTGGATTATATTTTCTGGGGTTATGTATAGTCGCATGCATATAACGATAAAACGAACAAAAATTATACTTTAAAGCAATTGTTCAACGAATTATTGCCAAAATATGATCTGAAGATATATTACGGCATACATTGCCGTAATTTAAATACTGATTTACTTCGAAGAGTATGTGATGCTGTGGCCACATGCTAGAAATCGTGTGTAATAATTAATCCAAAAAACAATTTATATTTAAACTAAAGCAACTTTCATGTGTTACAGCCTCAAAAAAATACATCCTATACATACTTGTACGTACATTAAACCGTACTGGAAAAAAGTTTTTGGAATACCTCATATAAAGTATTTAGATAAAAGTGTGAGACATCAATGGTTTTTGTCTCGAAAAATTTAAATTTTGCCGAGCTCCAATGACTCTAAAAAAATATTTAACAGGCAATCCATTCGGCAACAAAAACTATTAAAAACAAGTAAGAGCGCTATTTTCGGCCGTGCCGAATCTTATATACCCTTCACAACGTGTAGTCATGCAATAACAGCAGTTTGTATCACCATTCATCCCATACGTACATACATATAAAAAACATACATATATAAAAACATCCCATTATAAATTTAAGTATGTATGTTAAAAAAAAATAAAAAAAAATTAAAAAAAAAATAAAAAAAACTTTTTTTAAAAAAATTTAAAAAAATATAATTAAAATATATATAAAACAAAAAAAATAATAAAAAAAAATAATAAAAATATGTATAAATAATATATTAAATAAAAAAAAAATTTAAAAAATATACAAAAAAATTTTTTGGCTCAGCTGGGATTCGATGCCACGTTTTCTCTAACCAGTATACACGTTTGTATGTATGTATGTTGTTGTTGTAATGTTGTTTTTGTGCTCATATCTCAGTTGTTTATGAACCGATGTTTCTGATTTTCAATACCGATCTACTCCCAAATATTTCTGATATTTTAATACCTCACCCGGGTCCATGCGATATCGGGGGGCTTCAAAAAGTTGATTTCAACATACACACGGACAGACGGACAGACTGACAGAGCTTAATCGACTCCCCTATTCATAAGCTTTCAGAAAATATATACTTTATGGGGTCGGAAATCAAAATTGTATCAATTTCACAGGGAATGACAAACCTATATATACCCTTTTTCACTGTGTGAATGTTATAAAAATCTATCATAGTTATCGCAACACTTTCATATTAAAAGTTTAATGACTTTTTTGCGAGCTTTATTTTCTGATATTTGGGTTTACATTTGGGTTATAGAGGAACCGAGATCTATTGGGTATAAACTAGAGCAGGTCAATTGTTTGCTTTATACAACGAAAAATCTGTGGCAAAAAGGAATAACTGCTTAAGTCGACATAAGCTTAAATTGAGATAATAACGCCATTGTCATCCAGCAATTTACTTATTTCTTTTATTTTGTTCAGCGAACAATATCATGGAACAATGTATTAAAAAAATAACCTATTTCAACTTCTAATTAAACTAAATATACGAATCTTGTAATTAATGTATAGAACGGAATTCATAAAATAGTATTTTCTTTTAAAGGGAATCAATTTATAAAAATCAACTTAAAAATTTAAAAGTGCTTTCCTGAAAAAATTATAAAAACTAAAAGGCAAGCATACGTTCGGCAAAAAATTTTTTAAATTGTCTTGAAAAAATACTTTATATTTTAAAGGTGTACGCCACACTTGTTTTTCCACCTTTAATATGATACTCTCTAATGTACACACACATGCATGCAGTTAAGACGTACAGAATAAATAGTATAGATTTTCAAGGTAATGAAAGGTTTTATTTCAAAATCTGTAGATTTTTTTCTCTGTGCTTTTATGTGTGTTGTTGAAATCGTGATTAGCGGTACTTTTAATGACATAAAGAGATTTTAGTTAAAATGCGTCAGGTTACTGCAATTAAATTAAATGACGAACATTATCGAAACGTGATCATACATGATGAGACAGATATAAGTTTTAAAAACATTTAGTTTCAACGATTAAATTTGGTGGTAATCAGATAATTATTATTAAAAAAAAATTAAAATGACATACATAGTATGTTCAATTCACAACCTTCCATTGCATTTTTCTTTTTATCGTCTATTAAAATACAGTTTTGGTTTATTTACTTGTGAACTTAATTGCTGTTGTATCGGTCTGTTGTAAACGTCAAAAAATAATAAAAGGTCATGCAAATAAATTATTAGGAATGGGAGAGTTGATTAAATCTTAATTCTGCATGGTTACAAAAAGTATTTTAAATCAAAATTTGTATATAATTTAAGTAAAAATTTTTAGCAGCGTTAAACAAAATCCACAGAATATTTGGGTTAAAAAAATATATATTTTTTTTTTTGGAAACAAACAAATAATACACTTAATTTTACAATTAATTCCTTTAGAGCTTTTACCTGTCCTTGAAATAGAATAAAACTCTGTTCATGATAATTTTACTTTTAATTGCAGGCAATAACTTTGGCTAAAACTTGTGAAGCCATTACGGAAATGAGAGAATGTCGTTCACCCAAAGACTGGTCGTTGTTGGCTTTACAAAATACCCGTACGGGCAAATCACATTATTTGGTCATATGCAGATGTCCAGATCACTTTAAAATGGGTTAGTATCTTTTAACTTTTAAATAAAAAAAATTCAATTTGTAAATAATGTATAACTAATTGTCATTATCACAATACATCTGTGGCTGGGAGCTAAAAGGGCCAATGTCAAAATATTTACTTTTGAGAAAATTTAAATTTAAGTTTAACTTTTATATACGCTTTCATAGTGACATTGGCCAGCATTTTACTTATGAAGCTGCTCTGGGTTAAGTATGACTTTAGCTGTTTTACCATAATGAAATAGAGCAAGAAAACAAATCTAATGCAATGATTAACTCAAAAGAGCAAAAAAGTGACATTGGCCCTTTTAGCTCCAAGCCACAGACATGTGAAATGTCGTTTTAATAGACAGTATCCAACGTAAAATTGCCGACAGTATTTGTAAAATAACTCTACTTTTTTTTTCTTTTTTTTTAATTTTATTAACATTCTTTGTACAAATAAATTCAAAATTATGTTGGTCTCAGCGCCATAAAGGCATTGTTGAGACAAGCTGGCAAAAAAAATTAAAAAAAAAATCATTTAAAAATAAAATAAAAATCATGCACAAAAATTATTTACATTTAAATTTATTGAAAAGGACTAATTACAGTAGAAGCGTTTCAAGATTTCGCTTTAAATGGTCTTTAAGATTTAATTTAGAATTTGAAATTCTGCTGACGGTTTTAAAAATGACCAATACCAAGATTGTTGGAATATAAATACAATGGTTGATTACTGCTGCAGCATTCAAAATGTTTAGTTCAAAATTTAGTTTGTGTTTATAGAATATTTTAACTTGAAATTTGATACATTTGCAAAAAAAAATTTTCCCATTATATTTTAATAAATAAAGCTGCCCGTAAAATCAGAGAGGTAAACACAAGCAGAGTCAACTATTAAACTTCATACTGTTTGCCACTTTTTTCATTATGTAAAATGTCTCTTACGCCAACGTATTTTAAGCAGTAATTTTAGAAAATAATTATAAAGGGTGTCTCGGTAAGAATGCGCTTTTTAAATTAAGTGTATTTTTTTTTTGTAACTTTGAAATTTAGCAGCTGTCATATATGTATTCCGATTATTTAAAATGTATCACTTTATAAATGAACAGTGCGTTATAATTGTAAAAAAAATTACAAAAATTTTAAAATTTTGAAAATTTGCTGAACCACTCGCAAGCTTGGAAGAAAATAAAGTCAAGAAGGTTCAGCTAATGTGTCAACGAGTTTGAAGAAACTGGGTCGACCTCTTAAAAACATCGCTGAACTAGAGTGTCAACGAAAACCCAAAAACATTAAACGTGCGAGATCCCACGGAAGATCGTTAAGTACAGACACATCTCTATGAAAGAGTCATGCACAATTTGGTGAAAATAGTAGCCATTTGAGAAATATTTTATTTCTTACTCAATCGGAATAAGGAAATCACAACAATTCAAACAAATACTCGTTTTCATTTTAAAATTAAAAAGTGAACTATTACTGAGACTCACTCCTTTTATAAAAATCTTAAAGAATTTATCCTGTGAACTGTTTTTTTGTTCATATAAATACGAACCTAATTGCCACAAATAATCGTTACGAAATTTTATTCAGATCTTACTACAATTTACACTAATAAATATTTCTTGTTATTCTTTTCTTGCAGAGGGTCCCATGGCCCATGATCAACCCACTTATGCCAGCGTACCCGGTATACGTGTCTTCGGCATGATGTGTGTTAAACCTGGCTATTCTGTACGTAAGCCTTCGGTTCAACCACCTAAACGCTATCAATTACATAAACCCTTCTACAGACCCGGTTCCCAAACAGCGTTCAGTCAAGGCAACATTAAAGATACTTACGGCAGACCCTCGTACGGTAGTAGTTCCTTCTCGCAATCATCGCAAGTCCAATCGTCTTCATCAAACTTTAACACAGCCACCAGTAATAATTATCACGGAGCCGACTCATATCAGACGCAAGGAAATTATCAATATTTAAATAGACCTGAAAGTATATCGACTTCTGCATTCAATACCAATAGCAACAACAAGTTTAGACCCGAACCAGTTTCTATAAATAATTTCCCAGGCGTAGGGTATGGACGTAATAACGAACGTGAAGGAGATGCTCCTATAGAGGCCGCTACTGAGGTTGATAATAAATTATCGATAAACACCTCAACACAGGCTGCCGAAGAAGCCAATACCACTCTAAGTGAAGACACTACTAAGGTGGAAGATCTAAAACGTGAAAAGAGATCGTTAAGTGAGAATAACATTGACTCGGATGACGAAGTGCCCGAATTTCCCTGGGATCGTGTTATAGAATTTGAGAAAACTATAATTTGGGATTAAGGAAAATTTCGAAGAAACGAAAACAAAAACAAACACAAATGAAACTAACAGGGGTGTAGGTAGAATTTATAAATTAAATTAGAAATTTCCAAGTAATTTGTTATTTCAAGGGGTTTACAAAGAAAGTTCTTAAGTTTTTCTTGAAAATCGAAAAAGAGATTTTTGTTTTATACAATAAAAAAAGAAACTATAGAAATTTAAAATTTTTATATTTAAATAACTGTGACTGAATTAAACGAAAAACAAATGCAAATTTATTTGATTTTGTTTTTTAGGAGTTCTAACGACAGATTTCATTATAAGTTTTAATAAATATTTATTTTTAATTATATTAAAATTAATAATTACACTAAGTTAGTTTAAGTTATTAAAACTTGAAATCATTTGAAAAATATTACAACGAATTAATTAAATAATTGTAATGCTTTCCAGCTAATAATAGTAAAATAAACATATTTTTTTTTTACAATAATAATATCAAAATCAATAATTATTTAATTAATTTGTTTTTATTTTTCATATCTTGCATTTTATTAACGTCGTATTTAAATCATAATGAGAAAAATATTATTTATTAATTAATATAACTAGAGCTATTTATGTTAAACGAAACAAAAAGGATTGAAGTAAAAGTAAATTACAATATAAATTTTATTTTATTTATGCCTGTGTCTTGTCGTGCAGACAATAATCAATATTATTTTTTGTATTTGTTTAAAATAATTTAAACACAAAAATGTGTTTCATTTCTTTAGATAATAAGCGGCATTTACTAGACTTTAATTAATTTTAATATTTACATAAATAATATTTATATTTAAAACTACAACCATAACCTAAACGAATTCATGTAATAATTGCATTTGCAAAATTTTAAGCAATAAAAACTTATTTTATACAAAAATTTTTTAATAAAAATATTTCGAAAAAAATTTAAAAAAAAAAAAAAGTTTGTTTAATTGGAAGTAGATTTTGGCCAAGAATGATAAAGATAATGCCTTGCACATAATTTCCCATTATATGACGTAGTTGTCGCTTTGTAAGAGTTGCCAAGTATGTTTCATATGTGAAATTTACACTTTCTTGCGGTAATGCGATAAATATACTATGGGGTGACCGAAATCTTGAGAAATCGAAAAAGATTCTAAAACAATGACAATGACAGGTAACACGAAATTAAAAACTCATCTAGCTGGCATGGGACTTTAGGATGAAACGAAATGTAGAGCATGCGAGGAACATAGTAAGACCTTGGAACATTACCTTTGACAACATGCTGTGTTTGAGCATACTAGGCGCCAGAATTGTATCTTGGACACTATACAGATCTTTGAATACCTAAGGAATTCACACAGATAGACAACAACCTAGATTTACACATAGGCTACTCTTTCACTTTCGATAATCAAGCAAATTTGCGGAAATATGCAATAAATATATTTTTTTTTAATTTAGTTAGTGGGTTGTTTCGAGTGTTCAAAATTTACACGTATTGGCAGAAAATATTAAATCATTCAACGTCGTCTATAGAAGTATTATGTCCTTAATACTTAAATCATATCCTACTAATATAAAAAATATGAATGTTTGTATGTTTAAATGTTTTGATATTTTTACTCAATCACGCAAAAAATTACTAAAACGATTAAAAAGAAATTTACCGCACAGATATATAACAACCTGATTTATTACATAAAGAGGCTACCTTTCGTGCCAATAACTAAGCAGACGAAATCGCGGGCAGAGGCTAGTAATAAATAAAAATTGCGATAAACATACAGTTCTAGGCATACAAGTTTACAAATTTGGGTCAGCGAGTATAAGTTGTTTCTAAAGTAGTTTTTGGCATTGAATCCAAATCTGCACTCAGTTTAATTGTAGAAAACCATAAAATAGTTTTAGAGATTTGTAAAAAGTTGTGGCTTTAAAAAAACAAGCCATATTTTATATACATATACAGTAGACTCGCGGTAACGTGAACTATTAAAAACCGAACTCTTAAAATTTTCCAAATAAATTAGACATGTGATTTAACTCAAATTCATATATTTTTTTGTATTTTGGATTGTTATGTACATAATTAATTAAAAAAATGTGTTACCTTTTTTTGTTCTTGTTCAAACAGCGTTGTCAGAACTTTTGTTCGAACAACGATGTCTGATATTAAAAGGCATTTTGAATATGGAAGAAAGAGACGACACATAAAAATTGCGACAAAATACACTTTATACGTTTTAACCATATCAAAGAACATGAAACATTTTTTGACAGTTGCTCTGCCGACGTTTTGTTCTAGTCTGGACAAATATATGACTCGTCTAGACGTAAAGTAAAGAACTAAAAATGTTCAGGCAGGATTTTGCTATTGTTTTCTTTTCAAGACGTTTCCAAGTTGAATTTAAATAGCCAATAGCGTCCTATATTAGTTAAACCAATTTTGAAAAATCGCAGCTAGAATCCATTACGATTTAGAGCAATTGTAGTCCACAGGAGATTCAAACTTTCTAAAACAGCGAGGATTTTTTGCCTTTCCAATCACAAGAAGTTTAACTTTAGAATTTTGGTAGTTTTTGTGACATTTTTCACGAAAAACTTTAGATAAGGTCATGCTAAATCAGCAGCACGCACTAAACTAAACCTGTGCAATCATTTACGGGAATACCCCTTTTTATGAAAACGATTTGCATAACCGACAAATTTGTTCACGTTATAAGGCTTTCTCACTGTGTTCACGCTACAGAGTAGTCAGTGTAAACAAAATTATGTTCGTCTTAACCGGTGTTCACGTAAGGCAGTCTTTTTGTTACCGCGAGTCTACTGTACATACATAATATACATATATAATTTTTTATTGAATTTTACATTTAAGGTCGCTTTTAATTTTAATTTTGTTTTAATTTTCCATAACTATTTGTTATTTATAACCTAGTCTGAATTTTGTAGATATTAGGTAAATTATTAAATTTGACCAAAATTCATCACACCGTTTTTAACAATTTGATATAAGAACAGACGGTTCTCATTAAATACCCAATAAATTTGAAAATGGAGCTTATGTAATATTAAAAATGTGTCTTACTTACCTAAAACTTCTGCGTTTACTACAATATTACAGCTGTACATTGGGCTGACTAAACGTTGGGGTTGATTTTGAAAAGCTTGACGACAGGCTTCTTTAGCAGCAGTTAAAACTTGGCCTAAAAAAACGAAAAAAAAATGTAAGAGTATATCTTTAAAACTCAGAAAATTTAAATTTTCTAACTCACCTGAAAAAGGTCCATATGCCTTTGAATTTAACTCATCTGATGCCTCAACACACCACTCTAAAAGCACAAAACAAACACCTTGCATAGGCTCCTCACACAGAGGACCAGCTGAAGTAGTCAGTTGAAAGCCATTAACAAAGGAACTATTATAATCACATCTTACGTCGGATTTTTTATTTAATTGCAAATCTTCGGAGGAATCTATTAAAAGCCACCAAAAACTGGGATGTTCGTAATCACTTAAGTTCAGCAAAATGTTTGAACCACAATGACGAGGCCCCAAAGACCATATACGTTCTACTAGTTCTTTATTGGACAAAGTGGTCAATCCTTTCATATCGAAATCTTTTAAGGCTGTTGAAAGTTGTAGCTTTATTTGTTGCAGCAGTTGCTTAGATTTTTCCGTTATATTTGAAGATTTAGCATTGATAAAAAAGTCTTTAATAAAAGCTTGATATTTTTCTAAAATATCTATTACGGCTTGAGGCAATGGCAAAGCTATAAGTTTAAGGGTGGACAACTTGTTGAGTGTGGTTATGGTGACAATTTTTTTCGAAATATATTTATCTTCAGAGGTTTTGACAATGGCTTCATTGACCATATCCACAGTAGCCTCTGGCAGTATAGTTTCACGGAATGATACAATAGGTTTGGAGACATTTACTTTGATCTTGGCATAACTATTCTCCAAATCATGTACACATTTCTCAACATGAACTTCTCCTAATGTGGTGATAACATGTTCTCCCGTCGGCTCTACAGAAATTTGTACACAAGCATCAGCTTGATTAAGTAGTTTAAGCCCTTTAACCAATTTAGGCATTTCGGAAGGATTAACCGGTTCAATGGCTACACGGAAAATCGGTGTAGCTATGACACTCAATTCACTAAAAGATGTGCAATACATCGTACTGCTTAGAGTACTGGTTTTAACAATATCGTGCTCTAATCCCCCTATGCCTACAATATTACCAGCCGGTACTTCGTCGAGTGATTGTAATTCACCACCCATAAATAAATACAAATCCCCAATTGTCACCTCACTTATATAAGGAGAGTGCAAAGAGAGAAAGCTGGGTAAAGAAAAATTAAAAAAAGAAGAAATATTTTGAACATTGAAAAACTCTCTTATGTTAATTTAAAAACACTTAGGGCCTCTATTACAACTTGCCGATAGTTAAAGGTAGGATTTTTTGTTCCCGAAAAATAGCTTCGCATTATTACAACTTCCATTTTTTATTGTAATTATTGTTAACAATAATAATATTTTATGGATAAAAAAATAATAAATATGGGATTTATAATGCAAAGCCACTTATCGGTCCGACAATTCCTGCCTTTAACTAAAGGCAAGTTGTAATAATGGCCCTTAAGGTATTTGCTTCACCACGTATTGTGTTGAAATACATACGTAAAACGAACTTTTTAAAAAATAATTTCTCACTATCTTTTACTTTTTCCATACCTCTTGCTTAATGCGTAAATAATAAACTATATACAACAGTAATTTGTCGAAGGTAAGCGCGTAACTCATGACGAGAATACCTTTAATATTTCTAACATTTGTACTCACTTTTTATTTCTGGGATCATGTTTTGGTGTCAAATTATACAATTTCATGCCTTTCCTCAAAGTACCGCTAAAGATTCTTGCAAAGGCCACAAACACATATTCTGGTTTTTCTTCCTCTCTTTCTTGTAGATCCTTTTGTTTTTCCTCCACTTCCGCTTGCTGTTGCTTTTCCTTGGTAGACATTTGTTCGATACCTGCCGTAATACTTTCAACTTCTGAACTTTGAGTGGCTAACTTTTTACGTTCCTCAATACGTTTGCGTACTTCATCACGTCGCGCCTGCAACTCTTGATCGTTTAAACGTTTTGGCTTATTTTGTGGCAATTGTGTCACATGAACTGGTGTCATTTTTGATACAAATACGATTACGTTTTCTGAGTGGGCATCACACTTTTTGAAATCATCTTTAAGAGCCAAAGATTCGCTAGGATAGGTTGTCAAATCAACATTTTGCGGATAAAGTAGACTTAGGGCCCTCTCATCATTAATGCTATTTGGAGCCGGTACATGTTCTACAACCATTTCTAGAATAGTTCGATCAATGGGTAGCCATTGACCCAAAACGGTTTTAATTTGAGCTTTTGGATCACCGGCGCGTAAGTCACGCGTTTGCAATTTAATGCCAAGTTTTTCAGCAATAACTGGAAGTTATGATAAAAAATTAATGAATTAAAAAAATAAGTTGAAAAAATGAAGTATACATTTCTGGTAAAAAGATTTTTTTAAATAAAAAAAAATTAAGTAAACCCTGACCGTCAGTAAAATGAGGGGTATTCTTGGGAGGAGCATTGACAACATAACTTACTAATGTATAACTTATAAAATTTAATAATTTTATATATTTTATAATTACTTGAAAAGTAGGCAAATATAAAAGCTTAACGCGGCCACTACCTATTTATTTATTTATTTATTTATTCCAATTCCGTAATATAAAGCCACAAAGGCCAAGTTAATAATTGTGGTCTCAAAAAACTTTTACACAATCAATTTAAAATTTCTAAGTGGATGCCCGTACAGTAATTTAAAAAAAAATAAACTTTTTTTACAATAATATTATTTTTTATAAAATTATTTGCACATTGTTTTGTAATTAAGTAAAAAATTAAAAAAATACTCTACTTTACAATAGACCCTAGTGTGAAAATCTGTTTCTGGCAACTTTTGATTTTTTAACGGTCAAAGCATTGCCAACTAACAAATCAGTTCGTGTTTTGTTTACCAACTCTTATATTGTTATCGATTATTCTTTAATATGATATCACTAACAAAAAAGTTATTTATCGATTGAGAAGAGAAAAGGGAAAAGAAAAACAGCTGTTAATTGCTTCACATCTTGTAAACAAAAAAAATCTGTAAATGAAAAAAATGCATCAATATTTTTCAAAAAATAATATAACTTTAAAAAATGCATAAATATGTCGTATCCCATACAAGAAAAAATCGGAATCATAGATTTATTGCAGACGGAAAGAAATAATATTTCTATACTTTACCAACTAGCGAAAAGTGCAACCAAAAATGTGATAAACGTGCGGAGTGAGCTTGGTAAGTTCTTAATAGATTCAAAAGAAGTATATACATATGTTCATATAATTTTAAAAATATAAATTTTCAGATGCCTTGGATGCAATATTTCTACACATACCGGATTGCCAGACTCTGTTAAACAAACGTCTTATAACTAAGGAAATTCTCTTCATATATTTGCACAAAAAGAAAGTACCTTTAACGGCAGACTTCACCAAGGCACAGCTGGTTAAAAAAGTTATAGACTATTGGTATCAACAATATACTTTAAAAGATAATCATAATGACGCCACACAGGTAGCAAAACCTAATCCAAATAATCCTGGAAAGAGTTACACAAATGGCTCAGATTCTACCTCTAGCAACTTAATTGAAAACCCCTCAGAATTTCCCATAAATTTGCTGGCACGGAAATTTTCAGAATGGTTCTTCAATAACTTTAATAAAGATACTCTAAAATTAAACGACTTTTGGTCCGATGCTTCTTTGTTTTTGGAAATATCAGCCAATGATGGTATAGACGAAAATTTCTGTGAAGATTCAGAAACAATGTTACAAACTCTTGTGAAAACGAGGCAGCGTTTTGGATTTTATTTTAACCCTAATCTCACTCATGCTGGAGTTCAGGGTCGTATGGATGTACATGGTTTGGTGTTAGTCTTGGCCTGTGGTACCCTTCATACTCAACAGGATTGTGTTGGAGTTTTTGAGTGTGTTTTTGGTCTATTAAGAGATCCTTTTGCGGAAAACAATTGGAAAACGAAAAATATTAAATTAATTTTACGTAGTAAAGGATCACCATTAATGCCGTCTCTAGAAGGAAGTGAGGCGTTAAAAGAAGCTTTAGTTTTGCCTGTGCCAGAAGGGGAGTTATCGTAGCTGTTTGTAAAACTATAAATTTTGTATATATTTTATTATCATTTAAAACATACATAAATTCATTTTAACCATTACTTAAGTAGAAAAAAAGTAAGTGGACAGAAATCAAATGGCATAAAATTGGTTAAAAAATACATGCCAAAGTTAAATATCAGAAAAATAAAATATCTAATAAAGAAAACCAAATATAATTTTGTCTCCATATTATGCATTAAACACATTTTTACAGTCGTCGTTTGTAAATTATTTTGTTCTAACGGTATATGTATTTTATGTCATATAGAACACAACAATTTACGAATGACGATGTATTAAGTTATAGGTATTAAAAATTTTCAATCAGGGGTCAAATTACGGCATTCGTTCACGATCAAAATTTAACTCGAACGATCGAGTTCGCTGTACTTTAGGTATAGAGGTGGTTGGTTGGTAGGTAGGTATAGAGATTCTAATAAGAATTTTCAAATTTCGATCACGTTCGAATGCCGTAATTTGTTCCCAGTTTATATTAAAAAAAAAAATTAATATTTTTAATTGTGGCAACTTCGCGCAGGGTATTGGTATTTAATAAAAATACCACAAATAGTTTCATTTATTTATATTATAAATATTAATACAAAATCGCATATTTTTTAGGTTGAAGCAGACAAATTGTGGTTTTATCCCAAATGCAATTATTTAAATAGTATCTGTTTTGGGATAAAACTTTTCATGACCTATTTAATCAATACAAAAATTCAGGGGCCGAATTACAGCATTCGATCACGATCGAATGCCGTAATTCGGCCCCAGTTTTAAATACGAAACTAAAGTAATTACTTTTAAATCTTTTAACAAGAAGAATAGTTTATTTTCTTTTCACGTACCTGGTATTTTATCTTTGTCCTTTCGCACAGCAATTGTATCGTACAAGCTCCAAATATTCTCCAATATGAACTGAACAAACATGGGCTTTTTAGCTTTTTCCTGAGCACCATTAAAAGCACATTTCTTTTTGGCATTATAGAAATAATCACCCCACAATACTTGCTCCAAATCTTTCACCGACATTCCCAGTCTTTCAGCATATGTGACAGCAAAATCACGTACACCAAAAGCCCAACCATCGTAGGCAGAGCAAAAGACAACGTTGCCAGCAGCTGGAGAAAAATACAAATGTGAATCGTCACTATCCTCCAAAGCTGATTCATAATTATCCTTTCTGGTAATATCCTCTTTGGCTAGGATATCCGAAGCGAATATGCTACCCAAAACGGCATTTACCTGTTCTAGTACTTGAGTAATATGGAAATATGCATCTAATGGTGACATTTGTTTCTCCATAATTAGACGATCAATTTTATTTAAAACCAAGACTGGTTTTAACTGTTCTACATAGACCTGTTGCAAACAAGCTCTGGTCTGGGGACAAACACCTTCAACAACGTCAACGACTACAATGGCCCCATCACATAATCTCACTGCAGTAGAAACTTCACTAGAGAAGTCTACATGACCAGGTGAATCGATAAGATTTATCAAAAAGTTTTTTTGCTCAACGACACTTTGATAAAACAACGAAATACTACTGCTCTTCATGGTTATACCCCGTTCTTGTTCATCTTGGCGATTGTCCAAATAGCGTAGCTTACCGGCCATACGTTGGGATATAATGCCATTGCTGGCAACCAGCGAGTCGGCCAATGTCGTTTTGCCATGATCTACATGGGCCAATATGCAAATATTTCGGACGCATTCAATATTTTTTTGCAAATTTACTAAATCGTCGGCATTAACTGTAGGCATTTTAAAAACTGGTTTTTTACACAGATAAAAAAAAAGAACACACACTAACACGCAATGTAAATAAGTATCAAATTTTTTAAACGAGAATTTTATCAGACAAAATTTTTAAATTTCAGAGCTTCCTTCATCAAAACAATTACTAACTGTTTACCGCACGTGTAAGATTGTTTTGTTTACGTTTATTAATGAAATATAATTGTCAGCTGTTTTTTGTTTTCGTTGTGAAATTCTGTGAGAGAGAACAGTTATTCACAATTAGTTGTAAAAAAGCATGAATCAAAAAAAATTGTTTATTCATATAACCAAGGCGAATTCACATCAGGTGATGTCCCCAAGCCAGCTGAATGTTTTTTGCTCGTTTTATTTTTAACGACATAATAGGTTCGTTCGAGAACTCACAAATTTGTACGAATTTGTACAAATTTTTACTGCATTTTACGAAATTGCGTTCGTTTACACAAATTTGTAGTAAATGAGAGCACAAATAGAGAGCGAAAAGTGACAGTTCTTGACTGAGTATTTGCAAATTTTTACAACAGAAATTTCTTGCTGTAAGATTTAGCAAAACCAAAAAACATATGATTCAAAAGGTAAACAAACAAAAGTAAGCAAACAAAACGTATACAATTTGTGAAAAAATATTAAAAAAAGGAAAATCCAAACCAAAGTGCAAAATATTATTAAATTTAAATTGTTTGTGAAATAAAGTTAGTTAACAATGTCTACAGATGAAAGAATGGAACTGCCTGAATCTGGCGCAGGTATACATACTTAAATACATATTTGCACAAATGTATGTATGTACATAGTTTCCATTAAACTTTATTTATTTGCCATCAGCTGTTGCTTCAATCTTACGAATTTTTACAAATGTTTGTTCGAGTACTTTTTTGAACAAATTCTCTTTTTGGGAGTAAAATTTTCAATTTACTAAATAATTACTCATTTACTACAAAGTGCAGTAAAAGTACTCGAACGAACCTAATGTCAAAGTTTGTATACATTTTAATTAATTTTTATGTGCGTTATTGAAATATTTTAAAAAAATTTGTAAAATTTTTGAAAAAAAAAAATGTGCCACGTTTACTCTAACCAGTATATATGTATGTTGTTGTAATTGTGAAAAATAACTTTTTTTTTATTTTGAAAATGATATAAAAAAGTGTAGCTTCGGCTGTGTGGCACGAAGTGGTGTCTTGTTGAAACCAAATGTTGCCAGTATCCTCCTCTTCAATTTTTGTGAACAAAAATTCGTTCAACATGGCCCGAAAACGATCGCCATTGAGTACGGCCACTCCTTGCTCATTTTCAAAGAAAAATTGCCCAATTAAGCCTCTGGACCAAAATCCGCAACAAACAGTGACTCGTTTTGGGTGAATCGGCTTTTCAATGTATGCGTGCGGGTTTTCTGTGCCCCAAATGCGACCATTTTGCTTGTTTGCATACCCGCCAAGATCAAAATGAGCTTCATTTGAAAAGATGATTTTTTTTTTGGCAAAATCGGTCAAAGTAATGTCGCTATATTTTCCAGCGTTGTTCAAGCGTATACACAACCATATTCGTTTAGCGGAAGTATAAAACTAATTAACTGTCAAATCAGACATGAGCTAAGTATTACCATTCACGAAATAAGCACTAGTTGAAAAAACATTAGATGGCGGACCCTTTACTTTATATATTCTTGTGCACCACAGGTGAAGGGTAAAAAAATATCAAAAGATTCGGCACAGACAAATATCGTGCTCTTACTTGTTTAACTCGCTTTTCATAGTGCAGAGTTTTTCGCTTCTTAATGTAAATATAACAAATATAAATTAAAATTTTAATACTTTTGTTCATCATTTATTTTTCTTTGGAAAATTTAAAGTATAAATGAAAGATAGCTGGAGCTATTATTTTGACATGTGCATTATAGTCACTATACTAAAAAAAAACATTAGTTGGTTAGAGAATACCATCGTATTTCAATATCATCAACCGGCTGTTATGGGTATTCACAATAATTTGATAATAAATATCATACTTACATCCCTGCCGAAACAGATGACGTTAAACTGTATTTAACAATTTCTTCCCATCTAAATTGTCCACGTTTTCGAAAGCAGTTTCTGAAATTGGTGTGTGTCTGCATTAAAAATTAATTAAAATGACTTTATTGACTCCCGAACAGAAAAAGGAATTGATTACTCGTAATCTCCAGGAAACTCTAGGTGAAGACAAACTCAATTCCATACTAAAAGAAAGGGACTTAAAAATCTATTGGGGTACTGCCACTACTGGCAAGCCTCATGTGGCCTATTTTGTGCCCATGTCAAAAATTGCCGACTTTTTGAAAGCAGGATGTGAGGTGAGATATAAAAATCTGATTTTAGAATTTCTAACTATAATATATGGATTGTGGAATAATGCAATTAGACCTGTCACTATTAAAAGTAAACATACAAAAGTTATAAGTTCAGCAAAAAGTTGATTAAAAATTTGTATAGTTCGCGATTTAATTAAAAACTTCTACAAATAATACCTACTTAATTATAACAAAAGATTTAGTAAAGAAATTCATTTATTTCTTTGTATAAAAATATTAGTACAAGTTTTATAGAAATATGTTATTACAAAATATTTCGGATATACTCCGAACTTATCGTTTATTTTGTTTTATAAATTTTATTTATAACATTTAAGAATTTTTCAAAAAAGAATTAAACCCAACAACCAAATAAAATATTGAATATGTTATTTAGTCGTTTACGGCTTTATAGGTATTACGGAACTGTTAATAAAAAATAAAAAAGTAATTTTTATTAAAATTTACAGGTAACCATCCTTTTTGCCGACCTTCATGCCTATTTGGATAACATGAAAGCACCGTGGAGTCTCTTGCAATTACGTACTCAATACTATGAAGCTGTGATTAAGGCTATGTTGTCTTCGATTGGTGTTCCTCTGGATAAATTAAAATTCGTTAAGGGTACCGATTACCAGTTGTCTAAGGAATACACGCTCGATGTTTATAAACTAAGTTCCGTAGTTACTCAGCACGATGCCAAAAAAGCTGGTGCTGAAGTTGTCAAACAAGTTGAATATCCTCTACTATCTGGTTTACTCTATCCCGGTCTTCAAGCCTTGGATGAGGAATATCTAAAAGTTGATGCTCAGTTTGGTGGTGTTGATCAACGAAAAATTTTTACTTTTTCTGAGAAATATTTACCCCAATTGGGGTATGAAAAACGTATACATTTTATGAATCCTATGGTTCCTGGTTTGGCTGGTGGAAAGATGTCGTCTTCAGAAGAAGATTCCAAAATTGATTTGCTAGATTCACCTGCAAATGTTAAAAAAAAGTTGAAGAAAGCTTTCTGTGAACCTGGCAATATTACTGACAATGGTTTGTTGTCGTTCGTTAAACATGTATTGTTTTCTCTTTTCAAAGAGGGAGAAGGTTTTGTTATCAATCGTGCTGCTGAAAATGGTGGTGATATAACATTTAATAATTATGCTGATTTAGAGCAATATTTTGCGGATCAGAATTTACATCCAGCTGATCTCAAAGCTACCGTAGAGAAATATATCAATAAATTGCTGGAACCCATTAGAAAAACATTCGAAACACCTGAATTACAGTAAGTGACTTTATATCTTATTTGATGTGATATCTAATTTAATTTCATTTAGAAAACTCAGCGCTGCTGCTTATCCAGCACCAGCTAAAGTAAAAGGTAGTAATGCCGCTAATGTCGCTGCACCAGAAGATGATAGTCCACATCGTTTAGATATACGAGTTGGCAAGGTGGTAGAAGTTCAACGTCATCCTGATGCTGATACTTTGTATGTATTAAAAATTGATTTGGCTGAAGCCCAACCGCGCACTGTTATTAGCGGCTTAGTTAAATTCGTTAAAATTGAAGAACTTGACCAGCGTTTGGTGGCCGTTTTGTGTAATCTTAAACCCTCTAAAATGCGTGGTATTCTATCCGAAGGCATGGTTTTATGTACTTCAAAGTAAATCCGTATGAAATCAATCTTAGCTTTTTTTAATGTATTTTATCTTTTTATTTGAAGTGAGGATCATACTATCGTGGAGCCAATTATTGTTCCCTCAAAAGCTGCTCCCGGTAGCCGTTTGGCTTTTGAAGGCTACAGTGGCCAGCCTGATGAACAATTAAATCCCAAAAAGAAAGTTTGGGAAAAACTTTCTGTGGACTTTAAGACAAATGCCGATGGTGTGGCTGTGTGGAGAGATAATTTATTATTAACTGCTGAAGGCGAAACACTTTCCAGCAAATTAGCCAACTGTTGCATTAAATAGATTATTTTAGTAACGCTATAATATGAACAAAGGCATTTAGCTCTATTTACCACATTATATTATTTATTTGAAAACGCGTGTAAGTTACACATTTTTATGTTTTTTTTATATTATTTATAAAATGGCTTAAATTTATAACAAAATAATTAAAAACTGCCTCGACCTGTTTTATTTTAAACCATTTAATCAATTACGACATATGTAAAAAACCACAGTTTTAGGATAGCTTTTTAGCTCTTCTTGTGGCAGTTAGCTTAGTGGCTTCTGCTAAAAAATCTTTTAGTCGTTGTATTACTACTTGTTGTCCCAAAATTTCCATAATTTCTGCTACGCCAGGTCCTTCCTAAAATAGTGTATAAAATTTAAACTTAAAAATATTGTTTGATCAAAATTTTGCCAAATTACCACTTACTTTTAAACCACTTAACGATGAGCGCAAGCATTTCATTAGGACCGGAAATTTTATTTTTTCTTGTTTACTAAACTCCTTTAAAACTACATTTAAGTCGTCTTTATTAAATTCAGCCTTTTTTATAATTTTAATTAGGGATTCAAGTTGACCTGTAAAATATTTGTGATAATAGTTTCGTAGTTTATAAAACAAAGTTAATATAGACACTATTTAAAAATGAAGACAACGTAATGCGTGTTGAAAGTTCATATTGAATTCACCTGCATTCAAATCCATTAGATTAAAATTTGTAGGTTTGACCCATAGAAAACTTAACTTTGGCGAAGTTAGATCTTTAATAAAAGTCAAACGTTGAGCTGACCATTCCAATATTTTTTTTATATTGTTAGAGTTCAAATCCAAATTTGATCTACAAGAAATTTAAAATATGGAAATAATGTTCTAAAAATTTTTTGGGATATTAGGTTCGTTCGAGAACTTACAAATTTGTACAAATTTTTACTGCATTTTTCGAAATTGCATTCGTTTACACAAATTTGTAGTAAATAGGTTCGTTCGAGAACTCACAAATTTGTACGAATTTGTACAAATTTTTACTGCATTTTACGAAATTGCGTTCGTTTACACAAATTTGTAGTAAATGAGAGCACAAATAGAGAGCGAAAAGTGACAGTTCTTGACTGAGTATTTGCAAATTTTTACAACAGAAATTTCTTGCTGTAAGATTTAGCAAAACCAAAAAACATATGATTCAAAAGGTAAACAAACAAAAGTAAGCAAACAAAACGTATACAATTTGTGAAAAAATATTAAAAAAAGGAAAATCCAAACCAAAGTGCAAAATATTATTAAATTTAAATTGTTTGTGAAATAAAGTTAGTTAACAATGTCTACAGATGAAAGAATGGAACTGCCTGAATCTGGCGCAGGTATACATACTTAAATACATATTTGCACAAATGTATGTATGTACATAGTTTCCATTAAACTTTATTTATTTGCCATCAGCTGTTGCTTCAATCTTACGAATTTTTACAAATGTTTGTTCGAGTACTTTTTTGAACAAATTCTCTTTTTGGGAGTAAAATTTTCAATTTACTAAATAATTACTCATTTACTACAAAGTGCAGTAAAAGTACTCGAACGAACCTAATGAGAGCACAAATAGAGAGCGAAAAGTGACAGTTCTTGACTGAGTATTACAGAAATTTCTTGCAGTAAGATTTAGCAAAACCAAAAAACATATGATTCAAAAGGTAAACAAACAAAAGTAAGCAAACAAAAAGTAAACAATTTGTGAAAAAAATATAAAAAAAAGGAAAATCCAAACAAAAGTGCAAAATATTATTAAATTAAAATTGTTTGTGAAATAAAGTTAGTTAACAATGTCTACAGATGAAAGAATGGAACTTAAATACATATTTGCACATATGTATGTACATAGTTCCCATTAAACAACACAATATTTATTTGCCATCACCTGTTGCTTCAAGCTTACGAATTTTTACAAATATCTGTTCGAGTACTTTTTTGGACAAATTCTCTTTTTGAGAGTAAAATTTTCAATTTACTAAATAATTACTCATTTACTACAAAGTGCAGTAAAAGTACTCGAACGAACCTATTATAAAAAAAAATATGTAAATTAAGAAAGTAATAAAAATTTGTTTTCTATTTTAATGATGCAGACATATCAGGTAAAATCTTAAGAATTAAGCTATGTGATAAATAAGTGGTAAAAACATCATACAAAACAAAAATGTCTGCTTTGACAGAACGTTTTTTCCAATTATATAACTCTTATTTTACAGATTTCCATTACACCTTTTTTTTGAGGTTCAAAGTTACTCCCATAGAGGTTCTAGTGTACTAGCACAATTATTTGGCTGTCAAAAAACAAAACTGCCTGCTCAAGTAACTACCAATCGACCTATACCTTCGTATAGGAAGCTGGATTTTCCGAATTCGACTCCTTATATACAAATGATAGTCCGAGTAACTGTACATTTGTACAGTTAACCGACGCCACGCAATTAACCAATGCGGGAGTAAGACGAAAAACTCTCGAAGACAGATAAAAAGGACGGCCTTATTGCCCTTAAGAGATAATGACAATGACGCGCGAGCTCTTTACCCGACCAGAGCTGAATAATCACGACTGCCATTATACCTTTGTTTGTTTATATAGAAAAATATTTTCCCGCCTTTTTTACAAAATAGTTTTTCAATTTGTAATTGTTTTTGAATTTGTTTTTTTATAATTGGTATACATACACACATACATATTTACCCTAAAGAAACAAGAAACTACCCATTGTTTGGTAGCGAAATCTTAATCATTAATAAATATTTTTTTTTTAAACAAAAAAGTGATCTCAAGCTTGAATAAAAATCATATATTAAATTTAATTTCTTTTTTTCAATCCATACTACAAATTCTAAATTACTTACTCATTTGGATAGGTTTTCTGGATTAACTTTGTAACATTTTCTACCAGCTTCTCCATAGATGTTTCCGATTCCAATAATTTTGTGATATATAAACGATTAAAATCATCTAATATTTCTGGGTTTAAACGGCTAGGGTGGGAATTCACTCTTTCAATATCGAACTATAAAAAAGTTTGATGAAAACACCCATATCGATGGTCACAAGTAGAAAGGCCTAACCGTATTTTTTACAAACCTCGATACAAAAATTGAATGCAACAGTGTGAAAAATAACAGTTTTACAAGCAATTATACAACAGAAATTACATTATGATAATACAGTTTCTATTACGCTTATGCTTTCTACTGTAAAGTTACAATTATTTGAGTTAGGTCCTTCTATCTGTAACCAACGATATTTTGAATAATTATATAAGCACAAACCTTTTCGGCCAGCTCAGTCATACTATACACTTTTGGTTTACTAAACTGTTCGTGAGGAAAACCACCACCAGCTGAGACAACGTAATTAACAAGGGCCGTCGGAAAGTAACCTTTATCTCTTAAATAGAAACATAAATCTGCTAAAAAAAAATATTTTTTATAGTGTTTAACAAATATTACTTACCTAAAGTGTTTAATCCCAATATCACCTTGACGTTTACTTAACTTAGTGCCATCTACATTGACTAAGAGAGGTAAATGACCAAATTTTGGCGGTTGCCAACCAAAAGCTCTGCAAAAATTCAACAATTTTTATATCTTTAGATTAAGCAACAATGATATTTTACCTATACAACAATAAGTGTTTTGTAGTGGAAATTTGCCATTCGACACCTCGGAAAACATGTGTCACAGCCATTAAATGATCATCTACAACATTGGCAAAATGATATGTGGGAAATTTATCGGTTTTAATAATAACAGGATCTCCCTCATTATCACTAACATTATGGTAAACATTGCCGTATATCAAATCATTAATTGGTTCCTCATAATTGGTAAGTTTAAAGCGTATGCAATAAGGTGATTTTTTAGACAAGTGCTCATTGATTTGTTTTTCTGACAAGTGGCGACATTTATTATCATACTTGGGAATTTGACGGACTCGTACAGCTTCTTTCCTTAACAGGTCTAAACGACGTTCGCTGCAAAAGCAACGGTAAGCAGTGCCATTATTAAGCAAGGTTTCTACAAAGTTCCTAAAATTCTGAAACATTTGTAAATATTTAATTATTTAATTCCATCCTTCAACTCACAAGTATGTTTTAGTTCTTTCACTTTGTATATAAGGGCCATGACTGCCACCAAAATTAAGAGGACCCTCATCTATATCAATGCCAACCCATTGCAAATCTTCTACTAAAGCTTCCATTGCTCCTGGCACTAAACGTGTTTGATCCGTATCTTCTATACGCAATAAAAATTTTCCATTTTGATTTTTGGCATATAAATAGTTGTAAAGGGCGGTACGAAGCCCTCCTAAATGTAAATATCCTATTAAGACGTTTCAAAAATTTAATTTTTATTTACGATTCCTTAATTCAATTTAATTACTTACCAGTAGGACTTGGAGCAAAACGAACTCTTACTTCATTTGAGGAATGCCTTTTAATAAGGAAATAAAAAGTTGAGCTTCGACTGATTATATTTTTAAGCAAATTCATTTTTTTTTTTTTTTTTTCTTATAAGAATTATTATATTACATATTAATAATTATTTATTGAACTAATTGTGCAGTTATTACAAAACTCAACAAAAACGTTTGTTTATTTCCAACAGCTGATTCACATCTTAATGTCAACAGTGTACTAATCAAAATTTGTACATTCACAATAGACATTTTACTGTGGGGTAAACAATGTATCAATAAATATAAGTACGACACCGACTTGGTTTTTACTATTTATATAAGTTTGTTCTGCAAAAATATAATTTTTAATGGTTAAACTATTGACAATTAAAGAAGCTTGAAAAAAAAAAATTTGTGCCTTACAAAAAACGTCAATGCAAAGAAACAAAACACGGTATTATGTTATAAATATATTAACACCGTCTAAAATATATTTACTTCTTAACATGTAAAATCATAGTGTTATCGTGTACAGTTCACATTGATATTGTGAATGTTTAAGCAAATCTATTAATTTGCAAGCATTGATCAATTGATAGAAAATTATGGCATCACCTTATAACATCATGCATGATGTGCTTACAACTTCCCAGCAAAAAAATCTATGACAAAAAAGTGAATTTGCAGGGGTTCAACTGGTGACGAAGTGATTTAATTTATGTGAAAACATTAACATTAGCGTGTCATTGAAGATCATGTGTTTACATGAATATATTAAAGAACAGCATTCAACTCTAATTAGTGAATGGAACTCATGCATATTCTGTGAAAAACATCGGATATTTCATGAGTTGAATTTGTTTGTTTACATGAATTCTTTAAGATATTTTGCATGATGTTGCATTTTTTTTTAAGCAGTTAATTTAGAAGTCTTGTAAATGTAATTCGCTTTGTACTACTTCCAATTTGTTTTGCTGGGTTATAAAACAAATTCCGGTGTTTATATTTATTTCACAATTTTGATGAGTTTTTAAAAGTTTCCATGAAAAGGCCTGTAACAATGAATAATGGCTTTGAAGAATGGGTAAATATGTACATATATGTATCATTTTGAAACAATAATTTATTTTAAAAATGTCATATCTTATTACAGGGTGGTTATATGGACGCCAAAATAACCAAACTGGAGGAACAGTTTAGTGCCGCCAGTAATCCCTTCAAAAAAACCGATCTCTTTGCTGGCATTTCTATATTTGTTAATGGCCACACAAACCCCTCCGCTGATGAGCTTAAGCGTATTATGATGGTACATGGTGGTATTTTCCATCATTATGAAAGATCACATACAACTTACATTATAGCCTCGAATTTACCAGATGTTAAAGTCCGTAACATGAACACCAGTAAAATTATAAGCCCCCAGTGGGTGGTTGATTGTATAAAGGAACAGAAAATTTTAGATTATACTAAATATTTGTTGTATACAAATCAAAAGAAATCTCAACCCAGTATTAGTTATGTTATAAAGAAAAAAGAAGAATCAAATCTTAGTATGAGTAGTAATTCAAAGAACGTGGAACAACAATTGCAGGTTAATTTAGAGAGGATAAACAATGGTCTACAAGAATTAAATGCTAAAATAAAGCAAAGTTTAAATCCGTCAGAATCCTATATTTCAAAGAGAGATATTTCTGTAACAAATTCTAGTGTGGCACGCACTGCTGTTGATCCAAAATTTTTAGGTGAATTTTATAATAATTCACGTTTACATCACATAGCCACTTTAGGAGCTGGTTTTAAACAATATGTTAGTGAATTGCGTGAGCAGCATGGTGTTAATGATTTTCCAGCACGAAAGGAGTTAAAAAAACAGTTTCTCTTAAAGAACGTACCCCAGATTGAATCGGCAAAATTGTCACGCCAAAAATCTTGTGTCATGCATATTGACATGGATTGTTTTTTTGTTTCGGTGGGACTAAGAACCCACCCTCATTTAAGAGGTTTGCCAGTGGCAGTAACACATTCGAAAGGTATGAACTTAGATTGAATGAACATTACAAAGTCTCAACAAATAGAGAATTCATATTCATTTACATTATTTTAAAAATTTCATATAATAATATTAAGCCAACAATACAAATAATGTTAAGTATTATTTCCTGAACAATTGTAGAAAAATATTGGATTGAATAAATAGAATACAAATGAGAAGGGAATATATCAAGCTGTATTGACTAAGACCTTATAATATACTTTAATGTAAAGTTATTGAATTTTATAATATATTATTTTAAATTATTTTTTAAATATCTTTTTTTAAAACAGGTGGTTCTGCGGCAATTGAAGTGCCTGTCCATCCAAATGCTGATCGTGGAGCCGAAATGGAGTTATTTGCCAAACGTTTCGAACAGCATCTACACAATAATATTCTGTCCGATAAAGTACGTGGTGGATTTGAGAATAAAATGTCTCTCTCTGAAATAGCCTCCGCATCTTATGAAGCTCGTGCTAAAGGCATACGTAATGGTATGTTTGTAGGACAAGCCCTAAAACTGTGTCCCGAACTTAAGACCATGCAATATGATTTTGAGGGTTACCGTGAAGTAGCCTTTACTCTGTATAATACCATTGCCAAGTATACTCTGAATATAGAGGCAGTCAGTTGTGATGAAATGTTTGTTGATTTAGCAGATGTTTTAGAAGAGCTTAAAGTAGATATAATGGATTTTGTGCAAGCCATAAGGGATGAAGTGAGGGAAAAAACACAATGTCCTTGTTCGGCTGGTGTGGGAGCAAATAAGTAATTTTGAAATATAAAGTTTTGTACATGAACTATTATTTTTACTTAATTATCGTTTAGACTGCAAGCACGTATGGCTACGAAAAAGGCAAAGCCCGATGGTCAATATTTATTACAATGTGAAAATGTAGAGGCTTATATGTCAGAAATTCCCATTCAAGATTTGCCAGGTGTAGGTAGCAGTACTGCGTTTACTTTAAATGAGGCTAATTTAATTAATTGTGGAGATTTGCAAAAGGTCTCTTTGCCTCGTATTCAAATGCTGGTGGGTAAAAAATTTGGTGAAACCTTATATCAATTTTGTCGTGGCATTGACCATAGAAGTTTAACCTATGGCCAAATACGTAAATCCGTTTCAGCAGAGGTAAATTATGGAATACGCTTCCAAACCTATGCAGAATTGGAAACTTTTCTCAAACAATTGTGTGAAGAAGTACACAATCGTTTGAAGGATATCAAAAGAAAAACAAAATGTGTTACTCTTAAACTAATGGTAAGAGCAAAGGAAGCCCCAGTAGAAACTTCAAAATTTATGGGTCATGGTGTCTGTGATCACATTACGAAATCTGTGTCTTTGTCAGAATTTACCAACGACTTGGAAACAATAACTCGTTATATATTGACTACCATGAAGGCTCTAAACTTGCCACCAAATGAATTAAGAGGCATAGGGATACAATTGTCAAAACTAGATGATCCCATGGAGAATCAAGAAAACCCCAAAGAAAATGTAATAAAGAGCATGTTTTCGAAGGTGAAGGAAAAACAGAAAGAGACAAAAGCAATAGAAAATAGAAAAGAAAACTTTATAAATATAGAACCAACAACTGTAAATGAAAATTTATATAAGGAACCACAATCTATTAAAAGTCCTGAGGCTAAGAAAAATGTTGCTGTAAAACGGGGACGTCCTAAAGCTGCTGGCAGCAATAGCGATATCAAAAATATACCTAATATTATGGGTATGTTCCAGAATGCAGCTGCCAGAAAGAGCATACAAAGTACAAATACTATAGCAGATTATATGCCAGAAGATATAGATTTAGAAGTATTTAATGCACTTCCTTTAGACATAAGAGAAGAAATTTTAAGAGAAAGAAGAAAAACGGTAAAACCTAATGTAGATAGAAAAGACTTAGACACAAATAAAAACAAAAATCACATTATATTAAATGAAAGTGATTTGTTACCCTCCACATCCAAAGATGCACAACAAAGACTTGAGAGACAGTTACAAGAGAAAAAAGACAAAAATTTCAAAAGTAATCCGCCTTCCGCTATGGATGTTGATCCCGAGTTTTTAGCAGCCTTACCACTCGAATTGAGAGCAGAAATTGAGCAACAGCTAATAATGCAAAAACATTTTAGTGGACCCGAACAATATTATAGGCCTTTGTCACCCCCCTGCAAAGAAAATTACTACCCGGAAACGTCAGAAAGTAGCACTGAATTATCCAAAATAAGTGCCGATAACATATTTATCCAAAACAATTGTATTGACTTACTCTTGGCTTGGCTGAAAAGTTGTGATGTACCTGAAAGTTATGATATAGATTTAATATGTTTAAATGCCCGCGAATTGGTTAGAGCTAAAGAGCTGGATAAATTATATGAGTCTCTTTTGTATTTAGGACGCTTGTTAAAAGCTCAAAAATATTCGACCAATGATTGTCCTTGGCATTTGGCTTTTAAGATGATTTTAGAGGCAGTACAAATGGAAATGCTGCATGTATATGATGGAAAGAAGTTGTATTTACCAATTAAATTAAATTGTGATAAATGTAATATCTAAGAAAAAAATGTGTTTTTATTGAAGACTTTAAAGCTAAATAAATAAAAATAAGGATAATTTTATATAAAAGTTAGATTTACTGTAATCGCTTATAACTACTAAAATACTGAACCATTTGTAATAGGATTTTACTTGGGTCTGCTCCTTTCTGTGTCTGTTTTCTAGTTCAAAGCATTATGTTTTAATTTTTTTTTTAAATCGTCATTAGGATAAGATATGAGTCAAAGTTATAAAATAATGTTTCGATTTATGCCTAATCTCAATTAATTTTTTTTTTTTTCTAATGAAAAATTAACTTAGTCTAGATACGACATTTTGCTTTATTATTTACGATGCCATCTTCGATTTTAACTTTTCAATACAATATTCGACCGGTAAAACCGTTTTATTTAATACCAATATTGAGGGGTTTAATTACTAGATTTTACCCATATATACATTTATTGTACGCCACTTTTTAGTGGTGACCACCATGAATTAAAATTTTTTATATTGATTATATTCTGCTAGCCCTTTTATTTGATCAACATATAGATAGACCCTCGCGGTTGACTGGAAATTGAAAGAAACTCAATTTTCGTTCGTATATTTTATGAAAAACACCGAAGTAGTTGCATTTTGTTGCTTATATTTCAGTTGAATTTAAACCGAATTTATGTTTTTCTCAATAATAATAGCGTGTTCAAAAATATATTATTAAATGTATATTAAAAAAAATATTTTTATTTTCCAAATTATTTTTGCCTATTACTTTGCCGATTAGTGACCGAATATTTCGAATCATCATATCGAAAAATAGTAACAAAAGTGGCTTTATCATATCCTAGAGCGAAAAATGTATTTTTTTATCGTAAAAGTATTTGAAGAAACAGAGGCAGTCGTGTTTATTTGCTCATATCTCAGAAAGTTTTAGGGCGATTGAGCTGGATTTCAATAGCGATTCATTGCCGGATATTTTTTTAAAAGGTTAATAACACATAGAGATCTCTACAAGTTGATTAAAGCCAACAGGCGGACAGTGTTTAATCGACTCGCCTATTCATAAGCTTTCACAAAATATTTACTTTATGGGGTGGGAAATGAATATTGTAGAATGGATTGACAATGCTATATATGTATACTCTTTTGGCACTACAGGTGAAGAGCATAATTATGTTTGTATGTATTTTAAAATGAATTTCTTTTTAAACAATTTTAATCTTTTTTTTGTATGAAAACATCTGCTATTTAGGTCTCAAAAGAATATCAAAATCATACACACATTTATCTAACTAAAGTCATCACCAATCTCTAACAGCAGCAAACAACTTGTTATCTCTGTTGTATTTTAAACATAAAGCATCATCATTATTTATTTATTATTAAATGCATTGTCGCCTCTTTAAATCACCGTTTGATGGTTTATGATGATCAGGAAAGTCGTCGTCATCGTTGTTGCAACAATATGGCTGTGTTGTTTCATAGAAGATGTCTTGTTAAGAGCTTTTTCTAAAGGTTGTTTGTAATTATTTTTATCACGCCACATGAAGCGGAAGAACGCTTGAAGCATGGGCATAACTAAAACATTCTTGAAGGTAAAATAATCAAAAGTTGTTTTTGACCAAGGCATATCCTTGTTTTTGACCCTTCAAGAATTTGAAAAAAACCTATTAGCATATAAAATTAACTCAGTTTAAAATTCTTTTGTCCCCATAAAAAATGGCTTCAGAATAGTTGTTCAAAAAAAATATTTTGACAACTCTTTAAGAAATACAAATTTATATTAAAGGTATATAAAAGTAACAGTTATTAATGGAAATCGCTATAGGTTAATGATCCAAAGCTTTTTCTGGCGGATAATTCATGATTTAAACGTAGTTAATGTGTGGTTTCGTTAGGATTGTGCACTTGACAGACATCAAGAATAATAATGGATCTTTTGAAAGAAAAGTTCGAAAATCGCGTTATTTCTCGTAGAGGACATGTGAATTGGCTACCAAGATCGTTCGATAACATCTTTAGACTATTTTTTGTAGGATTTTTTGAAATCGACAGTAGGTATACACAGAAAAATTTATTACTAACAAGTAAGAGTGCTATATTCGGCCGTGTCGAATCTTGTATACCCTTCACAACGTGTAGTCATGCAATAACAGTAGGTTGTATCACCATTCATCTCATGTTTAATACGTACATACATATAAAAAACATACATACATATATAAAAACATCCCAATGTAAAATTATAAATTTACGTATGTATTTAAAAAAAAAATTTAAAAAAATAATTAAAAAGAAATAATTGAAATATAAATAACAAATATAAAACAAAAAAAAAATAAAAAAAAATTAAAAAAAAAACTTTAAAAAATTAATAATAAAAATTTAAATAATATATAAAATAAAAATTAAAAAAAATAAAAATTTAAAAAAAACATTAAAAAAAAATAATTAAAATATAAATAATAAATATAAAAAAAAATTTAAAAAAAATCACAATAAAAATATAAATAATATATTAAATAAAAAATAAAAAAAAATTAAAAAAAAATATAAAAAAAAATTTGTTTGGCTCAGCTGGGATTCGATGCCACGTTTACTCTAGTCAGTATACACGTTTGTATGTATGTATGTTGTTGTTGTAATGTTGTTTTTGTGAAAAAAAAATCGAGGTGGTCGTGGGTTTCTGCTCATATCTCAGTTGTTTATGTACCGATGTTTCTGATTTTCAATACCGATCTACTGCCAATTATTTAATACCTCACCCGGGTCCAAGCGATGTCGGGGGGGGGGCTCAAAAAGTTGATTTCAACATACACACGGACAGGCTGACAGAGCTTAATCGACTCCCCTATTCATAAGCTTTCAGAAAATATATACTTTATGGGGTCGGAAATGAAAATTGTAGAAATTTCACACGGAATGACAAAGCTATATATACCCTTTTTCACTGTGTGAAGGGTATAGAAATAGTTTAATTAATTGACATTTTTTTTTTCAAAAATAAAAGGGACCATTTAGATCCCAGGGTTGGATAAGCCCCAAAGACTTATATTTTCAGGGTAGACGTCAGCAAGCAAGGGTATCCCACGTTGGTTCCTTCTCCGTAAATCGACCTATACCTTTATATAGGAAGTCGGAGACACTTGAACAATACATAAAACTAAGTTTTACGGTAAAGCAAATTCGTTTATTTGGTACTCCTCCAGTTATTCCAATTAAAATAAAAGCACGCGGTTAATTGTAGAATAAATTTTAAATATGGAGAGCAAAAAACGTATTAAAAAGGTTTGATTATCTCTTTTTTTATTTTTTCTTTTAGTTTATCAAAAATAATAAAAATAAAATAAATAATGCACAAAATCAAGAAATTCAAGTTTCAAATAGCATTTTTCTTATAACTTACAACGTTCTTCCACTGACTGACTGACTCATTGTAATTGCATTTTGACGGTGATAAAATGCATAATTTTGATATTTTGGTGTTTGAACAGATGTAAGAGAGTAATTTTAACGGTAATCTGCAAAAAAACAGGTTTTGCAAAATTTGTCTTTTACAACGTTATTCGCGGCTTTGCTTCAATTATCAATTAACTTATGAAATAAGGAGCTGTATAATAAAAAAAGGTGTGGCCAATCTGCTGGAGAAAGATTGAGTAAGTGCAATAATAGCTTTAAAAAAATATTTTTTGTTTCTAATATAAATAACTTCAGGGTTATAGAACTTCATGGGTTATAAAGTCAACATTTCTTTAAGACCGATACCCAGCTTCTTTAATTAAACCTTTTTACCGGTCAAAAATCCTTTATGTATAGATTGTGGATATCACCCATTATTTTTGCCAATCCCTTGTTTGACTATACCACTAATTTCTACTTATTACTATTAATGATCGAAATTTAATTAAAAATGTATGTATGTAGACATGTATGCTTAAAATAATTAAAAATGTAAAATATATACTTATAACTTAATTTATGGTAATTTTAGCGTAAATAGGTTTAATAATTTATATAACTGATATTATAAATATTTTGGTTAAATTAATCAAAAATTTCAATCATAGAAGTGATTAAATTAATAAAAATAATTTTAAAAAATTTAATTAATCAACTTTTTAGTGAAGATTTAATTTATATTTTTCTTTATATATTTTAATTAAAATTATTAATTTTTATTTGATTAATATGGTACTATTTTGATGATTGGAGCAAAATCAAATAAAATTTTTATCAATAATATTAATTGCATAATTGAAAATCATATTTAGTTTTTTAAGTTCAAGAGCTTAAAAGCAATATTATTAAGCAGGTGTGAACAATTGACAATAGTTGATTGAAAAACACGATGGTGAAGTTTGGTAAAAGATCCTGTTAGGAGCCTGCCGAGCTAGCAGGAGAGGTTACTTGACCGGCGTAATTTTTTATTTCTAACTGGAACCTATTTGTAATAAAAATATTTTTAATATCTTAAAAAAACTCCTTGTACTATTAAAATTTAAATTATGCACTAAATTTCTGCACCTTTTAATAAATATTATACTAAATGCTGTCCCAACAGAAGCGCCCGCCAGATTTAAATTTGGCACCATTTTGTACTGCCACTTTTTTACAGTTTGTATGTGACAGACAACACGATTTAAGAATATGGAGAAGTATTCAAACGAACAAAAATTGAAGTTAAAAAACCCGCATTCATTTGATAATTATTCATAATCCAATCCGCAAATTTACAGCGCTGAGCATGGGCACTTGGCTTGATTTCTTGCACTAATTGAACTTTGTATCCGTGCAAGTGCAGATCTTTTATCAAAATTAATTGCATAATACTTTTTTTAATTTTAATTTTTTGTAATCTTTTTTTATAATACTTACCCATGATTCGTTTGAATCTCGTGGCAAATTTCAAAACAAAACACAGAAAAATTACTGCTTAAATTTTTTTATGTAATTGAATTGTAAAAGACAAATTTCGCAAAACCTGTTTTTTTGCAGATTACCGTTAAAATTACTCTCTTACATTTGTTCAAACACCAAAATATCAAAATTATGCATTTTATCACCGTCAAAACGCAATTACAATGAGTCAGTCAGTGGACAAACGTTGTAAGTTATAAGAAAAATGCTACGAACGAAATTGTCGAAAGTGATTAATAAGTGTAACTGACGTACAAAAAGAAAAGTATTTGTCGAAAATTAGAAAGACAATAAAAATAAAAGATTTAGAAATAGTGAAAAATCATACGTAACAAAAAATATTTTGGATATGAAACGTTTTTCCACTAAAAAAAATAAAAACAGTTAATTTATATGTTATTTGTAACTTGAATTTCTTGATTTTGTGCAATATTTATTTTATTTTTATTATTTTTGAAAACCTAAAAAAATAAAAAAAGAGTTATACCCTGTTCAGACAGATATTTTTAATTGTTTCAATTTAGTGTTGATTGAACAATTAAAATAAGTGTTCAGACATACTCAATTTATCTTACTCAATTAGCATTTGATAGCTGTAAAATACGATGTATTTATACCAAATCAAGTAATGCCTTCTTTTCAGTGTTTTTCCTGTTGATAAAATATATTTACAATTATATTTATACATATATTTACTTATATGTATGTATATGAATTTATTCAAACATTTTTTTAAAATTTTCTTCAAAAATTTTTCATTTTCTTAATTCTTATTTTTTGTATATTTATTTGTTTGACATTAGAAATGCCACCTATAGAATTTTCTTCTCACTGAACATACTTCTCAAGAGTTGTATTTCGTGTTTTAGACAATAAGTGAAACAATTAAGTATATATTGCTCAATTTAAAAATAATTTTTAGTATGGTAAATTGAGCTAAATAAGGCCTTTAATTGCGAGAATATTATAAATTGACAATTAAGGCGCCTGTGTGAACATAGTATTACTCAAACCTTTTAAATAAGTTTTTTTGCTCTCCTGAAAAATTATTATTTTGTCATTTGCAATGTTATTCGCGGCGATCCTTCAATTGACTAATTGATTTATTCTTAAATTTGGATTATATTTTTAATTAATTTAAACAATTTTTTTTATTGATATACAATTTTTTCAAAAAACTTACAAGTTTCTATCAGTTAAAAAAAGTATATTGAAAAATAAAATAGGAAAAATTTATTTTTTTTGTCAAGAATTCTTTTTGAAGGAAAGTCTTAATATTATTTTGAAGAAAAGTCTTAATATAGTTTTGGTTAATAAGGTGGGTAATATTTAAAAAATGGTGAATTAGCAGATTAAAATTCTACTAAGTACATATTAACAGAAAACAGAAGAGAACTTTATTGCAGATGGGACTAAAGTAAATATTTCTTGCAGCCCGATAATTTCTGTTGGATTCTAACCTTAATATGTTAGTAATTATTTGAGTTTCTTCTCTTCGTTTAATCAAATTTTTAATGGGTAAAAGTTCTTTGCTCTTAGGCCTAGGATGCACCTCCTTTATTTTTGATAATATGATGTTTGGTTATGCCACCAGTTCCTAAATGTGTTATATTGTATTATGCTTTGTATTTTTCGTATACTTTTAATATATGCAGTGTAATTCAAAATATATGTACCTATGTTTTGATGTATGTATGTAAAAAATAAATATCTAAAAAAAATATATATTTTTTTCCGGATTCTTTTTTTAAGCAGGTTCAATGATTATTTATATTATTGATACAGTGAATACATTATTTAAATTAATCCCAAATTCCAATTACAGGAGTGATTAAATTAATTAAAATTATTTTTAAATATTAAATTAATAATTAATTAATTTTTTAATACTGTTTTAATTGATATTTTTCACAACAAATTTTCAATTAAAAATATTAATTTTCATTTAATAAATATTATCATTTTGATGATTGGAGCAAAATCAAATAATATTTTAAATAATATTATTAATTTCGTAATTGAAATTCATATTTATTTTTTTCTGTGAAAAATACCTACAACTAGTACTATTTAAGACAAATTTACTGATTTTTGTATTTTTTATCCGGACCGCTTTACTGGCCCCAACAAAATTTTTGCATTGTATTCAATAGGAGATAGATTTTAATACTATATGCCACCATTTGCCATAAGCATTATTTCATTCTTATGAGGGTATCACTTCCCCTTATCCAATCCTTGTTATTGTTATTAAAAGTACCTCGCTCTAAGTTAAACCCAAATAGAGATTACAGTTTCCCAGAAGTAAGATCAACTCTATTTTTGGTAAATTTGGGGTTTGTTGTTTAATCACGCCCTCTGCTCTGATCCAAATACACAAAATTTAGAGCCCATAACAATTATAGTTCTGGAGATATGTCATTAAATATATTTTCTCTTTCTATCTAATTATTGAAATAAATTAAATTAATTAAAGTTTTAATAAAATGTTTAATGGCAGGATTGAAAACTGTAACAAATATTGTTCCTAAAATAAATCATATATGTATGTATGTAATAAGTTATTTAAATGAGGATATCACTTCCCCTGCTCCGGTTGTATTGATTTTTGATTGCAATAACACAAATAAGATAAAAGAAAACACACAACGTTTTAGGATTGTATGTTGACGTAATATTTTTCCAGATATCTCATAAAATTTATTTTCTTTATATTGAAGGCTCATTTTAAGGTCAACTATGCAAGTTGTTCATATAAAATCCGACACAAATTTTGAAGACTTCAGGTATTAATGTACTCAGAATTTTCGGCAAAAACTGTTGATTTTATATGAATGGCGGGTGCCAAATCCACTTGAATTTAAAAAAAATGTTCTAAACTTTAGTGGGGTTATGACAAAATTTTTTACCAAAATCAAAAGACTCGTGCTAGTTTCAGTGAAAAAAGAAAAGTTAAAATCCTTTTTCTTTTATTATTTTTACTATATTATTTAAAGCCTGTGCTTTCAATACGTTATTTAAAAAATTTTTATTGCTGAGCGTCAATAAAGCGGCACTTTATTGCTGAAGTATATTTATTTTTATTGGATGGAGAACACGACACAAGTAATTTATTTTTTAAATGTAATATTTTTCTTTAAACTTGTATTGTTTTTTATAACTTATAAATTTTAATTATTGGCTGAAAAACTATTTTAAATTTCATTTGTTGCTGCTAATTGCTAATTGCGGCAATAATTGATCAAGCAATTAGTCATTGCGCAATATATTCCTGCATGTGGCAATTTGTAATCTTCACGTAGTAAAGGGTGGTTAAATTTTAAGGGCCGATGTTGAATGTGAAACACACCTAAATATAAATTTTTTTTTGCATTTCATTTGGCATTTCACAATTTCAGACTAATTCAATTTGAACCATGAAAAGATACACAATCGAGCATCGCGTTAAAGTTTTTCAGGCTTAATTTGAAATTGGTCGTTCAAGTCAAAATGCATTTCGTGCACTTGGTGATTCTTGTGGTCAACAGATTCGTCCAAATTTGTCCACAATCGGGAGAATTGTAAAAAATATTTAAATTTCAGCAAAACAGGTCTCTATGCAATGTGAAAACATCTATGAGTTGCTGTTTTTCGCGATAATGTGGCAAAAGAGCAGTCAACCTCGACTCATCATCGTTTCCAACAATTGAACATCAACATTTGTATTTGACCTGAAAAGCTGGCCAAAAAGGCAAAACTGAATTTTAAGAAATCTTAAGAACTAAGTACGCATCTCGACAGACAACAATATTTTACATTACATTGTAAATTTTGAAGACTTTTAGTTGCGATTTGTAGCTCTGAGACCCTGCTAAAGTCAGGAAACTGAAGAAAATTATGAGATTTAAATGTTTTTTTCGGTTTCTGGATGTTTATATGAAATTTTTTTTTGCGGCTAAACGAATAAAGGTTTAACAATGATTTTTTTTCTCGCTAAAAGGTTTGATCAAAAGTTATTTAAAAAAAAAAAAAAATTTAAATAATTTAATACAATAATAATAATAATTTAAATAATAATAATAATAATAATAATAATCATGTTGAAACAATTCGTTCAAAAGCTAAAAAAAAATTATACACTTTTTTTGCAAAAAAAAAAAAAAAAGAAGAGGTTTTTGAAAGTGAGGTTAGCATCTCTACGAATTATGTTTGATACCGCAATAAAATCTGGAGTCTCTAATTTTAGAAACAAAAAAAGTTTGCGCCATTATGTTTGACGATTTTTTTAAAATTTCACATTTTTTCCTTTTTCCTCATCAGGCACTTTTTCTTATATATTTATATCGTCATAAACTTTTATGTATTTTTTTTTATTGATTTCAACTGTTATTCACATCACTTTTAACACTTTACAATGTTAATACCTGTCTATAATTATAAATTTGAAAAATTCTTTATTATCGATAAAAGTTATAAGAGAATGTCGCACGCATCCCCATAAAGGATATTTTTATATACCTGCTCTACAAAACATTATATGTTAAAAAAAAATAATTATACGTACCTAATAAGAATAATTATTAAAAGCATTTATCACAAAAATAAGTTTACAAAAAAAAATACTGGTACATAAAAAATACATGGGCACCCAGGTATCAGGCTACCATCCAATTGTCAGAAGAAGCTGCCGAGGCCAGAAATAAGCACTTATGATTATATCGTAAGAATTATTCGAGGAAATTCAGCAGAAGCGAAACAAATCGAGATGTCTTGAATATGTTATTTCTAAGCAGTGACCCTTTTATAAGCAGCAGTACGCAAAGAGAACGGATTAATAAAAAATCTTTTTCATCAGAAACCAGAAATTTTTATTAGTCTAACTATTCCGTATATTAAGTATTAAATTAAATAATATAAAATAAATATAATAAAGAGTTTTCTCATATAAAAAAAAAATACTGTTTTATAAGAGCCTTACAATTTTCAAAAATTTTTTGTTTGAATTAGACCGTAAATCATATGTATGCATCTACATACAGTCTGTCAAGAATGAGTTTAAACCTTTAAAATCAACATTTGTTAATTACGTTTTACTATTTATACCGACTTTTATTCCTTAGGAATGTGGCTTTTGGAAAAATCTTAAAAATTTTAATTTTTGGTTCTTAAATTTTTTTATGGCATTTTGAAAACAAAAAATTTTACGAATTTTGCAGGAAAAAATTTTTTTTTCGCCATTACATTTTTAGTAACTCCGAAATAGTAATATATAGAAAATAAACGTGCTTGGTTAGTTTAAGCAGAAATTTCTGGTGCATCTTCTAATCCTCCTGCTATTAAAATCGGAGAATCCGTTTTTAAGGTATGACAAAATATATTAGGCAACCCAACGATTTAGAGAGTGAAATATGCCACGCCTTTAACAAAAAATCCTTACGTACTAGAGAAAAACGGAAAACAGATTTGAATTAAGGTCATCAAAATCAATATAGTCCATATATTTTTATTTCTAGCAGAGACAAAAAAATTTTTTTTTTGCGCAGTGTACTTTTGTTGCGCAGTGTAATTTTTTCAAAATCTGCCACTAGATTTTAATTTAAAAAACACGTTTAATAATTTTAGCCAGCTTTTCAGGCCAAATACTCCTCTGTGCATCGGCCATTTGGCCGATATTTTGTTTCATACATAATTGAACCATACCAATATTATCATAATAAAAAGAAATGACAATAATTTCCTAAATAATTTATGTTTTATTCAAAATCAACATCGACCTTTAAAATTTAAAAACCCATTAAATTTTATGGCCGCAAATTTGAGTTTTTAATAAGAAAAAATAAAATAAATTTATTAGAAGTTATTTAAAAGTAAAATTAGTTTAAAGAAAAATTTCAGAAAATTAGGGAAAAATATGGATCAAGTTCGCTTCACTTCAACAGATTTGAAAATCCAACCCAAATGCCCTTATATGATTTTATTCAAAATTGTAAATAAGCATAAAATATAAATCATTTAAAAATTCATCATTTAACAAAATTCCGCGAGTAAAATTTCGTAAAAAAAATTAAAGAAAAAAAAATCTTGTAAAGTTCACAAATGAATGACATGAACGACATCCTGCTTATAAATATTACGCAAAATATACTATTTTTCTTATTGAGTAATATTCAAGACACCTGTGCTCATGTACTTGTTTTTAGCTAAATGGTAAAATCCACAGGATATAATATTAATTTAAATTTTTTATACTTATTACAACTACTAGAGCAGACAGACGACCAAACAGCACAATTAAAAACTTGATCAATCTTAAAGTAATTTTAAGACAAATAAAGCTCCCGGTTAAGAAGTAAAATCTTGTAAAGAAAAACAGGATGTTTAAACAAAAAGTCAATACAATTAAATATAAAAAACTATAACGACGTCGCAGTCTCCGTCGTCGTAAAGGCTGACAAAAATGATGATGTTGACGATATTAAAATGATGGGGATGTTGAAAATGATTTTAATTACATGCAGTTTCCCCCATTGAGTGTGATTTTTTTATTTGTGATGGAATAAATTGAACTAAAAAATGGTTTAAGAAAAATAAGTATAAATAATTCTTCTTAAGCTTGCATATGTTTATATGTATGTATGTCTATGTAAGTATATTTATATTTTGCTTGTTTTCACGTCCCTCTACACAGCCCTGTAAAGGTTTCAAAAAGCGTTAAAAAAACATAAATTTTGCATCGCAATTATTTGTCTTGATGTTAATTCGTGTTATAAAAAACAGCTACTGGCTTTAATTGCTAGATTATTAAGACAAAAGGTTGCCAGATAACAGAAACTTTTTAGCATTAACAAAGCTTTTATACGTTCAAATTAAAGTTTACAAACTTTTGATATGGTTGGCGAGAATGTTGTACTCGCAAATTCCTTTTGTTTTCCTCATTCGCACATCTATATTCATTTCATTCGATTCTACATATTAATTCATTTGGACAAATCGTTCTCAACAAAATCTGAGACCGGTAGAAAAAAACTGAAAACGGATTTGAATTTAGAGCGTTAAAATCATTTTAGTTCATATATTTATGTTTAAAGCGCGTTTTTTGCAGACCAGTATTATCACTTGTAAGAAATGTAAGTCACACTTTTAAGGACCTAATACACGGCATGTTTTTACATCTGACTTGTCAAATTCTCCACTGCTAATACAAACATGTCGTGTGTTACCTTTAAAACATTACTTCTGTAAAAAAACATGTGTTGAGACATCTGACAAAATTTTAATTAGAGCGCGCTCTATTTTCTTCTGTAAAAAAATGTGACATCAGTCGTTGGCAGAAATCTCTGCTGCTGCAAAGCAGTCAGCGTAAAAGTACAATTTTGACAGACATGTAGATTTACATATGTCTCACAAATTTTAAAGTCAGATGTAAAAAACATTCCGTGTATTATAGCCTTTAATCTATAAGTTTATGGTCTATGATTTATAGATGTTTTTACCGTTTTAGATGAGGAGAAAAAGAAAGGAAAAATAATTGCCGGTGCTCGGATATTTGAAGCAATTTAATGTTTGTTGAATATTTGATATATCATTTCAGTCGGTGTTTCGCTTCTTGGTGTGTAAGTAATTTAAAATTTGAATTAAAAACGTCACAAATTAAACGTTTAAAATATTAAAAAAAAAAAAAAGAAAATATTTTAGTGAAAACATTTAAATTAAAAGCGTTAATAAAAATCAATTATATTATTTTATGTATGTTTTTATTTTTATTATTGCTATTTACGGATAAAACACAAATGTCAAATTTTAAGAAAATAAAAGCTAAACAAAACAGAATAATCGCCAAAGAAATTGTCGTGTGTGAACATAAAAGCAAATTCAAAAGAAACTATGGAAAAAGTTGGGCAATTAAAATCGTCGGGTGTGACCTTGGACTAACAGTATGTATTTATTAATGACACGCAGCCATGTTATAAAACAATCACACAAGTAGTGAGGTTGTGGCTAATGGAACTTGCGTGATTTAATATTAATGGTAAAGTGTTGATTTAAAACCATGATATTAACTTTGCAACAAAAATAATTTATCAAAGCACTTACCACTTTTGTTAGATATTTTTTAATTTCAAATAAATTTTTTTATTAATGTACGCTTTTTAATAACTATTTTTATTTATGCAAAATTATCTATGATTTTTTATCAAAAAATTATTTTTAGATTATTTTTTAAGAAAATAAAAACGCTGTTTATTAAAAAACTTGGGATTTAAAACGAATATTTTTTATTCAATACTAACTGCCGAATACTGAAAAGTTATCATAGATTTATAGAGGGTGTATTAAACTGATAACTAAAACTTTTTACAAGTTATACGGCTGTAAAGATATTTTAATCAAATAATGATGGCTGACGTGAGAATAAAGCTTAATTTTTCATTAAAATTTAATTTCTTTATTTTAAGAAAAATTTCTATAAAATCTTCGATATCAAAAAATTTGTCTATTCCCTATTTAAACAATAGAATTTCTCTGGCATCTTTGCGATTATAGTCACAACTAGAATTTATGACATAAACATAAGGGATAGAACAACTAATACCTGTTGCTCAACATCACTTCCTTTTTGAACTTGTTTTCAAACACACATACTTATACATAGAGATTTGTTTTAAAGGAGCTTTAGCGTTTTATGTATGTACTTATAAGTATGTATGTAGGTTATAAAAAAAAATGATCCACCCATTAAAAAGTGCAAATTATTAGTTGATAGTTCCGCCAGGTGCTAGGTGCTATTATTATTAGCATTGTTATTACTCGTATTAATACAATTTTCTTTTTATTTATTTTTTTTTATATTGTTTTTGCATCTGAAGAGTGGTGGTGAAACCTTAATATACTAACTTACTCAATCACATGTCTATGATGATGCTGTTGCAGTTGCCTCAAAACAAGTTCCAATTTCTGAAGAGATTTTTATAAGGTCCCACAGTTTATCCATAAAATAACCTTCATTTAAACCACTTATTGGACACTAAAAGAATAACATGCAAACCATGTTTGTAAGCAATCATCAGCTTCAGCATCATAATCATTATAAGCAGCAGAAATAGCTTTTTTTAAAGTTGTCTTATGGATTCTTTGCCCTTTTGATAAAAACTATTAATTACCAAGTTTTGCGTCTAGATTTTAAAATTTTTTTGCAGTTTTTTTTTATATATTTGTGAGTGTAGAATTTGTTGTTTCTTTAAGTAATTTGATGATCATTTATTTGTTGTCTTGTAATTAATTTACTAGCTTCTTTTTTTTAAACAATACTTTTGTGATGATTGCACACCTGTCAGATGCTTACTGCAAGTTCCCAAACTTCCCAAATTATGTTGATTTAGAACATCTGTGTCTTGTTCTGTAGGTAAGTAATTGGCTTACTGCTGCGGTTTAAACAGTGGAATGGTTTATAATTTAATTTTATTTTTGAAATGGTTAATGAATCAACAGTTTTATTATTATTATTATTATTATTATTATTGTTATTTTAGTGAAAATTTCGTTCTATTAAGAATTGTATAAAATTTCGTAACCACGAGTATTTTTTAATTGTAGAAAATATTTATCAAAGACTCCAAAAATTATTAAGCTAAAAAAATATAAAGATTATAGCCCGGTCATATTATACCCTTTGCCACTGTATATATAATATTGCCAACCAAAGTAAATAAATTAATAACATTATGGTCAGTGCAATATTTTACGCCGTTGAGATTAAGAATGCTACTGGCGAAGGCCTATTTGGTTTCTAGTCTGGCTTATGGCTGTAAATTGGTCTCTCGTTGCAATTACCTAAGTAAGAAGAAGCTTGAAGTGTTGTATAATAATATTGTAAGATATGTTTATGGTCTAAGGCAACGTGATCATGTGTCATCTTATTCAAAAAATCTCTATGGATTATCATTTAAAATTTTTTTTAAGATAAAAATGCTAATTTTCTTCTAGAAAATTGTTAAAACTGAAGTGCCAAAATATGTACTTATTTTAAAAGATTTGTTTTGCTAGATCATCAAAAAAATTATAATTTCGAAATATCTCTGTCTCGTTTCTGATTGGTAGTTTTTTTATAAATACTAAAATGCAACGCAATTAATTTAAAAACATTAACATTTAGTTATTTTGCTTAAGTATTTCATTGATTTTGCTTAAATGTTTTATTATTTTGAATAAATGTCTTATTATTATTTTATAAATAATAATTTTTTGTACAGTTTTTTATTTGTTTTTTATATGATGAAAATGTTTTTAAATCGAATTCAAGTTATTTTATTTTGTATTTAATTTTAATATGTTATGTGTACAATTTTAAACTCCTGTACTATAATTATAAGACTTAGGGCCATTATTACAACATGCCAAAAATTAAAGGTAGGATTTTTTTGTGCCCGATAAATAGCTTTGCATTATTACAACCTTAATTTTTTATTGTTATTATTTTTTAATATTAATAAAATTTAATGGATAAAAAAGTAACAAATAAAAGCTTTATAATGCAAAGCCATTTATTTGTCAGACAAAATCTTGCCTTAAACTAATGGCAAGTTGTAATAATGGCCCTTAGTCCTGTTGTGCAAGGAGACAGTAAACAAGTAACAGTGCTATATTCGGCCGTGCCGAATCTTATGTACCCTTCACAACGTGTAGTCATGCAATAACAATTGTTTGTATCACCATTCATCCCATATAAAATACGTGCATACGTACAAGTTAGAATAAATGTGGCATCGAATCCCAGCTGAGCCAAAAAAATTTTATTTTATTTTATTTAATATATTATTTATATTTTATTATTTTTTTTTTATTTTTTTTTAATTTTTTTAAAAAATTTTTTTAGAAAAATTTTTAAAAAATTTTTAAAAATTTTAAAAAATTTTTTTTTTAATTTTTTTAAAATTTTTTTTTGTAATTTTTTTTTAATTATTTTTTTCTTATTTTTAATATTTTTTTTTTTGTAATTTTTTTTGTTTGGTATGTTTTTTACATGTATGTATGTATGTATGTTGTTGTTGTAATTGTGAAAAAAAACGAGGTGGTCGTGGTTTTTTGCTCATATCTCAGAAAGTTATGGGGCGATTGTGCTGAATTTTAATAGCGATTCATTCCTGGATATTTCCAAGAGATTGATACCATATACAGATCTGAGGAACATATAGTTGCTTCTAAAAGTTGATTTCAACCAACACACGGACAGACGGGCAGACGGACAGACGGACAGACGGACAGACGGACAGACGGACAGACGGTCAGGGCTTAATCGACTCCTCTATTCATAAGCTTTCAGAAAATATATACTTTATGGGGTCGGAAATGAAAATTGTAGAAATTACAAACGGAATGACAAAGCTATATATACCCTTGTGCACCACAGGTGAAGGGTATAATAAATAAAGTTTATATATCTTTTTTAAAGGTTTGGTGATTTCCAGAAGTGGAATTACAGCACAACACTTGAAAATTTTTTTACAATATATATTGCGACAATTTCTGTACGAAAAGAAAATATTTTTATTTTCGAAATCTTTAATCAATGGAAAATAATTGTATTACACGATAGACAGACGACAGCGTTAATTTGCATTAAAAGTCTTAATTCAAATTAACTATTGAATTATCCCCATTCCAATGTGTATTAGATTTCACGTAAATGCACTTAATCAAATTGAATTTATACTGCATTTAGCAATTTCAATATGGCAACACGGTCGGCAATCAATCAAAAAATTAAAAAATCAAAAATGTTAAACAAAAATAGATTCGATATGTTGAAATTTTTTACATATTTTTTGGAATGCCTGTATGAATTATAACTTCCATGAAAAGATACCATTAAGCCTACGAATTTCCACAATTCCCTTTCTCTTATTTCAGAGTGTCCTTCTGCCATCCCAACTTGTAGGAACACGTTTAGATTTGTGATTGCTAGTGCATATGCAATTTTTACTAAATGCAGAAACAGTCGTCTGTCACAGCAAAATTTTAATTTGCATTAGTGAGATTTTAATGCAAATTAACGCTGTCGTCTGTCTATGGTATTAGTAGTTAACAATAGAAAACTGTATGCTCAAATCTTTTGAATATTCAACGGACATTGTTGTTCAAGCTTTTTACAGTTTTGGTCTAAAGAGCACTCTATTTGTCCCTACCTCCGCCATAACTCGAATACATGCATAACATACATTGTGCGTTTCTTTGTAATGCACGTATTCTGGAACCGTAGAAGCCATAAAGATGAAATTTTTATTATTGGTTCAAGTCAATCTATGTGAGGTTTTTTATATTTTGGTTCCGATAGGTGGTACTGCCGTCGTATTATTTAAAATTTGTTTGATTATAAACCAAAACGACTGTAGCTTTGGCGCTACTTAATGTACATATACATATATTTGCAAAAATCTCTATATATAGAATTATGTTTCTAAAAATTTCTTTTTTTAAGTTATCGAGGTCATTCAGCCCAAAATATGCAAATTGGAGATAAATAATTACGTGAAAAGGATAAGATCAATCAAGCGAAGCCGTGGTTCTCATTAGGCTTATAATTTTTCCCATTATTTCTTTCATATTAAAATGAAACCTCTTATTAAAAGAATCTATATAGAAAGAAATTTTTTATATGAACTGGTTATGAAACACGAAACAAACCATAACATATTTAAATTTTAAAATATTTGTGATTTTCCAGACAAAAATGGATACGATCGGAGCTGGAGATGTTACAGCCTTTATTCAAAGAAAACACATAGTTTAACATATTTCGAGAACTATAATATCTAACTTTTCCTAGATATTCTGCCATTATCGCATTGAACTTATAGCCTAAATTTTAAAATTAAAAAAAAAAATATTTAATACAAATGAAAAGTTCAAAATGTAAAACTACAGAATACAACAAAGAAACAATTGGCTAGGTGTAAAATAAACATTGTTCAACTTATATTATCTTTTTAGAAAATATGTGACATATAATGCAACATAAGTAATTGAAAAAACTGCTTTAGCGACATCTTAAGCTAAAGGCAAACATTAAAAAACTTATGGTAATGACGTACAAAAAATAATACAGGAAAAACAGATGTTGGTAAACTTCGTACTAACTCAATGATATGTATATGAAAAAGCATGAAATCAATGAGGACAAATAATTATATGTTTAAATTTTCAAAACAATACTGAATTAAATAAGTTGATATTTACATACAACATTTGTAGTTCTGATCAAAAAAGTGCTGATGATGAAACCGTAGCTGGTTTCGAAAATGCATTTCACTCAGCTTGTATCGGATAACTAACTTTTCCTAAATATTTAAATTATAGCCTAAATTTAAAAATTAAAAAAAAATATATAATTTTTAAAATTTTTGAATTCGATATATATATATATATACTAGCTAAGCCCGGCGCGCGTTGCTACGCCATTTAATGAATAAAAATGCATTCTGAATTTTAATTGAATATCAAGTGCAAGAAGCTAAAAATTATAACTTTTTTTATGGGCATGGCACTGCCCACTTTTCTAATCACAAAACTTTATAGTCATGAGAGTTCAATAAGTATAAAGAATTTCAGAAAAATCGGTGTAGTTCAAGTAGCTACAAGTGATAACTTTTTTAATGGGCGTGACACTGCACACTTTTCAAATTACGAAATTGTATAATCATGAGAGTTCAATATGTGTGCGAAGTTTCAGAAAAATCGGTTCGGTGCAAGTACCTCAAAATTATAACTTTTTTTATGGGTGTGGCCCTGCCCACTTTTGTAATCACGAAATTAGAAAGTCAAGACAGCTCAATATGTGTGCAAAGTTTCAGAAAAATCGATCTAGTGCAAGTAGCTAAAAATAATAACTTATTTTTTTATGGGCATGGCACTGCCCACTTTTCTAATTATGAGATTGTATAGTCATGACAGCTCAATATGTGTGCAAAGTTTAAGGAAAATCGGTGAAATTCAAGTAGCTGAAAATGATAACTTATTTTTTTATAGGCATAACCCCGCCCATTTTTTACCACCCATTAACACTCTCTGGAATGTGTACAACAACTTGCCAAAGTTTGAGTCCGATCGGCTTTAAGGTTTCGGAGTCTATACCTAACACACACACACAGAGTTGGTTCCTTTTTCCTAGCATAAGGCCGTAACGAGTTGATTCCAATATTTGTGGTTAATTGCTCGGTGTTTTATTTCCTTCTTATTAAGGTGTACTTTGGGTATTTCAATTAATATTTACTTGATTTGCAATATCGTCCGTTGATATTTGCAAAATGTGTTCGGTCCAACTTAATTTACGGAAACGAATTTAAGACGAATTTACCCATAAGTGAGTGTTGGATACTGTTGAGGGCAAATACACAGAAAGTATCTTTCTTTAACATTTTGAAATAAATATTTGAAATAAAGTAGCATTCCATACCTCACAATGCTACAACAAGGTAGATCTTACATTGGAATTAGACAGACTTAGCTTTATTCGTTATTTCAGACATGGTCTAGATAAACCAGTGCTTGTCGAAAAGTTTTAGAATCGGAGAAGTGGGTGTAGTGCTCACATACATATTTATTACATTTAGTGATACATTTAGAGGATACTATAATTGCTTCTTTATTTTACAAAAGTCACTCTGACAATTGTTGCCTTACATAAAGCAAAAATAAGTGGGATAGAATTGGGGAAATAAAACTCCCAAAAAAAAAATCTGAACAACATTAAATTAAATTCATCAACATTTCTATTCAAAAGAGGCTTGAGTTAAAAATAAATTTTTCTCTTAAATATCAATACATATATATCAAAGTGAATTTTAAAATTCTCCCATTCATATAAATATGCATCAGAACCAACCATTACTTATAAGTTAGTGTTTGAAACATTTTTTAGAAAGCTTTCAGTGAAATTATTTTAATAAAATACTTACGAGTATTTGTACACAACTTTGAAGAATTTTCTTTATATAGAAAGAACCATTATTTACTCTTCTATGTTAGGTTAGGTTAGATCCGAAGGCATATCTCACTTGGGTCCTCCGAGGGTCCCGTTGTGATATATGTATGGGTTTTATATGTCACATAGAACACAATAATTTACGAACGACGGTATATAAATTAAGAGAAAAGTTCTACATTTTGTTATCAACTAAACAAAAGACTTAAGACACCAACATAAAAGAGTAAGAGTTTTATATTATATAAAATTTTTAGACCTTTTTTTAAATTATGACATTATGACAATACGACACTGAGGACACCTTGTGAATTAGCCATCCGCCTTTGATTCACCGATAAGGAACAGCAACAATTAAATATTAAAATATATTTTAACTTAAATTCATCATATCTTTTAACAATGCGTTGGCGCAGATCAAGAAACCATTATTGTGCCTGCATTGATAGTAACGCTGTAAAGTTGTTTATCTAAGTGGCGCCATTTAGAGTATTTTTTTTTATTATTTTTTTTTTAATTTTACGCTTTATGCAAATTAACACTTAGGCCTTTAAAGTTTAAGCATGAATTAAAGAAAAAAGTGTAAAACATGCAAAAAATTCTTAAAAGTGTTTATGGGAACACACCTCGTTTTATTTACTTATATTTTTTGTCGTATTTGTGCTACATTCTTAGTATTTTTATTTATTTTTTTGTTTCTTTTTGCACCTTATTGTGCCGTTTTGTGTTTTGGTGTTGTTTTTCTTCAATAATATTTAACACTTAAAATACCTTGTATTATTAACACTTGTATGCTTTTGCTGTTATCGATTCCTGTTAAAATGTCTTGTGAACTTTGAAAATGGTGGAGTGTGATTTGTTTTTTTTTCGCGCTAAAAAGATTTACATGACCACGTTTTTATGATATAATATTAAAAGGTGTATAAAAATATGTTTAAATTCCATGAGTAAAAGAAAAGAAGTAGGTTTAAGAACAAATTCAATTTTATAATTAATGAAATACAAGGAAATATATTGAAATTGTTGTACAAATATGAAATTATTTGAAAAATTTTTATAATTAGAGAATTTTTAAAAAATATTGTTAAATTATAGAACTCTTAGTATGTTTCTGTTAGAATGGTTTACTGAAAAACTTATTTGAAATAAACATTTTTTGTGAAAATTTTGTTTATATTCGTCCTTATTGTCAGTGGCGTTGTGGTATTTTTTGGTACCATGTAATATTTACGACAATGTAAAATTAATGAGACAACGCCACTGACAATAAGGCGAATTTATTATGTAATCTTAATTCGGCGGCTGATTAATTTATTCTTTACTTATATTGATCCCTAGCTTAACATTTTGTAAGTAAAAAATAATTATCACTCTTCTTTCGTTAATTTTATATGTCAGTCTTCATATCGTCGGCTTAATATGCAAACCTGCTAACTCCTTTTTAGCAAATTTTACAAAAGAGACAAAAAAACTTCTCATATTTCATATTTGTAGCTTGAGAGAAAACCCCAAAATATAGTTGGTTTATTTTATGGTATTCTTCATGTATTATTGTAATCTACAAAAATAAAAAAAAACAAAAAAAAAACAAATTGGAGTTAGTAATAAACACTGAACTAACAATGTACTGGATTTAGCAGTTTTTCTTAAAACAGTTGTTCTGTGAGAGGTTTTAGTAGAATTTCTAATCAAACCCTTTTACACGCTTAAAGACTTATATTGGAGAAAAAAACATTCGGGTTGACGAGTCATCAAAATCTCAGTTCACTTAAAAAGCGGACTTAGCAGGTTTGCATATTAAGCCGACGATACATAAAAAATTTAAACATAAAGTTATCTTATTATAAATGAATATTTATTCGAACGTTTTATTTTGCATTCATTTCAACCCGCAACCCCCAAGATAGCAGACCAATTATGCTTGGTATGTACAGTAAAAATATTTTCTCCAAAAACTCAAGCTTTGTTCATGCAGTGATGCTTAATCGAACACTTGTAGATTATATTTGCTTTAATGATGGCAATTTAGCTTATAAGATTAGTCGATTATTTAAAAATGAATATTATTTAAGCCCTATTTCATATCGACTAAATTCACTTTGCTTAGTTAAATTATACCGACAACAAAACAATTTAGCACCGAGTTTACATAAGACTTATTTCTGATAAATTTTATGTCAAATTATTTTTTGTAACAGTTAAAAGAGCGTTAATGCGACTTTCAGAAGATGACTTTTACCTAAATCTAGGATTACTAAAATTTTCAAACTTAAAAAACTTATTGGTAGTGAACTTTGTCTTGATGCCATTAGAATTCTTAAAGGTGAAACCATGCCTTAGGATATACACAATACCGTTTCCATGTAGTATGTTTTTTGGTTAAAAGGTAAAAAATAATTTATCTGTAAATCTTCTCTATAAAACAATAAAAAAATGTAAAAGCAAATTTTTAAAAATTTATAAAATTTGTTTTATATTCTTATACTTATATAAAATTCTCGTGTCGTGGTGATTGTGATTAAATTCATCCGAAATGGCTCGACCAATTTTCAAGAAATATTGTGGGCATATCGGGTAGGTCTGAGAATCGGTCAACATCTATTTTTCATACTTCTCAACGCCAAGCCTTTTTTTACGTCCCCTCAGGTAGCCACACTGCTGCACCGATCTTCAAAAAATTTTTACATAATATAACTAAGACTCTGGTATAGGATACTTTTTTTTACACGCCTACTTTAACGCCCACTTTTTTTAATAATGTACTTGCATTAATATAGTTGTTAGTATTTTTCTTTAAATTGTACACAATTAATAGTCCAGCCAATGCAGAAATAAATGTTTGAGAATCAGTCAACATTTACGTTTTTTTTTTTAATATAAAAAATATTTCCTAGAAATAATTTATATGGCAAAACTACGTTTGACGGGTCAGCTAGAAATATTATATAAATATCTCTGATCTTTCCTTATCCATATGTTTTTTAAGCTTGAGATCAGTTTTTTATAAAAATTATTTTATTTCATTCAATATTTGGCTCCCACGTTGGGTAGCTAATTCCCTTTTATACACAGAAAAAAATATTACTTAAATTTCTTTAATTAATTGAATTTTTGGTTTGTTTTTGAATTCTATTTATAGTTTTTATTAATTTAATTAAATTTTTTAATTTATATTAAATATTTTCAAAAAACAAAGATTTTTCTGTCAGTTGAAAAAAAAATTAAATGAAATAAAAAATATTTTAAATTGCATTTTCTTGAAAATTTATTTTGAAGAATAAATTTAATATATCATAGGAGCGGAATAATAAAAAAAGTCGCCAATCTGCAAGAGAAAGTTCTGGTAAGTGCACATATGTAAAATATATTCTGTTTTAAATATAATAAATTATTTCGGTTTCATTGTAGGTATTCCAAAATTCATTACATAATTTATGTATTCCCTTATATTCCTCAGAATTCTCATTTTAATAGGTAAGTTAGTTGAATTTCTTCACTCTGCCTGATCAAGCCTTTTTATCGGTTAATATTCCTTTATATCTAGGTCGTTGATGCTAAAAATTATTTTTGGAAATACGGCTTTTGATATTGTATAGTGTGTGTATTGACGTGTATTTGTGTGGAACCCTATTTCTTATCATTAATTTTATTATATAAGTAACGAAATGTAATTAACAATATAGATTCCTTTGTAATATAAATGTATATTAAGAATAAATATATATGAAAAGAGAATATTTTTTTGTATTTTTTTAAGCAGGTTTAATAAATTTTATTACTGATATAATAAATATTTTAATTTAATAAATCCCAAATCTCAAATATAGACACGATTAAATTAATTAAAATCATTTTTGAAAATTATGAAAATTTTAATTAATTTTTAATACTATTTTAATTGATATTTTTCTCAATAATTTTTCAATTAAAACTATTAATTTTCATTTAATTAATAGTATCATTTTGATGATTGGAGCAAAATTTTAATTATTAATATTAATTTCGTAATTGAAACTCATATTTATTTTTTTCTGTGTTATTACAATAATATTTTTTTTTTAATTATAAAAATTTTCTCTGAAGAACCTTTCCAATGTAATAGCGAAACAATAGATGAATTTAAAAAATTTTTAGAAAAAACGAATCTAAGACAACATATTTTCTACATAATTATGAACAATTTTTTTTAAAACAAAAGTGTGTTTTTTTAAATTTTTTTATTTAACTGAGGCAACGAATTAAATTTTGACACCTTGAAAAAAAATGATTAGAAAATTTTTCAAAAATTTAATAAAAATGAGTTCTCGAAAATTTTATATAAACTGAAACTTTAATCTACGAATTTATACAAAAAAAAAACTATAAATCAAAAATCATAAGCAACTAATTTATTACTTAGCCTACGCTTGTAACACATTGTTGCACTTAAAAGTTGTAGAAAGCTATTAATTTAATTGCAGCATCATTTTTTTTTTATTTCAAAGAAAAACAAACAATTGCAGAATTTCCTTATTGGTGCTGTTAGTTTTCGATTTCCAATCAACATATTAACACCTGTTTATAATTAAAAATAGTTAATTCCAAAGAATTCCAGTACTGATTTTGCCTCTTGTCATGTGAAAGCTGATAGAAGAAGACTAGGCCTTTAACAAACGCTTATATTCGTGGTTTTGTGTATGCTATTTGTTTCTTCTTTTTGTATTCTATTCTATTTGTCTAAACTTACCGCCTGCAGCTGCAACCCCGGGCATACTACATCTGCAACAGTCTAAGAAAAAGTTGTTCTTGCGGCAAAAGGATCGACAATAATAACAACAACAAAAATATAAAAGAGATGCCCAGACACAGATATCTCTGTGTAGAACTGGCAAAAAGCTATATTTTTCTTAGAATAGATGCATTTGTAGAATAGAACGAAAAAAAAAAGAATTTGTTGAAGAAAATAATAAAACCCTTTTTTAGTAATAGTTATTTTTTTATGGAAAAAATAAAGAAAAACAAGCAAGAAGATTGTTGAAGAGTGAAAAAGAATAAACAATTTAAATTGCAGCTGCGTGAATTGTTTGTCTAAACGTCTGGCAAGTTAGTAGAGGTTGGCCCACGCACTTGTCTGGCCAAGATGTTTTGTTGTAGTTAAACCTAAACTTCTTAATAATATCCACACAGTTCTGTTGCAGTTTGAAATACGTACATACATATAAAAAACATACATACATAAAAACATCCCATTGTAAAATTAAAAATTAACGTATGTATGTTAAAAAAAATAAAAAAAAAATTTAAAAAAAACTAAAAAAAAAAATTAAAAAAAATTAAAAAAAATAATTAAAATATAAATAATAAATATAAAACAAAAAAAAAATACCAAAAAAATTAAAAAAAAAATAATAAAAATATAATATATTAAATAAAAAATAAAAAAAAAATTTAAGAAAAAAATATAAAAAAATAAAAATTAACGTATGTATGTTAAAAAAAAATAAAAAAAAAATTTAAAAAAACTAAAAAAAAAAATAAAAAAAATTAAAAAAAATAATTTAAAAAAAAAATAATTAAAATATAAATAATAAATATAAAACAAAAAAAAAATACCAAAAAAATTAAAAAAAAAATAATAAAAATATAACATATTAAATAAAAAATAAAAAAAAAATTTAAGAAAAAAAAATAAAAAAATAAAAAAAAAATTTTGTTGGCTCAGGTGGGATTTGAACCCACGTTTACTTTAACCAATATACAAGTTTGTATGCATGTATGTTGTTGTTGTAATGTTGTTTTTGTGAAAAAAAAATCGAGGTGGTCGTGGGTTTTTGCTCATATCTCAGTTGCTTATGAACCGATGATTCTGATTTTCAATACCGATCTACTCCCAAATATTTCTGATATTTTAAAACCTCACCCGGGACCAAGCGATTTCGGGGAGCTTCAAAAAGTTGATTTCAACATACACACGGACAGACGGTCAGACTGGCAGAGCTTAATCGACTCCCCTATTCATAAGCTTTCAGAAAATATATACTTTATGGGGTCGGAAATGAAAATTGTAGAAATTTCACACGGAATGACAAACCTATATATACCCTTTTTCACTGTGTGAAGGGTATAAAAATGTGAGGTAATTGGAAGTTTTTTAGTTTTCTGTTAATAGTTAAATTATTTAAAAGTCTGTTTATTATTTAAATAAATAAATTAAATTAAAAAAAATATATATATATATAGTGAGGACTTGCTACTTAGATTTCAGCCCCTAAGAAAATTTAAAAACCATAATGGTCTAATATTTAAAAAAATATTAAATAAATAAAGATAAATGAAAATTATTTTGAAGACGAGTTTTTGTGATGATTTTCTTAAAAATAGAATTTATTAATTTTTTTTAAATATGTAATTAAAAAAAATAAAAACCAGCAACAAAGAAATTTATATAAAAAAAATGTTTTTTTCATTTATAAAAATTTAACGTTCATATAAAATTATTTTCATAAAAACTGTAGGAATTAATTTTAAACATTACGATAAATACTCTTAAACAATTAAATTTATTGAGAACCATGCGCCATAAAAAAAATTTTTTTAACACCCTACACTTGGTTTTACTAGACGGTAAAAACATTTGAAATTTTTAACCGAGAGTTGAAACTTAAGTCTGTGGAAACTTCGTAAAAATAGAGTTTATTACAGACTACCAGTTCATTTTGATAAATAAAGAATGCTATGGAAACTAAATTTTCTGACATTAGCCGAGTAAAATACATCTTCGAAACCATCAATGATTTTATTTCTTTAACCGAAGCTAAAACTCTCTAATTTGTTTTTGAATATCCCAACATGAACTCCGGATTTTAATGTGCACCCATTTTGTTAATATAAGTTGTACAGGGATTTTTTTTTTACAGTTTTTACGTACAAACTGTACGATTTTAGAATAAGCCGAAATAGTCAAACGAATAATATTTGATTACACAAGGCAATAAAATTTACCTTTTTTGTGTTGACTAAACCTTTACTGCAATTTTTATACCCGCCACCAAAAAAATGGTGGGGGTATATTCATTTTGTCATTCCGTTTGTAACACATCGAAATATCCATTTTAGACCCCATAGAGTATATATATTCTGAATCGGGGTTTGATTTTATGACGATCTAGCTATGTCCGTCCGTCTGTCCGTCTGTTGAAAGCACGATAGAGGTCGCACCGAAAAAGCTAGGGGGCTCAAATTTTGCCAGAATCTTTCTTATAGACAAGGTTTGTTTGGTATTGAAAATGGGCTAAATCGGAATATTAGGAAGAGAGTTATAGCTCGAAAAGCAAGAGTAGGTCGAAAAAACCGTGTCCTTCGAACATCGAATAAAATGGAATTGTGCCTTAACGTAGACTCATGAAACTTCGAATATATATTTCCTGGGTAAAGACAATATTTTTCCCCGAAAATTGTTTCAATCTATGCATTAGGAGAGGAGTTATCGATCAAAATGTACGAAAATTTATACCGCACAGTGTATTTTTTGGTATATTTACAAACAAAAACGTCATAAAAGCAACAAAATTGGATGTACGACTCTGAAATTTTGCACACTTTGCTTTTTGGTGAGACGCTTTTTTGTAGCGGAAAATCAATGTGCCACGCCCACTTTTACGTCCACCTCCCATATAACGATTTACCCAAAATTCATATAATTTCTCTATTAATAAAGATTTTGGAATAATAAAGGCCTATATTGAAACACCTCAGTTGTACTCATTCGCAAAAATAACTTTGACACGCCTACTATAACGCCCACTTTTCACGTTATCTACCGTTAATGAAATTTAAAAGCTCATAAAACCGCTAAAATTAGAGGTATGATGATAAAATTTGCTACGTATATCCCTCTAGGCAATTTCATTACTGTGCCAAAAAATTAGGGTGCCACGCCCACTTTTACGCCCACCTCCCATATAACGTTTTACCTAAAATTCATATAATTTCTCTATTAACAAAGATTTTGGAATAATAAGCGGCTATATTGAAACATCTAAGTTGTACTCATTCGCAAAAGCAACTTTGACACGCCTACTATAACGCACACTTTACGCGTTATATACCGTTAATGAAATTTAAAAGCTCATAAAACCGCTAAAATTAGAGGTATGATGATCAAATTTGCTACGTATATCCTTCTAGGCAATTTCATTACTATGCCAAAAAACTAAGGTGCCACGCCCACTTTTACGCCCACCTCCCATATAACGTTTTACCTAAAATTCATATAATTTCTCTATTAATAAAGATTTTGGAATAATAAAGGACTATATTGAAACACCTAAGTTGTACTCATTAGCAAAAACAACTTTGACACGCCTACTATAACGCCGACTTTCACTTTTGAATTGTGTCCAGACGCATAAACGTAGTCATGAAACTTCGAATATATATTTATCGAGTCAAAAGAATATTTTTCCCTGAAAATCGCTTAAATCTATGAATTAGGAAAAGAGTTATAGATAAAAATGTACGAAAATATATACCGCACAGTGTATATATGTACGATTCTGAAATTTTGCAAACATGGCTTTTTGGTCAAAGTCTTCGTTATAACGGAAAATAAATGTGGCACGCACACTTTTTTCCTTAAATTTTTATAAAAATATATTAGTCATATATATTAGCATTTATTCATCTTACACTGCACCATTTATTGTACTGTAGCTAAATATAAGATAAAGATGATAAGATAGATGACTCTACTAGCAACTACTAGATGGCATGCTAACAACTTATGCTTATGTTCTCCTGAAGTTATGCTCTATTAAAAATGGGAATTTAGGAAAATTTAAAAAAATTATCTCTAAACATTATAAACAATTTATTTTCATGTACTAATGGCTAACAAATTTTAAAATTATACAAAACTTATTTCGTTTGAAAATCTTTTAAAAGCAAAATGTTATAGAAGTTTAAAAATCAAAATCTTACTAATAAATTTCCCGTTTTAGAAAAATGCAGAGAATGTATATTTTAAATCACCCTGTGGCCCTTAAAATTTAACCTTAAATTCACTTTCTTCCTCTTAAATTCATGTAAATTCTCTATGAATAAAGATTTTGGAATACTAAATATATATTGAAATATCTAAGTTATGTTTATTAGCAGAAACTTTATTGACACGTGTATTTTAACGGCCACTTTCATTGAAAGACTAAATTTTCGAAAACATTTTACTAGCATACCGAAGTTATAATGGGTGGTTTAATTTTAAGGGACAATGTTGATTTTGAATAAAATTATTTGAATAAAATTATTATTATTATAATGATAATATTTGTATGCTTCAATTATGTATGGAACAAAATATCGGCCAAATGGCTCCCCAACCTAGGCGGCACACAACGATCCGATAGTCCAAATTTTCAATGACACTGTTGATGCTCGATTGTTGGGCACGATGATGAGTCGAGGTTGCTTGCTCTTTTGCCACGTCATCATGAAAAACAGCAATGTTTCCCATTCAACGAACTAAGATGGCATTCACAGATGTTTTCACATTTCATACAGACCTGCTTTGCAGACATTTAAATATTTTTTACAATTCTCACGATTGTGGACGAATTCGAACGATTATGTTGACCAAAAGAATAACGAAGTGCACAAAATGCATTTTGATTTGAACGCCCATTTTTATAAAAATCTTTAATATTTAAAAGCGTTGCTCGATTGCGTATCTTTCCACGTTTCAAATTGAGTTAGTCTGAGATTGAGAAATGTCAAATGAAATACAAGAAAAAAGTTGAAGTTTAGATGTGGTTCACCTTAAACATGGGCCCTTAAAATTTAGCCACCCTCTACAAAGAAAGTGATACATATTTTATTATAAAGAGATTATTCTATAGCGATTAACAAAATAATAAATATTGTGCTTTAAATGTACACAAAATTGGTGGTGGGTATAAAAGATTCGGCACAGCCGAATATAGTGCTCTTACTTGTTTTTATTAATTTGAGGTCGCTGATTTTAAATCTTATCTCTGCTTTCTTTCCATCAGGCAAAAAATTAAAGTTCAAGACATAATAACTTTACTGCTCATTAAAGGCCATGACTGACTATCCTATAAAGTCGTGCGATTATGTCAAATAAAAATCTGATGGTTTTCTGTCCTACATAAAAAAATCGCAACAAAATGTGTGATTGAATGCCACACTGTCATACTTGCTTACAAAAAGCAACTCTGATCGCACAGAAACTACTTTTTTATGAAAATTTCCAAAAGATTATCAAATCGAACACACTTGTCAAAAAAACTGTCACACATGTGCACTTTCTGTCCACACTATCACACTTTCTGAACACACATACAATTTTTGACATATCGAACGACTAAATCTGATAGTCAGTCATGGCCTTAAGTGATTTTCAAAATTGTTTTTTTTTTAAGATCAAAAACATTCAAACTTGAAAATCACAAAAAAAATGACTGAGTAATTGGTTGTTGAAGTAAAAAAATCAAATTTTCCGATATCTCTGAAAATACTGCCAAGGCACTTTCAGTAAATAATATGCAGGGGGACACATCATTTTTTTTGCGTAAACTTCTATATTGGAATTTAGGCTACTTTCAGTAATATTTACTTACGTAATATTTTTTACGAAATCCAACAATATTCATATTCTAATAACAAAATAATCGTCAGCCACTATTGCGTGACATGGTAAGATTGAATGAAAATCGCGTCAAACATATGTGTCCGACGTGGCGTAAACCACATAGTGTCGCACATATGTATTCTACGTGGAAGTCAATGTGTTAAAATCAATGTAGGCACGACTTAAAGATAATGGGTCGTATTCATAAAAAATATTTTAGGTTTATTGAAGGCTTATTTGACAGATGTTGTAGAGAAATTTGTCAAATAAGCCTTCAATAAACCTAAAATATTTTTTATGAATACGGCCCAATATTGTTGACGAGTTTTGGGTTTTTTTAACTGAATAGCGTAAACTTCAAGTTATTCCAATATGTGTAGTGGAAGTGTCTTAATTTTGGACATAACGGTATATCGCAAAAAGTCCAGCTGATACAAAACAAATCAAGCGCAGATTTGGATTCATCCTCAACCCTAAAAACAACATTCAGTTTTTGATAAACAAAAACATTGTTCCCTTGTGTGATTGCAAAAACACATTGCAATAATGGTAAAAGCTCGTGAAACATTTCACTAATAACGTTAAGTTTTCGGTCGCAATTAGATATCAAATGAATCAACTGTGAAAAGCGTTTTATGATGATGAAGTTTTTATAGCAAGCAAATTATTTTTTTTTATTTTGTTGTTTTGTTTTATTAGTACCATTTATCTAGCCTTTACACTTGCAGGTACTCGCTTGCAAGTGTTGTGTATGAATTGTCAACGAAAAATTCTTAGAAATGATGAAACCTCTTGCAATTTTAATTTCTGTTTACACATGCGAGTGAGAGCTCATATATCTGTGGTTTTCATGGGCAACCACGTATGTATGTGTTAAAATCAAATTTTTCAGGAGAGCTACAAAACCGTGTTAGTGCTGAATGATTTTTGAATATATATTGAAGTTACGTTGTTATGCCATTAAAATAATCGGAATGGGTCCATCCAAGGCGAATTCAATAAGGTGAACTCGTCGCTAAAACAACTACAAAGTGAAAAAATACAACGTGTATTTTGTTAGTGTAACACAAAACGATATGTCAAAAAGTTGTTGACAAATTCACAAATACTTATAAAGAAAAACAACGTTTGTTTACAAATTTTTCTTTCATTTATTCAAGCATTTATTGAAGAAAAATAAAATAGTTTAAAAAAGCAAGATTAATTGGGCAAAATTAAAAAAAACCCAAACCAACAAAAATATAGAATATCAGCTCCAGGCCAGCATACTCACAAATACTGATTGGAGCTACAAAGGTTGGGCCACAGGCTTTGCTACTATGATCGTTTAACTTTCCACGCATATTAAGGAAGACTTACAAACAATGGCCGCTCCATCTTTCTCTGCTAGTTTGTGACTTAAGAACAGTGAACATAGTCACACTGCCCTTTAAATATTTTCTTTTGCATACCAAGCAAGAAGGCATTGTTCTGAAATAATAATAATTTTTAACAAATAAAAAGTTAACAACACAATTTGCTCACAATTTTTTAAATCTTTTTTACAACTTTTCACTTTTTTCACTATTTGCTTGCAAATTCTTTACGATTTTTTACAGTTTTTCACAGTTTTTCACAATTTTTCAAAATTTTTGTAATTTTAAATAAAACACCGCTCACAAAGGTCAACAATAAAAAAACACACACAAACACAAAAATTTGACAAGTGGTCCCTAGAAGTAGTCAACAGCTGATGATCAGCTGATCTAATAAGTTCACCTTATTGAATTCGCCTTGGGTCCATCTTAGGCCCCTTTCGCATTAGGCAACTTTAATTGCGCAAGTCTTGTGCTTGTGGGTGTAAGAGGAAAGGTCGGTGTGAAGGGGACAGAATTGCCGAGATTTGAGTACAGACTTGCTTTTACTTGACAATTCTGCTGCTGCTGTCATTCTTATCTTGGAATATTTATTTGTTTTTGACATTGTTTTTTATTTCTTCTTCGGTGTGTTGTGTAATTTTGTGTGTGTTAAAATTTAATTTGTTTATAAGTGAATCAAATATTTAAAAATGATGAGAAATTGAAAAATTCGAGCATAAGCAAATTAAACTTGCTCAACCAAGTTGCTCAATGTGAACATAAAAGCAAGTTCAAAAGAAAATAAATAAAAATTAAAATTATACTTGCGCAATTAAAGTTGCCTAATGCGAAAGGGGCCTTATTTGAGAAAAATTTTTAAAACCAAGTAAATGTCATTTAAAACCAAGAAATATGACATTATTAACTCAAAATCATATAAAATGAACACACGCGGTTGCCCTTGAAAACCACAGATATATAATATATGGTACGCAAACTTATATTTTTTGTTATTGTATTTACATTATAGGGTGAGATCCATATAAATAAATTTATTTAAAACTATTTGGTTGGCTTTATTTTATTTCATGTTCATTATTTTCCTTTAAAAAAATAGAGTTTATCGCATTATATATTTTATTATAATATTAATGATGTTAATGCTCCAAAATTAATAAATTTCCCGTTTAATGTGCGTTTGAAGCAAATAAATCATATTTTTACCTAAACAAATATATATGTTAAAACTTTAATTTCAATTTTACAATAATTCAAAAAATTATATTTATAAATACTCTTCAATTAACTTATTTTCATTTAAGAAAAATTAATCACAATGATGTAAAACATTATCAAATTTTACAATTATCCTTTCCTACATTTATTTGCTAGAAAGCAAGGCGAATTGATACAGGTGAAATTATCAGCCCAGCTGATTGTGAAACATTTTGTCAAAATTGGTTGAATTTGCCTTATTAATGCAGGGAAGGGAAATGTGATTTTAAATTCTGTATTAAACAATTAACTTACATGTACATTTTTGATAAAAAATGTGCTAAATTTATGTATATTTGTAGCTTTTGCGTCATTAATAATGTGTTTCAAACAATTATATCCTTTTTGAAATCAAATTTTATTATATTTAATATGTAAAAACACCTTTTCCATCCCTGTTATACGAATTGGCCTTGACATAAAACATCACATGAAAAGTTGCTTTGTTGTATCAATTCGCCGTTGCATATACCTTATGGATATGCCTTGCTAGAAAGTGACAAAAAAAGTGAAACAAATGTGAGTATATTAGTAAAAAAAAAGTGTTAGCGCATTGACTTTTCCGAAACTCGCTTAAATTTGTAAAATAGCGTACTTTTGTTTTTTATATTTTATTGTTTGTTGTTTTTTGAAAACATGATAAGAGTTATCGCGTCGTATATTACATTTCTGGCCCCAAATATGTCTTTATTGAATTTATTGTTGGCTTCAGCGCCACCAATATGTAGCTCCTTTATTTAGCCTACTACTGCCACCTAAAATAATTTGCTAACTTGTCTTAGCTTTAAATTAAATGAAGAAACTTAAACCTTGCAAACGGCTGCCAACTCTGAAGCCGGGATTTGTGTTTGTAGATAAAACTCAAAAAAACCAAAACCAAAAGAATTACCTATGACACTAAGTCTATCTAAGGCTTTGGTCTACCATGAGACTCTCATAGTAACAATAGAAAATAGTAAATACATTCATGATTGTACCAGTAATTCATTTTATTCTATGCTTTCTTGCGAATGTGGCGGATTATGGATAAATTATGTGTTTAGGATGTTTGGTTGGCTGTCTGGCATTTTTTTTTTGCAATTCGAGCAATTTGTGTTAAAGTAACATGTTGCAGCAAAGTGAATCCTTGTTTTATCTTCTATTTTTGTTGTTTTTTGGTGTTTCATTTTATTTTTATATGTATTTTTTTTTAGCAAATTTCTAATTATGTGCAATATGTTTTTCTTTTTGTATATTGAATGTGTGTGTGTATTTTTTTCTTAAATTTTACTACATCTACTAATAATCTTAACAAGGTATTAAATTGTTAAAAATTTTGTTGCTGTTGATTTTTCTCCCTGAACTCTAAAAAATGCTGGTTGTTGTGTCAACATCATGATGACTTTATTTGTGGAACCACTAAAAATTTGGAGTTACGTTAGTACAGTGGGATGAATGTTCGAAAGGAATGTCATGAATACAATAAAAATTATTAAAACGACTATCGGGTCTTGTTTTAACAAATGCAGAAATTTCCTTGTTGTTTATAATTTTTATTAAACATTTTTGTAAAACAAATTTTTTCTGTAAGTTTTTTAAAATAATTTAAACAATTTTTGCAAGGATGGAAAAGTGAATTTTTTGTATCGTCTCCTATTTTTTAAATTTATTCGCGAATACCATTTATTTTACATCGATAATAGTTTTTTATTCATTAACGTTAAGAAAAGGATAAAACAGAAATCGGAAAGTAAATAAAATATCACTTTTGTAGAGTAACAAAAGCATTTAATAAAAATATTTAGTAATTTTTTTTAGAAGAATTGAAAAAATTTATCCTTTTATTAAAAAAGCAATAAATTTTTTATACTGTGATCAAAAAAATACTAACTTGCGTATTCATAATATATATTTTAGGTTAAACAAAGGCTTATCTAACAGATGTTGTATTGAAATTTTATAAATAAGCCTTTAATAAACCTAAAAATTTTATTAAGGTTACGGCATTAATTTTATTATTTTTTGTACCAAGGAAAATCTCTAGTTTCAATCGCTATATAAATTTTATGTAATATTTCAAAAATATAATGAGACCAAGGTATAAATAAGACTATACTTTTCAATAAAAATTACAAACAAACAAATATACAATACTGTGAACTAATAGTCAAATAATGCCGATCCAACAAAGCGACATAACAATCATCAGTAAAACAACCGAATTCTATATCAGTGGAATTATGCAGTTATTCTTAAAAAAAATTTGATTTTAACAAAATGTTCATCACTCTTTAATTACAAAAAATATCATTCAAAAGTTATCAATAAACTGTCTAATAAAAATTTTTGAAGAAATTTTTATTTTGAGTAAAACACTCAAAAATGAATTCTATTCTTATATAAATTTTTGATCAAATCTTAATAGACAATTTAAATTTTTTTTTTCATATATAGAAAACTAAAGTAAAGTAACCCATGAGCTACTGAACAATACAATAATATAAGTTTATGTTATTTTGTAAAACATTTTATATAGAATTTGCGATTTTGATGTTTTTTTTAAACCTTTCCAATGCATGTTTTGGTTTTTAAATCGGTTGAGTAGTTCTCGAGTGTTATCAAATTGCAAATATAGAACAACATGTTGCGCTATCTTGTTAAAACCACAGCTCCAGTACATCATGATTGTACAATTGATGTCACCATTGACTGATACGTTCTAATCAACATCGTTTTTAAAGAAATACGAACCAATGACCCCTCCAGCACACAAAACACATCAAACAGTCAAATTTTCTGGAAGTAAAGTGTTTCAGGATTATCACCACTCCAAAGACGTAAGTTTCATTAATTGATGTATCCATTAAGTAAGCCTTATTCCTTAAAAAAACACGCTTATAAAAATCGGGATCAATGGCAATTTTGTTTTTGGCCCATTTAACGAATCTACGTCCAAGGCATATCCAAAAGGTATATGCTTCGAGGCAACAAACACAACAATAAAAAACACGTGTATTTTGTTTTTGTATATATGCCGGCATGTGTCACACAATTTTTTTATTTTCTTCTTTAATTTAAATCATTTTTAAAAAAGTTTAAAGCGAAAACTTTTTATTTATGGTTTTGTATTTTTTAAATGTTTTAAACCAAAGCATATTTATTCATCAGGTAATTGCAGTTCGGAGAGAATTTTTTGTTTATATTTTTTATATATGAAGTTTGACATATGAAATAAATTGGAAAAGAGAGAAAATTATTTTTTAATTATGCATTTTGACAGCTGAAATTTAAAATAAGTGTTGAAAAAAATAATCAGCTGGCGAATCAAGAGTACCTGATGAATAAATATGCCTTGGTTTTAAACCAACTGAAATTGCGAATTATTTGTTGTATAATAAAATTAAAAAAATCAAGTTTGACAACTTCAGGCAAGACTTTTAAAAAAGTTGGTAACGCTCAAGGCGAATTCATACAGGTGAAATTATCAGCACATGATAATGGGAAAACACAATGTCTAAATTTGTTGAATTCTCCTTGATTAATTTATTAATGCAGGAATAGAAATTTAGATTTTGGATTCTGAATTAAACATTTAACTTAATTGTGCTTTTTTTTATGATATATATGATATATACTTTATGTATATTTGTTGTTCTTGCACCATTTATAATGTGCTTCACAAACACATATCCTTTTTTTAATAAAATTTTATTGAATTAAACATACAAAACCAACTATTCCATTCCTGTTTTACGAATTGGACTTGACAGAAAAAAATCCTAAAAATTTGCTTTGTTGTATCAACTCGCCGTTGCATATACCTGTATGAATATGCCTTGGTAACGCTTATAAAATGTATATAAAAAAAACAGTCAGCTGATTGGATACGAGTACCTTATAGATATGCCTTGTCTACGTCTTGCTTTTTGTCGGTCTATTCATGTTGAGGTCCCAAACTCAACATTAATCACTTGATAGCTAACAAAATTGATGATAGTTAAAAAAGTGTTGCCAACTAAAAGTCTTGTATCTCTATAAAATACAACTTTTATATAGAAGAAAACTTTTTGCTTAGTTTTTAAAAAATATTATTATTTTATTTATTTAATATTTTTTTTTAATTAAATTAAAAAAGTTTAAATTTTAACAACAACCATTATCGTAATTACAAATTTGTGTGGCAAATGCTTCAATGTTTTTTTTTTGGGAGGGGAAAACAAAAACAAAAAAATATTTAAAAAAAATATATATAAAACAAAAACTTCGTTAATTTTATATGTATACTAGCTAATACCCGGTGTGCTTCGCCACCTCAAATTTCAGTATTTAATTCATATGGCAGGTGCCACGCCCACTATTGTTAATGCACCCATTTTTTCCATAAATGTTTTTTTGAATATCAAAGTTGCTTTTGCAAATGTAAATAGTTATTTTTTTTCAAATTCTAGGGTTATAGTTACACCCATGATAACAACACTCGGGGCATGTCTAATATATTGCATAGTGTGATCTAGCTTTAGCTATTTCAAGTTTGTGTCTTAAGTCTTTTGATTTCGCCGTATGATTGTTACTTAAGTTTTAAATATATTTAGACGTTATATCTGTGGTTTTCATGGGCAACCGCGTATGTTAATTTTTGACGATTTTGATTTATTAATGCTGTATTGCTTGATCTTAAATGGCTTTTACTTGGTTGTAAAAATTTCTGAAATAAGATGGACCCATTCCGACTTTTTTAACATTAACTTCTTTATATATTCACAAAGCGTTCAGTACTAACCCAGTATGTTGACTTACGTTTGCTTGATCGCAAATTATTTATTTTTTTAAGAAACACACAGCCACATACATTGTTATTTCTGTACACATTTGAAAATTATTTTCTGATTATTTTTTAATTTACTAGAACCTGTAACTACTTGTGTACAACCTAAGTTGACATACGCTGCTGTATCTGCACAAACTTTTAGTCTTCGTACCACTTTGTTTAGTGTGGTCTTCGCTATGATGTTATTTTAAAATGATATTTGTCTGAAAATTTTATAATAAGATAAGATAATTATTTACATGAATGGTAAAGAAAAGTTTAAAAAGTTCAATACCTAACACGTAGTTTTATATAAAACCTATTTGTGGCTCTCCTGAATAATTTGATTTTAAGATATACGTTGTTGCCCATGAAAACCACAGATATTTTAAAATTTTTTACTGCGAAAATAGATTGAGCTTATTATAAATCCAAATTGGAATTTTATGAAATTTTATAATTTGCAAGTAATTTGACACTTTAAAACCATTTTTTCTCTTACGATCTTTATCAGCACAGTAGTGAACATGTTTAACAAAAAATAAAAAAAAAAATAAATAAATACCCAAAAATATACAAATAATGTCATTATAGAATATGATATGGGCTGCTGTGTGTTTTTTTCTTTTAACTTTTCTCGGTTTATTGTCTTGCAAAAATAATATTGAATAACTAAAACAAATTTATTTATGACATGCAGACAAAATTATGTCTGCAGGTGCTAAGGACTACCAAAAAATGGGGTTTGATTTAAAAACTTTTTTTTTATAATTTTATGCTTGTGTTAACATCACACACATAATTTGAGTTAACTAAGAAAAGATATTGGCAAAAAATTAAAAACTGTTTTTTTTTTATTTCATTTATGTTATTAAAAATCCATAACGATAAGAAAAAAAACATTATGATAACATATTGCATGATGTCTTCATTAGTTTAAAATTACATTGAATGAAAAAAATTATAAATTTGATTTCATTTTTTGGGAGTAGTGCGTGCTTTCAGAATTTTAAGTATTGCCTATAAAAAGTGCTTATTATGAAATATTTCTTAAAAAATATTCTGTATCATATACCGCCTTGTAGGTATTTTTAATAACCTTCATATTTTAGTCATTAGACATCAAAAGATAATATATAAATTGTCTTTTTTCTTAAACTTTCAAAACTGTACTGTTTGTGGCAAAGTCTTTAATTGTGGGTTTCAGTTGATGTTCAGGTCCAGCCTCTTAAGAAATTTTAAGAAAAATGTTAGTAAATAAAAAAAAAAAAAAATTATTAAAGTACCAAGAAAATGATGTGAAATTAAAGAGGAGTTAACCATTGTATTTTTTAAGGCTTTTAGTGCCAGTTTGAGCACGTGTAAGTAAGTGTAATAAAACTTAATGCTTTTTTGTATTCATTCCTTAGTTGGCCTTAAAGCGAAAAATAATTAAACCGAAACTGTATTTTAGGTTGTGGCATGGAGTATGTGTTATATTTGCATGCAATTACGGCAATAAATAACGTATATTGTATAAATAAAAGGAAGGATAACTAAGAAAAAAATGCCCACAAGCTTAACCATACACAGAAAAAACTTCAGATTTAAGAAAGAAATTTACAAAAATAAGTAAAATTTTATTTGAATTATAACCTATCACTAAACTTGTAAATTCAAACAAAAAAATTCAATTTTTTTTAACGATATTCAAATATCACATTTATAACAACTATAAAGATAGTTGTGAAAATAAAATTGATTTAAGTCAAGTGTTTGTTTGAACATACTTTGATATAAAACAACCCAGCGAAACTGTTCGTCACTGGAAATAGGTTTTGTAATAGAATTATCAGGTGAAATTAGCTTATAACCTGTTTATTTATGGTATGATATTTATTTTCGATGCCGTACTTAGTGGAATTTAATATTAAGCACTTATATCAGCGTAGTGAATTTGTAATGAAGTGCAGTGAAAATATCGTGATATTATATTTGCTAATCATCGCAAAATTTATCATTTTTACTCATTGCAGAGCATATAGTAGAACTTGTTAAGTATGATCTTCAAGTATGGGAAGATTAACGTCAGCATCAGGCCCCTAAGGTCATTATCTGATGGCGGTCTAATCACAGTGTTGAACTTATGCGCTCAACTATTGCCTATGATTTACATGTTTTATACGTAAGTACCTTTGCTAGAGAAATAGAGTTATATAATCCCCTGTTGCGAAGTATTGTAAGTAATCATTCTTAATATTCTTTAGGCCCCTTTCGCATTAGGCAACTTTAATTGCGTAAGTCTTGTGTTTGTGGGTGTGAGAGGAAAGGTCGGTGTGAAGGGGAAAGAATTGCTGAGATTTGAGTACAGACTTGCTTGTACTTGGCAATTCTGCTTCTGCGGTCATTCTTGTTTTGGAATATTTATTTGTTTTTGACATTGTCTTTTATTTCTTCTTGGGTGTGTTGTGTAATTTTGTGTGTGTGAAAATTTTATTTGTTTATAAGTGAATCAAATATTTAAAAATGATAAATTCGAGCATAAGCAAATTAAACTTGCTCAACCAAGTTGCTCAATGTGAACAGAAAAGGAAGTTCAAAAGAAAATAAATACAAATTAAAATTATACTTGCGCAATTAAAAATGCCTAATGTGAAAGGGGCCTAACCAGTCTACAGCAAGACCTGAATGTTTAGGGTTCCCGTAGTACCAGATAGGATCTTACTCAGCCTTGAGCTGTACTTTTCCCATTTTTGTCTCCGTGGAACACCTCGTTTTCTTTAACATAAATGTTAGACTTACACCTAGTTGCACTAAACTGAAGATTTTTTGCTCATTGTAGAGTAACTGTCCAAAGTCTTGAATCGAATCTGCAACCATCAGACTGGCAGGTTAGAGTGCTTTTAACTAGTCCACCGGGGTGCTTAGAAAAAAAAATTTTATTTTTAAAATCAATATACGGCATTATCATTTGAAAATGATTACAATCATATAATTACCGTGCCTTTTCTCGTCGAAGCGCATTCTGGAAGTACAAGTTTCTAGCATTTTTGGTCGTATGCAATAATAACACGAACAATTATATCCGCCAAGGTGTCAATTTTTGCTGGCCTATTATCACAAATCAGTGACTTCACGTGGCCTTACAGGATTTTAATTAAGAGGTGCTAAATTGCACGATTAATAACGACCAATTGACAGGTTCATTTCTCGAAATCAACTTGTTGCTAAATTTCGATTTTAATAGTTCGATGGTTTTAGTCGCCGTATGGCAAATAGTGCCATCCTGTTGAAGGTACATTACGCCTGGATCAATGTCTTTCATTTTTACGGTCATAAAATTAATAATCATGGTGGGATAACAATTTTAATTTTTTTTTAAATAAAGTTTATAGTGCCGTCAGCATGTTAACCGCAACAAACGGTCCATTTTTCTGAATGTAATGAAGTCTGTAGGGTCTGTTGTGGATTGGTGAGAATATTGTTTGTTTCTTAAGAAATCGGTTAATCCAAAAATCACCTCATTGCAGAACACAATTTCGTGATAAATCATCGAGTTAAATCGATGACTTTTTTTAAAGTAATTTTGAATAATTTGGTAGCGTTGTTTAAGCGTTAATTTATCAGTGATGGTTTGCCAAAGTGAACTGATTATTAAAGTTAAAAAGTGAGCGCAGTATGGCGGTTTGTTTCACAGTTTACCCTTTCGTAAGTTAAATAACGCATTATATATTGCTGTTTGGTTTCAATTATATAATAAAGTACAAACCAGAAAGCTGAGTATGGAAAGGCAATTTGGAGAAATGGTCTTTATGGTTTTACTGACAGATTTCATGACCATTTCACATTCAGAGTTTAATTACTTCCTTCAATGCATGACACAAAGTGCAAACCATGAACCTGTGTATGGAAAGGCAATTTGGAGAAATGATCTTTATGGTTTAACTGACAGATTTCATGATCATTTCGCATACAGAGTTTTATTACCTTCTTCAATGCATGACACTTGTTGGGTCTTTGACTTGAAATAAATTTAATGATGTTAAGTCACAAAATCTACGTGGCAAGTTCTGATTATCACACTGTAAAGTTGTTATACTAACAGACAATGTTTAATGTCATCCTGTTAAAATCACTGTCACTATCAATATCATTATTAAGATACAAATCTTAATAATTTACAAATTTTCAAGTCATATTCTGAAAGCTTAACTTTGTTTTTTCTCACCTCTACATTTCAAATCTCAAATTTAACCAAATAGCTTAGTTATTATTTAAATAAAGTGAAAAAACGGACATTACATTAATAACAAATTGATAAATAATGCAGGACATATCTAGTGGCTAATTTACCCTTTTGCATTACCAATTGCATATGTAACAGCGCATAGAGAAAGGGACCTAATGGGTAAAAACAGGTTTTGTTGAGGAGAGCCACTTTAAAAATTAAATGATTTTTCTATTTTTGTAAATTGTTCATAAGGAAAAAAATAAATTTTTTGTAGTTTTGTAAAATCAAGTTATTTTGTTAATTTGGTAGGGGAAAAAAATTAAAATAAATAAATTTTACCGTTAGGTCCCTTTTTATTTGCGCTTAGCATCGTCGACTTTACTTTTATAAAACGCGCATATCTCTGGGAGGGAACACTTTTGGGGCATGGCATCGGTCTCATTCGATGCTCAGATGTTGTCCACATCAAAAAAAAGGTGCAAATTGTTTTTTTTACCCTTAGGTCTCTTTCTCTACGCGCTGTCACATATAGAGTTTTATTATTTGTTCTAAAAATCAGTAACAAAACAGAATTAGTTATTTTAGTTTTATGCCTTGTAAAAATAATCAACTTGATAATGCTGTTGAGTCATTTCTTCGAAAAATACTTAATTTTTTGCTCTATTACATCTCTGTAAATTTTTTTGCAGGTTTAGTAAACATTGTGATTTATTTTGGTTTATGTCGTTGTCGTTACAAATGTGTTTGCAATCTAAAAAAAAAAACGATTAAATTTTGTTTTGAAAATTTTTTCAATAATTGGCATCACACTCTCTTTCTTTATTTATTTTTTTATATTTTAAAGACGACATAAGAAAAACACAAAAAATGCTATCGTTTTTATTGCAATTATCGATTATTTGTTGTATGATGAAATTCAATAGAGCCAATACTGCCGTACCTCCTTTTATGGGAAGTAATTTATCACTTATTAATAAAACAAACTCTAAACTGGATTATACGCCGTATATAGCTGGTGGTTATCGGGAGCCGGATGTGTTGGAACTAATCAAATACATGGTTTCTATACGCTCACGCAATCCCCAAAGATATTTTGGTGATAATCATTTTTGCGCAGGAACTATAATTTCAAAAAATGCCGTGCTGACATCGGCTCATTGTGTTATGGAGTAAATATTGTTATAAGATATTTAAATAAAAATCAAATAACCATGTTGCACTTTCTTAATTTTCAGTAAAAGGCGAGTTTTAACTCGTGCTCGCCGTTTACTACTTGTGGCTGGCACTCCGAATCGTTTACTGCCCACTGAAACAACTGTACAATTTCCCGCCAAAAGTCTTGTAGCCAATTCGAATTTCATACGCAATAGCAAAAATGATATTGCCGTTATACATCTCAAAGGTGAAATTCCCGAGAATAATGAGAATATAAAAATTATAAAAATGCCTAAAGGGCCAGCGCCTTATGGTGCCAACTGTACGATTATTGGATGGGGACGTATGATTGGGGTAAACTAGGGTGTTTATGAATTGAATTGGTAATATGAAAATATTAATTTTTGTTTTCAGAAGGGACCCTTGGCTGCTATTCCTTTGCATGTCAATGTTAGACTATTTCAGCCCCGGGAATGTAAATACTTTTTAAACCAAAATTATTACGATGGAATTCTATGTGCCGGCGATAGTTTGTTCTTCGATGAAGATCCCTGTCGTGGTGACAGTGGTGGTCCATTGCTTTGTAACGATGAATTAACCGGAGTTATCTCGTGGACCACAGGATGTGGTAGTAATAATTTGCCCAGTTTGTATATGGATGTTTGGCATCATCGAGATTGGATAAAAAAACATTTAAATGCTGCTTGTGTTGGTAAAAATAGCTTAATTTTAAACGTAATTTTGATAGTATTTTTGTTAACATAAACCATTTTTAACAGAATTAATAAAAAATATATATTGAGATTAGGTAGTATACCTTCCTTTTTTTCTACCAAATCATTTAACTACCATGTTTAAATCTTTCTTTTTTCATTGTGCTTGTTGTTGTCTCTAAGTCTCCTTTAATCTTTCAAAAGTTTGTGTTTGTGGCAATTAAGAAAAAGTTTTATTTAAATTATTTGTACCTCAAACTGTTGTGCCTTAAAGGCGATTTCGTTTTAACGTCTTTAACTTTTATTTATAAAATACCGTTTATCCAGAGTTAAAGCAAGACCTTTTAAGCCTTCAATTTTTTTTTAGTTTATTGCCAAGATTGTCCGTATAGTACCACCAATTGTTAATGGGCTGGCATTTAGCCATGGCTAATTTCTGCGTGTTTTTAACTCATTAATTAAAATAAAAATGTTTAATTTGTTTTATTTTTTTTTTTTTTAGTTTGAAAAAAAAATGTTTTTAATTTTACTCAATTTTTCTTTGTTGTTTTGCATTAAATATGATTGGTATATTGCAATTTTTTCATATAATTAAGAAATATTTTTTAGTTATAAATGGTATCTGCCTCTTCTTCTAAAGAGATTTGTTTAATCGAATGCAATTTGTTTTAATAAGTCATTCAGATGTTAATTTAGTAAAAGAATACCCTACAGTAAGTAGAGTTTGTAAATTTTGTAAAGTACTAATAGAGCTATATATAGACTTCTGTGCTGTAGTTGTAGTTTATTTTCACGCAAAATATTCTATTGTGAATAATGAGATATGTAGTTAAAGTTCATGCGTAAAAGAAGAGCATATTACAAATTCTAGGCTTTAAAGATACTTTTAATAATAAAATAGAGTTTCGTCATAACGAGATTTTCCATACAATCATTCATGACAGGGTATACGTAAAAAGGTACCCATAGCTGATCTAGTAGAATTCGCCGATTCGTGTACCTTATGAAGTATACCCTGAATCATGAGATTAGGACTATTTTTTTTTTAGAGAATTTAAAGACTCTAACTCAACAATGTTACCATATTTTTAATTAAAATTTCAAATATTTGGTTGTTTTGGCAGAAAACAAAAAACAACTAGAACAAGTAACAGTGCTCTATTCGGCCATGCCGAATCTTATATACCCTTCAAAACGTGTAGTCATGTATCACAATTCATCTCATATGAAACACGTACATACATATAAAAAACATACATATATAAAAACATTCCATTGTAAAATTATAAATTTACGTATGTATGTTAAAAAAAAAATAAAAAAAAATTTAAATATATATAATAAATATAAAACAAAAAAAAAAAAAATATAAAAAAAAATTTAAAAAAATAAAAAAAAAAAAAATTATAATAAAAATATAAATAATATATTAAATAAAAAATAAAAAAAATATAAAAAAAAAATTTAAAAATAAATAAAAAAAAAATTTTTTTTTGGCTCAGCTGGGATTCGATGCCACGTTTTCTCTAACCAGTATACACGTTTGTATGTATGTATGTTGTTGTTGTAATGATGTTTTTGTGAAAAAAAAATCGAGGTGGTCGTGGGTTTTTGCTCATATCTCAGTTGTTTATGTACCGATGTTTCTGATTTTCAAGCCCGATCTACTCCCGAATATTTCTGATATTTTAATACCTCACCCAGGTCCAAGCAATTTCGGGGAGCTTCAAAAAGTGGATTTCAACATACACACGGACAGACGGTCAGACGGCCAGACGGACAGACTGACAGAGCTTAATTGACTCCCCTATTCATAAGCTTTCAGAAAATATATACTTTATGGGGTCGGAAATGAAAATTGTAGAAATTTCACACGCAATGAAAAACCTATATATACCCCTTTTTCACTGTGTGAAGGGTATAAAAACTAACCAACCAAATAAGAGTATTTACGCTATTGCCATCGATTTAAATCTTTTTCAGTGTTTACACTGAAATAAAACACATACAGTGTGATGCAAAAATTATACCATATTTTAACACAGCCATTAAAAATTTTTTTTTTAGTCTGGAGATGACTAAAGTTTTGTCCAGAAAAACATTGACCTCAAGGAAAATATCAAAAAGTTACCCCTACATTCGATAATAAAAGAAAAAAAAATGTATCATTTTATTTATTGATTTTCAAGACGGTTATGTCATTTACAAAACTAAAAATAGAACAAGGGTTTAACCAGGGCACTGTCCTGTGAGGGCTAGGATTAGTAAATGGGATCGCGGCACTCCGGATTATTGTAGGATGTGTGAAGATGAGGAGGAGCTGGAAACTGTGGAACACATTGTCTGTCACTGCCCAAGGCTACAGAATCACAAGCTAAAGTGGTTAAGTAAACGATTCCACGATGAGTTGGGTGATGTTTCGGAGTGCAAGCTGGGGAATATTATCGGATTCATCATGGGGATCGGGTGGTTAGTGAACATGCAATGGGACTCGTAGAGAATCTGTTTTTCTTTCTTTCTTCTATTCTATTTCCTACTAACTTATTTTTATTATTTTTTTTTCATGTACTATATCTTTGGCAACTCTCTCTTTCTCTCTTTTCTATCTTTAATATATAAAGGGTAACGCAATGGACCTTACTGGTCTCCGAGTGTGGGTGTGGGAGGCAGATACTGCTTTCCGCATCCCCCTTTCCTACCTACCTACCTACCTACCTACCTAAAATAAATAAGCAAACAAAATTTTTTCGCTTTTAAAACGTTTGATAATGGTTGACAAGGATCTTTTTTAAATTTCAAAATATACCGATGAATTTTATTTAATATTTAATATTCTCGGCACAATTCTCATCCTATAGAGAAAATTCCCTCTCCTTTTAAGTAGCGTGTAAAAGTTGCAGCATTAAGCTACTCAAGAAGATGCTGGCTGGTGGGTGTCACCAGTTTTAAATTTAATCATAAATTATAATCAATTTTTCCATTTGTTCGTCTTGTATTTAGTTTAAATAAAAAAAATGCATTCCTCGTGTTTTTTACAATTTATGATATTTTAATCAATTATTAAACATTTAAGAGAGTCATTTTAAACATATTTTCAATTATTTCATTTCATGCAACATTGCTTTATACTTTATTATACATATGTATGTATGTATGTGTGTATATAGGTATGAAGGTTGATTATATTGTACTTCTTTTTAAGCGGCTTCTTTAAGGTTAAAAAAAATGAAAACTTCCTTTTTGTAACTTGTTCTGTAAGCTGCAATTGAATGTGTCTTTTAAATAATTTTTCTTTTCTTTAGATTTTTGATTATTCGGTTTTCTTTTGAATACGGGTACTTTTGTTTTATCTGGCATATGCTTCTTGCAAATGGTCCTTACAAGACAGTTTGCAATATTGTTTAAAATTAATAATGAACTGCGTTTCTGTATTTTAGTATTATGGCAAAAATATGCAATATTTAGTGGCAACGATTGTTTGTAGTTGTGTTTTGATGCAAAATGCCGCTTGTTTGTTAGCTTTTTCTACCTAAGTAGTTTTGTTTTTCTTGTCATTGTCATTTAGAAAAGATCTTGCAATTGCCAATGATATGGAACACGTAATTGATTTATTACTTTAAATAAAATTAAGGATATTATGTTCAGATTTTCTTAAGGTAGTTTACTATTCAGTAGATTATTCTATAGTATTATAAGTATTAAGCTTTAGTAGACTTCGTCAGAAAGCACTATACTTTAGTAGACTGATCTGCTGCGCTTTTCTAAGCTAATCTACAGCAAAGTACTTTACTCTATATAAAGTAAAGTATATAAGACTACTCATCTCTAAACTAGCCTTCAATATACTAAGCTACAATAGACTGTACTGAATAACTGTAAAGCAGTTACTACCTATTCAGTGAATAGCTTTAAAAAAATCTACTTCACTGTAGACAACCATACATTACGCCATAGTATATAACCCTACACCTATGTTTAACAAAAAAAAATTTCTTAACCTACGCTAATGTCTAGGCTATCGCTCGTTATTATAAAAATTAATATAAAATTGTCTTGGATTTTAGAAGTCAATGAGAACCAGAAATTGCATTTATTACCGACGCTGCTGAACTTTTGTTGCACTAACAACTTTACAGCGTTCAATTATATCGGAATCTAGAGACAAACAACAACTTAAGTTTATAATGTGTTGATGGTGTGGTTCTCGTTATAATTCCGTATTGCTTCAACAATTTAAACAGACAAACATTGAAAACGTTAAAGGTAGAACAATCGCATAGAATAAAAACGAATTCTAACAAGTAACAGTGCTATATTCGGCCGTGCCGAATCTTATATACCCTTCACAACGTGTAGTCATGCAATAACAATTGTTTGTATCACCATTCATCCCATATAAAATACGTGCATACGTACACGTTAGAATAAATGTGGCATCGAATCCCAGCTGAGCCAAAAAAAATTTATTTTATTTTATTTAATATATTATTTATATTTTATTATTTTTTTTATATTTTTTTAAAAATTTTTTAAAAAATTTTTTTAAATTTTTTTTAACATTTTTTTTAATTTTTTTTTTGTAGTTTTTTTTATTATTTTTTTCTTATTTTTAATATTTTTTTTTTTTTGTAATTTTTTTTGTTTGGTATGTTTTTTACATGTATCTATGTATGTATGTTGTTGTTGTAATTGTGAAAAAACACGAGGTGGTCGTGGTTTTTTGCTCATATCTCAGAAAGTTATGGGGCGATTGTGCTGAATTTCAATAGCGATTCATTCCTGGATATTTCCAAGAGATTGATACCATATACAGATCTGAGGAACATATAGTTGCTTCTAAAAGTTGATTTCAACCAACACACGGACAGACGGGCAGACGGACAGACGGATAGACGGACAGACGGTCAGGGCTTAATCGACTCCTCTATTCATAAGCTTTCAGAAAATATATACTTTATGGGGTCGGAAATGAAAATTGTAGAAATTACAAACGGAATGACAAAGCTATATATACCCTTGTGCACCACAGGTGAAGGGTATAAAAAAGTATTCGCAATCACGTTTTATTCTTTTTTTTTGTTTGTTTTGTAAATAAATGAAAATTTTGTAGGCAGTTGTGGCAGAGCAGAAAGAGAAGAAGAACGTCTTTTATTTTGTCTGGCTGTTTTTTTTTTTTGCACAGCGCCATTGTGGGTTGATGTCTGTAAGTCAGAATTTAAGCTGCGTATAATGTTGAATTGAGAGTTTTCATGGTAAGAATTGTTAAAAAAAAAATTTATGGGGATTTTCACAAAATTTAGCAAAAACTTACATTCAATTTTTTCAATTGCACAAAAACTAATACTCATAATGTCATATTTACTACTTACAACTTTACAACTTTTTTGAAGTCCATATTTGTTTTAAAACTTTTGAGCAATGATTTATTTTTGAAAAATGTTTATTAAATTTCCAATATCGGATAGTTAAAAAATGATTAAACTGAAACCCTAGTTGTGTTGCATGTTGTATGTTTATATGTTCGTATGCAGGTAAGTATGAATAGTGGGAACTCTGTTCATTTTGCAGTTGTTAAATAAAATGATGCAGGTGTTCTTCAGACTTTTAGGCGCCATTGTAATAGGAATCATTTTTATAGAATTCTATAGATGATCATTTCATTTTGTATGTTCGTTTCTTAGTGATTGTTTTTTTTTTTTGTTTGCAATTGCTGTTTTGAGTAAACAATTTAAAGAAAATTATACAACCTACCCAATGACCATATTCGGTATGATGTGCAAAAAAGAAATATTTAATATAAAATGTATAAATAAAGATTAAATTAAATTAAAAGAAAGAATTTTAAAGATTTTTGTTTGTTATTTTTGATTCTGCAGTAGTGAGATTTAATTTGACAGACGGTCTTTTAAATAAGATGGCAATTAAAATGGAGTTTCTTTTTAACGCAAAGTAATACATTTTAAAGTACATAGGTACCCAGCAAAATTACTCATTAACAAATAATGAGTTGAAAGTACTAGAAAACAGTTCTTCACTACTTACAACTTGGCATCTAAACCTATTACTTGAAGACGGCGATGTCATTGGAAGCAAGTGCTTACCACCCTCGCTTAAAAATAGTTTTAATAGCCTAAATAACCCATTAATATTATGGACTTACAGAAGTCGCTCGGTTCTTTTAAGGACAAAAATTCGGTTTGGTTATGCTGCGTTACGTTAATTTGAAATTTAACTATCAGTAAAAATCTAAAAGTCAACACTTTGTTAATAAAATGCTTTGCCAATGTTGTCAAAATCATTACTACTTATTCCCTAAGCGTGTTAAACTAAATGAGAATTATAAAAAGGCATGCATTTGAATGGCTTCAAGCAAATTTGCAATAAAAAATTGTATTGTGTGTATCTAAGCAAATGTCTGAAAATAAGAACTTTCGCATCATATTATAAATCAAGTCATTACTAAAATACTTCTTAGTAAGACAGACTATGTGTCATAGTCATTGTTGTTTAGTAAGAGCAAGTCATTACCTAGTTTTGCTGGGTGCATATGTATGTACATAATACATTAAAAAAATATTTTTTTACAACTTTAATATTAAAATGTCTGTCTGTCAATAACGGCAAGATGTGTGTATGGTATAACCGAAATATTGTTGGTTGTCATTGGTAATAGGGACACTTTTTTAAGTTCCTTGATTTCTTGCCCTTGTAAGAATGTAGGATAAAGCCCCATCAAGTGGAATCGGAAATGCGTGTTCTTATGTAGGACAAAGAAGTGACTGATATCTCTATACATTGTCAGGAACAACAGAGATGTTCTCAGCCGTTATTTTAGGCGTTATTTTGACAGACGGTTATTAGTTAATTATTTACCAAACGTTTAAAAGCCGTCCTTGAAGTAACTACTGCTTAATTGTTTAACTTGCCATAATGGTAGGAATTTCTTACTGAACAATAAACAATAGATTTGACTTACTCCACCAAAACAACAAATACTGTCAACATAAGTATTTAATATCCGCTCCTATTGGCAAACCTTTTATATGTGCATATTTATGTATGTATGTTAATATTAATTTGAATTTTTTTCTTTGATTTGCTAAGAAATAAATGATTTTCCACCTGTTGTTGCTTTTAAATTTTAAAATGATTTAAACGGTTTTTGCAGTCATTTCCTTTTTAAAATTGAATCAACATTTGAAACGCCTTAAAATCTTGTCACGACAAACAAATCTTAAAATAATTAATTTTTTTTCTTATCTTTCAATGTTTTTCGAACGCCTTTAGAATCCCGAAAATTTATACCAAAAACATTTTTTTCGATAATATTACGTGTCAAGATAAAGCGTTTGTATATTAACACCCTTTTCCCGGCACAAAAAAAAACAAGAACAAGAACTAATATAAAGCCAGAAATGTGTTCTCATAAAAATAAAAGCAAACCCAAACCAAATGGTGTTAATAACTAAAGAAACCACGAAAATAATATCACATTCAACACTTTTAACAAAAGATCATTTACACATTTAATATTTTAAGTTTGCCAAAGAAGAAACGCAAAAAAATGAATTTTTAATCCATTTTTAAAATCATGCCTTAAAAAAATATTTTGAAATTTAAAAGCTTTTGCGTGTTAATAACCAAACAATGAAAAAACGAGCTTTATCGTTGGCTTTTTTTAAATTTTATTAATAAATAACACCCTTCAAATGTTAGAGATGCCTATAAAAGAACGCACAGTAAACGCGCTAAAGAACATGAAATTTCATTTATTGAAAGAAACGTTCATGTCATTTGAAAGAAAAAAGTCACGAAAACTAAAACCAAAATGATATTGATAAATTTTGAAATGTTCTTTTTGTTCAATGTGAAATGCGTGATTTAGAAAATATTCAGGTGTTTCGATTTTGCCCATATACATATTTGAAAAAAGAAAACAAACAAATTTTGTCTTATCGGCGCCACACCCCGTTGCGTTAGACATTAAAGTTTTATAATAATACATACATATGTATGTACATTCATGCATACATACATAAATACATATGCATATTATTTTTTCCTTATATAAACAAATAAAAAGCATCATTTTTGGCATTGAATATTTTTTTTATACCCGCCACCAAAAAAATGGTGGGGGTGTATTCATTTTGTCATTCCGTTTGTAACACATCGAAATATCCATTTTAGACCCCATAAAGTATATATATTCTGAATCAGGGTTTGATTTGATGACGATCTAGCTATGTCCGTCCGTCTGTCCGTCTGTTGAAAGCACGATAGAGGTCGCACCGAAAAAGCTAGGAGGCTCAAATCTTGCCAGAATCTTTCTTATAGACAAGGTTTGTTTGGTATTGAAAATGGGCTATATCGGAATATTAGGAAGTGAGTTATAGCTCGGAATGCAAGAGTAGGTCGAAAAAACCGTGTCCTACGAACATCGAATAAAATGGTATTGTGTCCAAACGGATTAACGTACAGTCATGAAACTTCGAATATATATTTCTCGAGTCAAAGTAATATTTCTCACCAAAAATTACCTAAATATAATCATTAGGAAAGGAGTTATCGATCAAAATGTACGAAAATTTATACCGCACAGTGTATTTTTCGGTATATTTAAAAACAAAAACGTCATAAAAGCAACAAAATTGGATGTACGACTTTGAAATTTAGCACACTTTGCTTTTTGGTGAAAGGCTTTTTTTAACGGAAAATCAATGTGCCACGCCCACTTTTACGCCCACCTCCCATATAACGTTTTACCTAAAATTGATATAATTTCTCTATTAATAAAGATTTTGGAATTATAAAGGGCTATATTGAAACATCTAAAATGTACTCATTTGCAAAAATAACTTTGACACGCCTACTATAACGCCCACTTTTCACGTTATCTACCGTTAATGAAATTTAAAAGCTCATAAAACCGCCAAAATTAGAGGTATGATGATGAAATTTGCTACGTATATCCCCCTAGGCAATGTCATTATTGTGCCAAAAACTTAAGGTGCCACGCCCACTTTTACGCCCACCTCCCATATAACGTTTTACCTGAAATTCATATAATATCTCTATTAAAAAAGATTTTGGAATAATAAAAGGCTATATTGAAACATTTAAAATGTACTCATTCGCAAAAATAACTTTGACACGCCTACTATAACGCCCACTTTTCACGTTATCTACCGTTAATGAAATGTTAAAGCTCATAAAACAGACAAAATTAGAGGTATGATGATGAAATTTGCTACATATATCATTCTAATCAATGTAGTTGTTGTGCCAAAAACTTTAGGTGACACGCCCACTATAACGTCTACCTCCCATGTAACGGGTTTTCTTAAATTCATGTAATTTCTCTATTGACAAAGTTTTTGGGATAATAAAGGACTATATTGAAATATCTAAGTTGTGTTTATTAGCCGACACTTTATTGACACGCCTACTTTAACACCCACTTTCACTTAAAGACTAAATTTACGAAAACATTTTACTATCATATCGAAGTTATTAAGGGTGGTTAAATTTAAAGGGCCGATGTTGATTTTAAATAAAACACAAATTATTTAAGAAATTATTATCATTTCTTTTGATAATGATAATATTTGTATGGTTCAATTATGTATTTAACAAAATATCGGCTAAATGGCACCCCCATTCTTGGCGCCACTCCTGTATATGATGGTCCAAATTTTCAATGACAATGTTGATGCTCAATTGTTGGGCATGATGATGAGTCGAGGTTAACTGCTCTTTTGCCACACTATCGCTAAAAACAACAAGGGTTCCCATTCAACGAAATAAGAAGGCATTCACAGATTTTCTAACATTTTATACAGACCTGTTTTGCAGAAATTTAAATATTTTTTACAATTTTCCCGATTGTGGATGAATTTGAATGATTATGTTGATCAAAAGAATTACGAAGTGCACAAAATGCATTTTGATTTGAACGCCCATTTTCATAAAAAACCTAAATAACTTTAAAGCGTTGCTCATTTGCGTATCTTTCCACGAATCAAATTGAGTAAGTTTGAGATTGAGAAATGTCAAGTGAAATGCAGAAAACAAATTGAAAGACTAGGTGTAGTTCACCTTCAACATGGGCCCTTAAAATTTAACCACCCTATACAAAGCAAGTGATACATATTTTATTATAAAGAGATTATTCCATAGCGATTAACAAAATAATAAATATTGTGCTTTAAATGTACACAAAATTGGTGGTGGGTATAAAAGATTCGGCACAGCCGAATATAGTGCTCTTACTTGTTTTTTAAATCTAATATATTAAAATTTGTGTTTTTGTACTTAATGTGCGGCCAACTACTTAGTTTTTCTGGAGTAACGGTGTCTCAACACATACTTGAAGTATATATCATCATTCAGAATGCGGCATTTGTGTTTGTTGACGTATTCATTTAAACAAAAATCGCTTATGAAAATCGGGATCAAATTAATAAAAAATATATTCAAATATTTGTATTATTCTGCATTTTCAAATTCATCACAAAGATCCCAATTATCATAATCCTCATTATCATCAATATATTAATCATCATTATTATAATATTCTTCATCATAATCATCATCACTATCATCAGAATCTTTATCACTATCTTCATTACCATAATATTTATCATAATTTTCATTAGAAATATCTGGCAAAACTAACTCTAATTCCGAAGTTGATAAATTAGATTTTTTTCCGCTCATATTTCTTGCTCATGCTAGTTATAAATGGGTCAGAACTTAGCAGAAACCTATTGAAAATATCTTCATTGGACTTTTCCTGGCTGCATTTGCGAGCAAAGTGATATTTTTAATTTTTAAAATCTTTGTTTCTTGCTTCTTGAGCTTCTTCCGATAATTCTCCTATTGGTAAAATTGTGTGCTCTATATTCTCACGCGAATAAAAAAATTTATGCAAAGTGGGAAGCATACAAAACCATGGATATTTTTCAACAAAATATCTATTGTGAGCAAATTTACGAAAAAAAATTATCGTAGAGACGAGAATAAATTAATAAAGGTGTGGAACTTTAATTTTAAAACTTGTTTGTTTAAATTATTATTAAATAAAATTAATATAACATAAAGTATATGGTAATAATAGCTTTTGGTTACGAAAAGTACGTGAGAGTAAGTTCGTGTGTAAACTATTTATGATCGTGATTAATTTAAAATTTTATCACTTGAATGTAGCTAGAAGTATTAAAAATATGTTTACTTCCTGTAAATTGTGCGTGATAAATTTTTTTTCACGTAAGCTTACGTGACCGAAATCACTCACGCACTCATCTTCAGAAACAAAATGCATCAACAAAAACAATAAAATAAAACAAAAAAATAAAAAGAATGACAATATTAAAACAGATTTACTGGTCTTGTTCAATAAATAACAACCAGAGTTTTTACACAAAAATGAAAATAAAAAAAGGGCCGGGCATTGTCCGGACTTTTTTTCTTTCAAAAATAAGCTGATATCCAATCCTTTTTTAAAATCCATAAAACTAATTTCAACTCTTACTAACTTAATCCTTGTGGCCCTTTAAATGCGGAAATTATCCCAAATATGGACCTTTTCTAAAAAAATTATTAAAAACATTTCCACATATTTTTCATGTAAACAAAAAAATTTAGTATATACTTTAATACTTGATGTTGAAGGTTTCATTATAAAAGATTTGTTTTTAATAGATTTAACACTAATAATACTCGCTTGAATTGTAAAATTTTCAAATTTTTTCACTTTTTTTAAAAACAGCAATAATTTGCTAACTTTGACTGCTCACTGAATAGAAAGTAAACAACTTAGTTGATTGATTTTTACAGCTAGTGGTACAGAATTGTATCTACTTTTACCCTATACTAAAATTTATTATAAAAACTTTTGGTCATATTCATAAAAAATATTTTAGGTTTATTAAAGGCTTATTTGACAGATGTTGTAGAGAAATTTGTCAAATAAGCCTTCTATAAACCTAAAATATTTTTTATGAATACGGCCCTTTATTTCTAAATTTCAATTAATCGCCACTTTGATACCATTTGAACCCAACGTGCGACGTTATGTTGAAATGCCAATTCATATTAAACACACATTACTTGACAGCTGACAAAATGGCCTCCAGTTAAAAAAGTGTTGCCAACTTAAAGTTATATACCTCTATAAAAAACAACAACAAAATTTTAAAGTTCACAAAATCAAATAAATTATATAGCGAAATTATTTTGCTATACATTTTGATATTTTATCAAATAAGTTAAGTTTTTTAGCTGATTGCAAAAAAGTCTCTAAGCGTAGTAAGTAACTTACAACTTTTAAAACGCGAAACGTAAACAAAGTATGAAAAGAATTATCGCGTTAAGAATGTTATGTACCTTTTGCTTTATGCAGCAAATATTTATTTAGCAATTATTTGACGCTTTTACAATATAATTTTTAAGTTTCATTCGTTATTAAAAATATTCGTGCGGTCACCTTAAATCTGTTTTTTAAATTTGGCACATATTTCTTAGTTATTGGAATTGTCTTGTAAGTACAAGTCATTAAAAGTTAATGAAAATATAATTGCTCATAACCATGCATATTATTAATTAAAAATTAATAAAATATAAAATTAATGTTTTCCTATTGAGAACAATACGTGTTAAGAAATTTTATTATCATTATTTTTTTTTTTAATGTACGAGCATAAAAATCAACTGAAGTTACTTGTTTGTCTCTGTATCTGGCACTAAATAAAAAAAACAAAACTTAATTTTAACTTGATAGTTTAAGGCAATTAATTTTAAATTTATTTAATGAAATATTGCCATAATGATTAGTTCGTTAAATGGACATCATTATCAAGTCACGTTTTTGACACTTAATGTGAATGTTAAACTTAATCATTAAAGAGCAGGTATAAAAATATAATTTAATGATCTGTATACGAGTAGTTGCTAAAGCGGTAAATGAAAAGCTACAAAGTACTTTTTTTGAAATGCAGGGAAGTGTGATAAAAAAAAAGTAAGAAGAAGAAGAAGTAATTTTTTATTTATATATCAAAAATTCTATTGCGGTGGTTCAGCTCTGGTCGGGTCAAGAGCTCGCGCGTTTTTGCCATTATCATTTTGTTTTCGTTTTAATTGGAGGAGTACCAAATAAACTCATTTTAGTTTGACTGGAGGAGTACCATATAAACTCAATTAACATTAGACTGGAGGAGTTCCATAAAACTCAGCAGTAATTATTGTTCAGACGTCTCCGACTTCCTATACAATGGTATAGGTCGACCTGCGGTACCTGAACCAAAATTTTATAACTGGAGGAGAACCATTAAACTCAATTTTAACTTATTGTTCGAGTGTCTCCGACTTCCTATACAAAGGTATAGGTCGACTTGCGGAGCCTGAATCAACTCATGACTTACTAAATCACAAGTAATAAATATTGTGAACAGTAAGTCGCACTACATACACTTTTGGAGGGATAACCTGGCAATATGCTTATGCAGCCAACTAACTTTAATAATTAAAAAAAAAAAAATTCTAATGCGACTAATAACTTGTTTTAAGTCATTGTATATATTTTGTTTTTTTTTAAATGTAGTTTCGGATGAAATTAAATTTCTTTTTTTTTTGCTTCACTTTTGAACAAGAATACACACCTAGCTCCCTTAAACACCTAATACTCAGCATTTTTTTCAAAACTGAGTTGTCAAATTTGCCACTGCTAAATGCGTACATGTTGTGTGTTACCTTTGAAACATTACTTTTGTAAAGCTCGTGTAATAAGTCATCTGACAAAGTTTCAATTAGAGCTTGCTGCATTTTGTCTTGACAAGCCACATGACATCAGCTGTTGTGAGAAATCTATGCCGCTGGAAAGCAGTCAGCGGCGGTTGACTGTAAAATAACAATTTTGATAGACATGCAGAGTAACATATGACTCTCAAATTTGACAAACCAGATATAGATAACATGACGTGTATATCTGCTTTAACTGTGTTTTGACTATTAGGCAAAAGTCTAATAATAAGTCGATAGTGTAAACAGCTCTAGTCTTAAAGTTAGTCTATAATGTATAGTGTAGTCAATATATTGGTCTTAACTTTTATTTATAGATTAGCTTTTGTGTAGTTACGAGTCTAAAGTGAAGTGTATTAGCGAGTATTTAAACGAATCAACAATGTTTTAAACTCTAAACAAAAGGAGGGCTGCAGCAAAATAAACATTAAAAGGAAACTCTTGAAACTCAGTTTCCAAATGCTTTTAGTTTACAAATTTAACATTTATTTCAAACCTTTTTGATATTTTCTTTTAGCTTTATTATATTCCCGTGAAATAAAACTCCTTGCTACAAAAATAAACGGGCAGTCAAAAAAGTCTGGGCAGTAAAGGATTTTGTTGTAAACTCTTAAATTGTTTTTTTAACTACAGCCTTTAAAAAACAAATAAAGTTTAAAGGAACCATTACTTACATTTCATTAGGGCAATTTAAAAATAATGCCTTTGAAATGAGATCACAAATGTGAAAGAACTTAACTCTCCCTCTCTCTCTCTTTAACTCTCACAGCAGTGGTTCTATCAAAGTGATTATTAATATTTTCGATTAGAGACAGCATGCTGTTTAAAGATTTAATGGTCAGTTTTTCTTAAGGAAAAAGACAGGCAACACGATCTTAAAAGTTTTATAACATTAACAATATTATCCTGAACGTCTGTAGGTTTTATGCGATTGTCATTATTTTAATTTTTGAAATCTCTTTTATGACTTTAAAGTGCGAATTTATATTGGATAGTAAAAAAAAGCCATTTATAAAATTATCAAAAATTTAACAAACCTCAATAAAAAGAAATTTAACAAAAACCAAATGCAGGTGTTTTTAAATGATCCAGTGGCAACAGCTACCAAAAAATTTGTAATAAAATTTGTTAAGGTGATGTGGTTTCTTATTCAGGATGCCATTAAAATCCTGTGCAAGAATATTTTAACGTTTTAAATATCGTTTTTAAAAATATGGAAATATTTACGTAGGCTGATATAAAATACTTGTAAGTTGCAGTGGAAATATTTAAAAATAAGATTAAAGTTAAAAACACATTAAGGGCAAAAGCATACTTCCAAAAACAGCAACAAGAAATAATATTATAAGAAAATTTTATTAAAAAAAAAGTATTTTATATATTTAAAAAAATAACTAGCAATAAAATGATCTTTTTACCCACCCTCGAACATAAGTAAATTGGTTCTTATTGTTTTCATATATTTTATTAATTTCGTTTGTATTTTAATATTTGTAAAATGTGAAACTACTTCATTATATATTAAAAAAAAAAAATTGCAAATATTTTAAATAAATTATAAAACTCACGATTTTGACCTCCTTAACTGAACTTTTACAAAATATTTTCTACTAACTTGTGTTTTGTTCTGTAAAGTGTTTAATTCGAGTTCCTTCATACAAATAAATAAAATATTTTCGTTAACAAGTTTGAACTTTTAGTGTAAGTATTTACAAGTTCAGAGCTTTACATGTTTTGGATAACAAGAGAAGTATACCAAATAAACAAATGTAAACAAAATTGGATCAATATGTTGAGAAAACATGCTAACCAACCCAGCAAAAAAAATTGGAAGTAGTGCTTAGCGAGTTTCATTTTTAAGACTTCTAATTTATTTGTGCAAAAGCAATAATTATAAATGACTCCCTAAATGCGAAGCAATTTATCATAAATGATGTGCTTCAATATTAATGCAACATCATGCAAAATATGTTATGCAATTCATGTAAACAAACAAAATTAACTCATGTAACAGCGCATGCTTTTCACCATTTATGCATCAGTTCTGTGCACTTGTTAATATAGAGTGAAGTTCATTAAAATATTCATGTAAACACATGATCTCCAATGACACGCTAATGTTAAAATCATTAGTGTTTTCATCTAAATTCAATCAAAAATGGGCGGACTTGCAATAGTAGGCGTGTCCACATGAATTAAATACTAAAATTCGTGTATCTGGAAAACGATATCGATTAGAGTACTAAAATTTTGCAAAAGCAACTTTGATTTTCAAATAAACATTTATGGAAAAAATGGGTGCATTAACAATTGTGGGCGTGGCACCTGCCATATGAATTAAATACTAAAATTTGGGGTGGCGAAGCACACCGGGTATTAGCTATTAAATTCACAAAATAAAATAGCAAATTCATTTACTTTTCGTAAAATACGTGTAATTGTAATAGCAAACAAAAAACAATAAAATAAAAATAAAACTGACAAATTCATTTTCTTAACTTAAAATACATAACGTACATATTTACATTATCTAAAATTAATTTAAAAAAAAATGAGTGATTTGCACTTGTTTCAGACTTTTCTCACGGATGTTGTCCAAGGTATTTTCTATTTTTATTAAGGAATTAAAAATTTCTTTGTCCACAGTATGATTGGAGACATAAAATCTTAATTTATTAATTGCCAATTTTGCACCTTTATTCATCATTAAGGGAACATTGTTGCCATCGTTGTCGTCGTCATCACTTTCTATATTGTTAGCTTTTAGCTTTCTTTCCATGTTTCTGTTGTTTTTAATACGAAATATAAGTGGAAGTAAGCAAACAATTACGATTTAAAAGACGTAAAAAAGATTTTATTTAAAAAAAAAATTACGAATTAGCGAGGGGACCAAAATTAATGGAAATTTTACGAATTAACGAGATTTTTTCAACGGACCGACAAATTATTACAAAATATCGGGATTTGACTGTATATAAAAGTGAAACTCTGTGTGTGTGTGTGTTAGCTATAGACTTTGCAACCGTAAAGCCGATCGGACTCAAACTTTGGCAAATTGTTGTGCACATTCCAGAGAGAGTTTATGGGTGGTAAAAAGTGGGCGGGGTTACGCCCATATACATATACATAAAAATGAAATACGACCATACAATTCAGCTACTTGCACTTGACTGATTTTTCTGAAACTTTGCACACATATTGAACTCTCATGATTATATAATTTCGTGATTAGAAAAGTGGGCAGGGTCACGCCCATAAAAAAAGTTATAATTTTGAGGTACTTGCACTGGACTGATTTTTCTGAAACTTTGCACACATATTAAACTCTCATGATTATACAATTTCGTGATTAGAAAAGTGGGCAGGGCCACGCCCATAAAAAAGTTATAATTTTGTGGTACTTGTACTAGGCCGATAAATATTATTTTTAATATATTAAATTAAAATTCACAATGCGTTTTTATTCATGAAGGGGCGTAGCAACGCGCGCCGGGCTTGGCTAGTAAGGATATATGTAAATCTCATTGAAATTTAGTAAACAAAATTTATGTGACTTAATATATTACTGCATAGAAAAAAATAAATATTAGTTTCAATTACAAAATTAACATTTTTAATTAAAACTTTGTTTGATTTTGTTCAACGCATCAAAATGATACCATTAATTAAATGAAAAAATTATTTTATTTGGAAAAATATTGCGACAAATTGTGCTAGTAAATTTATTTAATTTTTACAAATTATTTTAATTAATTTAATCAAAAACAATCGAAATTTTGATTTTTTTAAATAAAGTATTTATTATAACAGGTATATAGATTATTGAACCCATCCAACTAATAAAATATTTAAATGTAAATATTTGGGCGTTTGTTTGTTTGTTACTCAATCACGCAAAAATGGCTGAACGGAACTAACTGAAATTTGGCACACAGATAGACCAGATAGATCAACACATAGGCTACCCTCTATTACTGTAATCCAGCAAATTCGCGGAAATAAGCAATAAGTACAATTTTTGTATTAAGTTAGTTCAAGTGTTTTCAATGTTCAAATTTTACACGTACTTTCGAAAGAAATCATATCATTCAACGCCGTCTATAGAAGTATTTTGTGTTAAATATTTGTATTAAATGCTATTTTATTTACTATTACCGAGTGTTTTTATTAAGGCATAGAATTTAAAGTTGGCAACTCTTTTTTAACTAGCGGGGATTTTGGCAGCTGTCAAGTAATTTATGTTTAGTTTGGTTTGGCCTAAACAACATGAATAGACTGACCCACGAATATCAAGTCATAGATTCGGTGAATAGGCTCAAAACAAAATTTCCTTTCATCATAATTTTTAAAAATTTCAACCCCTTCAGACCTCACGATATTGTTATGAAATTGACTTGTTCAATTAGCAGAACACCTTATGCCCTAAACAAATCCCGAATATAAAATGGTGTTAAAAACAAAAATTTGTGCCTTTACAAACAAGAAAAAAACAGTGATTTACTTAAACGGATTTTTCTTTAGTGAACTAAAGTGCTTTAAAGTCAATTTGAAAACAAAAGTTAATATTTAAAAAAAGTTTTCAATTAAACCCTTGTGTGCTTATTCGAATTTCACTGTATATAAGATTCAACATGGCAGTCTTACTTATATAAATTATGTTTTATTTTATTTTTTAATTTTTTGTAAATTTTGCATTTCTTAATCTACGAGGTAGGTCAAACCCAAACAAAACATTAAATATATTTAACATCAAGTTACCTTTAGGTTTACATGTTGCTAAATTTTTAAAGTTGTCCTTTTTATGTCTTTTACATTATATGTAAGTATGAATGTACATATTTTGGGTTCCCAGTTTATTTTTGTTTGTTTTATCTTTGAGTTAATGTCGGCTTTGTTCAAAGTAATAAATTTTATATTACAATATATATTGGTTTTTGATGACAAAACAATGTCGTTATTGTTCTTTTCTTACTTTTATTAATAATATTACAAACATATTTACTTGCATACAAGGTTGTTGTTGTACATAATTTCGGCTAAAAACAATAGTATGTTTTGTGCAACAACAATTTTGAGTCTCTCAGTATGAAATAAGCCTTTATTGTACAATGTGATTGGGTTTTATTTTTTTATCTTGTATGCATATGTTTTGCAGTTGTAGTTGGTGTTGTTTATTGTTGCTGTTTCAGTTGTTCTTTTTGGCATGTAATTGTTTGAAATAAATGACCATGATATAGCCTGAAACTAATTAATTTGCCATTTGTGTCCCATTAGTGTAATTGTCTGTCAATTATAACAACACACATAGACTCGTACATATACAAGCTTACACTAGAAGTTATTTAACTGTAAGACACACCAAACTACTGGTTATATAAAATCAAATACATATTGTGCACACTGTACACTGCAGTGAGTGTAATGTAACAGAGTGTAAAAATAAATTTAAAATAATATGAGTGATGAAGGAAGTACAGTTACTTTGATGAACTTTTTACAAATCTCTAGCACACTTATTTCGTTGAATAGTTTGCTAGGGATTTAATAAGTAGTCTATATATATAAAAGTGAAACTCTGTGCGTGTGTGTGTGTGTGTGTGTCTGTGTTAGCTATAGACTCCGAAACTGTAAAACCGATCGGGCTCAAACTTTGGTAAGTTGTTGTACACATACCAGGGGGTGTTTATGGGTGGAAAAAAGTGGGCGGGGCCGCGCCCATAAAGATTAGTTATCATTTTTAGCTACTTGCACTTGACCGATTTTTCTGAAACTTTGCACACATATCGAGCTGTCATGACTAAATAATTTCTTGATAAGAAAAGTGGGCGGGGCCACGCCCCTAAAAAAGTTTTAATTTTGAGGTACTTACACTATACCGATTTTTATGAAACTTTGCACACATACTAAGCTGTCACAACCATTTAGTTTCGTGATTAGAAAAGTTGGCAGGGCCACGCCCATAAAAAAAGGTTATAATTTTGAGGTACTTGCACCAGACCGATTTTTCTGAAACTTTGCACACATATCGAGCTATCATGACTAAATAATTTCATGATTAGAAAAGTGGGCAGTGCCACGCCCATAAAAAAAGGTATCATTTTGAGTTACTTGCACTGGACCGATTATGCTGAAACTTTGCACACATATTGAGCTGTTATGACTTTACAATTTCGTGATTAGAAAAGTGGGCAGGGCCACGCCCATAAAAACAATTATAATTTTGAGGTACGATTTTACAATTTCGTGATTAGAAAATTTGGCAATGCCACGCCCATAAAAAAATTATAATTTTTAGGTTTTTGCACTTGATATTCAATTAAAATTCAGAATGCATTTCGATTCATTAAGGGTCGTAGCAACGCGCGCCGGGTTTGGCTAGTACTAAATATTTACGAGTATATTTTAATTGGATGCAACTTAAAAAAGCTTCAAACTACAAACCCAGGTTCAGGAAAACGAAAATTTGTTAATGAAAAAAATACAAAAGATTAGAATTTATATATCGTCGTTCGTAAATTATTTTTTTCTATCCCAATAAGCATTTTGGCTAGAATTCAAGTGGAATTACATTTGAAATTCAATCACAATTTTCAATTTCCAGTGTTGAATTACAGTTGAAACACAGTTGAATTCAATAGCAAATCCAGCACAATTAACCATTGAATTACAGTCGAACAAAACAGTACCTTTACAGTGTAATTCCAGCCTTGAATAACAGTGTGATTCAAGTTGAACCTAACCTGTTTTTATACTTGAATTCAAGCATGGAATTTCAGTGGAATTCAAGTCGAACCGAACCTGCTTTTACCGTTGAATTCAAGCATGGAATTTCAGTGTTATTCAAGCAATGTTACAACAGTATTTAAATAGTGTTATAACATTATTTTAACAATAAATTTAAAACCATTTTCTGCCACATTTTTTACCCCATTTCCTCTTGTAAAAATATTAATTATGAAATCATCATTATCACCGCCGACAATGATTTGGCTATATGCTTCAAACAAATTTTTTGTTGTTTTTTAACAAACTTCAAACAGACTGGAAAGAGGATGGACTTCAAATGTAATTCAAGCTTGGATTCACACTAGAATTCCAACATTGGAATTCATAAAAAATTTGTGCTTATTGGGATGTAACATATAAAACCTATACATATAGAACACAATAATTTACGAACGACGATATAATAGACTATAGTCCTATAAAGTAACTTTTATTGTGGAATATAAATTAATTTATATAATAGACTATTGTGACTGGACTACATTGTAGTCTGCGGTCATTATAGTGCAGCGAAATAATTTATAGGTTATAATTACACATTATAACATATGCGGTGACGACAAAAATCTCCCACTTATTCAATAACCAAGTGTCTTAATTGTTTGTCTGTCCTTTAAACTCATACATAATAAATTATAAACTTTTGTCAATGTCGGAAAAAAATGGCAAAAATATATTAGGTGTGCAATTTATTAATTTTATTTAAAAACCACATTAGCTCAACACCATAAGTTTCCAATAAACTCACATAAAGCATGTATCAGCATGTCTACTCTTATGTGTAAATGAATAATAATATTTTTCCTGATTTAAATGTGAAATAGTAATAATTTAAGGCGCCTTGCTGTTAAACAAATTATTAAAATTGTAAAAAATATTTTCAAACAAGTGTGTATGGCAACAAATCTAAATTAGAATTTGTGCTTAATATATAGATTTTACAAATAGTGGTTTTTAAATATACATATATACATCGTATAGTGATTGTGATAAGGACAAAACTCAAGTTGTAAAATATTAATATTTTTCATGTCACAAAGAATGAAAACAAATATACTTTAAAAGTGAATTAGATTGAAAGTCTTCTACAAATCGGGCTTTCATCAGAAATTTTGTAAGAAGAAAATGTATACAAAACAGTTTTCTTAAATAGAAAATAAGCTTCAAAATCTATTGGAAACTAGCCTGTGCCCTCGATTTCGTCTGCATAGTTATCGGAACGAAAGGTAGCTATATGCAATAAAAAAAAAACTACTGAATATTTTCTCAAATTTCTTTTTTTATTTGAAAGTCCAATCCTTCCGGTTAATAACGGAAAATAATTTCATTCCAATGGCTGCCTCGGCTGGCCATGCAGTAGCCTACACAATCGGTCTAATTTTTAAGCACATTATCGATTGTGTGCAGCTGTATTTCACCAATGGCTTTAAGAATATTATCCTTTAAAGCATCAATTGTCTCTGGCTTGTTGGCGTTACACTTATCTTGGACGGCATCCCACAAATAATAGTCGAACGGTGTCAAATCGCAGCTCCGAGGTGGCCAAACGACATCAGCTCTGCGGCTGTGTGGCACGTAGCGCCGTCCTGTTGAAACCAAATGTTGCCAATATCTTTCTCCGCACCAAACAGTGACTCGTTTTGGGTGTATCGGCTTTTCAATGTATGCGTACGGGTTTTCTGTGCCCAAAATGCAACAATTTTGCTTGATTATATACCCGCCAAGATCAAAATGAGCTTCATCTAAAAAGATGATTTTTTTTTGCAAAATCGGCCAAAGTAATGTCGCAATATTTCGCAGCGTTGTTCAAGTGTATACACAACCATATTTGTTCAGCGGAAGGATAAAACTAATTATCTGTCAAATCAGACATGAGCTACATAAGTGTTACCAATCACGAAATAAGCACTAGTTGAAAAAAAACGTTAGATGGCGGACCCTTTATCTAAAGCAAAAAAATTCTATAGACCACCAGTTTTTCGCCAGTACGTGTAAATTTTGGTCACTTGAAACTCTTTAACAACCGACTTAATAAATGAAAAAAAATAGTTTTCATATTTCCGTAAATTTACTTGATTATCATAATAAAACTTGGTCTATATGTAAATCTAGGCTGTTGTATATCTGTGTGATTGAGTAACAAACATCCAAACATTCAAATTTATTCTATTAGTAGGATATATAAAATTTTATCAAATATAAAATATTGTTAAAAATAAAAATTCTTTAAAATTTGTTTAATTTGTTCCCATATTCACATCCCTTGCGGTGTTAATTATTTAAATTTGTGTATTTGTTAAACAAGTTAACTGTTTATGTATTTATTATTAGATCATGATTACAATGATTTGCAATAAACAAAACGAATCTAACTACTGCATAATTATTAGCAATTTTTTATTATTTTTTTTTATTTTTGGGGGTGTGCCGCAAAAATGTCGATCAACATGTCAACAACATTTTTATAGTACTAAGATTTGCATATATCGTATTCGATTATTCATATGCATGAATATGTATTTATACAACAATTTCAATGCAACTAACTTATTACTTACATAGCATACAAATTTAAGTATATACTTTTAAATCATTGTCGATTTAATTAAAATATGTTGCAAGTGTATTTAAGTTAAAAATTACATTAACAATATGATTAAGTTACAAGCTGCGATCGAAATTAAAACATGAATTTTTTTTATAAAGCAAGCTATTTGCAAAGGAGTATACCACATGCCTAAAACACCCCTAAACAAGGTAGATAAAGATAATTCAAGTATATTAACATTTTTAAATTATTTTGTTAACGTTTTAATTAGTTTGTTTAATTATCATTGGCAGCTAGAAATTATAATAACACAAAAGACTTAAGACGGAAACTTGCTTACACCATGTTGGACTTTAAAATCATTTAATGCATCTACATATTTACTGCATACGCAACAGTGATCGGCTTTGAGTCGTTTTTTCAATATTCATAGTGAGTCATAAAATTTGAGTATAAGTGCGTATAAATCATTGAAATTTAACTGAGCTGACGTACGCTTACCCACAACAACGTTGATTTATAAGTACAACTCACAATGAATATGAGTACCAGTGATCGGCTTTGAGTAGTTTTTTCGACATTCTTAGTGAGCCACAAAACTTCAGTATAAGTGCGTATATACGCTTACCCACAACAACGTTGATTTATAAGTACAACTCACAATGAATATAAGTACTACGTCGTACTTATACTTATGCCGTCCCATACTTATATGATTCGCAAAAATATCCACGTTGATTCATATTTTTGAGAAAATTATTATATTCATAGAGTAATTCAACAACAAAAACATTAACAGCTCTCATTTGTATGAGGAATAAACAATGCTGCCAGGTCGAAGAGTGCAAGATATTTTTTAGCCACAAGAGAATTTGCAATTTTACAACGTGTAATATACAATTTTTGCAAGTATCACTATTTAATTATTTAATAAATGGAACTGATTATGACATTTTTTGCAGTAAATTAAAAAATGCGCAAAAACAAAATTGAAATCTGTGTATGTTAAATAGACACCAAAGAAAGCACTTTATTTTTGCTTGTTGTTTTTGTATTATTTTGTTAAATTTATATTGTACAGTTTTTTTAACAATCCACAATTATTATGGTGAATGCCAAATTGTTATCGGGCAAGCCTAGTTAAAACACACAACTTCATAATGAATACGCGAGTCATACCGGCTTTTTATCGTCTTTTTATCTTGCATGAACGACAACCAACTGAGTCATACGTGTTGCTGAATATGAGTAGCTTCCATTTAAATGTGCGTATAAGTACTTTTCAATAAATATGAATACCTATAAATCAACGAAATAATGAATCGTGATTCAGGTTGACTTACTTCATTAGTATTCGTTGCAAATCTCTGCTACACAACTATCTGTTTCTAAAAACTTTTTAACACTTTTTTATTTTGAGTATTGGGACTATACATAGATTAGTTTATAGTATAGACCAAAGTTAACTATAAAATAAATAATACTTCAAAAACATTTTGTTTAAACATATTTTTTCAATAATAAATTTTTATGAAATTTATACATTTTTGAGAGTTCCGTATTTTTTTTTAAGTTAATATGTACATATTGTGTTGCAAAATCGTCCTCGATAGCCTTGTACATATATCAAGCGCGGATTCAGCTCACGTGTTTGGGGTGTTAGTTGCTTGCATCCCTCTTTTGCTCAACTTAACTAAAAAAAATCCCTAAAAATTACCAGATGTTTTCACTTTCCACTAAAAGAATTATACCACCAAAACTCACCCCTTAAATAGAAAAAAAATCACAATAAAGGGGAAACCCCTAATCTAAGCAAAATTTTCGTACAAATTTTGTTTTATAAAACCTTTAAATATAAATTTAAGTACTAACTATGAATATGGAGATAAATATTTTTTTAATTACAAAAATACACTTCTTTAGTTTTAAAATCAATTAAAAGGGATCTCTTTTTCCATATACGTTAACAACAATTATCTTTTTACATTCATCTAGAGATTTATTTTGTTTTGGCGTTGTGCTATTTTCATACGAAATAAACTATTTTCATGGTACAAGAGTGTCGAAAAATTGCTGCCGTTTGTAATTGTTGTAAAATGACAATTAATTAATTCATTGTAATTTTTCACTGTTGACAATGCCACAACATACCAAACATTTTACACAATGCAAGTTTATAAAAAGAGATACGCCAAAACATGCATGACACTGCAACTACAACCAGCAGCAGTATTAAAAAGGCCTTTGGCTAAATGGTCTTCAGCTAGGCACAACATCCAAGTTTAACATGGATGTTGTTTTTCTACGTTAAAATGCTGAATTTATCGTTTTATTTTTCGCCAAATCGAATTAAAACGAATGCCACAGGTAACTATGTATAACACTTTTGGTTGGGTACAGTAAAATCGATGGTTGCATTGCAGTGGCAACAAACTGTGGCAATTGAGGCATTTAAGGCAACTGTTTAATTGCGGTGCCATATTAGTTGAAGACATAATAGGTACCTTAAAGTAAGTAAATTGGAGTGATAAACGGTGGAAGAAATTAAAAAAAAAACTAAAAAACTTAAAATAAATGCCATAAACTTACGCAGATTGTTTGTTAACTTGTCAAAAGATTTAGTTTACCTGCTTAAAGTTAAACCAAAAAATCACATCTATTGTTAAAACAACAATAGCCGAAAGTCCGTCTACTAATAAACAAATAATACAGTGACAAGTGCTATATTTTATTTAAGACAAATTTCCTTACTGCTAAAAAAGGCAGAAAAATAAGTATAATTTCAAAGACATTTCGTTTTCCCTTTTGGTATGTTGCTTAATTTAATTTTAATCATTGGTTTTAAATCATAATTCATACCAAGCAAGTAGTTAATCATTTAGTTTGTAGCTGAAAAATGTTGCAATGACACATAGACAGACAACCGAACGGAGTAGGGAGTTTATTTTAAGAATCTGGCTGGATTACGTGTAATTTAAATGTAAATCTTTGTAACGATGAAAAATTGTTTACATTCATCACAACAAATCACAAAATCGTAAAACATTCATGTTCCAACACGCACATGATTGTTCATTTTGGGCTAAGGCAACACAATGGGACTGTTTCCTTAAATCACAAATAGTTTGTATCGTTAAACATTTAACAGGAGGGCATTAAGATAATTATTAATGGTGTATTCTAGGATTTTCCCCCATCAGGATTTTTTTTAATCCAAACTTTTTTTAAAACTTTGCTATTTAAACAAGTGCTTATAATTTTAAGACTTCAATCTAAATATTATACCCATCGATATATCTACATCTCTTTTTGATCTAAAATGTTAAATAAAATTAATGCTTATCTGCTTAATTAACGAAAACTTATGTAGATTATTCAGATTTTGTTTTTCAAGAATCAGTTTTTTTAAAATCATAAATTAAAAAAAAACAAACGGGTTTCATTAAAATATTAAAAGCTAACCGGTTAGCCGGTTTTATAAAATTAAAGAAAAATACAATAAAAATGTTAGTTAAGATATGAAAAAAATATATTATAGTTTAAAAATGTTTGACATAAGGCAAAATGGTCTTAAGTCAAAAATTTGAACTTTAAGTTTTTGATTGGATTTTACTCCTTTTTTCTCTTTCATCTTGTACAAATAAGTTAATTCTAGCACAACTGGTCTTAATCGCAATTGCATATAATTCTGAAAAATTAATATTTTTTGGTATTAAACCAGAACTGCAGTTTCTTACTCAAATCCTTCTTGTCTAACTTCAAAGAATAATATGTTAAAAAAAAATATTTTACTTTTGCTTGTATATCCAAAATTAAGGAAAATATGTTCCGCATAACAAGTTTATTAATCAAATTTGTAAGTTATTTAAAATTCTTTAATAGTTTTTATAAACAAGGCAGTATAGAGAATTAAATCCGCCACCGCCACCAAGAATAGTGGCCTATACCGGTCGTTGCAAACGATTAAAACGCTTTTTTAATTTCTATTACAAAACCCTTTGATAGTTATTTTAACACGTAGAAAAATTTTTGTCAATTTATGATATTCTCGCATTTAAGAGCCATTATTGAGCTCAATTTACCATACTAAAAATTACTTAAAAATCGACATATATATATTTTATTGTTTTACTTATTGTTCAAAATTCGAATGCAACTCTTGTCAGGAGTATGTTCAGAGAGAAGAAAATTCTATAGGGTGGCATCCATAATGTCAAGCAAATAAATAAACAAAACAAAAAGTGACAAAATGGCAGGTGAAGTTGATGGTTTAATAAAATGTTTAAATAAATTAAAATATATAATTGCAAGTTTGTTTTATAAACAGGAAAAGAACAGAAGCAAAAGGGGCTGGCATGGACTTAGGCCAGTGAAATGCTAATGGAGTAAGATAAATAGAGTATGTGTGAATACTTATTTACTTATACAATTTAAAATATCTTTCTAAACAGGGTGTGGAACTACAAGTAAGTTTTAAAGAGCTGCGTAAAATGTTTTACAAGTTATGTGGTCTATTCACACTACTTCCAATTACTATATGTCACCTTGTCCGAGAAAATGAACCTAGTGTGTGAAAATGAAATTTTCAGAAAAACGCATTTAAAGTTTCGTAACGCATTATCACTTTGAACATACCTTAAGTGGGGAGATGCGATTTGGTATGGTTAGTTATGATTGGGTGCCGACTTTGGTGAAGGCATGCCTATGTGGTGACGTATTTTTTTCCGCTTCCGGTAAATAAATTTTAATCAGAACTCTTTCTCTTTTTATCTTATTCTACACTCTTTTAGGTACCAGAATCCACTCTTAAGTCCAAACTCGTTTTTCGACACACTAAGTCCCTTTTATCGGAGAAAGTCATATATATTTAAGCATTAACATAAATAAAACAAGGGGTATATTATGGCATTAGAACTTGATCAAAATTTTACTAAAAAGTTTAAACTAGCTGTGATTTTGTATACATATTCTAAAAAAAACAAGTAAGAGCGCTATGGCGAATCTTATTCACCCTTCACAACTTGTAGTCATGCATAACAGTAGTTTGTATCACCATTCATCCCATATGAAATACGTACATACATATAAAAAATATCTATAAATAAAAACATCCCATTGTAAAATTATAAATTTACGTATGTATGTTAAAAAAAATTTTAAAAAAAATTTAAAAAAAAAAATATATAAAAAAATTAAAAAAAAAAATTAAAATATATATAATAAATATAAATTTAAAAAAAATAAAAAAAAAATTAAAAAAAAAAAAAACAAATTAAAAAAAAATTAATAATAAAAATATAATTAATATATTAAATAAAAATAATAAAAACAAAAAAAATATTAAAAAAAATGCTCATATCTCAGTTGTTTATTTACCGATGTTTCTGATTTTCTATATCGATCTACTCCCAAATATTTCTGATATTTTAATACCTCACCCGGGTCCAAGCGATGTCGGGGGGCTTCAAAAAGTTGATTTCAACATACACACGGACAGACTGACAGAGCTTAATCGACTCCCCTATTCATAAGCTTTCAGAAAATATATACTTTATGGGGTCGGAAATAAAAATTGTAGAAATTTCACACGGAATGACAAACCTACATATATCCCCTTTTTTTACCCTTCACCTGTGGTGCACAAGGGTATATATAGCTTTGTCATTCCGTTTGTAATTTCTACAATTTTCATTTCCGACCCCATAAAGTATATATTTTCTGAAAGCTTATGAATAGAGGAGTCGATTAAGCCCTGACCGTCTGTCCGTCTGTCCGTCTGCCCGTCTGTCCGTGTGTTGGTTGAAATCAACTTTTAGAAGCAACTATATGTTCCTCAGATCTGTACATGGTATCAATCTCTTGGAAATATCCAGGAATGAATCGCTATTGAAATTCAGCGCAATCGCCCCATAACTTTCTGAGATATGAGCAAAAACCACGACCACCTCGTTTTTTTTCACAATTACAACAACAACATACATACATACATACATGTAAAAAGCATACCAAACAAAAAAAATTACAAAAAAAAAAATATTAAAAATAAGAAAAAAATAAGAAAAAAATAAGAAAAAAATAAGAAAAAAAACTACAAAAAAAAAATTTAAAAAAAAATTAAAAAAAAAAATTTTTAAAAATTTTTTAAAAATTTTTCTAAAAAAATTTTTTAAAAAAATTTAAAAAAAATATAAAAAAAAATAATAAAATATAAATAATATATTAAATAAAATAAAATAAATTTTTTTTTTGGCTCAGCTGGGATTCGATGCCACATATATTCTAACCAGTATATACATATGCACGTATTTTATATGGGATGAACAAACAATTGTTATAGCATGACTACACGTTGTGAAGGGTATATAAGATTCGGCACGGCCGAATATAGCACTGTTAATTGTTCACTGTGTGAAGGGTATAAAAACAATACTCTCACTACAAAAAATTAATCGTTATTTGACAAGTTTTTCTCTACAGCTTGATAGTGTTTTCAAACAAAGTAGAATATCAAAACAAAGAGTGTAAATGAAATAAAGAATCAGTAAACTGTACCAAAAACATCGACTACAATAGAATACACACAAACAGTAGTATTGAGAAATAATTACATTTAGGACAGTTTAAAGAGAAGGCACTTTCTGATAAGTGACATTTTTAATACATGTTAAACGCAAACGTTTCTATTTACACCCATTTTTCTTTGATCCAGGTATACCATCAAAACATTTAAGCATGTTTTGAATGTTCTATATAAGTATTAATGTTTTATTTCGCCTTTATTTTGATGCAGCTTTATTTTTTTCCAATATTGTTCTATTCTTCATATTGTTTTTTTCGTAAATCAAAACCCATCATATTTTTACAAGTATGTATTTTATAATAAGATAGCATTATACACACACTAGCTAAAATTTAATACGATTGCTTGTAAGCCAATTTTCTTATGATTGTGCAGCACTTTAGTAAATATGTATATTAAAATAATTTTTGACAAATTATACGTGTACAAAATAATCGTATTTTTAATCCATAAAAAAATATAAAGTCGATATTTGACAAATGTACTGGCTGAATACAAATAGTTCGACCTCTTTACTAAATTTGTTTTATTATATAGATTCGTCTATAGCTTGACCTTAGACTAGTATTTATACACTCTAACCATAGACTAGTCATATTTTTTTATAGAACGTTGAGACTGCGCGTAATCAATATATGTACCACAAGTATTATGGGCAAAAGACTAATCTATAGTCTTACCAAAACAATAGTCTAAACTATAGCCTATAGACTAATGTAATAGTCCACTGTGCATCTTGCAGATTTTGTTAATATATAAGTGCACATATAAATCTTTCATTATTTTTTTGTTATCACTTTCATTAGTATTGAAAGCATTTTGTTTTCATGGTTGGCAGTAAATTTTGTGTATAAGGTGCTGATGAGTAAGCTAGAGGCAATTTTTTATTTCCAAAAATATATATTTTATATTGATTTTTTTGATCTTACACAAATTTATAAAATAAATAAGAAAAACATTAAATAATCAATTTTATACAAGACACCTTTTGTGTTGCATGTGTAAATAAAATTAATTATACGCCACCATCATCTCCAATTGTATGTAGTAGTGAGTCAATACACATGTAAAAAAAAATCAAAAAAAAAGTTAGAGTTTTCAACGACTTATATGTACACTATGTTGAACAGGTCATACATTACTACGTCTAAATTAGTTGGCCAATGTAGAAAGGAACTGTCAAGGCTTGGTCAGCGGGCTGACGTTACTCTAGTTTGGATTCCTGCGCATAAGGGCCACTATGGTAACGAGCGTGCTGATGAGCTAGCCAGGGGAGGATCTGCTCTGGATATCTCTAATGCAATTGCAGTTGCAATCCCGTTGGGGACTATTAAAAGCAGAATCTCCAGACACTTTCTCCGGAAGGCTGATAACAGGTGGCGTGGGCTAAGCACGTGTCGCAGTTGTCTGGATAGAGAGAAGGAGGAATCGGTTTTCCACTTTCTCTGCGAATGTCCTGCACTGGCGGCTAAGAGACACAAATTTCTGGGCGAACATATACTAGATGGCCTCTCTGCGATATCTGAAGTTGGACAGTACCCTTACTCTTGGATTTTATTCTGAGATGCACTGGAAGCTGACGAGTGATGTGGTCCTGTCAAAACGTAGTCATACAGACTCTACTTGACTGTTGGCGTGCAACGAACTACCACGATAACCAACCAACCAACACTATGTTAAAAATTAACATAATTAACAATTAGGTTAACAAAATTGCATACAAAGTGAAGAAATGTGAATGAAAATTATCGATTTCTTTTGTCACAAAAATGGAATATGTGGAATTTTTTTAATATTTGTAACAAAATGTAATTAAACATCACACAATGATGTCCTCTTTGAATGAAAAATGTATCGTAAAACTTCTTAAAATAGGGCATTAAATTTTTTACTATTTCTTCTAATAGAATCTTACGAGAAGTTTTTAATGCTTTAAAGCCCTTAGTTGCCTATCGTAGCTCTCGTTCTTTATTTTGTGCTGATTTCATTTTCTGTTAAAACATTCATGATATATGACTTTAATGTATTTTAATGCTTGTTACCAAAACTGCTGATAAGACTAAATTATTTATGTTCTTTTTTATTTTTGTTCCATACGAATTGTATTTGTTTTTCGATCATGTGACTTTCTGCTGGTATATATGATTGCATTTTTATCATTGATTTTTACAGCCACTTTGCAAAACTTTTTAAAGACTATTGAATTGTGATTTTAAGTTTTGTTATAATGTACTTTTGCTTATTTGCTTATTTATTGATGTGATTTATACTTTTGCATTAATTTTATGGAAAATTCCATTTTTGGCAACGATTTCAAAAACAAATATAAAATATTTAAATTAAATTTATTACTTTATAGTGCTAAGTGGGATCGGTAATCAAAAATCAATATAAATTTTTTAATGGAATAGAAGACGGTAAAAAAATATAAAAAATATAGAAAAGGTTATGTAAAATGTTGTAAAACAAACACTTTTTTGTTATAAGTATGACGGTTTGTTAGTCACCTACCAGATATAAAAAAAACCCTAATGCACTTGATAGTACCTTTTAAATTCTTTATAAATTTTTTTATTCGTAAAAAAATTGCGTTAAAAATATTTTGCTTTATCCGGTATTTACACACGCAACTTAATAACACTTTTTTTAGGAACATAGCAAAGGTGGGTCCATTATCTGTCGTGCTGTCTTTTGTTACAATAAACACATTTTTTTAACACTCTTGTCGTATTTGTTGGATAAATGGTTTTTGTTTTTTTTTTCTTCAATTTTAATTATCTCAACATGTTTGTCTAAGTTCTTTTTTTGTTTTTCGAGTTGAAAGTATAAAAATCTAATTTGTGTAAAGTCCCTGTAGGAAATGTCACTAGTGAATCAGTACTGATTCAATATTGACACTGTAACAAGTACTACTGACTTATTATACACCCGGCAATGCTTTTTTACTATAGACATTTAACATGTGCGTGTCATTGGAAATCTACTACTGACACTGGTACTACTGAGTAGGTAGTTCTTTAAGGACCATATGTAGACATTGTCACCAGAGATTCACTAGTTCATTTTAGTAATCCTAGTCTACACTTTTGGTACTTTTATGGTGTAAATGGCAGTAGTGAATCTGTACTGACCCACTGTTGACACAGTCACCAGTACTAGTGACTTATTATACCCCCGACAATGCTTTTTACTATAGACATTTAACATGTGAATTTCATTAGAAATCTACTACTGACAGTGGTACTACTGAGTAGGTAGTTCTTTTGGGACCATATGTAGACATTGTCACCAGAGATTCAATAGTGCATTTAAGTAATTCTAGTCTACACTTTTGATACTTTGCTGAAATAGATGTCGTTAATGAAACTTTTGTTAAAATATGATGTTTTATTAAAAAAAAAATTAAGGAATTCATTAAATATCAAATATTAAAAGTAAATTAGGTACATTTCATTTAATTAGAACTCTTATTTATTGTGTATACATTTTTTTTCTCATCAAAGAAAATGAAAAAAATGTAGACACTTTGTTGACAATGTCGCCAAGAAGTCACTACAATAGTCGAAAAAACTGGTGACTAGGAGACACTTGCCCCCAGGTTTCCTTCAGGGGTGTTTAAATAGTTTTTAAATATATGTATGGATATACTATACACTCACAAGAAAAAAATGATTCAAATCCAAAAAAAAAACTTTATTTCCGGTAAATACTCATTTTAAAGAAACTTTTACATAACTGTTATGGGCAGAGAGAGAGAGAGAACTCCCGCATAATTCTTTCTTTATAACAAAGTTTGATATATTCCACGTTTGAGCAAAAATTTATTTTTTTATTTGTAGAAAATTTCCCCCATTTTTACACCCGCCTTGAAAAAAAAAATGGTGGTGGTATATTTATTTTTTTACTTCGTTTGAAACTCATTGATATGTCCTTTTTAGACCCAATAGAGTATATATTTTCTGAGTCCTGGTATCATTTTATGACGATCTAGATATGTCCATCCGTCTATCGTCTGTTCGCCTGTTAAAAGCACGATAGAGCTCGAAACAAAAAAGTTAGTGGGCTAAAATTTTGCCAGAATATTTCTTATACACAAGATTTGTTTGAAGAAAAGATTTAGTTCGTAATGCAAGATTAGGTAAAGAACCATGTCATTCCAACATCGAAAAAAATTAAATTTTGTCCAAACGCATTAACATAGAGCCATGAAATTTCGAATGTATATTTTCTAAAAAATTGCTTACGTCTATGCATTAGGAAAGGAGTTATAGATCAAAATGTCTTTATCGGTATATTTTAAATTAAAAACGTTATAAAACTGACAAAATTAGATGTACGATTCATTTTTCAGGAAACGCTTTTGGGTCAAACGCTTTGTTGTGCCAGAAAATAAATGTGACACACCCACTTTTACGCCCACCTCCCATACAACGCTTTATCTCAAATTCATATAATTTCTCTATGGACAAGGATTTTTGAAAAATAAAGGACTCTATATTGAAATATTTAAGTTGATATTATCAGTAGAAACTACTTTGACACGCCTACTTCAACGCCCATTTCTCACATAATATACTGTTAACGAAATTAAAAAGCTTATAAACCCGACAAAATTAGATGTATGATGATGAAGTTTCGTATTTATATACATTTCTCTTCAATATAAGTATAATTCCAAAATATTATTGGACACACCTTCTTTAACGCCCACCTTCTTACAACGCTTTATCTCAAATTTTTTTATTTTTATATGGACAAACATTAAGAAAAAGAAACCTGTTTTGGGTTATCTAAGTTAAATTAAAACATTAATAAAATAAATTTAAAAATAGGCGGTGACATGCCCACACAAAAGCTAATATTATTTTTTATCTACCTCTGGGCACCAAATTATACTCTTCAGATTCCGTAAAAATACATCATTGTTGAAAAAATTGTCAGTAGTATCATTTCTAATGTGGAAATTCTAAATTTTTCATTGCCAGACTAAATTTACGAAAATATTTAAATAGTAAATCAAAGTTACACAAAGAAAGTAAAACATATTTTAGTAAAAAAAAAATTATTCCACAGCGATTACTGTTAATTACAAAATAATAAATTTTGTGCTATAAAAGTACACACAATTGGTGGTGGGTGTAAAAAATTCGGCACAGCCAATTAAACTGCTTTTACTTTTTTTGTACAGATTTTCGTAAAAATTTCTTTTTAAAGAAACAAATAAGGAAACAGTACTTTTTGTTCACATAAATATATTTAAAAAAAATAATAAAATTTTGACAAGACATTTGGTATTAAAGTTGTCTCAAAAATAATAAAAACAGGACTCCGACTGTAAAAAAATTTACGTTCAAATTACTTTAACCGAGAACTTTAAAAAAAGCAAAACATAAACAGTGAGATTTTTATGAATTAAAGAACTTTTTTAAATGAAATTTACAAAAATCAAAAAAATAAATCACCTGTTTTTATTTAATTGTAACTCAGTATTATTATTTATTATTTTTATATACATCTTTACTGCCGGATTTCTGTACAAAATCTGCCTTTAATAAACCTTAAGTATTTTTTATAAACACGGCAGTTTTTTTTTTAATTTAATCACTTAATTCATTTTTTTTTTTAAATTTTTACTTGTAGCATTTGTTGACGTGACATGATGTCACTGACATCACAGATAGATAACAGCAAACATGCGAAATGCGTAATCTTGTTTTTATCGCTCTTGAAGTTGGCTGCTGTCAAACTGTTTCAGTCTTTTACTTTTGTAATTTTTAATGCTAATTAAGCTTTATTCAGAACAATCTAGCGATCTTATCTCTATTTTAATTTCTATTTGATAATTTTTATTAAACAACGAAACAAAATTACGGCTTTAAGAAGGCAGATACGATAATGAAATCAATCTTTATACATACATTATCTTCGAGTGTACATAACACTGTCTGCTTTATAGTCGAATAAAAAAAAAATAGGAGGTCCAAAAATAAACTTGTAGTCAATACGATTTTGACTGGCAACTACATGAACACTTGGCTGCCTGCATAAGGTGTTGATAATAAATATGATCTTTTTTTTTTTTCTTAACTTTAATCATTTAAATTTATTTTATCTCAAGACATAAATCTTGCATACAAAATAAGGTAAATATTTGCTTTAAACAAAAATTCTTACTTTTTATAATTTATGAGAGTTTCTTAAAAAATCAGGTGCAAAATTTTTATTAATATTGATCAAGCTAAATATGAAAATATTTGATAATGTACGAATGTAACTTTATAATGCCAATAATTTCCTATCTCAAATAAAGACATCGCATTAAAGAATTTCCAGTCGACACACCAAAAAAAAAAAAAAAAAAACAATCATTCATTCATTCATGAACATTAATTGGCAACATCTTCATTATTGTAGGGTAGTAAAAGCAGCAGCACCAGCAACAGCAGCTTCTCTTAAATTTTGTTATCTTGTTATTTTTATTATAGGCTTCATTTACTTCTTTAACATCTCATGTTTTTCTCTGTTGTTTCTACAATTCATTAAATATTTTTGAACCTTAGGCCAAATATTGGCATTGTTTCTGTTATAATAATTTTAAATGTTTTTTTTTTTTTAAATTTTTCTTGTCTGTCGTTTTCAGGTGCTGGCAAATTCTTAACGTTTATTATTTTTTTTTTCAAAATTACTAACGCATTGATTGAATTTGCCTTTGGCCAGCTTGAAACAACAAAATTTTTTTCATATAATTTTAGTAGCAATATTAGGTTTTTTATTGTTTTGTTGGATGCCAACAATTCTAATGACTAGTTAATGAAATATTAAATTGTGATTCCTTTTGGCCAAAATCATATGTGTATGAAGATACATGTCTGATACATGTGCTACATGCATGTTGCACAAATGTATAAAGAATCGTGTAAATTGATAAATATGTATTTAAATTGTGTATCGTGTTCATGTTCAAGATGTTAGTGGAAATCTATTTATTAGGAAATGTGAAATGAAATCAAATATGTATAAAGAATACTTAAGATGTTATTTAAATTGGTTTATAAAATATGGTAAGGTAAGATGGAAGCTCACGGAGATGACAATTTTTATTCCGATTTAATATTGTCTAATCAAAAAATAAAAAGCCATGAACTTTCCACACTCATTCGAATGTAGGGTGTCCATAAAAAACCCAATATTATTGAGAAATCATGCTAGGTCGCTCAATGAGAAACTTTTTATATTTGAGATATTGAGAGTGAGTATTCCTATTAATTTATTTAATTTTAATTTTGTTAAAAATAATAATAATTATCAGATACTTTGTCAGTTTAATGCTGTAAGTCGGCAGTAAAATAGGCAGAACAATTACTTTGAATAGTAGTTTTTTAAAATTAAAGAAAAGCAGAAAAAATATTAAAACTTATTTTGAAATATTAAATAAAAAATATGGCTATAAAATATATAAGTAAAGAAACACAAATATAATAGGAACAGATTATGAAAAGAAGAACATTTTCTACTCTTTGATCTAGTTCAGAGAACCATTTAAAGGCTTAAAAAAAAGAATTTTCAAACAGTCAGCAATAGTATTGTTCTATATAGATATTTTTGGTTTTAGGGAGGCTAATGTTTTGCTCCAAACTTAATTGACCTCAACTACTCCGTTCTATCATTTGCCTTAAAGATCTCATACTATACAGAGGAATGTCACACATTCCGATCAAAATTAATTCGATTCCGTATGTGCGATTCCGATAGACGTTCTTCAGAGTTCGATAGATTTCGCTAATTTCCAAAAGTTTTAAAAACCTCTGCTTTGCAAACAAAGTATGACAGTATTGTGCATGACAAAACAAAAAAAACTAACCATAAAATGCAGCACCACTTTAATGGTCTACTTTATACATTTTTGTTAAACAAAATAAGTGGGTGGTACAAAACAATAATGTGGCAATATTTCGATTAAAAGATACATCTGCTTGTTTTATTTTTCTAAACAAGTTTATAAAATTAAAATGTTTATATATAAATATAAACTAAATGCTTAACAAATCATTGTAAAAACCAATTATATCCTCCTTAGTATTTCGTTTTTTTAAATAAAAATAAAACATTAAAAATAACAATTCCACTTTGAAAAATTGAAGTAGTTTCACTCTAAAAAAATTTTTTGTTTTCTAAAGACCCGACTTTCGGTACTAAAAACTTTTTTGACCGGGATTGCAATCTGTGACATGGCTGATAACATCAGAAAATTTTAACTCTCAGTTCCAGCAGAGCTAATTTTATATTTCTAAGCGTAGGGATCCTAGGGTACACTTATACAGGTGGCGGTGCCAGCCCAGCTGATTATTTTTTTGTGTGCCAATGTTTGTCAAACTCTATAAATAAAATAGAGATTTCAGTGCTAAATATTGTCAAATCCCATATATATAAAAAGAGAGACAAAAATTGCTCTCTTTTACGCTATCATCTTATGTAATTACACCATGAGTGATCCAAATTCCTTAGGGCAGAACAATGGTCTCCTCGAGCTACACTTTAGAATCTGGCTGTAAACATAGAAGATATAACGAAAAAATTTAAAAGGCGACCACTACGTTTGCCAAGAAGAAAAAATTATTTAGATTCGCATGTATACCGCGATTTTTTTTTTTTTTGTATGCTCTAAAGTTTTAAAGTCCAGTGTAAGACATATTCTGAGAATGTAAAAGTTTATCTTACTCTCCAGCTTTTGACAGCTTCTACCGAAGTTATTGTTTGGTAGTTACATTTTTCTAACATGGTTCCTGAAATTGATTACGAATATTTTATAAAAAGATATAGTTGTAATTATGTAAATCAAAGAGGGGGAAAAATTTTGCCACATTTAAGAGGAATGCCCTAATGCATACTTTGAGTCATGTCTGTTTATTAAAGTTATGTCAAGTTCCTGAGGCAAGTCTTTAATTTCGAATAGCTACAATTTATTTTTTTTAGAAATATCCTTTTTTTCCTCAATTTAAACTCAACGATTGAGTTGAAATTTTAAAATCACATATTTTAGAGAGGTTGCTGACTCCAGGATTATTTTTAACTATTTTAGTATATTTGCAAGAACGTATTAAAACTTATTCATTACCAGTCTTTGGTTTTAAAGTCTTAAATTATTTTAAATCTGTTACAGCTGACTTGCTCTTACTCTTTAATTTTAAATTCTTCTCGTTTCTTTCCTACGCACACAATTGTCGTCGAATTAAGATTGCAACACGTTTTCAGTATTTAGTACTTAAGCTTGACTTGCTGGCTTACAAAAAAAAAAATAAATAAAAATCCTTTGATGTTAAAAACGAAAAAACTCCAAAATAAAACAAAATTCATTAAAAGCACGAACTAATTAATATTCAAGTCAAGATTGGCGGCTGTCAGCAATTAGTACAAGAACAAATTTTTCCAAATGTTCTACAATACAATAAACAATTCCTTTTTTTTTGATCAAGCAAAAACAAATTTTTAAAATGTTTTGTTTTTATGTATTTCAAAGACAACACAAATATGTGGGCAATTTTAAATGAACAATTTTAACCTGTCTGCGAACTTTTTTGTACGTTATTAATCAACATTTTAATTAAGTTATGTGTGTGTGTGACAACATAAAAAACTTTTAATTGCTTTTATCGAGTGTAATAATGTTTGGTTTATAATTAATATGCAGATGTAGTATTAACTTTAAAAAATATATATTAATTAATTTATTAATTAAAAACTAAGTAAAACAGCACATAAATTTGTATGTGTTTTTATTTTAAATAAAACCGATTCTGTTATATCTTATTAAATTTAAAACTTTATCAGTTTCCATTTGAATGTAATTTTAATTAAAACGTGAATAAATAAAGGGTGTTTTTTTTTGCTAGATAGAACTTTAAATTGTAAAAAGTAACACAAAAAATTAAATTTTGATGAAATATTTTTTTTTATCGTTTCAGTATACTCTGACAAATCATCATGAATAGACTCACGCTTGAACAACGGTACGAAATTATCCAAATTCACTTTGAAAATCAGTCGTCGATTCGCGCAACTTATATAGACGACTTAGTCATTTTTATGGCGTACATAATCGTCCATCTGAACAAGCCATTCGTCGAACTGTGAATAGATTTCGTACCACATACTCTCTAGAGGATGCAATAACACCAACACGTCAAAGGAATGTGCGTACTGAAGAGAATATCGCCGCTGTAAACGAAAGTGTGGAAGAAGATCCAAATTTATCGATTCGTCGTCGGTCGCAGGAATTGGGGCTCTGTCCGAAATCATTTTCAAATGTTAATGTCACGTATTGATCTTTCGAATAAAAAAAAAATTTTGATTACAATTTAATTTTTTGTGTTATTTTTTACAATTTCAAGTTCTATCGGGCTTAAAAAACACCCTTTATTAACAAATGGTGTGTTCACATTAGGCAAATATTTGACAAAATAGATGTAATCACTTAAAGTTCTAATTTCTGTTCTGGAAATATAAAAGCGATAATCTGACATCGTTGAGTTAAACATAAAAAGAACAGAAGGAGAGGCCCATTGTAAAAATTTTAAATTCTTTTTTAATATTAGTTTTTATTAAAAACTAGCTGGACCGGTCCGTGTTGCTGGCCCTAGGCAAACATTAGTATTATATTATCACACGATTTAAACTGAGCTTGTACAAAATTTACGGCCTTTAAGTAAAAAAAGTAAAAAAAATTTTTTTTACAGAATAACTTACATATGGTGTTGGTATGGGCTCAATCAAAAAAGAAACTCATATATTTAAGGTAAATTGGGAATTATATTTATTTATTACTTCATCTTAAAGCCAGCAGATAGACAACGTTTTTGGTTTTTTTATTTGGTGTAGAAACGTATAAATTTTTTGGCGTGCCAACTCGGGAGCAAGTAACATAGAACTGGCCGTGTGAAAAGCATGAATTTTCCAAAATTAAGCCAGCAATAGTCAATGATTGGCCTTGTGCTTGGTTGATGGTAATAGCAAAGGCAATACGCAAAGGGAATTGGAGCCGCTTGAATTGGAATGGTAAATCGTTGAAAATTATCGGAATTCGTGGAATAAGTACGTCTTTGCCTTTGAATCTACCACCGCTGATTGTTGTCTCGATGAAATTTGGTGAACAGATTTTGATGGTCAATCTGGTTCCGTTGCATAACTTTGGTGCGTTTAAGTTGCGAATAAGAATAACCGGTGAAAAAACCGTTAATGTTAAAACATGCGGTGGCAAAATAAATTAAAATTTAAAAATTGTTGGTTGGGTTTTTGAAAAAGTTTTTTATAGTTTTTTGTTTTATTTTTGAATTCTCATTTTGTTAATGAGAATTTAAAAATATAACTTATAAAAATTTTAAACTTTTTCAAGAATTTGGGTAAAGGTTTACTGATGATCTGGCATAAGCACCAGTGAAATGCATATAAACCAGCTTAAACCCAACAACCAAATAAATATAATTGAAAAATTATGGGATCATATCCTAAATAATTTAGTAAATTAAAATTCCTTTTTTTAAATAAAATTTGTATAATGAAATTTTTTACTCGACTATCGGGTTAATCGTAGTATTTTTTTACTATCACTTACAATAACATGACAACTTAAAATAAATAGAGATACCATATATACAACTAAAACGATAAATAGTTATAAATAGAGATATTATTATACTTTTATGAATATAAAATTTTTATATTGGTTTATAAGACAAAAAGTGTTTAATAACTATTATTTTCTATAAACCAATAATAAGGTTTTTTTGTAGAATAGGGCTGTTAATATTTGAAAGTGTACGCGAAACTTTATTTTGTTTTTGAAACGCAGTACCATCTAATTGATATATTGTGTTTATGACTATTTAATATCCCGAAATGTATTCAACACATTTTTATGAACTGTATATCCTTACAAAAACTGTATACAACTATCATTTTTACTGACAATAAACATTGCTCCTTCGAAAAACCAACAGGTAAACTAATGTCGTTGTATTTTCTTCGAAAAAAGTCTTTGTACTTTTTCGACTCTTTTAAGAATGGCTTGTTTATAAAGGAGTGATCATTTTTCTTAACAAGGTTTGTTACCATATTAAATTTTTCGAAAAATACTAAATTTTTATAAGTTTTATTGAAAATAATATTGAAATAATGATATATAAAAATCTTATAGAATATTTATGACATTTGGAAAATTTAAATTTTAAATTTTAAGATATCCCTTAAATATCTTGAATTTAGTATTTATTATAATTAAAAGCTTAGAAAACGGGAAACTTTTTTTTCAGTTAAAAGTTGCTATGGATTTTCATAAAATTCAGTTATAAATTCTGCTGCAAAACATGTTAACAACATGATAAAATATGAAAGTTAGAAAAAATATAATATATTTTTTTTTACTTTTACTTTCCATTTGTGGTCATTGCGATTCATGCTCCAACAACTTACATGCTCAAACATACAGACATGTTTTAATCGACAATAACACCGGCTTCTTTAGTCAGTTGTAACTTTTAATTTTCCCAACTATCTTTAAACACTTGTTGCTGTTATACTTCATCGCTGGTTCGTACAACTGTTCTTGCAACTATGGACGAAACAAAACAATATTAAAATATTCATTGTTAAGCCATGGTCACACCATAAATGGTTCCTTTGGCCATTACGTACGAGTATTGCATAAAAGTTGCAACATGCAACTTATTGTTTTATGCGTGTGTATTCTTCTTCTATGTTCTTGTGTATTTCTTAGATAATAATAGATATTTTGTAATTGTTGATATTGTGTGTTAACATTCAAGGGAATTATTAAAAACGAAACATTGCTACAGCTGTCTGTGTGTCAGCTTTTTTGTAATTTCTCCTTATCGGTAACTACAGTGGTAGTGGAACTGTCCTGCGATCTTTCCATATGTTGTTGTTCTTGTTGTCTTCTTATATGGCATATAATTTAGTATTAATGATATTTGTATTAACTTGACTATTTATGGTATTCCTGTAATGCTGCAACGTTCACTTAAGCTCCATAGTATGTATGAGTATGTTGTAATGATTGTTACAATGTGTTAAGAGAATGAGCTGTTTATGTGATTTAATATTAAATGACTTTTACACGCAGTAGTTTCATTTTGATTAAGGTCTAGTAATTAGAGAAGCATTTAATGTAAGTGTTATAAATTATATATAATGTTTTATTTATTATTTAATTATTAAGAAATAGGAAAAGTTTTTTTTTGTTGGTAAATAAATAGAAGAAGAAAATTTTTCCAATCACTTCTTGTTATTGCGAACAGTTTTTGGGGACAATAATCTCTAAATATATAAAAGTTATATACGTTCAGAATTTTTTTTAATATCGTGAAGTTTATTACAGGGAATCTACAAATATAGTTTGAAAAATATTTTTATTGAAAAGCTTTGTGACAGAACAAATTTCATACATCGGAAAAGCGGGTGTGGGATCTCCTATTCAAAGAAAATGCTGTTTATTTTGTAACTGGCAAATATTTATAATAAAAATTCGGAAAATTGATCTATGCAATACACTGTTAATATAGTATATGGTTTTGTACAACATAAGACTGTATCAGAGCAGTAGGCGTGACATATCCCTTAGGTTAGGTTAGGTTGAAAAGTAGGGGCACTAAAAGCCCAAACCCACGACAGGTATACACTTATGCCCTGTTGGCATGTTGTGCGCTCCATGTGGGAACCGGAACTCCTAATTTAAAACCATAATCATAATTTCCTATAAATAAATATCGGACTAGTTCAAGAACTCAGTCCCCTCAATGTAATTCCTTATGGATCTCCAGTTTGAATTCACCAGGTACTCCAAATTTGGCATAGTATCCACTGTAAAATTCTCATGCCTAATATGCCTAAACGCAGGACAATGAAAGAGATAGTGTATCAAAGTCTCATCCTCTTCCTCGCATGCTCTGCATGTTGTCTCTTCAGATAGTCTCATGTAAGCTAGATGAGTTCTCAACTCCGTATGACTTGTAATCACACTGGTAAGTCTCATAAGTGTTGGTCTATTCAGTCTCAGAATTTCCTTTGATTTCTCAAGATTTGGGTCACCCCATAGTATTCTTGTCACATTTCCGACATCAGTGCTTTGCCATTTTCTGACATGTTCCTCCATTGCCCAACGTTTAAGTTCATCCTTAAATCGTTAAAGGGGTTTGGCGTTCTCTAAAGTTATAGTACTCAGAAGAGCTCTCATTTTAGATAATTTGTCGGCTTTCTCGTTTCCGATCAGCCCGTGATGGCTTGGTATCCATATTATCTCCAGATGTTCACAATTTGCATATGAGTTTATCTCGCTCTTACATTGCAAAACGTTCCGGGATTCAACTTTCTCCTTTCTCAATGTCTTAATCACTGATTGGCTATCCGTAAAGATACTAATCGGGGCTTCGCTATTCGTTTCCTTTATCCATTTAATTCCTTCCTTAGGATATCCGTTATTTTTTGGTATCTGGTCTTATGTTCTCTTATATGCCATTCATTTATTGCCATTATTCTCGTAGCAGCTAAAGCCACTTCATATTTTACCTGTATCTCTATTGGCCAAATTGATAGTATATTTTCAATGGCCATTGTTTATGTAGTCCTCAGGGCACCGTAAATACTAATGCAGCATTGTCTCTGAATCTTTTGAAGAGGTTTTACATTCACCTTCTTCTCTAAGGATGTCCACCACACTAACGAGGCATACGTCATAATCGGCCGCAGCACACTCGTATATAGCCAATGTGTCATCCCTGGGCTTATTCCCCACTTTAAGCCCATCATTCTTCTGCAGAGGGCCCATATTCTCTGAGCCTTTTCCACTTTACATTCAATGCGGTCCTTCCAGGATAGTTTCCAATCAAGCACTATTTCTAGGTATTTGACCTTCTCATCAATCTTAATTGTCTTATTTCGAAAGATGGGATTTCCATGCACTGGTATCTTCCTCTTTCTCTTAAACAAACAGATTTCAGTCTTGTCCGTGGGCATATCCCTTACAAAGTAAGTGTAAATTATAGAATGTCTATCAAACAATGTTATTAAGATTTTTCGTACAAAAAAATGCTTACAAGAAAACAGTGGATGCGGCACCCCTGAAAGAGTAGGAATCTTCAAAATTTTTTCAGCTAAATCTATTATATATCTTATGAAATATGTCTGTAGTAATTATTCCTCCAGATTAGGATGAAAAGCTTAAACATTAAATTGTTGCTTCAGATTTGTTAATGACTACGCTTTCTAATTGGATATTCGATAAAACTTGGTGACATTCACTATTCAAAGCTTACCTTAATATGTTCGGAAAATAAACTATCATCCATCATGTTTAGGTTTTCGCTATTTAAAATTGAATAGAAATTTAATAGAAAGTTTTCTAAAGGAACGTTTATCTAATAAATATATTTGACGTATTGACAAGAAGTCCTAAGTGTCAATGTCATAATTTCTCAAAATTTGTTTCACCTTTTTAAAATTTAAAAAAAAAGTTATGACATGATAATACGACACTTATGTCAACTTGTGAAATTACCAATTGTTTTAATTTTAGTTGCTTCTGGTTATGATTTCATTTTCTTCAATTATTAAACACAGTGTCTTGGTCATTCACCCTGAATTTTAATTACACACCATGTTTTACCTATAAATTTCTTAACAAAGTTTACTTCCAAAGTAATGTTATCAAAAAAAAAATTAAGCTTAAAACATTAATTGACAACAATAAATTAAAGCTCAAAACAAAAAATCTTGATTAATTTTCATTCACTTAAAATAATCCATGGACCATTAATTATACGAGTACATAAACATAACCTATGATTTTAATCACCAGGCATATGTCGCTTACTTTTCTGTATATTTTTTAATTTTTTTCGGTTTCTTTGTGTCTTCTTTTTGGCTTAAACTACTAAACATGATTCAACTCGTTTTGCAGATAATTGGCTAACGAACAAGCGACATTGTACTTAATATCTTAAACACACGACGCGTTGCTTTTTTAACGACTTCTCAACACAATTCCGGCTTATCCAGACAATGCTGAAATGTAGCCTCTCTTCTCTTCAGCATATTCCGTTAAAGTAATCATTCGCAATAGTAACCATGGGATCATCAAAATGTTTTGTGTTCTCAAAGATGCTTGGAAATATAAAGAAAATGTCTTTAGAGCAACGACAAGAAAGAAAAAGGAAAGGAGACAGCAGGAGTTAGAATGTCGTTGTAGTTTTTCTAAGTTTGGAAAAATCTTGTTAAAAATTTAACAAAACTAAACATTAAGTCAACTGTTCTTAAGTCTATCTTATTACTGACAGTTTGACAATCCAAGCGATGAACCAAGCAACAACAACAACTTAAAAATTCTACTAAAACCTTGAGGTAAGAACAACACGTCAAGACAAACAATATTAACTAAAAATGTTTATGAAACCGGCAATCACACTTTTAAAGACTTCTAAGAAGCGAGAAGGGCTTTTTTTAACACATTTTCAACCATGCGATAGAAAAGATTAAACAGTTGCGAGGGTGATTTAAGCAGTTTGGGTGAACAAAACAATTTACAATACTTTTGAAATACATAGAGGGGGAGACTTTCCTGGGTTAATGCTGAAACTGTTGGAGTTTTTTTTCAATTATTAGAAAAAATGTAATCATATTATCTAATCATATACATATGTACATTTTTTAAAATTCTTGTTCAGCCCTCGCCACCATATAAACGTTACTTTCTGCAAGTTTTATGAATACTAAAATTGTTTCCCAGGAATTAACAATTTCAGATCACGTTTTGCAAAACACTTTTATGTAGAAAACATCCTTTTTTTCTTTTTTTTCCATCTCTCTTGTTACCCCTCCCCCTTCTATATTTACATACTTATATCAGTAGTTTAGTATAAACGACAACGTTGCGAAATTAACTTTAACATATTATTTAACTTTTAATACGAATGTATTTTAAGTCAACGTTTAAGTATTTTTATGTCGAGGTTCAAGTTATTTTTCCTTGAACAGCTATTTAAAATACATACAAATTTCTTTTTTAAAATTATCCTCTTACATTTCATTGATTTAACAACTCAGATAGCGTTGACAGTTTCATGCTTCCTCTGTTAGCTACTGTTTAGTTTGTATTTTGTTTTCAAAAAGGTTGAAAATTCAAAGGAAATCTAATATGAATTAAATTTTTTTTATTTTTTGAAGAAGCTCTAAACACAAGTAGCAGATTTAAGCTTAGATTAAGAAAAGGGAAAGACTTTTATAATAATTAAGGTCAAAATAACTATCGCGAGTTTGGATTTTACATAAGAAGAGGTATAGAGAGGTATAGAAAACCGTAACCGTCAGTGCGTAATAGTTATATGATAAGTGGTAAAGCGGTACTTAAATTTACGCACGAAGGCAGCTCTTACACGTGCAAAACTTTGTGAACTCTTAAGTTTGTAGTTGAAAGAGGAGGAGAGGATAAAGTGGGAGTTCAGTCTCTCTTCCAGTATTACCAACAAACTCAAGATTTTGAAAACGTTAATTTGCGTATGTTAGAGCTGTCTAAAGTACGTTAAAAAAAATAATTAAAACTTTTCAATAAAAAAATACATTATAAAAAAATATATAAACAAAATATAAAACTTCCAGAAAAATAGCAAAAGATCTGAAGATTTATCGCTACACTGTTTCAGAAGTCATTAAACCATATGAGGAAGTCTTAAACATTGAAAGAAAACCTAGATCAGGAAGAAAAAAAAGGCGTTACAGATATTGGTAAGGCAAAAGAAGTAGAACAACTCTTTCGAATGGCACCGAACACTTTTATCCGAAAAGCAGCCCGTAGTGTTAAATTTTCGGATTTTATTGTACGCAGAGCCAAAGCCGATGCTGGGTTGAAGTGGTATAAAGTTTAGAAAGTTCCAGATTGCAATGAGGCAAAGAAATAGGAAGTAAAAGAACGAGCAAAAAATTTAAAAAACCACAGGTGTATTGTGGATGATGAAACTTATGTGACTTATACATGAAATAATGTTCAAGAACAATACAGAAAAAAAAATAATTCCGCAAGAAGTTTCTTGTTTTGCAAGCCATTTGCAGTTGCGGCAATAGAAATCCAATCATTTGTGACATTAGGCATGATTGATCGTCACAATGAACCGTATTAGTCTCTGGGTTAGGGTAACTTTGCACCAGCCTTAGGCATGATAAACACCGAAATATATATTATGGAGAGTCTACAAAAATGAGTTTTACCATTCCTAAAATAGCACACAATGCCTTAATATTTCTAGTTCGATTAAGCATAATACCACTATGCAAAAAATGTTCTTGAGTGGTATTAAAACAAGCAAGTCAAATAATTTATTTTAAAAACTAATCATAGGGTATTTATCAGAAATAAAAGAAGAATTAAAATAAATTTGTTTTTGAATTTTTCGAACAATTTTTTTTTTATTTTTGACTTTTGTTTAAAATTTGGCCCAGCAATTTTTTTCGGTGTAAATTTTTTTTCACTCATTCTGTTTGGGATTTAATTCTGACCAATCTGTAGAAGTTTCTCATCGATACAATTAAAATTACAGTTTAGGCAATATGATTTCCAAAAAATTCTGGTTTCGCAACACTGTGCGACGGTCATATTATTTTTTCTAAAACAATATTTGGTTGTCGAAAACAAGTAATAGTTATTTTTGTTTCATTTCATCATATATTTTGTCACGATAAATCAAGCATTTGTTTAAATTGTATCATTTAATGTTTACTTTTCGTAAAAATTTCAAAATGGTTGTCATTTAAAAATAGTATGATTTAAAAAAATAATTTGACAAAAATAACATGATATTTAAAAGCATTAAAAATTACAAAAAATCACTAAATAACACTGTGCGACAAATGGTAGGGTTCAGTGATCGGGAAGGGTTAAAACTACCGGGGATGTTATATCGGTAAAAAAGAAGTTATACGTCTCCCGGCGTTTCGCTGGGTCACGTCTAGGAATCGAGATATATCGATTTGAAGTTACTAACTAACTATCACATAGGGGAAATTGTGACCTTTGGTGGTCTTTTTTTTTACATAACTCGAGAACCACCAGTCCGATTTTGCTGAAACAAATTTAAAATTGGGAATTACAATTCCTTTAATCTGTTCATACAACGTTTCGCTACATAAGCAACAGTTTCGCAGTTATAAATAAATGTATGAAAAAAAAACTATTTTTTTTCCTAAAAAATTGAATTCTTTTATTTTTAATTCATAAAAAATCCAAAACTGTAAAAAAAAGTGTCAAGTCCTATTACCTTTACTTAAAGTCACATAACCTTCAAACAAAATGAGACATAGATCATGAAAATCGATGGACGTGTTTCGCTTTTATTCACAACTAGCCAAACCCGGCGCGCGTTGCTACGCCCCTTAATGAATCGAAATGCATTCTGAATTTTAATTGAATCTCAAGTGCAAAAACCTAAAAATTATAATTTTTTTTATGGGCGGCGCATTGCCCACTTTTCTAATCACGAAATTATTAAGTCATGACAGCTCGATATGTGTGCAAAGTTTCAGAAAAACCGGTCTGGTGCAAGTACCTCAAAATTATAACCTTTTTTTATGGGCGTAGCCCTGCCCACTTTTCTAATCACGAAATTATATGGTTATGAGAGCTTAGTATGTGTGAAAAGTTTCAGAAAAATCGGTCCTGTGCAAGTACCTCAAAATTAAAACTTTTTTAGGGTCGTGGCCCCGCCCACTTTTCTTATCACGAAATTATTTAGTCAAGACAGCTCGATATGTGTGCAAGGTTTCAGAAAAATCGGTCAAGTGCAAGTAGCTAAAACTGATAACTAATTTTTATGGGCGTGGCCCCGCCCACTTTTTTCCATCCATAAACACTCCCTGGTATGTGTCCAACAACTTGCCAAAGTTTGAGTCCGATCGGTTTTACAGTTTCGGAGTCTATAGCTAACACACACACACACACAGAGTTTCACTTTTATATATATAGATTAAGTGAAGGTATGAATTTCAAAAATTTGCTCGAGATATGCTCAAAATTCTTTGGAAAAAACATTGATGACTTTTTTTATGATTCACAGAATTAAAAAAATAAACAATAAACAAAAGGTTATTTGATTTTTATGTAACAAACTAAAAAACGGTCATAAATGTGCGTGGACAATTAAAAGGAAAAAACGAAGTGCACTTTAATTATTTGGGTTTTTTCCGTTGGCTACCTGCATGATTTTTTTACACAAATTGCACCCACATTTATAAGTGGTCATGTTTTAGAACGCATATTAGTGAATCATCAACAGACAATATTATCGAGATAAACTAGCGAATTTAAATAAACTATTGACTGACAACAAACAATGACAGTCAGTTTTATTGATATTTACCCTGGGAAAATGACTTATCAATGGAAATGTCATAGTAACAATATCATTTGAATTTATCAACGTTCACACTTTTACACTGCCATTTTATTCGAATTTATTTACAAGGTTAAATCTTACTCTTATACTTATATAACTTTTACACTATTACAAGAGTTACAGAGATATGAATTGATACTAACTCTGTGACAATGACTGGAATGAATGAATGAATGGAAATGTCATGTCGAAAGTCGCTCGAATTAACACCAATCACACGTCGTTATACTGCCTTCATATTTGAACTTTTTATCCGGATTTTATCCTTATACTTATATAAATTTTACAACAATACTAGAGTTTTAAAAATAGAGACTCAATATTTCAGTTCTCAAAGTCAACATCTTAAATATTTAGAACACCTCTGATCATTGCAGAACTTCTACAAGGACTCTAGGATACTCTTTGATATACGAAATAACCTAGAAACCTAACTTCAAATGCATTGTCATCTAGTAGCTATGACAACATGTTTAACAATATAATCACTAATATACAAATGAAATTAACAGTTATTGGTAAATAGTTAAGATTCAGTTACTATTGCTAATGGATTCATACAGTTAACTGCTACTTCCTGTTAATAAAAATACCAATAATTTGTAAAATTAAATAAAAAGTCTATGAAATTTTTACGATATAATGTCTGAATCATTTTATTTGTGGCACGTTAAACTTAGATCAGAGAAGATAAGCCAGAATAATGGTTCGCCATTTTTAAACTCTGGATAAAATGGTTTTATTTAGTGACGCGTTTGACGGTCGTTATTATTGCTTATTTTTAATAAAAACGTCGCGATCGCCAGTTCATGCATTATAGCAGTGCTATGGAAAGTTTTGGACGAAAAAGGTTAAAACCCTACCTAGCTGTTTGATCTAAATTGAAATTCTTTTATTTTCGTTTATTGAATTATACATGTAACAGCATCGAATTTTCAAATGTCTTAATAGGATAAAACTTCTGTTGTATAATTTAGAAATCATTAAATTTAAATTTTTTAATATCCCAGATTTTTTTGATTTCAACAACATACAGATAACGAATTCGTGTTCTTTTAAATTTAAAAGTTTGACAAACACACTTTTAATACTTATTTCAATCCTATAAAGTAATGTGTCATATATTCAATCCACACTTAGCCACCAATTTACTCTGTGCTTTAGATTTGAGAAAAATAAAATGAATAATTGCATGTCAATTACACAAAAACTTTATTAGCGAAAAAAAACTATAAATTCAGTTTTCAGCTAAATTATTTTGTTTATCTTCTGCATATAAAATACAACAAATTTTCAAATAAACGTACATACATACATACATATTTGAAATTTGCTACGTATGTGGTAAATTGACAACAACAACATACATACACAAATGCCCAGTTTATCCGATCGAATATTTCAATTCAAACCATAAATAACAAATTAAATTTCGTTTTAAGCGAATAGCGATAGCAAGACAAACAAAAAAAAACAAATGCTTAAGGCTTCCGAAATCTAGATCAATTGTAAAGAACCCACCAAATCTCGTGTTGTTACAAATTTGTCGAAACGAAGTGTATTTACAATTGACTATGTGGATACAAAAAAAAACAGTAAATGAATGAGTGAATGAATGAATGACTGGCTGACAGTCTATTGGTGTGTGGCATGCCACACAACAAATATACATACATATGTACTAACACACATGCGATATACTCACTGATATTTGGCAGTGATTTCATTTGTTATTATTGTCATTAAATTGCAACATTATGAACAAACAGTTGCACTTTTGGATAAGAAATTACAAAAAACAAAATAAATAAATAAAGAAAAATAAGACTATCGACACGCCTTCATTGCAATTGATATGAATCATATATAAATTCATAATAAAATAATAAATATTGAAAATTATTAGAAACACATTCATACTCATACATACCCAGTTGATCAGAGTTTTTATGACATATAGGGAGACTTATTATGACAATTTAAAAATACACTTCAGTTAAAAAAATTGTTTATACCAAATAGATTATTTCGCATAAATGTTATGTAAATGAAGAACTAGAGGACATTTTATAAGAAATCCATTACAACCAATAAATTTGGTTGTTGTTTTCCAAAAAATAAATATGCATTTAAAAACCATTTTGTTAAACTGTATTTAAAGAAGATATATTTATTTACTAAAGAAAGAATACTTGTATAGGCAATTTCTTATAATTAAAAGAATAATTTTAAACAAAAAATTAAAGAATAAATATTGAAATATTATACAAGTAAATCTCTAAACACTTAGACGACAGCAGACAGTAAGCAGCAATATGTCAAAAATAAAATCCATTGGGTGATTTACAAGGTGTCTTATCATGTCATATTGTTCTAAAATTTTACAATGGTTTAAAAATGTTGTTGTTGCTTTTCAAACAAAAAGTGTCTTATAAAAATAGAACTTTGTACGCTATGTTTATTGTGCTGTCGTATTTAATAAGCAGAGACCTATGCTAAACGGCTAAGCCAAGCCGCAATAGTTTTTGTAAGCCGTCGCCGTTCATTGTATAATTTTATCTTGTCGACATCGAAATTTAAGCCCAGTTGCTAATTTTTGATAACAAATCACTGGTGGCTTCAAATAAGATCGGCTAAGGACTCTGCTGTTTTTTTTTTATCAAACAAAATTTAATTTATTTGTGATTTATTTACTTGAGTCTGCCATTACAACATCTAAAATGCACTTTTCGCACAAACTGGCTATTAATTTTTTTTTTCACTTGTTTTTGGCATATTGAAAGAAAATATTTATTTTTATAATTGTTATACATCAGCTGATTTAAATTCAAAATAGCACACTTAATTATGAGGGGTTATTCACAATAGTCTTAATTTTTCATGCTATTATTATAGGACATATGATTTTATGACACTACTGTGAATCCCCCAAATGTGTTTAAATGAAAACGATTATTTTGACGGCAGCACGACTGCACAACAGCATTTGCTGCTGCTGGCAACTTGAAAAAATAAGAACAAAAACTTATTTTTAATATTAAACATAAAAGAACATTACAAAAATACAATAAAGAAATAAATTTATGTGTTTTTATAGTTTTTTGTGATGTTATTAATTTTTTTATCAATAACTTTAATTTTATTCATAATAAAATATATATGCGGCATCCCAAAAATTCGTATTGCTAAAATACACAGCAGCTGATTATTATGTTGTTGCTGTCTTCAAAATAATTATGAAGCTGACTTCAGAGCAGCATTTGAAGTTGGCAGCATTTGAAGCCGTGTAGTTGTGAAGTCTGCTGTCGTCTAAGTGTTTAGAGCTTAAGAGTACTAAATTCGGCCCTTCACCATCATGTACATAGGTATAATGCAAACGCCATAGTTTAGCCTAGATTTCATATTTTACGCCATTTTCTTTATTTTTTCGAATGTCATATTTGATTTTGAATTTTTACATAGTAAGTATCCTACTGGCCAAGCCCTTTTATACCGTATTGATGGGGTTAAGCAAATTTTCCGCCATTTTGTTGCAAACGCTATCTTGGATTTTAACCTTTTCAGTGTTGACTGTGTTTCGCTGGCAAAGTCCTTTCGTTTGATGCAAAAATTGGGGGTTAAAAGTTTGTACATTTTAATAACTAGATTTGATAAAAATTAATTGTACTCCATTTTTAAGTAACAGACATCTTGGATTTTAAATTTTTTAATACCCATATCGTTCCTCTCTGTTGTCCAAAAGTTGAAAAAAATCGATTTTATTTTAAAAATTAGAGGGAAAACACCTAAGCGTTTGTAGTTTTGTGCTTATATCTTACTTAGTTTCAAATTTATCTCTAAGTTTTATCTGTTTTTCTAGGCTACGACTAATATTCTGGTGTCTCTAACAGGTCCAAAAATTAATTAGAAGTTTTAATAACTTGATATATTTATAAAAAATATATATTTTTCAAAATTATTTTTGTTTATGACTTTGTCGATTAGTAATCGCTTTATTCAAAAATTTTTAAGAAAAACTCTAGAGACATATCGTACTGGCAAATAGTAACAAACATCTCCACAAATTAAGCTAGCGCTGAAAAATTTTGATTTTTGTGAAAAAAAATTGGGAAAATATAGAGGCAGTCGTGTTTATTTGCTCATATCTCAATAGCAATTCATTCCCGGATATTTAAAAGGTTTGATATCACATACAGATCTGTGTAACATGTGAGTGCTTCTAAAGTTTTATTTCAACCAATACACGGGCAGACGAATAGACGGACATGGCTTCCATAGTTATAAGTGTTCGTATGGGGTCGGAAATGAATATTGTAGAAGTTACAAGCTGAATGACAAAGCTATATATATAGCACTATATATATAGCTGGGCACCACAGATGAAGGGTATAAAAAAAATGATGGCGTAAACTGAATGTTTACCACTGCACCATAGTCTGTGTTGTGCGGGTAGTCTGTTTATTTAAATATACATACATGCATATAAATTGCACAGATTAGAGTAAACTTTGCTGATTGAACAAGCATACTTATGTGTGGTACTACATCAAGATAAGTCGATAAAAATTTTTTTGTGTAAGTACTCCGCTTTTTTCATATTTTTGTGCAAAAGCGTTTTATACATATTTCAATAAATATTTAGTTTTGCTGAAAACTTTACACATATCACTGAAATTTTGAATTTTTATTTGATTATCTATTGATGGTGGTAGTTCAAATGGCAATCAATTTAAGTTCATATGTACATACGTACATATATGAATATATCTCTGTCTGTCGGTCTGTCTGTGTATGGTGGTCTTTTGTAGAGGTAAGTTAACATCGTGACACAAAACTTAAAACAACTCGGAGGAGTGTCAAAATGAATGTCACCTAAGTATAAGCGATTGCTGTTAAAAAAAATACGACAACAAAATCTTATTGTTTACACCAGTGTGTAAATCATTTGATTATTTGACTTTATGTCAACAAAATGCCATGAAATTGGAGAAAGGATTTTTATAGTGCCTCTGAGTAAAGTAAGTGATAAACCGTTTTGAATTAATAATAGAGTACAGTACATCAGCAATTGTCCAATGAGTTAAATAAACATTTTGTTTTTGCATTATATACATAAATAAAAACGAAATAAAAATGACATAATGTGCGTTTCTGAGCCCATCACTGGAGAACGGGTGAACGGATTTTGCAAATTCTTTATTAAAAAAATCTTTGAGGATTAATTAAAAATTAAATTAACTATTAAGCAAATTGGTCTTAAAAAAGGTAACATCTTAATAACATTTGAAGAATTGAACATTTAAAGAAGACCACAATACAAATTTATAATTTTTGGCGGTGACACTTGAGCGCTAGAATTAAAAATAAAAAAAGAAGATAGCAAAAACAGAAAGTTAACAATTACTGTCTAAACACTGGATTTACCTCCAAATCGTCCTACTTTTATTCATGGTTTATCGATTGCAATCATAGACAACCAAAAATCTATGACTTCTAAATGTGATCCCTCTATGATACAAACTAAGAATAGAACTTTATCAAGAATAATGCTGACAATTTTGCTGGAATTGTGTGTATGTAATGACCTGGCGCCAAAGTACATGATGCCAAAATACTTGCTGCGAATACGCATAAAGTTTATATGGCTGAAGGATCTCTGCCAATATACCTGTAATTAAACTTGTCGTAAAAATGCATGCTGTAAATGTACCCGTTGTTTTTATACCCTTCACACATAAGTAAAAATTCCACAATTTTTATTTCCGACCCCAAAAAGTATATATTTTCTGAAAGCTTATGAAAAGGGGAGTCGATTAAGTTATGTCCGTCTGTCCGTCTAACCGTGTGTATGTTGAAATTAACTTTTGAAACCCCCCGACATCGCCTGGATCCGGGTGAGGTATTAAAATATCGAATCCCAGCTAAGCCAAAAAAAAAAATTGTATTTTTATTTTTTATATTATTTATATTTTTATTATTTTTTTTTTAATTTTTTTTTATATATTTAATTTTTTTTTATTTAAATTTTTTTTTGTTTTTATTTTATATTTATTATATATACATATATATATTTATTAATTTTTTATACCCGCCACCAAAAAAATGGTGGGGGTATATTCATTTTGTCATTCCGTTTGTAACACATCGAAATATCCATTTTAGACCCCATAAAGTATATATATTCTAAATCGTGGTTTGATTTTATGACGATCCAGCTATGTCCGTCCGTCTGTCCGTCTGTTGAAAGCACGATAGAGGTCGCACCGAAAAAGCTAGGGGGCTCAAATTTTGCCAGAATCTTTCTTATAGACAAGGTTTGTTTGGTATTGAAAATGGGCTTAATCGGAATATTAGGAAGAGAGTTTTAGCTCGAAAAGCAAGAGTAGGTCGAAAAAACTGTGTCCTTCGAACATCGAATAAAATGGAATTGTGTCCAAACGCCTTAACGTAGACTCATGAAACTTCGAATCTATATTTCCTGGGTAAAGACAATATTTTTCTCCGAAAATTGTCTAAATCTATGCATTAGGAGACGAGTTATCGATCAAAATGTACGAAAATTTATACCGCACAGTGTATTTTTCGGTATATTTAAAAACAAAAACGTCATAAAAGCAACAAAATTTGATGTACGACTCTGAAATTTTGCACACTTTGCTTTTTGGTGACACGCTTTCTTGTGGCGGCAAATCAATGTGCCACGCCCACTTTTACGCCCACCTCCCATATAACGTTTTAACTAAAATGCATACAATTTCTCTATTAATAAAGATTTTGGAATAATAAAGGCCTATATTGAAACACCTAACGCCCACTTTTCACGTTATCTACCGTTAATGAAATTTAAAAGCTCATAAAACCGCTAAAATTAGAGGTATGATGATAAATTTTTCTACGTCTATCCCCCTAGGCAATTTCATTACTATGTCAAAAAATTAAGGTGCCACGCCCACTTTTACGCCCACCTCCCATATAACGTTTTACTTAAAATTCATATAATTTCTCTATTAATAAAGATTTTGAAATAATAAAGGACTATATTGAAACACCTAAGTTGTACTCAATAGCAAAAACAACTTTGACACGCCTACTATAACGCCCACTTTCACTTTTGAATTGTGTCCAGACGCATAAACGTAGTCATGAAACTTCGAATATATATTTATCGAGTCAAAAGAATATTTTTCCTGAAAATCGCTTAAATCTATGAATTAGGAAAAGAGTTATAGATAAAAATGTACGAAAAATTATACCGCACAGTGTATATTTAAAATTTAAAACGTAATAAAACTGACAAAACTATATGTACGATTCTGAAATTTTGCAAACATGGCTTTTTGGTCAAAGTCTTCGTTATAACGGAAAATAGATGTGCCACGCACACTTTTTTCTTTAAATTTTTATAAAAATATATTAGTCATATTCATTAGCATTTATTCATCTTACACTGCGCCATTTATTGTACTGTAGCTAAATATAAGATAAAGATGATAAGATAGATGACTCTACTAGCAACTACTAGATGGCATGCTAACAACTTATGCTTATGTTCTCCTGAAATTATGCTGTATTAAAAATGGGAATTTAGGAAAATTTTGACCTAAGTAAAAAAAAATTATCTCTAAACATTATAAACAATTTATTTTAATGTGCTAATGGCTAACAAATTTTAAAATTATACAAAACTTATTTCGTTTGAAAATCTTTTAAAAGCAAAATGTTATAGAAGTTTAAAAATCAAAATCTTACTAATAAATTTCCCGTTTTAGAAAAATGCTGAGAATGTATATTTGAAATCACCCTGTGGCCCTTAAAATTTAACCTTAAATTTACTTTCTTCCTCTTAAATTCATGTAAATTCTCTATGAATAAAGATTTTGGAATACTAAAGGACTATATTGAAATATCTAAGTTATGTTTATTAGTAGAAACTTTATTGACACGCGTATTTTAACGGCCACTTTCATTGAAAGACTAAATTTACGAAAACATTTTACTAGCATACCGAAGTTATAATGGGTGGTTTAATTTTAAGGGACTAAGTTGATTTTGAATAAAATTATTATGAAATTATTATCATTTATTTTTATAATGATAATATTTGTATGCTTCAATTATGTATGGAACAAAATATCGGCCAAATGGCCCCCCAACCTAGGCGGCACACCACGATCCAATAGTCCAAATTTGCAATGACACTGTTGATGCTCGATTGTTGGCCACGATGATGAGTCGAGGTTGCTTGCTCTTTTGGCACGTTATCGTGAAAAACAGCAATGTTTCTTATTCAACGAACTAAGATGGCATTCACAGATGTTTTCACATTTCATACAGACCTGCTTTGCAGACATTTAAAATATTTTTTACAATTCTCACGATTGTGGACGAATTCGAACGATTATGTTGACCAAAAGAATCACGAAGTGCACAAAATGCATTTTGATTGGAACGCACATTTTTATAAAAATCTTTAATATTTAAAAGCGTTGCTCGATTGCGTATCTTTCCACGGTTCAAATTGAGTTAGTCTGAGATTGAGAAATGTCAAATGAAATACAAGAAAAAAGTTGAAGCTTAGATGTGGTTCACCTTAAACATGGGCCCTTAAAATTTAATCACCCTCTACAAAGAAAGTGATACATATTTTATTATAAAGAGATTATTCCATAATGATTAACAAAATAATAAATATTGTTCTTTAAATGTACACAAAATTGGTGGTGGGTATAAAAGATTCGGCACAGCCGAATATAGTGCTCTTACTTGTTTTAATTGTTTTTTATTTTTTTTTCAATTTCTTTTTATATTTTTTTTTTAATTTTTTTCTTTTATTTTTAAACATACATACATACATAAACTTAATTTATAATTTTACAATTTGATGTTTTATATGTATGTATGTGTTTCATATGAGATGAATGGTGATACAAACTATTGTTATTGCATGACTACACATTGTGAAGGGTATATAAGATTCGGTACGCGGCCGAATATTGAACTCTTACTTGTTAAATCTGTCATATACATTTCAAAGCTATAGTGGGGCTATTATATATAAACTCAAAACTCTCAAATGATTCCTAATGGTATTTTTAGCTGTTATCAAAGGTACTATCTGAATTATCTATTTAAAAAAGTATTGCGGGAACTAATCTTTTGATTATTTTTCTACGGTTAATGGTAAAGTGTCATGTGTAAAGATAAACGCAAAAAAGAAGGCCTCAATATAACAAGCGTAAGTCGCATACTTATTTTAACCTTTTGGTTATAGGCAAAACTAAAAAATCTTTTCCTTTCAATATTCCTTAGTTCCTACATACGTAATTTACAAAACGTCTTCTCACAAATATGTTTAATCAAAAAACGATTAAATGATTTTAAATTAAAATTGTGTTGCAGGCTACAAATGAAAAAGTTAAAATGAAATCAAGAGTGTAGAAAAAATTAATGGTTTTACATTTACGGAAATTATAAAATAATTTGTAACTGCTTTGTTTTTTGTTTTTTTTTTGCTTATGCAATTGTTGGGTCTTTAAACATTATTTTTTTGTTTTCGTTATCGTTTCTCTGCCTCCAGTTAACTTACAAGATCTTAACAAGTTGCTACAATTTATGGCAACTGTTCCCGTTTATTATGGCCCAAGGTAAGAACAAAATAAGACAAAATTAAAAAAAAAAATTTAAGAAAAAAGCATTAAAAATCAGAGAGAATGTACAAACACTTTAAAGCATTGTTATACTTGAATGTCACAGACATATCTTATATAGAGGACTTGTGTTCTGTGAAAAACATGTTAAATAATCAATTGCCATAAATTTCAGCACTTGAATAAAAAAAAAAGAATAAAAAACGAAGAAAAAACATACAAATTTTGATCAGAGAAATCTTTTTCTATTTAGTCCTTAGACGCTTAGCCATTTGAGTGTAGTCATAAGAAGGCCCACAGGGTTTAATAAGCCAACAAGGAGTAAAATTTATTAAATCTTTTTTGATGTCCCCCTCTTGTATGCTGTATACAAAAGTTTTAATACTTATTATTGCAACTTATTGAGGCGCATCATTATCTCAATATCGAAGTAAAAGTCCAATGAGAAAAAGAAGAAGACTACCTTAAATACTTGTGCATTTTAAAATGAAAAAATATATAAAATCAGCAAGTTGTAGAGGATGCTGTAAAGAAGCTGACAATGAAGCTAAATACATACTACATACAGATATGCAATTGTTAAACACGTGCAGAGCGCAGCTGCGCATGTGACTGTTCCTTTTTATTTTCTTATACTCATACAAATATTAAACATTGAAGTACTTGTAACTTTGTTAATATGTATATGTTTTTTTTAAGCTTGAATATACATAAGAGTATATAGTTTAACTTTTGTGAAATGATTGTCTTGGGTACTCATCGTTGAGATTCAAGTGTCCTGCAGCATAATGTGCTTAATAAACCATGAATCACTGTCGTTTCTTGTGGTCGGTCTGAATCAATGACTTGTATGACATTGTCATGATATTTTTTCAGTAGCGTAGCTGGAACATAATTTATAAAATGGATAGCTACGTATGTAAAATATATGCGAAAAAAATTGGCAGAGAAAGGAGAAGATGAAGTCTACTTGTTTAGTCAACAATGTTGACATTTTTTATTACATAAACTAGTTCGTCTTACTTAAGCTACCTTTACACCATCTGATTTCTCATCTGAGTTAAGCTATTAAACATTAGTTTTAAGCTCTTCTAGTATCCAAAAATTGTAAAATTTACTATGTTTGTCTTAAATATACTTGTGGTAAGGTATTCTAAATTAAAATAATTAAAGATTATTATTTATATATTTAAACGTGAATTAGTTGTTAAACTAAAATGAGAATGGATTCTGCATCAGCTACAACTTTCTAAATATTTTTAACAGGTACTTCAAAATGCCTGGCTGCATATTCTTAGCGTTTTTTGCTCACTTCAAACAAATAAATAATAATATTTAGAACCCATTTGCTTCCAAGCTCTCTTACTGGCAATTTACCTGAATGTACTAATGTGTACATTCGAGAATTTTGTGAAATGTTACAGACCACAACTATGCTACTATAAATAGTAGAACAACACAGCTGGCATGGTCAGTATTACAGTAGAACTTATAAAGTGTGTATCAAAGTGAGTTTGATAATACAGATGTATAACAATTAGTGAAATAAATAAAGTACTGTAAAAAATCTGTGAGCGTGGTTGAATAAATAAAGAGCTCTTACTTTTATAATAAATTTTACGTGTTATTATTTGCAAAACAAAAGAATCCCCGGTTTATTTAAAGGGAATAACCAACGTTTATAAAAGCGTAACAATATTGATAACTTCCTAGTACCAAGTTATGAGAAGCCGGAGAGGTAAGTATTTTAATTGCCAGAAATATTGGATAATAAATACTTATGAAATAGGTAAAAATTCGCAATTCAAGAGAACAGAAAGAAATTAATATTAATTCCAATTACAAAATAATATTATTAATTAAAATTTTAATTGATTTTTCTCCAGTCATCAAAATGATACTATAACCAAAGAAAAAAATGTTGATTTCAAATAAACTTATAGAAAAGGTTTAACACGGTTCGGCACCCATTAATTCTATTCTTTCTAAACTTATTCACCCAAATTAATTCCACTAATTTCCTATATTTATTTAAATACTTTAAATTTTCAAACCATATAAATTATTACAAAAACTGCAAAAATACCCCCTTCTGAAGCCGTAACCCTGTCATGACCAAAGCCAATAGCTAAAGAAATCAAAAGCAGAAAAAATGATGATATAAAATATAACGTACACTTGGCTCCTCGTTATTCAGCACATGTCGCGCCAAAGACCGTCATAGCTTATTGGGAAATGTGTCCGTGTGCGACAAAAGACACACACAACATTGATTTTGTCACGAAGCGTACACCGAACAACACTTAAATGAGATTTTTTTCTTTCGTTTAAAAAAAACAAAAAAGTTAAAAAAACAACGGCCAGAAACTATAACGAAAAACCTAAAAAGAGTATATGTATAGTGTACTAGCGGTTTCTTTACAATCAAAGGAGTTGGTTGCTTGTACGCAGTAAAAATAACCATCATCATCATCGCCGTTGTTGTTATAGTAATCATTAGGCATGTTGTAGTTATATGTAGTGAATATAGGGTTACTTATATAATGTGTGGGAGGAAAAAAAAATCTCAAAATTATCTTATAATTTACACCCCTTAAATTCATTGCCAATCGAATGGTTCAAGTCTTGCAATCAAACTTTTCTTTTGTGGGTATAAAATTTCTATTTTCAAAATCATAATTTTTTTAGTGTTGACTACAAATATATATTTAGAATCGAAATTCTGTAGATACAACTATTAAATTTTACTATCACATCTAAACTATGCGATTGGCAAGCATTTCGGTACTCACCGTCGATGCCGTTTTCTATGAGTAGTTAAAATATACTTGATTTTTTTATAAATTTTTATGGTCAGTAATTATTGCGAAAATATTTCTATTTAAATTCGCACCCTCATAGTTGAGGTAGTTATTCCATTTCTAGGCTCCTGTTCTCATATTACCTAGGCAACAGCTGTACAATAAAACTACTTAATAAACTCCAACATTTTTAGATATAGCAAGTTAACTGTCAAGACAATAATGCCCGAAAAAGACCAATACAGGACTGTTTTAAGCTACAAGAGAAAAAAATTATTAATCAATAGATATGGTAGACTGGTTCCCGGACCTAGGAAATTATTCAAATTGCCTTAGCGATAAGAGACAAATAACTTTAAGTTACAAATTTAGCAAAAGTGAAGCCTTTAGAGCTTGAAAACAGGGCTATAAGTGCTCATACGTCATTGAATAATAATTTAATAGTGGAAAATTAAAAAAGAAAAAAACATAATAAAGATAACACTTCGAAATTGCTAAAATAAACAGATTAAAAAATTACTTAATAGAAAGTGACTCTACAGAATACTTAAATAAATAATAAGGGTTAAAAGTTCCTATATGCTTAGATATTCTTGTAGGATAAATATCGAGCAAATCACCATTATAGGTTTCTTTTAGATCATCTTCATTGAAGGGTTTCTTATTTCACTGAATTCCGCGCAATTTGAGACTTTAGATTGTTAATTTGGCTTGCCATGTAGTCTTTTGCCATAGAGAAAATTTCAAACTTTTAAAACAATTATGACATAAATTTTTAAAATTATTACATAATTTATTTATTTTTTTATTTTAAGTATATGGATTTTAGATCCATACAGACTATAGAGCAATACATAAAAATTGTTTAATATTAGTTAATCAAAAACAAAAAAATTTGACATTTTACAATATTAACATTTAAGGAAAAATCAATATGTTGATAAAGTTTATTGAACTTCGTACAAATCCTCAAAAACGGATCGAAGTTGGCATAATTCGTTCTGAAAACTTTGACTGATAGCCGACAAAAATGACGTGTAGAACGACATGGTACATTAAAATAGATATTCGCTAATAGGAAATCATCCTTTTATTAAATTTAGAACAAAAATAACATTAAGCATTGTTCTTCGACTTTTTAAAGTTGGCAGCTTCACTAGTGCAAGTCTACTAGTAAAAGGCGGCAGGTTTAACGAATTCCACTGTAAGCCACGAAGACAAAATATCAGGAACTGTTTTTGCACAGATTCAATGCTATTATGGTAAACATTGTAAGTTGGGTCCCAAATTATTGAACCATACTCAAGAATAGGCCTGACAAGAGAAATATACAATTACATTGTTATATATGGATCAGTAAACTCTTTCGACCAACGTTTTATGAATCCAAGGACAGCACGTGCTTTATTTACAGTTAAAGAGATGTGCTGAATAAAATTTAGTTTAGCATCTAATAAGATTCCAAGATCGGAGACGGATTCCAGTCTTTTTAACGTATAACCATTTAAAACATAATTAATTTTAATATAACATCTACGAAAGAAACACATATATTTTCATTTTTCAGGGTTCAGCTCCATTAAATTAAATGTACACCATACATTAAAAGCTTCTATATCCTTTTGTAAGAGAGTGTGATCGGCGTAATTATTATAACTTAGGAATATCTTTACGTCGTCAGCATACATAATAACGTTTGAGAATTAAATAGTATTTGGTAGATCACTAATAAATAAGGAAAACAGCAATGGGCCAAGATGACTTCTCTGAGGAACACCAGAAACAACGGCTATTGGTTTAGAGATAATGTTTTTAAAACGAACATTTTGTTTTCTATTTTTTAAGTACGAATAAATCTACTTAAGGGAGTTCTGTGTAAATCCCATTACATCAAGTTTTTTTATTAGAAGTTTATGGTTAACTTTATCAAAGGCTTTGCTGAAGTCGGTATAAATAACATCAGTTTGCTTTTGTTCAATAAGACCACGATTTACAAGCGTAGTAAACTGCAACAGATTTGTAACAGTCGAACAACCCTTACGAAAACCATGTTGTAAAGAAAACAATATAGATGTTACATGATGGCAAAGATGATCAGTTATAATTTTCTCAAAAAGTTTAGGTATTGTGCTAAGGTTAGCAATACCTCTATAATTAGCGATATTATTTCTGCAGCCCGACTTGAAAATTGGTATTATGAAAGAGTCCTTCCACATAGTAGGAAAATAACCGGAAAGTTGAGGCCATATAAAATCTTCAATATTGCTGTGTTCCACTATAAAACAACGGAATGATTAAATTCGGCATTCGCAGTCTGCATAACATATCATAAGTGGCAACGATAAGTCTGCTAGCATTTCTACCTTTTTAAAAGAGTCCAGATGAACTAAACCAGAATCTGAAAATTGCTGCTACCTTTAAAGATTTGTCCTATTTATACTTACATCTATATTAGAAACCATTTTAATCTTCATATTTTCTCTTTCATATTTATTACTTAAATTTTACAGGTATCGCAAAGGGATTGATGTTATGGATCCAAAAGACTTACATTAATTCCTATCTGTCCCCATCTGCTTGCTTTGGGTGTGTGCCTTTCGTCGAACCTAAGTCTAAAACCAGTCAGATGATATATCAAAGCATTCAGCAAGCTCAAAGTACTGTGATAACATTCAAGTAATTTGACCGCCCTCCTACAAAGGCAATCTTTAAGCACCATACCAGTCTATCATCATCAGCCAATTAAGAAGTTATGGCTGTGCCAAACTATTCTCCAGAGCAATTTCAGGTTTGAACCATTGACCATCACCTCAGTACGATAAATGCTAACTTCATAGTTGTTCTCATTTAGATAGCGGGTTGTTCCAATCATTCGCACTCTAATTAGTCTAACATCTTTGATCATTATTCCCATATTCAGAAGCCCATATAAGATCACTGATAAATGTCACTCCGTCTCTCCTAGCACTACCTTGACACATTCTTGGACAAATGTGATGTATATGTTCTCAGTAATTTTGGTTTTTATTTTTAAATAGCAAGTATATTTAAAACCCTACCATCGCACAAAATATGACTACAGCACGATAGAACAAACATTTAGTAAGTGGTGGTTGTGATAAAGGGCTTCTCGCTTGTTTTCTTACATTATTGTTTAAATGAAAATTAAACATAAAAAATGGCAACGACAACAATAATAACAAAAAAACAATCACAGTCTTTTGCTAAAAGAAGTTAACAACGAGTTTCCCTACTTAAAACTTCTTATTCATTACGTACGTATGGGCTGTATTGGATCTATAGTTTTTCGAACCCAGTGAGAAATTAAAGCGCTGTAAAACTTATTGCAATAAAAATGTTGCATTTTTTGTATAGAAGAATCTTTGTCAAACACGATTTTAGCTTAAGAGATTGTTGGCTAAATTCCACTACGTCCACTACGTGCGAACTGCGAAGTGGAGTCTCTATGGCTCCGTTTCAACAAGACCACATCACTCGCCAGATTTTGGTGAATCAGTGTACAATGGGGAGTACTAGATTCATCCTGTAGCCGTGAGGTATTACAACAGGCCATTCAGTCTGACCTCAGGTATCTCAGAAAGGTTATCAAGTATATTTTTGCCCAGGATAACGTACCTCTTGGTAGACAAAGTAGGATATTCACAGAGAAGGTGAAAAATTGATTCTTCTTTCTCCAAATCAATACTGGTACAACAATGGTCATTCGAGGGAAGTACGAGTCGTCTTGCGTGTTTTTGGAACATCCATTGATCCGTCAGTATCGCCAGCAACCTCGAGATGTCCTTTCAATTTCAACTCGCAAGTTGTGATGTGCGCCTCATATCAGAAGAAGTGCAGAGGTGCAGAATAGGTACTTTTTTTCGCTTATGCCGTACGTTTCGAGAAAAAAGTCAACTACTTAAGAAATGAAAAAATCATGGGAACATTTCAATCATAGAACTTGTCGTCTCCATAAAATTATACAAAAAAATTGAAGGGATTAAAATATGTTCATTAATTTTGTTATTATTTTTTTTTTTAAATCTACAGATACTTTTTTTAATAACTAGAATTTTGATGAAAATTTCTAACTGGGTATGGGTGTATATTTGTGTGTGTTTCAGCAAATGTGTAGGCTCTTCATGCAAGTGTTTTTTAAGTACTTTACGCTCAAAAGACCCATCAACATTCTCAGGTGCGCCAAGTGTTTTTTTGTTGTTTATGATTTTTTATTTATTTATATATTGTTATTGTCGTTATTGTACTTCTTGTTGTTTTTACTTTACTGTAGCTTTTACCAAAGTTAAGACCTTAAGATTCTTGTGGTTTTTGTTTTTGTTTTTTATTTTTTCTTTCGTCATCAACATCATTCGCATTTGCAGTTTGTTTCATTATTTACAGCCTCCACGCATGCTTGTTGCATTAAAGCACGACCAACCACTAAGTTGTCGCATCTTTATTGTTTTATTTGTTTCATTGTACTCATCATCAACGACATCCACCACATACATGCATACATCCTTCATGGCATACACTTGAAGTATATTAAAAATATGTATTTCTTTGTATACCTGCCTCCCTCCCCCCTTTTTTCAATAAAATTGTCGTCATATTATGACTTGGCATTCATTATTGAAGTGCCTGGTTGCCTGCTTTTTTATATGATTTTATTTATTACTTTCTCAAGTCAAGGACACAAATTCTTGGCAAGCTTTTATTTCTTGTACCATATTTTGTAGCAATCACAACTGCTGAAAAAAAAACGATATTCTCACGATCTTTTTATGGCCAACACATAATAAATATATTACGTTTCTGTTTTAGTTTGTCTTCATCGTTTATTTATGTACCTGATTACAAATCCACTATCACTTAGTTAAATACTTTTTGCAGTCACTTCTCGAGCACTGTGCGAGTATTTAATTTACACATTTCTTTACCTTATTTAGTAGGTGGAGAGCAGGAAGTGTAGTAGTTCACTACTTTGTTTCTTTCTGCAGACAAATAATAATTAAGAATGGTTATTAAAGCGTCCTTAAAAGAAATTTCTAAAATGTTTTAAAAGTACCTTAAGTGTAGGATACACAAAAGTACCTGCCATTTTTAGTCCTTAATTTTAACATAAAAAATTTGGTTTTTGTGCAGGCCAATGGTCAAGAAAATCTTATTAATTAAAAGAAAAATTGTATTAACAATTTACAATTTAAATAACTGAGAAGAATAAAGAGAATGTAACAACATCTGATATTACAGCATATTTTAGGTGTTTCTTTTATAACATGTTTAGCAACTCATACAATCTTTATTTGCTAAAGATCTACCCAAGCTTTTGTACGTTAAATTATTTGAGATCATCAGCGATACCTGGACAACATCAAGTGAAGTAAAATTTTCCAGATCAGGAATTATGCTATAAACACAACTATAACAAATGAACCAATAATTAGAATTTATAAATTATAATGGTAAAAGCTTTTCTTTTTGTACTGAAGTGTTTAACAAGAAGGATGATTATGTCCTATTAAACTTTTTATAAAAGAGCTTGGCTTTCATAGATTCGGATTTTTGCAATCATTTTTTATAGTGCTCAGATGTTAGATTGTACAAACATTATCTTCTTTCACCCATTTTATTATCACTTTAGTGATAACCATTTGCATTTATTTATTTGTTATTATATGGAGGGCTCAGAGCTGAAGCGAACCAAGTCACTAAAACACAATTCGAAGATATTTTGAGGTTTAGTAGATTAACTGCCATTAATTCCTGGAATGAATATTTCAGTTATACTAAAAACAGTTTTAAAGTTTATTCTCAAAATTGTTTAATGACATAAATTTTACAAACTGCATTTGAAAACTTTTGCAACAAATTAAAAAAGAAAAAAAAAAGAGTGACTTGGTTCATTTTTACTCCGAATAATAGTTATTATTGACAACTATTGTAATTTTGTAGTAAAATAAAAGTGTATAATTTTTGATAAAAGTAGTAAAAAAAATTAATGCATTTATTTAAAATTAATTAACTATATGTATATGGGAAAAAGTATTGAATTTTAAAGTTAAATGAAGGGTATAAAAAATGTTCACACATAAAAAAATTCGTCATTTTCAACTTCATCATTTTGGGGCTGGTCCTGATATTGTTTCGTTATTATCTCTTGTTTGACTGGTAGATTCTTATAAAAACTGTGGTACACGGGTGAAATAAATTTTAGCAAATCAATCATATCTCGTTTTTTTCTGACGTAATTACATTTGTGTTTGCATCCACAATCGAAATTGCGAATAAATGTTTTTGCAGATATGGTAAGACCTTTTTGGTTTGTGTATTCCTTTCCACTGTTGCAGCCAAGCTTACGCACATTCTTTTTTCACTTTGCCTTCTGCTTTTGTTTCTTCCTTCCCAGTCCTGCAGATGCAGTTGATGGCCCAGCCACCGGCTCTACAGCCACATTTTCTATAATAATAAATACAAAAAATAATAATAATAAAAAAATTTAATTTAATAAAAAAAAATCACTAGCACTACTATTACCACTTTCCATTTTAAATTAACACTGATTTCTTAAAATATTTATGAAAACTGAATAACTGTTGGGGGAAATGTTTTCAATTGTTTTGCACTTTATCTATGGTTATGGTCTATGGTTATCTATGGGTGGCAAATAATTTAAACAAACTCAAAAATCAAATCAATCAATGATATCATTTTCTCATTTTCTATAAATAAAGTTATTTTTTACAAAGTATGAAATTAAATATTTTTTAATTAATAAAATAATCACGCTACACACTTAAGCAATACTTAACCGTTTTTTTTTTTTTTTTTTTTGAACCAAGAATATTTTTCGGTTTTTAATGGGTCTTGTAAATTTTTTATTTATTTAATGTTTTTGTTATATGTAATATTTTATATATGTTTTGTTCAATTCCAATTTGGATCACACTGACTTGATTCGTTTCAGCTTCGAAAAAAGTCGAAAATGAGAGCAATTGACTTGGGTTTTTTACCGCTACCTTAGGAACTAAACACTTTTTGACTTAGCAGGTTACAGAACTAAATAGAGTTAAATTTTGCGCAGAATTTGGCACTAATTTTGACATATTTTATATTTTATGACTTGGTTCGGTACAGCTTTGAGCCCTCCATATGTTTGTTTACATGTAATATCTAATAGAATTTCTATTGCGATTCGTTTAAAAATTTTTTGTATCTATAAACTGAAATATTTATCTAGTTGATATTTTTTATACGAAAATATACAATTTTAATTTTTAAATGTTTTAAATATTTTTATATACAATTTTATAAATAATAATTATTATTATTTAGCGACGAGGATCGTTTACTAAACCACAAAAAATTAATTCGTTCAACTTTAAGCGTAAACAAAAATTAAAACAAACAAAAAAATTTATTAAGGAACACATATGTATGCATAATAAGAAAGAATATTATTTTTTACATAAAACACAAGTAAGAGCGCTGTATTTTTTGTACCAACATGTACATTAGAATGTATTAACGACCGCTAGCTTTTATTGTTGTTTTAGCTAAATCGACAACTCAACAATTTCAAGACCAAATGGTGCAACTGTGAACAAAACTTATTAAAAGGATATCGATAATCAAAATTTTAAATTTAAATTTTTTTGAAACATTTTTTTCTTTGTTGACCCACGGAACCAACATTTTTTATGTATATTTTTAATATGTAGTTACGGAACAAACTTATTAAAAGTTCCATAGGAACTGCAAAATCTGCCTTTCGTTTGGGTAAAAAACAATGTGCCTACGTAACTGATTTTCAATAGCAATATTCTCGATGGCATATTTGATATATTTATACCATAGCCAAAGTCTGAAGTATATGTTGAGACTTTAAAAAGTTGATTTCAACATACACACGGACAAACGGTCTTAAACCTATAGTACACACGAAACGTAAAAAGCCACATACACATGTGGGTCTGACGTCATTAAAATCCACAGCACTTTGGTTACATTTTTTCAAATAGTCTTAGTGGCTGCTTGCGGTAAGATTTTAATATTACACGAAATGTATGCAAATGAAACACATGTAGCCATGCTTTATTTTGACGTCAAAATTATGTCACAGCCACATGCGTATGTGGCTTTTTACATTTCGTATACTACAGGCTTTAGTTAAATTAATTCCTCTTTTTAAAAGAATTCAGAATATACATATATACTTTATAGGGTCTACAATTTATATTTAAGAATGTAACAAAATAACAAACTTGTATATTACCGTTTACACCGTCATGTGAAGGGTATAAAAAACAGCTCGTTTTAAAATTGGTTTATCTGATAAGCTGGGTTAAAATTTGGGTTATAATTTATTTGTAAAACACGCTATTAACTAGAAAATAAGCTCGTTTATCAAAATAAATAAATTCAACCCGTAAAATAAATACATATATAAGTATGATTAAAAATAAAATTATGTCACGGATTTTTTTACAGGTCTGTCAAATTTAGGCAACTCTAACACACAATTTACATGATGAGTTTTATGACGTCCAATTTTTTTAATTCCCTTTTGAAGTTGTTACCAAAAACTACTCAAATTTATACGATGGTTTTTTTTGGACGTCTAATTTCTAATTTATATTGTAGACTATTAAATTTAACAAACGGTTAGCCAAATGCTAAAGGGATTAGAAAAATAAAATAAATTAAAATTGAAAAATTGTTGGTTGGGTTTTGAAAAAGTTTTTTATAGTTTTTTTGTTTTATTTTTGAATTCTCATTTTGTTAATGAGAATTTAAAAATATAACTTATAAAAATTTTAAACTTTTTCAAGAATTTGGGTAAAGGTTTACTGATGATCTGGCATAAGCACCAGTGAAATGCATATAAACCAGCTTAAACCCAACAACCAAATAAATATAATTGAAAAATTATGGGAGCATATCCTAAATAATTTAGTAAATTAACTAAAATAAAGATTTTATTTTTCGGTTGCCCTTATAAGCATTTAGTGTTAACCAACGGTTAGCCAAATGCTAAAGGGATTAGAACAATAAAATAAATTAAAATTGAAAAATTGTTGGTTGGGTTTTTGAAAAAGTTTTTTATAGTTTTTTTGTTTTATTTTTGAATTCTCATTTTGTTAATGAGAATTTAAAAATATAACTTATAAAAATTTTAAACTTTTTCAAGAATTTGGGTAAAGGTTTACTGATGATCTGGCATAAGCACCAGTGAAATGCATATAAACCAGCTTAAACCCAACAACCAAATAAACATATTTAATATTTTTTATTTTCTTTATTTTGAAAGTCGAAAAAACTTATTACTGTTTAATATTGTTTTTCAACAGTCCAGTTGATGAGAATATAAAAATAAAACGTAACAGAAAGAAGAGAAATAAGTGTAAAGCAAAGTGTCAAAAAGAAACCATGAAAACAGAAACCATGTCTATTTTTCTACCCCCCTTTCTTCTCTACACCGCTTGCTACCAAACAAAAAATGACGTCCAAAATTGGACGTCATAAAATTCATCATGTAAACCTACTGTTATAATGATTAAGTAAATTTTATAAACTTTTTTATAAAAAAATTTATACGCCATCAGAGTTGCATTTTTTAACGCATCTTGATGTTTTCTTCATTTATATAAAAGACAAGCTCTAAAATTTTATATTTATTGGCCCAAACGAATTTTTTTCATTCAGAGCTTCAGTTATTAGTGGCTTTTTCAGGGCGGCAGCTATGTTCAAATAGTTCAAGTAGTATTTAATAATTAGATGAAGACGGCCAATTAACATCATCAAATCAAAAATATAATGCTACGGGATAGTCAATTAAGGCCATGACTGACTATCAGATTTAGTCGTTCGATATGTCAAAAATTGTATGTGTGTTCAGAAAGTGTGATAGTGTGGACAAAAAGTGCACATGTGTGACAGATTTTTTGACAAGTGTGTCCTATTTGATAATCTTTTGGAAATTTTCATAAAATTGTAGTTTTTGTGCGATCAGAGTTGCTTTTTGTAAGCAGTGTGGCATAAATCACACATTTTGTTGCGATTTTTTCATGTATGACAGAAAACTATCAGATTTTTATTTGACATAATCGCACGACTTTGTAGGATAGTCAGTCATGGCCTTTATGTAGTAATTATGGCATAATCTTGTTGAAATTAAAGATAATTGATATCAACACTAGTCAATTTTGTATATATAGAACTAATATTATTTCAAAAAGGAAAAAAAACTGCCTAGGGTGACATAAGCTAAAATTGCAAGCCCGGAAACTAAAACTACCCTCAAGGAATTTTTTCTAACTATTTTGGGAGTTAGAGCGTAGAAACTTATCGCCTATATTTTTTCAAAGAACAATACAAACTTTTTTTAACTTAAAATTTAGCTAAATGTACCAAAATTTATATGCCTTTTAATTTCAATAGCGCAGAATTTATATAATAGCTTTTATTTTAAAGCTATACATTTTTAAAAGTCAACACATAAATTTAAAATTGCTGTTCTGAAAAACTATAAAAACAAACATAAGCAGTTTTTCCTTATAGCCACAGATATCATGCCTACTAAGAAGTTCGTTATCTTCGTTCTCAAAACCAAACTCGCAAAATGTTGCTGCGTACAATAGTTGGTAGGCTTTAATTCTTAAAAAAGTTACGATAAGTATTAAAATAAAAAGTGCCTCTAATGATACGTAATAGGTTTATACCATAGACAGACGACAGCGTTAATTTGCATTAAAAGTCTTCATTCAAATTAACTATTGAATTATCCCCATTCCAATGTGTATTAGATTTCAGTTAAATGCACTAAATCAAATTGAATTTATACTGCATTTAGCGGTTTCAATATGGCAACACGGTCGGCAATCAATCAAAAAATTAAAAAATCAAAAATGTTAAACAAAAATAGTTTCGATATGTTGAAATTTTTTACATATTTTTTGCAATGCCTATATGAATTCTAACTTCCATGAAAAGATACCATTAATCCTACGAATTTCCAGAATTCCCTTTCTCTTATTTCAGAGTGTCCTTCTGCCATCCCAACTTGTAGGAACATGTTCAGATTTGTGATTGCTAGTGCATTTACAATTTTTACTAAATGCAGAAACAGTCGTCTGTCACAGCAAAATTTTAATTTGCATTAGTGAGATTTTAATGCAAATTAACGCTGTCGTCTGTCTATGGTATTACAGTAGATTCATTCATATTTCAGGTTTATTCTCCACACTTTGCTGTACACCGACTACATACTGCGTATTGTTGTAATCTATTATCAGCTGCAGTATGGAACTTAACCCTGAATTAAGGAACTACATAACTCACTTCAATATCTGAAGGAGCCTGATTATTAGTAAAAACTGCTCCAAATTTATTTAAATTCTTTGTTAATGAGTATTAAGTTCCGTTGTTTTTCAGTCATAAATGGTAACTGCTCTTTTGCGGATGTTTTATCATTTGACAAACAATTTACTTCATAACCTTAAAATTTTTCACCCAGTTTCTTATAATATGTCTCTTATTCTAATAAAAATTTTGTTACATATATGTAGTTCAAAGTCGTGCTAAATTGAAAGAGTACTTATTTAATAGTATCGATCCAAATATTTCGCTCTGGTCATGGAAATCTGTCCCACGAGTTTAGGCCGGCCATCCGTATAGAAGGTGAAAAACTGTCTCTTGTTTTATTGCATATATATCCCTACAACTGCGACTGTAATTATTAAAAAGTAGCCGTAGTCTAATGGCGTATTTTCTTAGAGCTCATTGACCAGAAACGTATAAATATTTTTTTGATTAAAAGTGAGATTCTAAAATTTATTTCAAACAGTGAACCAAAATTTTTCGAGTGTAAGCAAAAAACAAAAAACAATTTTTGCTAAAAGTTTTGTTATAACTTAATTATATGGTTTCTGTTTTTTATTACTAATAAAACACTAACATCATGGCAAATATAATTTGCAGGTGAAAACTACAAAGAAAAAGGACACCTCATTTTATCAAAGTGTTGGAGCTCTCAAACTGATGAATCGAAAGCAATCTCACAAAATTACACATAATCATAATTCAAAATATACAAAAAAACAAAGAAAGGCTGAAAATGAAATACTTATACTTAAACAAGTGGTAAAAGTGTTGCAAGGCAACACTTTAACACAAAATACCATAATATTCCAAGAACAGAACCCAGCTTAAGTACAAACCAACACATACATACATACAATTGTATGTAGCTTAAGTCCTTAATAAAACAAACCGACAATTCGCCACTGTACTGTAATTAACGGATTTATAAAATACGAACAAGGTGTTACTTGTTATTCTCAATGCTTAAGCATTTATTAGAGCAAACAAGACGAGACAAGACATGACTGGGCAGGACAATACAAGCTGGTGAACATGCCAAACTTCAATATAATTACTAATGATAATTTGAAATAAAAAAAACTCATTTAACCTCCTTTAGACAGGGATTGAATTTGATTTAAGTGTGGCTTTTTGTTTTGCTCTTAGAATCCCAACATCCTGTCCATTTTGCCCTTTTTAGTGTTAATATGTATGTCCAGCAGAAAATCACTTTGAAATTGCAGTATAGAGATTATAAATGCGTCTGAATTACTTGCTTGTTTTCCTAAAAGATTATTGAGAACAAGAAATAATTTTAACACATGATGTATGAGCCTTAATATATAATTAAGAATCTTCTTTGGTTATAGAACTGCAATTTTAGCAGGTGTTTTGATGGGTGATAAATAATACTAAAACGAAGTTGTTTTTGATAATGTGTGATAAAGAGTGTGAACAATAGTAATAAGAAAGGATACAAAAATAACAATAATAAAGTATTAAAAAGAATTTAATCATCGAAGTTATTATTTTTAATCAAATCAAAAAGTTAAACGAATTTACTAATACTTGCACATTTTCAAATTATTTATTATTTTGTGTTTTCCCCCACTTAGCCTTTATAAAAATCCGTTCTTATCTCTAAATAGTTTATGTCTAAATAATTTGTAATAATTAAGAAATATTTTAAAAATGTGTTTAACAACCTACACTCTCTTATATATTCGTTGAGTTAAAAGACAAGCATAATAAAAACATAAACCAAATTTTTTCCCAACATGTTGTGATTTTTGTTTAATTTAGAAATCCAATTTATAATCACCCTACATGGTCGTATATTATTTTGTAGCATATAAGGAGTGTGCATCAAAAAATGTATGCATATTTTATAGCTTTTGTATCTATGACAAGTAGCTAGTGTAGTAACAGGTCACACGCTACTGAGAACTCATCTAGCTCGAATGTGACTGTGAAGGAGACTTTGGAACGTTATACAAGAATACCAACGTGGACACTGCCGAACTCGAATTACCTAAGGAATTCAAATTAGAAATCTTTATAACCCGAAAAAATGTTTGACATTAACTCTTTGAAAATATCGAAGATGATCCATTCGGAAGGTGCAATTTTCTTTTACCGTTTTAAACACGGTTGCAGCTATCGCGCAATATTACTCGAGTTGGACTCCAAGTCTTCAATCGCAGTTGGCTTATCTTCGAAGACTTTTGACCTCCATAAAGCAGTTATATAATATCACACAATCTAGACGGCCAGTTTACAGCTCAGAGATACAAAATTATCTGCTCATCATAATTATTTCTCAACTAAGAAATTATTTTGCTCAGTATGTGTGAGTAGCACACTTGTACTAAAACCATGCAAAAAAACATTTTAATCGAAGGTGTACGCCGTACTTTTTTTTTGATACGGTATTTCGGAACTTTATGACTGGGCACATCCCTGAATATAGTTTTTTTCTAATTTGTACAACGTGTTACTAATAATCTGGAAGAAATAATTATATTTTGTGGAATTTGTTGGTGCTACGCCCCTCACCTAGAACGTAAATATTTATTATCACATCTCTGGAGAACTATTAAAGCGAGAGTCTTAATAGTTTGTTTGTAAGTCTTCATGGCTTAGCTAAAAACTTAAAAGATTCGAATGATGGGCAACTCGTATAATGTTAATATTTATTACTGTATATCTAGGGAACTATAGCAATAAATTTTTTAACTTCTCATAAGTTACTTTCTTATCATTTATTCACAGAAAAAATTAGTGCTTAAAATTTTTTAATTAATTGACTAACTGATTTATTTTTAATTTAGTTGCATAACTTTTTACTTTATATTAAACTTTTTGGGAAAACTTTGAAATTTCTACGGGGTCCGTCATCTAACGTTTTTTTTTTCAACTAGTGCTTATTTCGTGAATCATAACACTTAGCTCATGTCTGTGATTTGACAGATTATTATTTTTATCCTTCCGCTTAACGAATATGGTTTTATATACGCTTGAACAACGCTGGGAAATATTGCGACATTACTTTGGCCGATTTTGCCAAAAAAAAATCATCTTTTCAGATGAAGCTCATTTTAATCTTGGTACAAGCAAAATTGCCGCATTTGGGGCACATTGAAAAGCCGATACACTCAAAACGAGTCACTGTTTGGTGCGGATTTTGGTCCAGAGACATAATTGGGCCATTTTTCTTCGAAAATGTGCAAGGAGTGGCCGTAGTCAATAGCGATCGTTATCGGGCCATGTTGAAGGATTTTTTGTTCACAAAAATTGAAGAGGAGGATATTGGCAACATTTGGTTTCAACAGGACGGCGCTACGTGCCACACAGCCGAAGCTACACTTTTTTTATAGCATTTTCAAAAAAAACAAGTAAGAGCGCTATATTCGGCCGTGCCGAATCTTATATACCCTTCACAACGTGAATTCATGCAATAACAGTGGTTTGTGTCACCATTCATCCCATATGAAATACGTACATACATATAAAAACATACATATATAAAAACGTCCCATTGTAAAATTATAAATTCACGTATGAATGTTAAAAAAACAAAAAAAAAAAAAAATTTTAAAAAAAAATTTAAAAAAAAATTAAAAAAAAAAAAAATTAAAAAAAAAATTTTTTTTAAAAATTATTATGTATATAATATATACAAAACAAAAAAAAAATAAAAAAAAAATTAAAAAAAAAAAATTAAAAAAAAAAATAATAAAAATATAAATAATATATTAAATAAAAAATAAAAAAAAATAAAAAAAAAAATTTAAAAAAAAAATTAAAAAAAAATTTTTTTGGCTCAGCTGGGATTCGATGCCACGTTTTCTCTAACCAGTATACACGTTTGTATGTATGTATGTTGTTGTTGTAATGTTGCTTTTGTGAAAAAAAAATCGAGGTGGTCGTGGGTTTTTGCTCATATCTCAGTTGTTTATGTACCGATGTTTCTGATTTTCAATAGCGATCTACTCCCGAATATTTCTGATATTTTAATACCTCACCCGAGTCCAAGCGATGTCGGGGGGCTTCAAAAAGTTGATTTCAACATACACACGGACAGACGGTCAGACGGACAGACGGACAGACGGACAGACGGACAGACTGACAGCGCTTAATCGACTCCCCTATTCATAAGCTTTCAGAAAATATATACCTTATGGGGTCGGAAATCAAAATTGTAGAAATTTCACACGGAATGACAAACCTATATATACCCTTTTTCACTGTGTGAAGGGTATAAAAAGTAATTTGGCGGACCCTTTATATATATGTATGTGTGTATAGGTAAATAAGTGGTTAGTTAATTGGCATAGCAACAAATTTTCTCGGGGTGACAAAAGAAAAAAAAATTTCTCTTAAAATCTTGAACTGAGTTAATTTTATGTACCTAATTTTTTTAATTTTTAGCAGGACATTGCACCCCCCATAATGGTCTATATACTCCAATGCTTATAAATATTTATATGTCTTTTAAAACTAAAGAAATTATTTCATGTATACTTTTCTCTTTTTTGGTGATTTCATCTCAAATGCGTTCAGTTATTGATTAATTGATTCAATAAATATTTTAAATAATTTGTATAAAACTTTAATTATAACCGTGTTAAATTTAATTAAAATATTTTCAAAAATTTTATACAATTAACTATTTTTCACTATTTTAATTAATACTTTCGTCAATATTTATTCAATTAAAAAAATTATTATACATTTAATTAATAGTATCATTTTATTTATGGGATTGAAATTCAAATTAATTAATTTTTTTGTAAACTTATGACAAATTAATAAAAAACAAGTAACAGTGTTATATTCGGCCGTGCCGAATCTTATATACCCTTCACAACGTGTAGTCATGCAATAACAATTGTTTGTATCACCATTCATCTCATATGAAATACATACATACATGTAAAAAACATACATATAAAAAACATCCCATTGTAAAGTTATAAATTTACGTACATATGTATGTTAAAAAAAAAAAAAAATTACAAAAAAAAAAAATATATTAAAAACAAAAAAAAGCAATAAAAAAACTTAAAAAAAAATTTAAAAAAAATTGTTACACAAATTTTCAAAAATTTTTTAAAAATATTAAAAAACATATATATAAAAAATAATAAAAATATAAATAATACATAAAATAAAAAAAAAATTTTTGGCTCAGCTGGGATTCGATGCCACGTTTACTCTAACCAGTATATATGTATGTATGTTGTTGTTGTAATTGTGAAAAAAACGAGGTGGTCGTGGTTTTTTGCTCATATCTCAGAAAGTTATTGGGTGATTGTGCTAAGTTTCAATAGCGATTCATTCCTGGATATTTCCAAAAGATTGATACCATACACAATAGTAGTTGCTTCTGAAAGTTGATTTCAACCAACACACAAACAGACGGACAGACAAACAGACGGTCAGGGCTTCATCGACTCTTCTATTCATAAGCTTTCAGAAAATATATACTTTATGGGGTCGGAAATGAGAATTGTAGAAATTACAAACGGAATGACAAAGCTATATACATATACCCTTGTGCACCACAGGTGAAGGGTATAAAAAAATAAATATTTTGTTAAGCAACTAAAAAAGTTATAATGCACCATTAAACATTATTTTAAATAAATAATAACTCGAAAGCGATTATCCCATTAATGTTGAAACCAATCGATTTAATTTTTTTATTAAAAGAAGTATAGGTAGTAATTTTTTCATGCGCAGTCCTTAACTTATTTCAATTATTTTCTTGTCGCCTGTATACGGAGTGTCATATTATTGTGTGTAAATTAATAATGATCATTAGGGTGTGCTTTAAATAAACTACATGTCATTATTAGTGTTTCATTTACACTTTAACACTAACGTTAACCATTTTCAACTAATTTTTTTTTTTTCAATTTTGTTAATTTTCATGCAACCAACAAAAAACACAATATACCACATTATCACACAATTGAAAACGCAAATGGTAGTGGCAAATTAAAGCTACCACGTGTGGGTAGATGAATACCAATAAATACTGACAACAGCAATAGCAACAACAGCTTAAAAAAAACTATATAATTTACTAATAAATAAATCAGTTGGAGAAAAAAATATGAAAAACACACAAATGATTTTGTTGAATACCTAAGTAATATTTTAAAAAGAAAAAAAATTAAATTTTTTATAAAAAAACAAGTTGAAGTTCGTTTCTTCTTAAGTCTGTTGTATAAAAACAATCCCCGTATATTAAATTTCAGTGCTTTTATTTTCGTAAATAACCAACTTTCTGCAAAGTAGAAAAGATATGTAGGCGTCTCTTTAGCGTTAGAAGAAATTTAAATTTTTCATAAAAAATATTAGATTTTTGAAGAAAAAGACCAGAAATAACAATGAGGTTTAGTAAGCAACCTAATATAATACGACAATTATTATTGATATTTGCAAACATTATTGAACAATAAAAAATAATATTTTTTTTTAATTTCATGAATTAAAATAATTTGAAACTTAAAGTAATTCAAAACTTAAAATAATTTAAATTTAAACCAAAATCAAAAGAAAACAAATATACTAGAGATATTAATGAAATTTTTTCAGCCATATTTTAAAGTCGTAATTTTGTTTCCCATGACCTCGAAAATAAGGAGTAATTTCAGTAGACAAATTGAGGTTTGAAACTAAAACAAAACTTCTGCCGCCAGACAACAGCAACAGAAAAGCATTAAAGAAAAACAATTACATTAACAATGAGCTTTAACTGAAATAACAGCAGTGAAACCAAAAAAAAGCAATAACGTGATTTTGAAATAAAATTAAAGCATAAATAGCTCAGATCCAACTCTGGCAGTATGTAATACAAGCTCAAAGCAGCATGAGTAGTAAAAAAGTACATTATGGAAGTATTCAATTACTGACTTACTACTTTTTTTGCATTATTTTTTTTTATTATTTGACTGGCAAATCAATAAAATCATTATGACTTCAAAATGTTGTTAAAATTGTTTCTTGTTTTGTGCACTTGCGGTTTGATATTTTGAAGACGTCACATTTTTTGTTGTTATCTTGATGTTGTCATTAAAGTTGGGTGTAAATTGTCCCATTTTTTTAAATTAAAATATTCATAATTTAAATTAATTATAAAGTTTTTAAAACTTCTTACATCTTTCGTACTAAAAACCATAAATTATGCTCATGATCATTATGATCAACATCATCAACATCAACATCGTCAAGAATAATGACAGTATTTAACAGACTTTTTTGCGATGATGTTATTTTAATTGAATAATAATTTGCTGATATTTAAAACTGTTTTTCGTGATTGCTATTAATTAATAAAGCCTGAAGCTATAATTTCATATAAACATTTTGATTATAATTGAGAATATGTTAAAAAACCTCACATAGAGAAGTCCAAAAAGTTATATAAAATAACTGCACAGAAAAAGCATTATCATTTATTTAAAATAAAATTGGATATTTGCGTACTTTGCATGAAGCCATGTTTTCCAAACTACTTAACTCATACTATTAAGGTACAATACTTTTATATCCATACACAGGGTGACATAGAATAAGCAATTTGGCTTAAAATGTTTATGACTATTAAATTTATGCGTTTAATAGATTTACACAACCATGACATTTTTAATATATTTTCCATAACTGTACCCCAAAAATGTTGAATGTAATAACTATGATTTTATTTTTAATATTGATTTTAATTGAAAATTATTCTTGGCCCTTTTCTCTTAAATATCTCCAAAGAAAACTGGAGCCGAATTACGGCATTCGAACTTGGTCGAAATTTTAAAATTCTTATTAGAATCTCTATACCTAAAGAACAGCGAACTCGATCGTTCGTAAAATTTCTATCGTGATCGAATGCCGTAATTTTGCCCCGGTTAAGTCCAATAAACATGTAGATCAGTTAAAATTTGTTATGCACTAGATAATACATGCCCCGATTATATCCCATACCAAAGCCATTGAGGCACCTGTATTATGAATGTTGTCCCACAGTTAGCTCTAAATAATTTTCTATTTCATCTTCAACTTACTTGAGAACAAATTTCCAGCAATCAAAATTATATGCTGCGACTGCCATGATAGCCCATATTGTAACGAACGTCTTCTTGTAAATGCTGTAGGACTATTTTCAACAATGATTATGGACGGTGATCTTTTGGCACTAGATAGATAGATTCTTACAGACGCTGTGGGTGCAGTTTACCATTTAACACATTGTGTCAACACAATGGATAGTTGTTTAAAAAAAGTAAATTTATTTATTTTGGAACGTTGTTTGCTTGTGTAGTTATTGATATTAAATTTGCCAAGTCTGTTTCAAAACATCTGGAAAAAACAAGAGAAAATTATAGTTAGAAAATTTCCCAAAATAACAATTCACATCGCTCATTCTAAGCCATCCTCAACATACGTATATAAAAAAATATGTTTATTTTTTATCTGAAAACTCAAAAAATACTGCACCGATTCCGTCACAAATTTATATAAATCTTCAGTAGATCATGAGTAATTTTTTTATGTAATTTAACAGTACCGCGATAAATAGACTTTATTTTCAACCACTTCTAAATGCTCAAAAAATTTATGTTATAATTATCAAATTCAAACTTATAATTCCCTTGTTGATACAATTTATTGTTTAAAAAATGGGCAGTGTCACACCTACAAATAAAAAATATTATTACCTGCGTAGTACTACTAAACCAACTCGTATAACACTTTGCATGCACATAGAGCTACCGTGATAGTAGAAAGTAATGATTGTAAAAGTCGACAGTGTATAACAATTTTTTATAAACAAATTCTTTATCAAATAAAAAGATAAAACAGAAAAGGTGCCTCAAATTTTCCATGGATTTAATATTTGTGTAAAATTTAACTCAGAGTAGAAAATGTTTAAACATTTAAACAAATTAATAGTTATTTAAATTTGTTACTTTATATTAATAAGAACTTTTTAGATAGAAAATTTCTTTAAAAAACAACATCTTAAAACAAAAATTGTTTTTCAAACCAAACCCCAAGTTTCGTTCTTAAGTCTTTTGATTTGTACATAACCTTGTGATTATTACCAGCCACTTTAAAACACATGCAATTTAATACTTTTCATTGTCTCAAATTCCTAGAAAACTTCGTTTAGAATATTATTAATTTATGAGAAACAAATTGAGTTCACTTAATTCGAAGCAGTAGTGAAAATAACAAACAAACAAAAAACACATCAACAGGAAATTTCATTTAACACTTCCACGAAACAACCAAATAAATAAATCAAATAAACATTCACTAAGAAAACTAACAAAAGCCCAGTGATAAATTTGTGATGGTAATAACAACTACAACGAAACAATTGATACTTGAGTCACAATTTTACGAGTTTAATAGAAAGATTTCAATTTTTGTTCCCACACAATATTTAAGCTGCCCTTTTTGTGTGATCTCTGTGCAAATGTGTATTTAGAAATCAAAAGGGACTACTACAAAACTGAACAATAGTAAAAAAACAAATGCCTTTAAGAGATGTGCTGGCTTGAGCTTTCGCTTTATTTTAAGCCAGATACAAAACGTTTCATCAGAAAATAAGCAAGTGGCTTCATTATAGTCGTCAACCTTTTGTGATCATGATCACGATTTTTAAAGAATGATTAACAGTAGTGAGTTTGGAAGTTTTATATTTCTTTTTTTTTAACTTCATGTTTTATTTAAGCAATATTTAAGAGAAAACTTTATTTAACTAATAATTATATCCTTAACGGTGGGTAAGGCAAGGACTGAGGGAGGATAAAAAACTGAGATCTAAAAAATAGTGAATTAATGTGAAATTATTAATAAAGTAAAAAAAATTTATATATAATTTTTTTTAATATTGTAGAAACTATTGGACAATTTCTTTAAATAAAGTAAAATTTATTAAATACTAGCTTATACCTGGTGTGCTTCGCCACCCCCATCGTAATGAAATAAAAATTTTATAGTTCAAAAATATATTTATTTTGCAAGTGCCACGCCTACTATTACTAAATCAACCATTTCTTATTCAAATAATCATATAGACGTCAAAGTGTCTCTTGCAAAATTTGTGTACTCTAACTATTATCGCTTCCCACATATACGAATTTTTGTATTTAATTCATATGACAGGTGCCACGCGCACTATTTCTAAAGCATCCATTTCTTATCAAAATAGTCATATAGATGTCAAAGCTTCTCGTGCAAAATTTGGGTACAGGTGCCACGCCCACTATTACTAAAGCATCAATTTCTTATCAAAATAGTCATATAGATGTCAAAGCTTCTCGTGCAAAATTTGAATACTCTAACTGTTATCGCTTCCCGAATATACGAATTTTAGTATTCAATTGCTTTGAGAGCTGCCACGCCCACTATTTCTAATGTACCCATTTTTTACAGAAATGTTTACTTGGGTGTCAAAGTTGCTCTTGAAAAATTTTAGTACTCTAATCTAAGCACAAACAAACATACAAACACACATTAATTTTTATATATATAGAAGATAGGAAACCTTGTCATTAAAAATATTGGCATAATCTCTTATTAAGGCTTTTTTCAGAATGTTTTTTTTAATTTCTAGAGAAAAAAAATAACTTTTAACCCTTTCAGACCGTGATGCATCGATTGTGCGGGTGGGTTTCGGTTTCAATATTTTTGCTTCTGTTTGCCCAATGTGAAATAGACTGGCATGCATCAATTGTGCTGCTTGCTTTTTATATTTGCTTCTCACATTTCTCTTCTGTTTGACTTACCGTTACCTGAATTATTGCGAAAATCTTCAGTCACGTTACAGTTTTAGCAAAATGAGCCGTGGAAGTAAGTTAGGTATGTATTTAATTAAAGAAGTATTAATCGTTTACAAATAATGAAGTGCACATATATTAACTAAAATTATAAATTTTAATAATTCAAACTAATTGAAATCGTCTAATGCAATATAAATGTGTTTTAGTTCAAAATATTAATGAGTACGCGTCAGGCCTTATGTGTGTGATTTTTTTAAATTTTTTTTAGAAGTGCTTAACGATGATGAGATTTTGGCAGCGCTCGAAGATTGGAATGCTTCGGAAGCTTATCATGTTGTTGCTCAAAATGACGTTACTGAAGCAAAAGAAAATGCAAATGTTTTCTGGAAAGTTCAGCCAGCTATTGATTCAGTTTGAAACACGTGCTAAAAAATTCAGAAACAAGAGCATGGACAATATTCTATTGAAGAGCCAATGATACCGTTTAGTGGCCACTGTCCAGTCCGTCAAAGTTTCGAAAACAAACCAAGAGGTGTTGGTTTAAATAACGAGGTACTGACGCCATTAGAAGGACATGTTCCCGATTTTGAAATTTATCAGGGCAAGACCACGCCTCTACCAGAAGAAAACAATGTACTTGGTCCTGCTTTCGTTCTGCGTCTTGTGAAAACATTTCCTAAGGGATCCAAAGTGTTTTTTGACAGTATTTTACCACGTTGAATCTTCTGCATAAGCTTCTTCAAAAATGAATTTATGGGACGGGCATCATAACGAAAAATCGAGCAAAAGGCGTTAACTTGACTAGGGATAAAAGGATGAAAAGGGGAGATATGGAGGAATTCTGTTCCCCAGAGGATACAGTTGTAATTGTGCAGTAAAAAGATTCCAATTCAGTTTTATTAGGGTTATCTGCATTTGGATGCACTCCCGTTAATAATGTTCATCGTTGGTACAAAAAAGAAAAAAAATTTATCAACGTCGTATGTCCAAATATAGTCAGCAATACAATGCCTCAATGGGTGGTGGCATTTTCATTTTATAGATTTGGCATGTTGCAATGCTTGGATGGAGTACCGCAAAGCTTATCGGGAAATCGAAAAACCACCGAAGGACACACACGATTTATTAGGTTTTAGACTTGCATTAGCTAAAGCGTTAGTGGCCACTCAAAAAACTAACAACATGGAGTGGATATCTGAATCTGAAACTGACGGGATTAAATCTGCTCAACAACCTGAAAAGTATCGTCCTTCGGACCAGCCATGACCCAAACAAACGGCTGGATTGATTTAGTCACTGGCTAGAAGAACTGGACTTAAAATCAGCCCGTATGTGCCGTCGCAAAGACTGTAAGTCGCGCACACCTACAAGATGCACCAGTTTCGATGTATTTTAATATCTCAAAAAAAAATAATAATTGTTTAAGGTTGTATCGTACCAACAAATAAAAGAGTTAAAAAAAATATATCATATGAGTCTTAGTTATTTTAAAATGAAAATCGGCCGAGATGCATCAATTGTGCGTGTCCTGAAAATCCTTGAAGGTTAAAAAAATTATAAAACTTAATCATTGATTATATTTTCATACGCTGTAAAGACCACATATTTTAAAAATTATAAAAAAAAATCCTGGTAGTTTTGTTTAGGTCTAAAAGGGTTAATGAAAATTGTACGTGTAAAATATCAAAAATATTTAAGATCAAAAAGCATTAAATATAATTAACAAATAAAATATTTTCCTAAAAGTTTTTTTTTATATAAAATTAACTGAAAATCTACTGTAAATAGTAAATTAATCAAAAATTAAATTAATCCATAATTGGAGATTAATTAATTGAAAACTTACTAAAAAAAAGTGAATTAATCAAAAATTTAAATAATCCATTGGAGAGCAATAAAAATAATTTTAAATATTTTTTAAATCCATACATAGGAAAACTTGTTTGGCCATGATATGTAACGAAGTGGTTAAAAGAAGGTTTTAATTATATTTTTTTTAAGAGTAAAAAAATCTTTTATTTAAAAAAATATCTTCAAAACCTTTAAATATTTCGGAAAATTTGATCAATCAATATTCAGTTAACAAATTTTTTTATTTTTTTGTAGATAAACAACAACAGAATTTAATCTACGATTGAGATTTATGTTGCATTTTCTTTGTAACCGATTAAAATTGATTAAGAGACAATAAATCGTTTAACTTCTATTTTTATAAAGGCTATCGGAGAAGATAAGTGACCTAACTGAAATGGGTTTCTATGACATAAGACGAAATGGAAGTAAATATTTTCGTATACCAAAGATTACACTACTGTTTTCCATTTCCATTCCACATTGTTTTTGATTTAGAAGATTGATACGGGTAGCCAATCAGTTATCAATACCCTAATTAGGGTACAAGAATTTTACAAGAAATTTGAATCTTGGAGTTTCCTGCAATGCAAAAGTGATATAAACTCGCATTTAAGTTATGAATGTCTTGAGATAATATGCATACCAGGCCATAATCCCATAATTGAAAACGAAGAAAATGTATTTAAAATAGGATTATTTTTGAATACCATTACCTTGGAAAATGCTTAATCCTTGCAGAGGTTCAAAAACGAACTTAATGTTTAAGCAATTGAAAAACATGTGAGAAAGTGGCAGAATACTGCTGTCGGTAAGTTGGTTAAAATACAACGAGATGAGCCAAATCTTAAGAAATAGAATAGAAATTCTGAAACTGAGTAGCCAACACTTAGAAGATTAACTAGTCTAAACTAGTAGTAACAGATCACCAGGAGAGAGTACCGGGCTCTTGACCTACTCTTAAAAATTAGCTGAGCTTGAAATTACGGTTCTGTTAGGGAAATTTTTATTCCTATAGATCACACAACATGTCAAATGGGTACACAATACATTTATTATAAGTTTGCGCTTTCAATGACCCTCTTTTCAACATAACCTAACCTAAAGTCGACCAAAAAGTTTTTCAAGGCTGGTGCAACCATAATGCACGATGTGAGTCACACAATAACATCAAATTTTTTGCCAAACTGAATTGGATACTTCTTTGTGGAGAGGTACATAATTGAGCAGCGTGCTAGGATTGTTCAAGCCTTTTACGAAAATAGGCATTCGAATCAAAATACATTTCGGCAACCTTGTGATTATTTTGGTCTTCATAATCGACCATATGTGCCCACAATCGGGAAAATTATACAGTAATGTGAAATGTGAAAACACCTGTAAATTCTCGATTAGTTCGTTGTGCAAAAAAAACTTGCTGTTGTTCGCAAAAGATGAGCCGGTAACCTCGACTCGTCGTTATGCCTCTCTGATGCAATTTTTTAATAAAGATTTTAATTTACACGCTAACAAGGATCAATTACTTCAAGAGTTAAAGCAAACTGACCATTTTAAGTGTCTTAAAAACGACTAATAATTTGTTAAAATGAATGAATTTACAAACAAGTCAGCTTCAGCGACGAGGCACACTTTTACCTCAGTGGACTCGTTAACAAGCAGAATTGCCACATTTAAGCCAATCTACGAGTGGGTATTGAAAAGCCGATGCATCCACAATGAGTGACTATTTAGTACGGTTTATTGGCTGGTGGCGTCATCAAGCCGTACTTTTTCGAAAATAAGGTCGGCCAAGCAGTTACTGTGAATGGTTTTCGCTATCACGAGATTATAACAGATATCTTGTATACACAAATAAAAATCTGTGTTTTTAAAAGGATTGTGCCACTTTTCACACAGCCAACGAAAAAATTTATTATTTGCGCTAGAAACTTAATGGCGGTGTTTTCTCATTCCCTGGCAATGTTATTTGGCCACCACGATCAGGTGATTTGACGCCGTTTTAATTCTTTCTTTGGGAATATTAAAAAGAAAACGTGTATGTCTATAAACCAAGAAAAATTCAACAACTCAAGAATAAGGTTATTCGGAACATTGAACCTTAATTGTGTCTCAGTGTCATCGAAAATATGGACCATCGGTAAGAAGTATGCCACCGAAGCCATGGCGAACCTTTGGCCGATATTTTTTTACACACTATTGTCATATATCCTTCTTAAGAAAAAATATTATTTTAATTCTCTAACAACTTTTTGTTTTATTTATAATTAACATCGTGCGTTTTGATTAAACCACCCTGTATTGAGAAAAAATAATAATAATAAATTACTTATTTAATTATTTTTTTTTATAACCAAAAAATAAATGCACAATTTATACGACTTAATAATATCGAAAAATCTTCTTCAAATAGACTAGTTTAAAATGTTAGGTTAGATCCGGCAGCCGCCCGAAGGCATAGCTCACTTGGGTCCTCCGAGGGTCCCGTTGTGATAAGTTTAAAATGTTACTTGAAAAAAACTTTATTTAAAGTAAAGAGAGAGCACGAAGTTTTATTTAATTTTTTTTAAATGAAATGGCGCTTAATATATTTACGTATAAAAATTATAATAAAATTTACTGAAAAATTTATTTTTTTAAAGAGGAAATTTTACAATATTTACAATATTGCAGCGTTTCTACTGCAAGGTTTCTTTAAGTATACATTACAATTTCAATATAATCAATTTCCATTAAAATAATGAAACAAATACGTAACGTAAGAAAGAACTTAAAAATTATTCACGTATGTGCGTGATCTTGAAATTATACTGAGACACGTTTTGTATAACCAGAAAAATAAGTACGAGTATTAACGCTATTGACCTATGATCTGTAATGATACACAATATTTTCAGCATTTTTTTTATTGCTTTTAAGACCAACAGCAAGTATTTTTTTACTCCGTTAATAAACCAAAAAAAAAGATTAAATAAAAAATAAATACAAAAAGAAGAAAATTTACAAAAACTTGTAAAAATGTTTAAACATGATCAATGGAAAAAATCTCTTTATTGATCTTCTTGCACTATGCACAATTTAAATGTACGCGAACGTATATTGTACAATAAAGTTCAATACATTTACTTCTGCATCAATTTCTACATCATTATTTTTTGCATTTTTTTGGAGTAGAGAAGATGGTCTATAAAGGAGAAAAAATAGCATTACATGGTTGGCTTGTCTGATCATGATGTTGGTGATGATCGTCATCGTCATGTTTATCATCATAGCCAGGCAAAAGATCAACACCACTTAAATAATTTTATGATGTTGATGTCGAAGAAGACCAAAAGGCCAGTTCATAACAGTTCGTACCTTTTATTTTATTTATTTATTTTTTTTTTTTTTTTTAAATACAAGTAATAGTAACGAAGAAAAAATAACACCAGAAGAGTAAACAATTCAATTTTCCAGGCATGCAGCAATATTGAGTGAATTGTATTTTAAAGGTTCACCTTGGGAACCTACAACAAAAGATACAGTCGGATTTATGGTAATAAAATTGCATCGGGTTATTGTTACTAAAACAAATTTTATGAAATAAACCAATATACTACAGCAATAAAATTGTTAACGAACAATTACAATGACTACGAAAAGGTAAATAAATATGAATAACAAACCAAAAAATAAAACAAATATTTGATATGTATTCATAATGAAGATACTGAAATGAAGCCGATATTGATTGTAGTAAACAAAAAAAAAACTGGAGTTAAAGGTATAATACAAGTAAATACTTTGCTAAAATTCGTGGATGTATGTCTAAATCAGAGGATTGCAGTCCTTTTATATACATACGATTGTAAACTTCCAGTGTGTGCTTATCAAACTTATCCCTCACTAGCAAAATTTACTTTACAAATTGTCAGTTTTGTTTTGTCATGTTCTTGCATCACTAACTGCAAAATGTTTGATTTTTAAAAAATTCAAATTAACTGCATACAAATAATCAAACGCTTAGAAAAGGTTTATAAATCGAATTTCCATAGGAAATCAGTTTAATAACCCCTCTTAAGCTTAATTTTGATGCTAACGACAGTAATCTTTTTATAGAGATAGTCTCGTAAAAACAACTGATTAGTGAAGTAAATGTCAAAGTTTATTTTGTTTTGTTTATTTGTACCAGCGATTTGAAATCAAATTTTAATTTGTAACTTTTTTCATAGTTTAGGGCATTCTGCTTATTAAGCCCTTTCGTCTGATATCAATATTGAAGAGGTAATTTTTATGGGAAAAACAGATGTAGTTGAGTTTACTTGCTCATATCTTCCTAATAGCGGTTCATTTCCGGATATTTCAAAAAGATTAACAACACCATCATCCAACACACGCACAGACGGAAAATCGATGCCTTACTTCCTCAACCTCGTATCTTAAAAAATACGGTTTTGACTTTTTCATATCAAACAATTGTTTCATGCTTTAACTAAAAAAGATTAGTATATTATTACTACTAATATACATAAATACAATCAATTCCTTAATAATTGCATTTAAACTTTTAACCAAACACCGAAGTTAAGAAGATGAACCGTTTTTTTGTCTCTCCTGAAAAATTTAATTTTTTAAGATACGAGGTTGAGGAAGTAAGGCATCGAAATGCTCAATCGACTGCCCTATTTATAAATGAAATAAATGAATATTGTGGAAATTACAAACGGTGTGAGAAAATTATATATACCCCTAGCACTACAGGTGAAAGGTATAATAATTAGGACTAAGAACACTTAACTTATATTTTATTTGTTTATGTACTATACATTATCTTTCTTAATCAAATAGTATTTAAAGAACGTACGATGATATTAACCAGAAGTTGAGCAGAGCAGATTGGTTGTTATAAATTCGCCTCGTTTATTTTTATGACACATCTGCAAGGTAGCCTCGTCGCAACAGGTAATCACAAGGCGAAATAGCACTAATAACGAGCCAAAATATACAACTTGCCACACAAATCACCAATTTTGTAGATAATTCATTTAACCGCTTGAATTACGATAAAATCGGTTCCATCTCTAATTTTGTCCATAGTTTATAATAATCAGCTGTCATTAGCAGGACAAAATGAAAAACAAATTAATGATTTAAATTATAATTAGAAAAAGGAAAAAAATTAATTAGAAAAAATGGATTCTTTTTGATTTAAAGAAGAAGTATTTGCATTTTGTTAAAATATATTTATATGTAAGGATATGTTCACATTAGGCAAATATTAATGAAATAAACCTAACCACTAAAATGCATTACTGCTATAAAAAAATTAATGTTATTTAATAACTTTTTATGAAATTAATTACAATATAAATTAATAAAATTAATTAAATATGTTTTGACTACATTTGGTATGAGATAAATTACATAAAACTAAATAAATATCTATTTAAAATGGTGATTACATTTATTTGGGCAAATATTTTCGGCATACTTTGTTCATACGGTAATATGAACCAATAGACTATTGTTATACCCTTCACACAGTGAAAACGGGTATATATAGGTTTGTCATTCCGTTCGAAATTTCTACAATTTTCATTTCCGACCCCATAAAGTATATATTTTCTTAAAGCTTATGAATAGGGGAGTCGATTAAGCTCTGTCAGTCTGTCAGTCTAACCGTCTGTCCGTGTGTATGTTGAAATCAACTTTTTGAAGCCCCCCGACATCGCTTGGACCCGGGTAAGGTATTAAAATATCAGAAATGTTCGGGAGTAGATCGGTATTGAAAATCAGAAACATCGGTACATAAACAACTGAGATATGAGCAAAAACCCACGACCACCTCGATTTTTTTTTCACAAAAACAATATTACAACAACAACATACATACATACACACGTGTATACTAGTTAGAGTAAACGTGGCATCGAATCCCAGCTGAGCCAAAAACAAATTTTTTTTTATATTTCTTTTTTAATTTTTTTTTTATTTTTTTTTTTATTTTATATTTATTATATATATTTTAATTATTTTATTTTTAAATTTTTTTTTTTTATTTTTTTTTTTAACATACATACGTAAATTTATAATTTTACAATGGGATGTTTTTATATACATATGTATGTTTTTTATATGTATGTACGTATTTCATATGGGATGAATGGTGATACAAACTACTGTTATTGCATGACTACACGTTGTGAAGGGTATATAAGATTCGGCACGGCCGAATATAGCGCTTTTACTTGCTTTTGTTTCATATTAAAATATTTCTCACCATTTATTTTTTTACGTTTATTTAAATATAAAAAAGTTTTTCTTTATATTTTTGCACTCATTAGTTTTTTGTTTTTATACCCGCCACCAAAAAAATGGTGGGGGTATATTCATTTTGTCATTCCGTTTGTAACACATCGAAATATCCATTTTAGACCCCATAAAGTATATATATTCTAAATCAGGGTTTGATTTGATGACGATCTAGCTATGTCCGTCCGTCTGTCCGTCTGTTGAAAGCACGATAGAGGTCGCACCGAAAAAGCTAGGGAGCTCAAATTTTGCCAGAATCTTTCTTATAGACAAGGTTTGTTTGGTATTGAAAATGGGCTAAATCGGAATATTAGGAAGAGAGTTATAGCTCGAAAAGCAAGAGTAGGTCGAAAAAACCGTGTCCTTCGAACATCGAATAAAATGGAATTGTGTCCAAACGCCTTAACGTAGACTCATGAAACTTCGAATGTATATTTCCTGGGCAAAGGAAAATTGTCGAAATTTATGCATTAGGAGAGGAGTTATCGATCAAAATGTACGAAAATTTATACCGCACAGTGTATTTTTCGTTATATTTAAAAACAAAAACGTCATAAAAGCAACAAAATTGGATGTACGACTCTGAAATTTTGCACACTTTGCTTTTTGGTGACACGCTTTCTTGTAACGGCAAATCAATATGCCACGCCCACTTTTACGCCCACCTCCCATATAACGTTTTAACTAAAATTCATATAATTTCTCTATTAATAAAGATTTTGGAATAATAAAGGCCTATATTGAAACACCTCAGTTGTACTCATTCGCAAAAATAACTTTGACACGCCTACTGTAACGCCCACTTTTCACGTTATCTACCGTTAATGAAATTTATAAGCTCATAAAACCGCTAAAATTAGAGGTATGATGATAAATTTTACTACGTCTATCCCCCTGGGCAATTTCATTACTATAGCAAAAAATTAAGGTGCCACGCCCACTTTTACGCCCACCTCCCATATAACGTTTTACCTAAAATTCATATAATTTCTCTATAAATAAAGATTTTGGAATAATAAAGGACTTTATTGAAACACCTGAGTTGTACTCATTAGCAAAAGCAACTTTGACACGCCTACTATAACGCCCACTTTCACTTTTGAATTGTGTCCAGACGCATAAACGTAGTCCTGAAACTTCGAATAGATATTTATCGAGTCAAAAGAATATTTTTCCCTGAAAATCGCTTAAATCTATGAATTAGGAAAAGAGTTATAGATAAAAATGTTCGAAAATTTATACCGCACAGTGTATATTTCAAATTTAAAACGTAATAAAACTGACAAGACTATATGTACGATTCTGAAATTTTGCAAACATGGCTTTTTGGTAAAAGTCTTCGTTATAACGGAAAATAGATGTGCCACGCACACTTTTTTCCTTAAATTTTTATAAAAATATATTAGTCATATTCATTAGCATTTAATTATCTTACACTGCGTCATTTATTGTACTGTAGCTAAATATAAGATAAAGATGATAAGATAGATGACTCTACTAACAACTACTAGATGGCATGCTAACGACTTATGTTTATGTTCTCCTGAAATTATGCTCTATTAAAAATGGGAATTTAGGAAAATTTTGACCTTAGTCAAAAAAAATTATATCTAAACATGATAAACAATTTATTTTCATGTACTAATGGCTAACAAATTTTAAAATTATACAAAACTTATTTCGTTTGAAAATCTTTTAAAAGCAAAATGTTATAGAAGTTTAAAAATCAAAATCTTACCGTTTCCCGTTTTAGCAAATAGCTGAGAATGTATATTTTAAATCACCCTGTGGCCCTTAAAATTTAACCTTAAATTCACTTTCTTCCTCTTAAATTCGTGTAATTTCTCTATTGACAAAGTTTTTGGGAAAGTAAAGGACTTTATTGAAATATCTAAGTTGTATTTATTAGCAGAAACTTTATTGACACGCGTATTTTAACGGCCACTTTCATTGAAAGACTAAATTTACGAAAACATTTTACTAGCATACCGAAGTTATAATGGGTGGTTTAATTTTAAGGGACTATGTTGATTTTGAATAAAATTATTTGAATAAAATTATTATTATTATAATGATAATATTTGTATGCTTCAATTATGTATGGAACAAAATATCGGCCAAATGGCTCCCCAACCTAGGCGGCACACCACGATCCGATAGTCCAAATTTCAAATGACACTGTTGATGCTCGATTGTTGGACACGATGATGAGTCGAGGTTGCTTGCTCTTTTGCCACGTTATCGTGAAAACAGCATCGTGGAACAGCAATGTTTCCCATTCAACGAACTAAGATGGCATTCACAGATGTTTTCACATTTCATACAGACCTGCTTTGCAGACATTTAAATATTTTTTACAATTCTCACGATTGTGGATGAATTCGAACGATTATGTTGACCAAAAGAATCACGAAGTGCACAAAATGCATTTTGATTTGAACGCCCATTTTTATAAAAATCTTTAATATTTAAAAGCGTTGCTTGATTGCGTATCTTCCCACGGTTCAAATTGAGTTAGTCTGAGATTGAGAATGTCAAATGAAATACAAGAAAAAAGTTGAAGTTTAGATGTGGTTCACCTTAAACATGGGCCCTTAAAATTTAACCACCCTCTACAAAGAAAGTGATACATATTTTATTATAAAGAGATTATTCTATAGCGATTAACAAAATAATGAATATTGTGCTTTAAATGTACACAAAATTGGTGGTGGGTATAAAAGATTCGGCACAGCCGAATATAGTGCTCTTACTTGTTTTTTTTGCTTTGTTTCTAGTTCAGTTAACTAGCGATAATTTGTTATCAAAATTTGAGATGATAGTAAGTTCTAGTGTTTTGCACCAAGATGGTTCGCCCTCAAAATTTTGTATAATGAAATATGTTGGCTGAGACATGGTTCGAGCGCGTATCTTGAATAAAAGAGCGAACTTCAAATTTAATGTTGAAAGGAAATTCAATGTTTTCTTTGGTATTAAAAAAGTTTACTTATGTGTTATTTTAAATGAAACAATCACCGCTTAATAGAAAAAATTATTTATTTAATAGCGAACAAAAAACACCATGCAGAGATGGCTTATTTTAATATTTACAGCGTGTGTCAAAAGTAACCATTGGAGTTAGAAATTTAATGATTTTCGTTCATACAATATATTTTTTTTTTTTTATTTATTTTTTTTTTTTATTTATAAAAACCACCTAGAGAATAAATAATAGAGATTTAAAACTAAACGAAGAACCTGAACAATAGAATTTTATTATCAATTAATTATACAATCGCAAAGAGCATATCGTTCACATTTTAGCATCAGAATTTTTCTTTCTGAAGCAATGATTCGTTGCTTAATTTCCTCGTACATGTAGACCATGTTTAATTCGCACAGCGAAAAGTATTGAACGTGTAGAGACAAGTGTTAACGAAATAACGGAAATATCTATCACAAGGCATTTTGCTCAGTTAAGAATTGCTCGTACGTCCCTACTGCTCATTTCAAAAATAGATTTACTGTTATATCTAAATAAAGTGCAACTGGTATAAGACGTAAAACACGAGGCGATTTAAAAAGACCGATTGGCAAGGGCGTAGAATTATCGGTATCATAAAAATAATGTTGAAACTAATACCCCGACTTGTTTCATTAATTGGGATCGACAAAATGCAACACTAATCATATTAACGCAAGTCAAATCACATTTCCTCACATATTAAATATGCTTCCAAAAATAGTTGTTGGGAAAATATAGATTTTCAGTTTTAATTGGCATTCTACTCTGATTTTGAATTTCTATCCAAATGGATAAAAGGGACTCCATTTTTACAATGAACTTCTATTTATTGTAACTTATTTGACCTGCTAAAGTGTGGCAGCTTATTCGTAGTCCTGTATCTTGTTCGCATTACGATTACAAATCATTCTAACAATATTTGGAGCTAAAGCCGAAATTCTCCCAAGTTAAAAACGTTTACAAATGTCAACATTTGTCCCAAGGAAATTTTTTTTTTTTGCTTTTTTAATAACAATTGATAACGTTTTCGATTACTAAAGTTTGGAGTGCCACACCCCCTTAAAATATAAAAAATATATGAATATACAGTATAATCTACTCTTAGCTTCAGAAAATAAGTTTGTAAAAATTTTATGCCTGTCGGAGTCAGTGATTATTGACGTCACATAAAAAAACAAAGAACAGAGACACTAACGAATATAAATTTGTATATAATACATATTTTTTTTTTATTAGAATGAAATTTATTCCAGGTCTAGAACACGAAGTTAATTTTAATATGGTTTTATAAGTACTTCCAGCACATTTTCAAAAAAAAGTTCATGACAACTTTATACCACTACTTTAAAACATATCATTTCGAACATTTTGCCATATTGTTTTTGTTGTTACCTTAGCGTTACAAATGTGACTTTAAAACTTCACTTAGTTTTGCGGAAATCTTTACAGTCATTTTATAACAAATGTCATTTTATTATCGACAAAACAATCAAATTACCAACAGTAGTTACGACCTTCTCTCTAACCTCACATAATAAACATATTTAACAAAAAAAAATCGCTTTATACCTGTTGGCCATATTATGGCGAAAATAATAGCAACTGTAACAGCGGCAAACGCTAACAAATATTTAAATCTTCAATCATCATTTTTAACAATCACATGCCACATACAGTACTGCTTTTTTGAAATCATACGCCAAAAGATCACAAACACACACTCAACCACTCAACAAAGATAAAATCCTTTCATTCGAAAAAAAAAAAACAATAATGCATTAAGAATTCATCTGATCTTTGTTCACATGCTCACTTGTACTCAGCTAAGCAACTGATCTCTGCAAGATGTTAATAGTGATGATAATAATGTTGATGATCATCTGATCTGAAGAAAACAGAAGAAGTAACCAAAATATACTGTAAAAAAACGATACAACGTTTTACAACAAACGTCTGGTAAAACATAAAGCATAAATGATCTTGCCGAAAGGTCATTGCGATCATTTCCGCATGATTACAAATCAACAAATATAAAATGTAAAACATGGCTAATAATATACGATGCACACATACTCGAATTTTAAACAGGAATTCTTGAAGTTTTTATATATGTACATATACTGCCAAAAATAATTTTTAAAATAGCATGGATAGCTCTACTAAATATAGAATTTTACTTGAAGTATCTATTACATATTATTCTTAGAGAAAAATCCGAGTGAAGCTACTAATAATTAGAAAAAAATATTTAAAATAAAGGCAGCCAAAATAAAATATATTCCATCTCATGACTGCTCTCTAAAGAAGCTAATACACGGCATGTTTTTTACATCTGACTTGTCAAATTCTCATGTCGTGTGTTACCTTTAAAACATTACTTCTGTAAAAAAACGTGTGTTGAGACATCTGACAAAGTTTTAATTAGAGTGCGCTCTATTTTCTTCTGTTAAAACATGTGACATCAGCCGTTGGTAGTAATCTCTGCTGCTGTAAAGCAGTCAGCGTAAAAGTACAATTTTGACAGACATATAGATTTACATACGTCTCACAAATTTTAAAGTCAGATGTAAAAAACATGCCGTGTATTATAGCCTTAAGACATCAAAGATGATCAAAGGATATTGCAAAGATATTATTTTAAAATATTGTGTATCAAAAAAATACTTTTACCGATTATAGAGAATATAATTAATTTTAAATTTAAAAAGCTTTTTGCTATTTAAGTTGTTAATTGCCACAGTCTCTTTATTAAACATGTAGTCGTAAATTTTACTTAAAAATAACTCGTTCGATAATGTTTAACATCACTATCATAGTGATTATTTAACTACTTGGAACTTTGACTGAACTGAAACTAGTGCAAATTTCCTTCAAAATTTAAAGTTAAATTTTTAAATCGAACAATAATATTAAATGTAAATTATAATAAAATTTTTGATATCAATCATTTTTAAAATTCTTCTAAACATATACACAAGGATACGCTAAAGGGTATAAGAACAGTAAATTTAAATAAGATTACTTAGAAGAAATATTTGGTATACAAAAATTCAGTTATGTAATATTGTTTAAACCTAAACGAAAAATTATCAAATAAATAAAATCAGGGCTACAGAGTTTAATATTATACTCCCGATCATCTGTTGCGAAACTACCTTGTGTTTGTGCCTTGAATCACCATTTAAAAATTAAAAATTTGCATTGTTCCTTTCCAGCTAAACCTTAAGAGTTTAACTTTGAGTTAACTATTTAGGTTTTATGTTTTCTAACATACCTATACAAATTTTAATTGTAAATCTACTAGGCTGATCGCTATAACAAAAGCAATATATAAAGATTTTTACAACAATTCTACTATTTTTTCTATTTTTTTAAAACCTAAAACTATAAAATAACAACTGTTCATTCGATAAAACTGCACTGATCTGTAAATGTGGCCTGAATCTCACATGTATATGAACTTTCCAAGACATGCGGGTACGTAGTAAAAGTCTTCTTCTAAGCAACAACGATATTCAACGATCATCTTTAATAAAAAAAGAAAACAAAAACCAAAATAAAAAAATAAAGCAGTACAGCATACATTTATTTGTTGTTTATAAATTCAAGCTTAAACTGATTTCGTTAGCTTAAACTAGTACTCAGACACATTATCATAGAATCATAGATGTGTTTATGTACAAATTGGCACACCTCTAAGTCAATATTTTTGTAATTGTATCTTAAAAATTATTTTTTATTAATATTATTAAATTACCCTAACAGCATCGTTACAAGACTTCGTTGTCTGGTGTAGCTGTAAACTTCGTCGTTTTATAAAAGATCTGAAAACCTTTACCTGTAGAGGTATTGTAAAAACGAATGTATGTATTGTGACGACTTCGTAGAATGTAATCACAAAAATGTCCATTTGTGAATTTCTCAATAAGTAAAAACATTTTTGTGGAGAAAAAGCTCTTTTTAATTAAGTAGGGAGCACAAAATTGGGATATTTTCGCAAGAGAAACACTTTATTTTAAAAGAGAAGCTTAAAATAAGTAATAATAAAAGAGAAGCTTTAAGCACTAGGAGAGATTTATAACGGAGCAATAAGAAGGAGAACAATTATAAGGAGAAGTAATAATAGGGGAGCCTTAACACTCCCCAACAGGAAAAAATATTTCCCCTTAGGAGATTATTTTGTAGAGAAGTCTTGAGGGGAAATAAAAAAAAGAGGGGCTTTAAAATATCCTTTGAAGGGGCTTATGAGAGACTTCCTGAAAAAGAGGGATATTAAAAAGGAATTTAGTTTTTTTAAAGGAGAAATTCAGTGAATTAAAGAGGGGCTTTAAAATTTCCCAATAGGAGAAAAGTAAATCCCCTGTTGCGGAGAAACAAAATATGCAAAAACAGAAGTAGCTCCAAGTTATGCAAAAAGGAAAACATTTAAGAGATATTTTATTTGTGTGGAGAATTTCAAAGAAATCAGTAGGGGAATGAAAAATTACTAACAAACATTTTGCTAAAAAAAAATATTTAGGAAATTTTAGTTAAAAAAATAAATTTGCAAAAATAATGTGGAAATTAAAAAAAAATATGAAGAGAAAAACATATTGAGATAATTTATGGCTTTAAAATATCCCTAACCAAAAACATAAATTACGAATGTAAAAGAATATAAACATGTAGAAAAATGTCATTTGATAGAAGAATAAAAAAGACAAATTTGAAAATAAGTACTACGACTTCCTAATTTCATTGAGTTGTAACATATGTAAATACTAATTTTAAATTACATATGGGTACCTATACCAAATCAGAGTGTTGATGATGAAATCGTAGCTGGTTTCAAAAATGCATTCCACTCGACTAACATCAGAATTATTTATGTTAAAATGATTGCAATTTAATTAAGAAAATGTTTAGGAAATTATATTATTAATTATATGTACATATTTACATAAGTGTACATACATACATATGTACATAAATAAGATATATTTGTGGATTAGTATACCTATTATTATAGTTTCTGCTCATTGCTAAATTTTTATGTTCTACTAAAAAAACAAACAACTTACTTTAATTATTTTTAATTATTCGATAAATAAAGTCATGATATATTTCAATTCTATATAATAAATGAATTTAACAACTTTTGTTCAATAACTTCATTTTACAAATATCCTTCTGAAATAAAGTAAACTTTAAACACGAATTATTTTTATTATTACTCATTATTTATTAAAAGGAGTAACAAAAAATATCCTCTTAAAAAGTTCCCTTTTTTATAAAAAAAAGCAGGGGTAGTTAAAAGCAACATGAGAACTTTGTATACCTGTTTTAAATTGTTAAAATACCCCTTATTAAAAGTATACAAAAACTTAAAAGGAGTAATAAAAAGGGATATTTTTTTGCTACATTTAATTCTCTCAGAAACAAACTGATATTTCTGCGTTCAAGGCAAAAAAATCAGGGGTAAGATTAAAGCTTAAAAGTAAATTTGCTCACGACTAATAAAAGGGAAATTTGCAAAACAAGGGGGTGGGTTTTTTCTTGTGTCATAAGAGAATCAAACGTGTGCAATTGTAATAAACGATAGAGCGAATGAAATCTAACACGTGTTTTGTCCCATTCGTAATGCTTTATTTGTAAACAGTTACAAAAATATCTAAATCGTATTTGTTTATAAAGGGGATGTGGGAATCGTTTATTGTATTTTTAAGAGGGGTGATAGCTATGAAAGACAATACATTTGGCAAATATGTATGTTATGCAGCGTTAAAAGATAATTACTGACAAGCAAAAATCTGTTTATTGTGTTTTTTGATTAATAAATATCAATCCCTGTGCGCGAAATTATCGTATGTTATAAAAACAAAATTGTACACGAAAGCGTTTTTATTACTTCCCAGCCTGCAAAATTTTCCGACATCTGTCAGATGTCTGTAAGAAATGTCGACAAACACGTAAGAATTCTATACGAATTCTGTCAGACTTCTGACTGCCAAATATATGAAGTGGTTGACACGAATTCTGACAGCCATGTCGTGGGAAATTCTGAGTTTTTTACCAACGTGTCTGATAGAAATCGGACAGAAATCTGATAGAAAAAGCTGGGAAAATTCTGATTTATTATACGACATTCGTATGGATTTCTGACAGATTTCTTAAAGTTTGTCGGATGTAATTCTAACCGATTCATTGTACAGATTTCTTAAAGAAATCTGAAATATTTAATAAAATAAAACTCAGTTTTATCTAATATTTTTTTTATTCATTTAATTTATTATTTAATTGAATATATTTAAGTATATACATTGTTTATATGCTAGATTTAATAGTTAAAACACGAAATCAGTCAGAAATCTATCAGACGTGTCGTACAATAAATTTTCCAGACATGTCTTACAGAAATCTGTACGAAATGTCCTTAAAACAACAACAACGAAATGTCCTAAAAAACTTGTCTGATTTAGACATTGTCGTACTATTGTGCAGGCTGGGTTGTAAATAAATAAAAATGTAAATAACACTGCTACATACGATAAAATTTACACAGTGTTATTTATCTCCATAACTAAAACAGTTATCGCTATAATATTTGATCAGCAGATGGATTAATGGATGTAGAACAAATTTGCATAAAAAAGTCGATGTTTAAAAAAACGTTACATACCATAATTTCGCGCACAGGAGTCGATATCGAGGGCTTATATTCAAAAAGTGCTATCTGCAAAATCACAACTTCTCAGGAGAGCAAAAAACAGTTTTTTCCGTTAACTCTTCGATTACTAATTAAAATTTATTTTACAATGTTACTCAAACCCGACGTGTAAATTGTTTAAATATAAATTTATTATTAAATCTCGATATTATCGACTTTATGGTAGATAGCAGTTTTTGCAAGTTAAAATTTGATCAATTTAAATATTTAAATAAGCAGATAGCATTATTTGAACAAAAATAAAAATAATCTTTGTGGAAAACTAATTGAATCATTAAAAGAATAATTTTTTTGTGGACCTGGTCTAATAGATGTAAAACGAATAAGTTTTTTGTTGGTCTTTAAAGAAATCAAAGTTCAGATACAGAGCATCAAAAGGCATTTGAAAAACTTTATTATCTATTTTAATATTTTTCCTGACTTCTTTTGTTACTCTTATGTAATCGTTTGACAAATAAATTGTCTGATTTTTTAGCTTCATCTCAATTTTAGCGTGTGCACTATCACACTCCATTTGAGAGTGCCCCTTTTCTAAGTACATTTGTTCAATTACCTTAGTATTTTCTATAGAAAAATTGGACAGTGCATTTGATAAAAAATGGTTACGATTTTGATAGCCACAAACATCGGAATATATTTTGATTGGTAACGTATCTGACAAACAATGGGTGTTTATATGGTGTATTATACATGAAACGAAACTTGATGCAGATAGATCTCCATTAGTTTCATTCCACTAGTAATTTGTACATTGATGGGTTGCGAGATTATAAATTGTAAAGTTGTGTACTTGAAGACGCTGTTTATAGTAAATAGCAGATGCGTTTATATCTGGATAAAGTTTTACTGCTTGTGCATCCATAGTAAACACATGACATCGTTCTTCTTGAGCTGCAATTTTGTCCCGTTGTTTTTCTAATTGGGCACGTTGTTTTTTCGAAATATGTATGTCATATTCACGCTATTCAACTTGTTTAGCTCTGATTCCAACACATGTGTCATATTTATCTTTACAAGGCTTATATAAAGCCAAATTTTGTTCGTCAAAAAAATTTTAAAACGTAAAAGCTGATACCGGACGAACCTTATTCTCAAAACATTTAGATTTATAGTCCTTATAAATATCAGCTTTATTTTTAAATATTGTAGCAATGTATATCTTACTACTGTATTTGCGGCAATAATGACTTTCCATTTTGTCTAGTTTTTCGAAATAATGTTTAAAATACGTTTTATAACCACTTTTTTTAAAATAATGCTTAGGCCGCTGATTTTTATCACGAGAAGATTCATCATCTTAACATACCTCGATTTATAGAAAGAGTGGAAAGAAACATAGTTTTACATACTTGCAGAAATTCGTGGTTGCAAGGAAGTTTATATATGAAGCTAATCTGTTTTTTTTTTAAATTTTCCACTGAATTCCTTTTTTTGGGAAGCTGTGTTACGTGGGTCTTTATAGAAACTTGCTTAGCTTCCCAGGACATACTCCAAAACGTTTTACAACACTTTTTATGCAAGTTTTCGATAAACATGAAGGTCTAATTTCTTTTTGTTTTTTTGTAACATTTTGCTTTACAACTTTATCGATTGTTGAAAATCCTAAATATTTCTGCCTATTCTCACGCTTCTTCTATTTTCTATTCGATTTTCTGATGCAGAAAAATGGACTCGCTTTCTTCGAAGACAAGAGACAACATTATTGTTAAAACGTTCGTTTTCGGAATCTGTAATAAATTTTTGGTTACAATTATAATTGCCACGAATTTTAAACATTAACCTGTTATATGATCGCTCTCATCTTCTTTAGATGAAATGTAATCAATTGCAATACGCTGTAGGGAATTCATTTGTTAGTTTATCACAAATTTTAATAAAAATTTTATGCACATATATTATTAAACAATATTTATTTTTTAATATATTTTAATTTTTAATATATACACAAATATTTTTTATGTATGTAGATAGCACTTTTTTATAAAAAAAAACGACGTATGTTAGATAGCACAATCATAAATTTATGAAAAGAAAAGTTTAAGAAATATATTTTTTCTTCCAAATTTAACTGACAGATGACAATTTTATCTGTGAACACGATGCAATAAAAAACTCGTTTTAGAGAAAATTGTAGATAGCAAGTTTTGAATATAAGTCCTCGATATGTTAAATGTGGTTATTGTATAAGAAATAGTGATTTTTGAAAAAATCAATCTAGGCAAAATTTGCTGAAAATTTTTGAAAAAATTTATAGAGATAGGACTTACTTCACCAGTAATGAAGTATTTATATAACTTTATAAAGGGTGGTTCAATTTTAAGGGCCGATGTTGATTTTGAATAAAACACAAATTTTTTAGGAAATTATTATCATTTCTTTTTATTATTTTATTGGTATGGTTCAATTATGTATGGAACAAAATATCGGCCAAAATGGTCGCCTCGGCGGCACACCTCCATCCAATGGTAAAAATTTTCAATGAAAATGTTGATGTTCAATTGTTGCGCACGATGATGAGTTGAGGTTGACTGCTCTTTTGCCACACTATCGCGAAAAACAGCAATGTTTTCCGTTCAACGAACTAAGAGGGCATTCACAGATGTTTTCATATTTCATACAGACCTGTTTTGCTGAATTTTAAATATTTTTCACAATTCTCCCGATTATGGACGAATTTAAACGATTATGTTGACCAAAAGAATCACGAAGTGCACTACATGCATTTTGATTTGAACGCCCATTTTCATAATAAGCCTGAATAATTTTAACGCATTGCTCGATTGTGTATCTTTCCATGGTTCAAATTGAATTAGTCTGAAATTGAGAAATGTCAAATGAAATTCAGAAAAAAAACTTGACGTTTATGTGTGGTTCACATTCAACATTGGCCCTTAAAATTTAACCACCCTTTATTAACATAAGGCAAATTATTGTGTGTTGTATAAAAAATTAATCAATAAAATGTATACAACTACTACGATGCACAACTCCTGCAATAGGTTATGAATTGGGCAATTTATAATATATCTAGTCATGGTCATAATTTTCAAAAAATTTTAAATACAGTTATTTATTGTAACAAGTATGCTTTCAATATTTCTGCTTTAGAAATTTAGCAAAATCAACACATTACCGGTTGTGATATTAGCACAATAACAGGAGCTCCTAAAATGATTAATATAAATAAATGGTTAACAATTAAATGGTTATCGTTGCATGCGTATTAGCGTCAAGAATACAAACTAAAAACAAAATGTTGTTTTCGGTGAATATAATATTTAATTGGTGATCATGTTTAGGATTCGGCGCAGATGAATAAGCATTCTAACTTTTTTATATTAAAATTTCTTTTTCTAAACAAAAATCTTTTTCTAAATATAAATCTTTTATTAAATATTACAATCAATCGCAACAATTAATTACAAAACAACTAAAGCTGAAAATTTGTTACGACACATTCACTTTAAATTATCAATACTGAAATAAATAAATAAAAGAAAGTCATTGATCTTGTGTTTTGAAAAAAATAAAAAATAAATAAAATATTAAAAAGTTTTTAGCACTAAAAAGATACTAAAATTTGTATTACTTTTTCCATTGCACCATAAATGTTGATGGTGCGAGGTTGTCATATTATTAATAATTTAAATAAAATTGATGATTTCAATTAAGAAACATGTTGCTAATAAACATACACATACACACTAAAACAAACATTTATTTTTATGCAATTTAAACTAGTATTGCAAGAGGTTCGCCAGCAAAAGTCCAAGAATGGCTTGAGTTCCCACTGTTGAAATAAAATAAAAAAAATATAACATAAAGCCACTAGTTGTTGCTGTTGCTGTTTCCAGTAGTTGTTGGTTTCTTCAACCACAACCGATTAAAAAAAAATATAAGAAAAAAATGAAATGTTAAAAACTGAATCACGGCCTTTATATATTGAGACGATCAAAAGCATTAAAGGAAAAAAAAGCATTGTGAAAAAAATCTTCAAAGAGATGCAGTGGCAAATTAACTAAAATTAACAGCAGCTACTACTCTGTATTTGCAATTAAAAAGCAAATGCAAAAACAAAAGTATAATATGCAGCTGCTACATAGCTTAGCCGGGCTCCTGGTTTTGTGTTTAAGGAAACGACTCGATCTGAATAATTATAAATGTCGCTGTTTTACTTTAAATGAGTTCAGTACATTCAATGTATATTAAATTAAATATCTGTTGTCAAAAATTTAGGTAAATCGGCGATTTTAACTTGATATATTACACTTAGTTATGAACGTTCGTTCACAACAGTCATATTTTTTATGTTCTTATTTTAGAACATTTTAATTTAGGACACCCTGAGAATACAATATGTATTTAAATATAAATTTTTTCACATCTACCGTTATCCAAGTTTAATGACAAAACGTGGCAATTTCTTTTTAAGTTGATAGTTGATGAGCTCTTTTCTTACATAAGTTTTTACACTAAACCCTCAATGCGATACTTTCCCTTTTTTCGACAGCTCGTTGATATTGTTGTAAATAAGGTGATTTTCAAATTTGCAAAACATGTTTAAACACGTCCAAAATCTTATTAAAGTTGATTCTTTTTAATGTTTGATTTTTTTCTTTGCTGTTTTGTTCACATTTAATTCAAAAAGAAATACACAAGTAAGATCGCTATAATCGGCCGTGCCGAATTGGATAATACCCTTCACCATCATGTACATAAGTATAATACCGCATCGTAACTTAACCTATATTTCATGTTATACGCCATTTTAAATGTTTACGTAGTTATCTGTATTCTACTAGTCAAGCCCTTTTATTTGATACCCATATTGATGTGGTTAAAAATATTTGATCCGCCATTTTATTTTAGACGCCATCTTGGGTTTTCGATTTTTTAATAATTTACTGTATTCTACAGGTCAAGCAGGAGTTACATTTTAAAACGCAGATTTGGCCCATATATAAATTTATTGTCCGCCATTTTGTAGTGACGGCGAACTTGACTTTGCCGATTAGAGCCTGATTTATCTAAAATTTTTCACGAATATCTCTGGACGCATATTATATCTACAAATAGTAGCAAAGGTACCTATAAATTATTCTATGGCAATACATTTGTAATTTTGGTGGTAAAAATATGGGAAAAAACAGAGGCAGTCGTGGTTATTTGCTCCTATCTCAGAAAGTTATGGGGCGATTAAGCTGAATTTCAATAGCGATTCATTCCCGGATATTTTTAAAAGATTGATACCATACACAGGTCTGAGGAATATGTGGTTACTTCTAAAAGTTAATTTCAACCAACACACGGGCAGACGGACAGACGGTCAGGGCTTAATCAACTCCTCTATTCATAAGCTTTCAGAAAATATACACTTTATGGGGTCGGAAACGAAAATTGTTGAAATTACAAACGGAATGACAAAGCTATATATACCCTTGTGCACCACAGGTGAAGGGTATAAAAACCATGCTACCATCGTTAATTTGTAAATTTTTGTTCTTTGTTTTTGTGAAGGGTTTATTTTTGGAGTCTTATTTTTTGATTTTAAATTTTTTTTACAATTAAGAAACAACCCAACAGTAAGAATTTTGGCAGCTGCATTTTTAATTTATTTTCGGAGATAATGTGTGAGTTTTTAAATGACACATTATTGGCGTTGAAACATCAATTTCATACGTTTTTAAAAGGTGTAATTTAAAATACAATATATGTATGTGAATTTATATGATTTTTATAATTTTCAAAAGTTTTTCAGTGAACAATAATCACTTAAACAACCGCTAAGATCAAACACTTTCAATTATGAACTTAAAAGCTATAAGATAATGAGTACCAGTAGTATTGAAAATGCATATACATATTGGGAATGAAATTTACAAGTCCTTGATTTAAAATTAACTTTGTTTTTAGTGTAAAAAAATATTTTCCTTGCAATTTTTTTAGTAAAATATGCACCTATGTGTGTACGTACAAATGTAAATGGTTTTATTAGGTGTATAACTTAAAAATGCGAGATTATTTTCAAATTTTTAGATTTTATATTAAAACCTCTGTATAAGTAATATAAATTTGTTAAATCTTTTAAGACCAAGGACTAATCAAGCCAATTTCAGATAACCTGTTTTGAAATTAAGTGTATCACATACAGGGTTACCGTTAGGAATTTAAAAAAAAAACACAACCAGGGTACACTTATACAAGGTGGTGGTGTCAGCCCAGCTGACAATTTTTTTGTGTTCTGGAGTATGTCAAACTACATATTAAAAAAATGATTTCAACTCCGGAAATTGTCAAACTTCATACATGAAAAAGAGAGCCGAAAATCGCTCTCCTTTACGCTATCACCTTATGTAATTACACCATGAACACAACAAAACAAAATTACTACTCAAACAATAAAGCATTCATTGCAAAAGCCATTTTAACATACATTCATATCTATTTCACATACACACATGACCATACTGCAGTAAAAAAATATTGCAGTTAAATATATTTACTGTTACTAAAATTAAATTTGCAGTACTTAAAAAAATGCACAAAAAGTTTAACTGAAACTTATAAATTGCAGTGAATTTTTCTGAAACAAAGTTTTCGTCAGTAAATTTAAATAATCATTAAGTAATACATTACCAATAATGTTAAAAACTTTTTTAACTAAATAAAAGTATGCCAAACTGTTAGCTGTTTGTAATTTTTCCAATTTTTTGTAAAAACAAATTTAATTTTGCAAAAGTCTCAAATTACAATTTTAGTCCACGATCTTTAACACTGATCTAATAGAGATCGTTCTGCATGGACGAAACATATAGTAGTTGTTCGGGGCACAGTCTAAAATATAAGGTGAATTAATTGTATTCGGTACAGGTTCCCTGAGATGGTCTGACCAGATTTCAATAGTTTATAATAAGGGGTGTCTCGAAATGCTTTTTTACATTTTTTACAGGGCACTACGCAAACAATTAATTTTTTGTTCCACTCTGTGATAGTTATAAGTGTCAAAAATACTTTGTTAATAAGTTTATTCAAATTATTTAATCCGTATTTAAAATGTCGTCAAATAGAGAAAAAGTGAGAAAAAATATTGTGGATATTTATAATGAAAATAAACAACTTTCTTACGCTGAAGTTGCGCGACGGGCAAAAGTGTCCTGACAGACTGCCCGTAACGTTATTTTTAAATTTAAAAAGCAAATTTTAAGCAAAATTTAAGCACAAGAAAGGTGGAGGGCCTCGTGGTTTTAGGATTCCTAAAATCGTTAAAAAGTTGAAGGCACTTTGAAAGCAAAATCCAAACATTTCCATTCGCGATATCGCATGAAAACTAATTATTTCGTAGTCGCTTGTAGACAAATAAAAAAAAGAAAATTTAAGAACATTCAAAGTCAAGAAAGCTCCAAACCGAAAGGAACAATAAATTTAAGTATAAAAAGATTTCAAAATTCGCCAAAAAATATATGATATGGCAAGCAAAATGTACATGTAGGAAAACTTCAAAGGCAATCATTGTGAATCGTACAATGAACAGCCAATTTTATATTTATGAGTTCCTGAAAAAGGCTGTATTGCCATTATACAGAAGCCACAATATACTTCCACTGCTTTGGCTCGACTTGGCAAGCTGCCACTACAGCAAAGACGTCCTTGAGTGGTATGAGGCCAACAAAATAAATTTTGTACCGAAAAACATGAATCCACCTAATTGTCCAGAGCTAAGGCCTATTGAAGGCTATTGGGCTATAATTAAGCGATACCTAAGAACAAAGTTCAAAGCTTCTGCAAATGTAAAAAAATGTGGATTTATTTGGAAAAAAGCTATCAAACACTTCGGTAAAACGTGTGTCCAACGTTTAATGCAAAGCGTTAAAAAAAAGTGAGAAATTTTGCAAAAGAAAATAAAATTTGAAACTTTGGTTTTTTGCATAATAAAGTTTAGAAATGTTTTTCCATAACGCCAATAAAATGTATTTTTTGTGTGAAAAAAACTAGATTTAGGAGACATTTTAAAATGTAAAAAAGCATTTCGAGACACCCCTTATATAGGACTTTTGTTGTCCCACCAAATACAAAGCATTACGTTCTCTTACGCTTCAGGTTATCGTTATGGATCCATTTTTATCGTTCCGTTTTTATATTAGTAATAACTCGGGTTGCAATCGTTTTGATATTGCTGATTAAGTAGCTCCCAATAATTTTGCAAGCTCTTGTTGAGTTTGACGACAATATTCATGGAGTACTGCCTCCTTGGTCTTCAAACTAGTTTGACTGGCCTGAGCAATCTTTGTCTTTGTGCTGTGCTTAAGCGGCGCTGTTTTTCCAATTTAAAGAAGTAAAGTAAAACTTCCCACATATGACACTTTTTTGCAACAACATTTTACATTTTCGAACTTTGTTCAATAACTCAATGAGAACAAATGACAGATATGTAATCTTCGAAAAAACATACAAGTAATTAAAGACAAAAACCGCATTCAAAAGTTACGTCGCCTATTGTAAATCGCCCATTTTTAACTTATACACCCAATACAAAATCACTTAAGGGTAAAATTTCACAAAATGTGGGAAATATTTGCAAAACTTATATGAGTGGCCTTTTAAAATTATTTTCACATTTTACCGATTGTACTAGAAGTATAATTTAAGCCAAAAGAATGTTAATTGTGAAATTATTAAGCAGATGTTTCACGTAAATCAGTCGTTATCTTCAAAGAGAAATATTTGCAATAGTTTTTCAGTTTTATTTAGTTGAGCCTAAAAAAAAAAGACGCAACACAAAGCACAGCGAAATTTGACACGAAATTCCAGTTCATAATAAAAAATTTTAAGCACAGAATTAAATCACATTTGAGTATCCCAAAAATACACCAAAATAAAATTATAATAACAAGCAAAAAAGGCTGCAAAAAGACTAATTTCTGAAAACAGATTTTTCTCAGTCACACACAATTCAAGTATTCCCACCAAATGATGGCGTGTGAAAATAATTTCAAAAATTTATATTTAAATTTCTTTCACTTGCTTAACAAGTGTGTAAGTGTTTTTTTGTTAAGCATGTTCGTGAGGACTATGAAGGCCGTATAAGAGCCCACAACAAAAAAAAAACAAATACAAATTAATAACTAATTGCTTGTTGATGATTTTGTTTTTTACAATTCTCTAAAAGCTAAATTGACATCACATTGAATCCCAGCTGAGTATAAAATAGTTTAATTGTTATGGTTTTGTATATGTTAGACACTACGCTAGTACAATTGTGTCTAGGTAAAAAACTTCAAAAAGAATACAAAGAATTTATCAGCCCCATTCTGAACAGTTGATTATGGTTTAGTATATATTATGTATATAAAGTCAAATAATGTTTAATCTTTGTTATAAAAATATAATAATTGAAGCAAAATTTGACAAATTTTTTTTAGAGTTATACACGACATCTACTTGTCATATACTTGACATGTATTAGTATTAGGTTAAACTAGGCATACAAGACATAAAATAAACATAGACTTAACTATTTAGACATAGGCTAGCCATAGTCTACACAACAGTTAATGTTAAGGGCCATTATTACGTTACGTTAGTTAAAGGCAGGATGTTGGCTTTGCATTATTAGGCCTTCGTTTATTATATTTTAATCATTAAATATTATTATTAATAATAATTACAATAAGTTGTAACAATACAAAACTAAAAGGTGGTTAAATTTTAAGGGCCGATGTTGATTTTGAATAATACACAAATTATTTAGGAAATTAATTTCATTTCTTTTTAGTGTGATAATATTGGTATGGACCAATTATGTATAGAACAAAATATTGGCCGCCACCACCTCGGCGGCACACCACCATCCGTTAGTCCAAATTTTCAATGACAATATTGATGTTGAATTGTTGGGCACGATGATGAGTCGAGGTTGACTGCTCTTTTGCCATAGTATTCGCGTTCAGCGAACTAAGAAGGCATTCACAGATGTTTTCACATTTCATACAGACCTGTGTTGCTGAAATTTAAATATTTTTCACAATTCTCCTAATTGTGGACGAATTTGAACAATTATGTTGACCAAAAGAATTACGAAGTGCATTTGAACGCCCATTTTCATAATACGCCTGAAAAACTTTAACGCGTTGCTCGATTGTGTATCTTTCCATGGTTCAAATTGAGTTAGTCTGAAATTGAGAAATGTCAAATGAAATGGTTCACGTTCAACATCGGCCCTTAAAATATAACCACCCTTTATTTATCGGGCACAACAAATCTTGCCTTTAACTAACTGTAAGTTATTATAATGAGAAAGTTTTAAGGAGGATTTTCGTTATTTCTTAACTTAAAAAAATAACTTTTTATTTATTTTTAACTATTTACCCAATAGGGCATACAAATTTAGCTTAATATAATCTTGTTCTTTCTTTTTTTTTACACTACTTTAATTCATATTTAAAAAATGTTTGCCAATTATTGCCGTGATTGTTGTTATTACGAGCATTAGAAGAATTTCAACAAAATAACCCTCAGTTAAGTGTTGTGTGAACAAAAATACTGAAAACAAATGTATTTGTAGACTACAGATGACTTCACCCTCAAACTTGCTACACATTTTTACACATTGTTTGCCACGATTATCGACGCGCGTTTTCTTTTTCTCACACACTACACAGCAAATGTTTTAGTTCTCGTGTGATTTTTATTCGTTCCACAATATTCTGATGAGAAACAAATTATGATGGCATTTTGCATTGCGAAGGCGGATGGTCATTTCAAATAAAACGTACGTATTGTAAATATAAAAATATGTTTTAGTAAAAAACAAAACAAAAGGTTGTATTCGAGCACGAAAAAAGTTTTTTTTTTTTATTTTATAGTAAAATTAGGATAAGCAAACAGAGAAAATTTTATAGGTATGAAGAAACTTGATTGACTTTATTAAGAACTACAATATTTTTCTATCCGAACTGGACTGATTGTTTCATTTTGTCTCAACTATTAGTAAAACAAATCGTTCAATAATTTACATCCTCCAATATTTATCAAATGAATACCATTGTCAGTGTTTAAACCCCCTAAAAATTCCCACATAGATTACCCAAACAAACCAACTCAACATCTGTGTCAGTTCCAACGTGAAAATAGTTGCTTAACATAACATACCCTTTGTTGCATGAAAACAAAACATTACTGGAATAATACTCCCTAATCGGAAACAAACAAAAAATCACACTAAACATTAATGCATACTGACTGACTGACTGAAACAAAGTGGCAAACAGTCATTAAAAGGCTTTGCTAAATGATAAATTCCCACAAGCACGTGACAAGCGATGTTTACGCGTGTCTACTGGCAGAACGCTTTAAAACCGTACACCCCTAAATATGGAAACAAATATTATTTAAGCGAGAAAGGCTTACAAATATATGTATAACGGCTTATTATAAAATACGGATAAAAAAAACTAGTAACAATGATCGACCGAGCGCATATGAAATGAAATTAAAACGCAGGTGTGATTTTAAATGACCAAAAAATTTTAGGGGTAATATAAAAAATAGAAAAGAGACAAAAAGATTGATTGAACTTTAATAATGTCAATATGATATGCAATGACATATGTACATACTTACATATAATACATTTGCAAATACATATGGGCATTTCCATGTCATCGTACGTGACATTTGTACACCTAGAGATTGAAATAATTTTTGCAAAATTAAGAGTATCTGAAACAAATTTTGATCTTTATGTTCCGTTCATAGGGAACTATATTTAAAAAAAAATAATAATTATATTCGAAAAATTGTCTAAATTATCGAGCAAAATTAGAGTATACAGGTACATACATATATCTGGAAATATAAGAAAATCTGCGAATTTTGGTAGATATTTTTTGTTTTTCTAATTTCTTACACAAAACCATATATTTTAGTTTTACAATCTGTAATACTTTATTGGAAAAAAATCTTCAAATGATTTTAATGGCCTTAAAATGTGGCATTTTTCTTTAAGAATAGAAGAAGATTTTTCATTTTCTTCGATAGCAACATACATAAGTTAATTCCTTCCACAAATTTTATTAGCACATTCATAAATCGAGAAAGCATTTGGTAATATTAATTTTTTTGCTTTTACAACTTGTCGGACGTTTCTTTCAATACCGCTTATCGGACTCTCAATTTTCTATTTTCTGATAGATCTTGTTAATTGTTTTTGTAGTGTATTTTTGCAATGTTACAAATACCTGAATTAAGTTGTTAAAATAGAAAAAATAGTTGATTGCAATTCTTTAAAATGAGTCGAAGAGATTATCAGTTTTGCTGTTAAAAAAATTCAATAAGTTTTATATATTTCCGCATAGTAAAATTTTGATGTGTTCTGTTATTAAACTTATATTAAAACACTTCCAAGGGTTTTTTTTAACAGTATTGGTTGACATATTCATGGAAATGCCCATATGTGTATATATAAGGATTAACATGAAATGGATCAGAGGAAATTAAAAAATTTTTTCTTTTTAAATACTTTAGGAAACTATAATTATCGGGTTATTTTCTTAACCTGATAGAACTTACAAAAGGGTTTACCACCAAACGAACTATAATATTGAGTTAAGTTTTTGACATTTATGATCCCTTTACTCTAGCAAATCATCATGGATAGATTGACACTTAAACAACGCCGCAAATTTGCTTTTAAAATCAGTCATACATTAGCGCATTCTGGATTTGCACAATTGTGTTCAATGATGAGGTTAATTTATTGGCTTAACCGGGTTGTTTATAAACAAAATTTCTGCATAGGGAGTAAGATCAGTCTACAACAGACCATCCTGACACCATTACATCCAGAAAAATGCACCTTTTGGTGAAGTTTACCACAAGCGATCAAAGAAAATATTAATGTTATTGATCCGGGCGATAAGTTGATTTCGAGAAATGGTTTTGTAAATTGTCCTCAAAAGTCGTGCATGTCAAATTGCTCGCTTATTTCCTGTGGAGTATGTGAACATACTGTTTTATTCTGATAAACTAGCAACAATTGATGCCTTGAAGGCAAACATTGCTCGTGTTATTTGTAGCATAAGGCCAGCAAAATGTAAGCTAAAATTATGACGGTGGTCATATGCCCTAAATCATTTTCAATTGTTAATGCCATGTATTAATCTTACGAAAAAAAAATTATTATATTTTATTTGTTTGTTTGTTTGTACTTTGTATTTTACAATTTTAGACATTAAATCTATCGGACTTTAAAAATACCCTATAAATTTCTATCTATATTTCGTTATATAAATTTTCTTAGTAAAGTAGTCAAATATTCGGCATATAAGAAACACAGGTTTTTGAATAATTGGTACTTTTTAAGATCCCATCTAACTTCTAGACTAAATAACGTCGAAAAATAATTTAAAATTCATTTTTCTTTGAAAAAAAAAAATAAAAAATAAAAATATCACAAAGTTTTTAGGTTTACACAAATTTGTGATAAAAAGTATCAAAAATAGGTACTATCACTTTATCGGAAATAAAACACAAATATATCCATGGACTTTCATGTAATAAAATTTATTTTATTTCTACTAAATGCAACTTTAAGATTTTATAATAAGACTGGTAATTATTTGTTGTTTTTTTATTTTTTTATAAAGTTTTCGGATTTCAAAAATTTTATAATTTAAAAAAAAGTTTCTTTCAGCTTGTTCCTCAATAACTCCAAAACTAATAGCTAAATCAAAAAATGATATAGAAAACTTAAATCTAACGAAATTTAAAGTTTTTCACGGATAACAAAATCGTGTACGTCGTTCTAAGGTTACGACAAGATGTATGGAGCAGCATCTTCAAAAATCTCGAATTTTCAAAAAAAAAATCTTTTATTTAAACCTTACTATAGAATTTGAAATAATGATTATTTTTGCAGTTAGGTGACTATAGCGGATCAAAAGAATATAGTGATTATTCTTGAAATTTTTGCTTGTTGCATAGTGTAAAAAAACCTCATATTTAAAAAAAATGGGTTCGGTTTTTATGCGTAAAACCGGTTCGAATAACCGGGTTTTTATGTTATATTTTTGTTTAAATACAAATTTAAAAAAAAATCTTTTTAAATTAATTCATAAAACAACGCTGGGAAATATTGCGACATTACTTTGGCCGATTTTGCCAAAAAAAAAATCATCTTTTCAGATGAAGCTCATTTTGTTCTTCGCGGGTATGTAAACAAGCAAAATTGTCGCATTTGTGGCACAGAAAACCCGCACGCATACATTGAAAAGCCGATACACCCAAAACGAATCACTGTTTGGTGCGGATTTTGGTCCAGAGGCATAATTGGGCCATTTTTTTCGAAAATAAGCAAGGAATGGCCGTAGTCAATGGCGATCGTTATCGGGCCATTTTGAACAAATTTTTGTTAACTAAAATTGAAGAGGAGGATATTGGCAACATTTGGTTTCAACAGGACAGCGCTACGTGCGACACAGCCGAAGCTACACTTTTTTATAGCATTTTCAAAAAAAAAAAAGTTATTTTGCGGACTCTTTGGAAACAAACGTGTCGATAAATTATCCTAAAACTGAAAAATGTTAATTTTGATGATAAAAATATGAGAAAAAACAGAGGCAGTCGTATTTAATTGCACATATCGCAAAAAGTTATGAGGTGATTCGAGTATATTTTTAAAAGATTGATACCACAGATGTATAGATCTATGTAATATGTGGGATTATTTAAAAATTCATTTCAACCAACAGAAGGACAGATGGACATTGCTCAGTCGACTACCCTATTTAAAAGCTTCTATTTAGAAAATATGTACTTTATGGATAAAAAAAAACACAAAAAACACTCTGCACACACTATGAAGAAAAAGTTGCGTCATTCTCGAATGTTTTGGAGTCAAAAGTAATTTTTAACAAGAGTTAAAAAAATAGTAATGCAAAAGTTGTTGATATGAACAAGGACAAACTATTCGACATTGTCGAAAAATTCAAAAACCGACATATTTAAAAATTGGTTAAAAAAAATTAAAAAAATGTAAAAAAAAAACATAAAGTTTCTTCTCATTTCTTGCCTTAAATTAACTTGACACGGCTTCGGTTTAAATGTATATACAATGAAGGCACTAGTAAAAAAGTGCCTATTTAAATATGAGTTTTAGTAGAAACTTTTCAGACTGGTGTAATCACAAGAAGTCCTTAGTGTTGTATTGTGGTAATGTCTTAATTTATCAAAAGTTTAAAATGAATGAAAAGTATTACATTGTTTTTTTGTAAAATGTTTAGGCCTCTTTAGAAATGTTAAAAAGGTATTGTTGACCTTTTTTGTTGTTTATATATTTTGTTGCAGATTTTTGTTTGGCTTTACCCTACGTTGCCACAGGCAAGTATTTACTTGCAAGTAGTGTATACGTATTACTAACGAAAATCAGGAGAAATGCCAAAAAAAACACAAAAATTTTTTGAGTGGCTACACAGCACAGTGCAAGTTCATTTTTAAAATGTCGTCAACAAATAAACTTCAAACAAATTTAAAACAAATGGCGCTGCTTCAATTGGTAGTTAAGTGTTGTCAATAGCCACTATTGAACGTTACCTTTAGACATGTAACTTTTTAATATCATTTTTTTTATTAAATTTTGATATTTATATTAAAACTTACATTTTAAATGAATATTTATATTTTTTATCAATATTCTTCATATACATATATACATATTTATTAAAAAAATTAGCTGAATTATTTACCACAATTGTATGATATATTAATGAGTTAACAAAAAACTCAGTATTAGACAACACTGTTTTTCGGCTTGTCACTTTACTTGCCGTAACTGTAAAAATTTTACTTGCTTAAAAATTTCTTCGCAAGCTGAGTCGCAGGTTGCCAAAGTGTAGTTGTGTTAGTAAAAAAGTGTTAGTGTATTGGTTTTTTTTCACTTGCACTTGCATGTGGCAACGGTAGGTTAGATCATAAAAATTCAATTTTGTTGTTTTATTTTTAAAGAAAAGATTTTAAATTTCTTTATTTATTTTATTCCATAAAAATTAAATTAAATTATGGAATAATTATTTAATTAAATTAAATAAATTGTTCCATAATAAAATAAATAAAGAAATTTAAAATATTTTCTTTAAAAATAAAACAACAAAATTGAACTCTTTAGAAATTTTAAAACTTATGACATTGTGACTTCACTTCACTTGGGACACCTTGTGTGTTCACCAAATATGTTTCTATATTTAAATTGTTTTTTTTTTTTTTGTCGTAAAGTTTATAAGCAACACTAATTAAATAATTAATGCTCGTATACATCTCATTGATACAGACATAAGTATACTTATAAGTATTTCATATTAAAACAAAAACAATAAAGAGCTTGTTTAAGCAAAATTTTGTTAGAATTTGTATAGCATTTCTAATACCAGTTCAGCTGACATTTAACAAAAACTACTCCCAGATTTCAGAACATGTAACTATTAGACTATATCATTTAATTTAACTATTTAACAACATCATTACTTCTTATTAATAATTACTTCTATATTAGAGGCAATCGAATTCACATTAAATAATCACACCGGATGCTTAGGAGTTTGGGTGCCATAAAATACTTGTTGTTAGATTAATAACAACAACTGAAACATGTGGTATATATGTATGAATACTAAACTGACGACAACAAGTTGTTGTTGCTGCTACAGTTATATAGACTTTAAATATGTTGCCGCTGTTACCTTTGCTGAACATTATGATGTCGATCGATGCGTGTAGTTTGATAGACACCTAATCGGCCGGTGTCATAAACCTGCTGTTCAAATTTAAATGTGCATGAGCTGATTTTAACGCGTCCAGTTTTTTTTTATGCTGCCAGTTTCTATGACGTTTTTTGTTTTTAGAGCTCTGCTTTTTTCGTTGATTTGATTTTAATATTTTTCTATTTATGCGGCATTTTTTCAGGGGGACATGGCAGCGATTAACGAAATATTTCAAATGCACCTGTGCTTCTAAGTGTTTAACCAGTTTTTTCTCTGTCACCAATAAGAAATGGTGGTTGCCAACGTGATTATTTGGCTGACCAGTAAATTGGTATATGACGTTTTGAAAAAAAAAATTTTAGTTCAATTTTTTTTTTGTCTGCAATGATTTGTTTAGTTAGTGGGTTTCTGGTGTTTGAGATGTTTGAGCAGGTTAATATATGTGTTAGTACTCTTGCTAACATTACACTAGCTTACAAATTTAGTCAATGTTTTGGATAAACATAATGTAGGATTTTTCGTGATAAGTATGTAAAACTGATACCATCAAGTTTGTTTTTTTTTCTTCCTATATTTTTTATATACTCAGTCTTAAGACAAATAATTTTTTTACGTTAAATCTTCATTTTTATTATTTGAGATTTAAAAAAAAATAAACTAAAAATAGATTTCTGTTGGTAAATTTTATTCTAACTCGTTGTGGTAAAATAATATAAAAAAGGCATCGAATTTAATTTATCTTAAAACTTAAAGGTTAAATAGATAATATTTACACCCAACACTTTATCACCGATCAAAGAGGTCTGACGATGAAACCGAAGCTGGTTTCAAATGTATATTCCACTCGGCTAATGCCAGTACAACTAACTTTTTAAAATTATTCATTTATTATCACAATTAAATTTCTTTATAAAAAGAAACTTTTAAAATATTAACTCAAACCTGAATAAATTAAAATGTTAGTTTAAGCAAAAATTTCGACAGAAAAAATTTTAATTTAAAAAAATCTTATCTCGTTTGTTTAAATTTTTTTTTGTAAGTTCGAAATTTTCAGTTTTAACTTATCTTCGAAAATTCGAATAACAAATATCTTTTACTAAAGTAAACATTTTTTCGGTGCCCTAAGTTCTGATACAAACATACATTTTGCAATAACTCCGCAGATGTTTTAGCGTATTAGAGTCTCGCACTCCTGGCTGATTTGAGTACCAGGGACCGAATTACGGCATTCGATCACGATCGAAATTTTACGCGAACGATCTAGTTCGCTGTGCTTTAGGTATAGAGATTCTAATAAGAATTTTACAATTTCGATCACGTTCGAATGCCGTAATTTGGCCCCAGGGTCTTTCAAAGATATCACTTTGTTAATAAAAAAACATTCATACGCACATACATACATTCATACTTACTAATTACCTGCTCCAATATCGTCATATGGTCCTGTAAGAACTACCTAGTGAATTGTTCTAACGTCACTAGTTGATTTTTAAAGACTAGCAAATGTTTAATATCTGAAGCAAAGAATATAGTCTGGAATATAATTGGTCAGTAGTACTGGTGACAAAGTCAATAGTGAATTTGTATTGTACAGTTAGACAACAAATTAAGTTTAAGTTGACACATAAACATTCTTCGTAACAGGGCCATGCAAACGGCAACGTCTCTGTCTAGGATAATGGCAAACTGTAGAGAACCGAGGCTACAAATAAGATTAATAATAACAAAGTACACTTACAACTACTCTAAGTATACCGCTTCAGATTTCTTTAAAACTATGAATTCTAAGAAAAGAAGGGAGTTTCAAAAACCACAAAGCAAAAAAAAGCGCTCCGTATTATATGGCCATATCGCACGGTATCACGGTATGCCCTAGTATTGGCCGGAATTCCACCTGCTGGTACTGGAACAAGAGGACACACAAACGAAACGTATGCACGGTGAAGAACAAAGCCTAGTGGAATGTCATAGGAACATTTTGAAGATAAAAGTAGACGCCAGAAACAATCTGATCAACAAGTGGCAAGAGCATTGGAATCAGGTGGAAAACGGAACGTGGAAGCTAATCCCTAATATAAAAACATGAATAAAAAGGCAGCATGGCACTTTTTAACACAAGTAATAATAGACCATGGTATCTTGAATAAGTACCTACACAGATTAAAAATAAGAAGATGTGACGTATTGGTTCCGAACCTTTTACCCTTGAAATAGGAAGGAGGACGTAGGAAGTTTCCTTTTTACTCGAAATAATACCCGACCTTATGAAATGCTTATGCGGTCCGGGTCGGTGATGGTGGAGGAATCATAGGGCCACTAATTAATAGCACACTATCACTACGTCTAATAAAAAAATATATGCTTACAGACATAGATACAGGTTTTGCCCAAAAATATTTTTTTTGCACATTGTCATACTATGTTTTAAAAATGATTTTATGTACACAAGTATGAAGTTACGTAGGGTTGCCATCCGTCCTCTTTTTTAGAGCATCCGGGGCAGTCCTACTTCTTTTTAGCAAATGTCCGGGGTTGTCCGGCTTTTTGCACCTTCTCTAAAGTTTTTTTCTTACATTTAAACTGTAAATCACAGGTCACAAAATGTATAAAAAAGATTTAGGTGCTCGTACAATTAGTTTTGAAAAAGTAAAATTTTAAAACTTCTCTTTGTACAAAATTAGTTTTATTATCCTTAATTGTCGCTATTTATCGAGGTGGCCTATTTTAACTTGTCTTTTATTTTAAAAAAGTTTGGCAAAGGGGTCTGCTTGTCAGCTGTGTGTTTTTCATAAAGTTTTTTTTCCAGATATAGAAGAAAGTCTTGAACAAAAAATATAGTAAGGGTATATAATTTTGATATGGATTGCCTAGAGTTTTACAAATATGCGATGGTAATATATTGGCTCAAATTGAAAAATATACGTAAAATTTTTAAAAGTGTACATTCCCGATAATGAATGTAATGAATTTTTGTTGTTTTTTTTTTTTGGTTTTGTTGTTTTTATTTTCAACCATTAAATCAGAATGATATGTTCAGTTTGTATTTTTGTAAATAAAGTTTTTTCGTAAAAACAAATTTCGTTTTTGTATTTTAAATGGCGTCGTAAATTTTATCAAATTTAATTTTTTTTTTAATTGTGTCCTCTTTTTTTGGGCAAATGTCCTACATTTTTTATGCTGGCGTCCTCTTTTTTTTTAAATAGAAATGGCAACCCTATGCTAACAAAAATGCCACAATTGTTTTGAAATACTTTTATTTTAAACATTTTTGCGTTCTTAAAATTTAAAATTTCAAAAAAATTGTTTTTGAATGTCTAATTTGTTCAATTTTTAATAAATTTAAAATTTCAAAAAAAATTGTTTTTGAATGTCTAATTTGTTCAATTTTGAATAATTTTTACATTAATCTTCAGGTAGTGCAATACTTTAACAATTTTAAACGCGTTTCAATGTTTAAAATTTTAAATTTCACAAGACTCTAGCAAATCGGCCTTTTTATGCAAATTGTATTATTGAATCTAAAGTTTAAATCATTTTAACTTTAGTATAAAAATTTGCTACTTATATAAAGTTTTTTTAATAGTCCTGAAATGTATGTTTCAAAATACATACGTATGTATTATATTATTGAAAGTAGCATCCCTATAGTGTAGAGAACTAACACTGTAATTGTCACGTGACTAGTTTTTGAGTAATAGTAAGTGGTTCGAGTTCTTACACTTTACATTAAAGAGGTGTTCTATAACTTGTTTATGCAACTTGTTACCTAACTAACCTAATAAATCTAATTCAAAGGTTTGTAAAGACAAATAAAAACACAAAATAAACGATATATAAGGGTTTAGTATGCATGTATAATGTTGTAACAATTCTTTACAATTTAGTGAAAAAATACGGAACTTAAAAATACAAGATGATGAAAAATTAATTTCACTTGATGTTGACGTAGCTTTATATGTAATTTAGTAAAAATGGGACATGATAGAAAAATATACGAAGATAGATAAGAATCTTTTTTTCACGTATTCTAAAATTTTGATAATATATAAGATATTTCAAATATAATAATAAAATATTTAAACAACAAAAAGGGCTTATTATGAGATGTTCAGCTTCTTCTATTATAGCTGCTGTTGCTATGGAGATTTTATTATATTGTTGCATTGAAATTTTAAATGTGGAAACAATGATAACTACAAAATATGTTGATGATTTTTTGTATTGTTTCTAGCCATTTTATTGATGAATTTTCAACAACTTTCAATTAATATCATGATAATATAAAATTTACTCACGTCTTCTGGAAAAATTATAAATTATTTTAAACTCCCGGAAATACACCCAGAAAACAGAAAATCATATTCATTGCCAATCGAATGATTCAGTTCCTGCAATCGAACTTTGCATTTGTGGTTATAAAATATCTATTCCAAGAATCATAATTTATTAGTGCTGACAACGTATACACTTACTGTTACGGAAATTCAAAACTTTTTTATTTAATGTTAAGTACAATCGATACACTTAAGTTCTTAATAAAACCTTATTCAAATGGCCTCCACGACTTCTTCTGCAGGAACGAATTCGATGAACGCAATTTTCAAGCATTTTTTCCTTTTACTCAAGTCGTATTTCATGTATGGCATGTTCAATATTGACTTATAAAGATTGAAGAAAGTTTGGTTTATTTCGAAAGACCAATATTTTATTTTTTTTATATTCTTTTTTTAAGATACGGCTTAAAAAGGATTGATATGAAGTACCACATAATTATCTTAAATTGGTAGGATCTAAAGAAAGTTAAGATGACAATGACGAGCTGACAATAGCGATCTAGATGCTGATGATAATTGGTCCTTTTAACACTATTCTAACAATTCTTGTACTTTAAAACTAGTCAAAGATATATTGAGTATATTACAAACGGTCTAAAATTTTATTATTTTTCTTTTAAAATAAATTTTTCTTATTTTTTTTATTCAAATATTGAAAACTTTCTATATAAAACATTTAGCCATTTTTTAGCTTTTTTTTAGCTAGTTTCAAGACATTTTTTTCCAGAATTTTAGCCAGTTTTGCTTATCAAGTTCTGATCACTGATCACTGATGTACGTACGTATTTTATATGTCATGAATGGTGATAAAAACAATTGTTATTGCATGACTACACGTTGTGAAGGGTATATAAGATTCGGCACGGCAGAACACAGCACTGTTCCTTGTTTAAAAAAAATTTGACAGAAATATTTTTTTTTTTTTGATTTTACGTATTTATTTTATTTATTTATTGAGGCTTTTAAAAATTTCATTATAAAAGTGGATTTTTTTTGTTTTTCTTTTTAACATTCTGGAAATGACTTAAAATTATAAAGTATTGTTCTAATTACATAACATAGAAAAATGCAACTTGCTTAAACAATTATTGTGTAATTATAAACAGAAAAATGTAAATAAATGTAATATAAGAACTGTTCAATGTTTGCTCCCGACATTTACGATAACGCATAGAGTAAAATCTATAAAAGGTACACTTAAAACTAAACTTAAAAACAAACCTTAAAAACTAAACTATTCCAAGTTACATATTACCCTCTGTGGATGCCGGGAATATTTCTTTTATAAAAATGTTGTCCAAAAATATTCTCCAATTGTTCGCGCAAAACGCCTACTGCCGAAAGATAACTGGTATTAGACCAGTTGAATTCTGTTTCACTGGAAAGCAATTCCTGCATTATACCACCCTCAAAAAAATTTAATTTTTCAACAAACCGTTTCATAATATTAAGAGCATATTCAGATAACGGCATTATAGAGGCCTTTTCATATATAAAAGAATTAGAAAATCTTTTTAAACGTGTTTTATAATTTCTTCCTACACATTTGCGTAATATGTGTCTTTCAAAAATTTCTAATTTTTTCATAAATGAATTCGAAATACTAAACCAGACTGGAAAAGCATAAATTAAAATTGGTCTGATACTAACTTTGTATAAAAGTAATTTAGTTTTAGTAGGTAATGATTTATTATTAAATAAGTTTGAAAAAGATCTTTTAATTCTGTTAGCTTTTTCGATATTATATAAAACGTGTTTATTAAATTTCACTAGTTTGTTGAAATTAACACCCAGATACTTAAAACTGTCCTTAAACAAAATTTGAGATCCGTTTAAACACAAATTTAATTTTTTGCTTTCTGGAACGACTTTGTAATTGCATTTTCCAGAGGCATTTCGTAAGCACATTGCGTGACTTTTTCCAATATTTATTTTGATTCCCCAAGACGAATAGAAATCATTAACATGATTAACATGATTTTACGTTGTTTCCAAAAAAAAAAAAAATTACAAAAAAATATAAAAAAAAAACAATAAAAAAATTACAAAAAAAATATAAATCTATATATATAAAAGTGAAACTCTGTGTGTGTGTGTGTGTTAGCTATAGACTCCGAAACTGTAAAACCGATCGGACTCAAACTTTGGCAAGTTGTTGTACACATACCAGGGAGTGTTTATGGGTGGAAAAAAGTGGGCGGGGCCACGCCCATAAAAATTAGTTATCAGTTTTAGCTACTTGCACTTGACCGATTTTTCTGAAACTTTGCACACATATCGAGCTGTCATAACTAAATAACTTCGTGATTAGAAAAATGGGCAGGGCCACGCCCATAAGAAAAGGTTGTAATTTTGAGGGACTTGCACCAGACCGATTTTTCTGAAACCTTGCACACATGTCGAGCTGTCATGACTAAATAATTTCGTGATTAGAAAAGTGGGCAGTGCCACGCCCATAAAAAAAAGGTATCATTTTGAGGTACTTTCACTGGACCGATTATTCTGAAACTTTCCACACATATTGAGCTGTTATGACTTTACAATTTCGTGATTAGAAAAGTGGGCAATGCCACGCCCATAAAAAAAATTATAATTTTTAGGTTTTTGCACTTGATATTTAATTAAAATTCAGAATGCATTTCGATTCATTAAGGGGCATAGCAACGCGCGCCGGGTTTGGCTAGTAATATATATAATATAATAAAAAAAAATTTTTTGGCTCAGCTGGGATTCGATGCCACGTTTGCTCTAACCAGTATATATGTATGTTATTGTTGTAATTGTGAAAAAAACGAAGTGGTCGTGGTTTTTTGCTCATATCTCAAAAAGTTATGGGGCGATTGCGATTCATTCCCGAATATTTCCAAAAGATTGATACCATACATAGATCTGAGGAACATATAGTTGCTTCTAAAAGTTGATTTCAACAAACACACGGACAGGCGGTCAGGGCTTAATAGACTCCTCTATTCATAAGTTTTCGGAAATAAGGGGTCGGAAATGAAACTTGTAGAAATTACAAACGGAATGACAAAGCTATATATACCCTTGTGCACCACAGGTGAAGGGTATAAAAAATCGAAGAAAATTTCATAATATTGTTGTATATAAGCAAGGCATATTAATTCATCAGGTAATTGCAGTTCGGAGAGAATTTTCTTGTTAATATTTTTTTATAGATGAAGTTTGACATTTGAAATTAATGAGAGAGGAAAAAAATATTTTTTATCTATAGACTTTGAAAGCTGAAATTTTAAATAAGTGAAGAAAAAAAGAATCAGCTGACGAAACAAGATTACCAGATGAATAAATGTGCCTTGTATATAAGTATGTACGAACAAGTACATTTAAGATAGTTGTTACAAATTTTCCGCAGGGATCTTAAATACTTTCTTAGTTTTTGTTCATAAAATTTTTAAATAAAAACTCAAAATTACGCAAAAGAAGATACTCGAACAGCAAAGCAGTCATCAGCTTCTTAATTTAAAAACTTGTAAGCAAGTGTAACTTAAGTATTGTAAGAGTACAAACGGCAAGGTTGTTTTTCATCGACTACCCCAACAGCTATAACAAGCATCAATTGATAAATTGGCAACTAATGCAGCTGCAACTAACTAAATAAATACACTTGATTGTGTATTAATATACTATTTATGGACATATACTCACATCTACATATATACATGAGTACATACATATGTATGTTAAACCATTAAAAGAACATACATACATGTATCATTTTAGATTAGACCAAGTAGGTTCGCCACCCAACTTAACACTGCTCCTAACACGGCCTACCTCCTCTACATTTTACTCCGGCAACAGAGAAGGCATAATAAAACTACATACTATTATTACTGATGTTGCTGCTTCTGTTACTTAGTAAATTAATGACTAATATATTTGACTAGTCAACTAGTTAATAAGCAAAGTTGTTAGCGGCAGCGAGCAAACATGCTGAGTAGTTTGGTGACTGGTTAGCAAACATAGACATGTGGATTTATGATAAACAACAAAATCACTGTCAGTTGATACCTCCTAACTACCACACAACAAAACTATTTGCACCTGTCGCCACAAATGCACCCAATTGCCACAATAAACACTTGCATTCACTCGTTACAAGTATATAATTGCAAACAACAAACAAGTCTCCCCTTTTGATATACATTACAAACAAAAACAACAACAACCCCACCACCACAAATTTTCAACATTTTAGTTTCCTAATTTATATGGATTCCTTTTTACGTGTTTGTGTATGAACTTGTTTTATCATTATCTATGAAAACCTATTACGACTACACACTTTCAAACTTACATTTTTTCTCAACATTTTTCTTTTTATTTAAAGTTAAAAAGAGGGGAGTTGTAGTAGCCTTAAAGGATGACGATCCTAGTTAAAACATCTGTCCGCAACATCTGCTAGTTTATGTACAGATTTAGAAAAATCAGTTGAAAATTGAAATAAAAGTGACGCTATAAGAAATCCCGCAAAAACGATTTGTTGGAAATATATGTGTGTATGTATGTATTAAAGGGAAGGACGCAAAAGATACGAGAGTCCAGTATGAATTATTATATTTATTTACAATAGAAAATTGCAATCAAGAAAACTGTTGCAAGCAGGTGCAATATTTAAAATATTGTAGGGATACAAATACTAATATTTAAAACTAAAATATAAAATAATAGTCACGAACATACTAAGAGAATAGACTATCCTTTAAGAAATTTTAAAAGGCATATTAAAAGGAACAAATTTTTGCAAATATAAAATATATTGAAAAGAAATGTAATAAATTTATATGTAACATTAAACTTAAAGAAGTATGTATGTATATATGTACATATATGTATATGTGTAGATGTATGGATTACATATAGTCCGTTATATGTATGTAGTTGAAACGACACCAAAACCACGAAAAATAAGACGGACTAAAATATTTTTCCCCATTCTTGATTTTTATACCCTTCACCTGTGGTGCCTGGGGAGTCGATTAAGCTCTGTCAGTCTGACCGTCTGTCCGTGTGTATGTTGAAATCAACTTTTTGAAGCCCCCCGACATCGCTTAGACCCGGGTGAGGTATTAAAATATCAGAAATATTCGGGAGTAGATCGGTATTGAAAATCAGAAACATCTACCTCGATTTTTTTCACAAGAACAACATTACAACAACAACATACATACATACAAACGTGTATACTGGTTAGAGAAAACGTGGCATCGATTCCCAGCTGAGCCAAAAAAAAAAATTTTTTTAATTTTTAAAAAATTTTTTTTTATTAATTTTTTTTTTATTTTTTTTTTTTTTTGTTTTTTTAACATACATACGTGAATTTATAATTTTACAATGGGATGTTTTTATATATGTATGTTTTTATATGTAGGTACGTATTTCATATGGGATGAATGGTGATACAAACTTCTGTTATTGCACGACTACACGTTGTGAAGGGTATATAAGATGCGGCACGGCCGAATATAGCGCTCTTACTTGTTTTTTTTATTTTATTTTTTTTTTGTAATTTTTTTTAATATTTTTTTTGTATTTTTAATATATTTTTTTCTTTAATTTTTTTTTAATTTTTAATTTAAATTTTTTTTCCATACAAGGGAACTCTTGAATATTCGTTTGTATAAATTGGACTATTCGGCGATTTGTTGGCTAATAGAGCACATTTCCAAAATGTTCTTAAATGGCTCTTACAAATAAAAATAAGTCCTTTTTGGCAAGAATAACAATACGGATATCTGGTCTTTTTTGACTTCCTAAAGTTTAAACAGGCTTAAAGCACTTCAAATCAAAAATAGTGATCATAGGTCTATCCAGGCGCGGATCCAACTTAATTGTTTAGGGAAGAATTTTTCATTAAAATATATGAATTGTTTGAATTTGAATTTTTTAATCCATCAATAATTTTTTTTTATTTTTTAATAAAAATAATTACTCTAATATACGAACCTAATGCAAAAGCTCTGAAACTTAAACAGCTATATTTTTCCAATGTTATCTACCTACTCAATGTTAAAATCTAAATCAACAGGGAGAAAATAAATTCTGATTCAACTGCATAAAAATTTGGGAATTTCCTTAGTTGTTTGCTTTTAAATTGTATTCAGCCACCATTAAAAAATTTTTTACATACATACATACACGTTTTAATTAGTGCTTATATGCTAACCATAACCAGGGGCCCAATTACGGCAATCGATCACGATCGAAATTTTACTCGAACGATCGAGTGCGCTGTGCTTTAGGTATAGATATTCTAATAATAATTTTACAATTTCAATCACGTTCGAATGCCGTAATTCGGCCCCTGTTCGTTTTTTTCACGACCCCCTATTAAATTACCTTGTGGGATGTACAAAACATAAAAGAGGTTGTTGGCAAAACTGAACTAAAGTAAGGATTTGTACCCAACTCTACTAAATAAAAGTACATATGTATATGTATGACCTATTTTTCGAGTGGCGTTTTCGATTTATTGCCAAAAACGACATACATACATAAATCATCAAAATCAATCAACACAGTAACATACTTTTTCATAATTTAATGTTACAATAAATATACAACAAAAATGTTGAAACACAATTAATTCTTTGCTTTAAAAATACAAAATTCTTTAGTTTTGTCTGTAAAATGTTATTTCTATATTTTTTGACTAACTATAAAGAGACTTAAAAAATACTCTATCCGGTAAACTACAAAAAAAGCATTTTGATGCAGTTTCAACGAGGCGATCATGTTGAATAAAACTTTAATTTTTATGAAATAATAACAATTTCATGTTAGTCTCAGCCTGAGAAAAAATTTCAAAAATTAGGAAAAGAACAAAACTAATATAAATCCCAGGCAATCGTATTTTACAAACTCTATCTTCCTCTTTGTTTCCTTGTCATCAAATTTCGCCTATTTGTTTTTAAATTTCTCAAGTATAAAAGAGGATTATACAACATTTTAATAAGTTTTACGGTTTATGTCCAAAATTTTAAATAAAATATAAAATTCATTAGGAAAGTTTGCGATTTATTGCAAAAATTTTAACTTAGTAAAAAAATAATTATATATTTTTCAGCGATTTTCAGAGCACATTTAGCGGGATTTCTTGAAAAAAGTTCCTATCACTGTTGTTAATGCTGTTACTTGTGATTTTATATTGTTAAGACCTAACTGTTATTGAAGGCTTCTATAAGGAATATGGTAGATTTAAATTTTTTGTTCTGTTTGTAATACTACCTACTTTGTATTTTTCATGGATAAATGATTGTTATGAAAAAAAAAAAAATATTGTTACAGAGAATTCATATTCTTTGTTTAATTTCAAGGTTTTTTAAAGTATAATCACCTTTTAAAAACATAAGCAACAGCGTTAAAAAGTATCTTGCTTAATTTTAGCATAGCAATTTATTGAAAATTTGCTTTAATGATTGCTTTCGCTTCAGAAACCTTCAGTTTTTAAGCACAAAAAAGAAAAAAAGTGTGTTCTATAAGCCTCAGCCAACTTTTTGATATGAATTGCCGCCGCTGAATAAGATTTTTACAGCTAATTCGGCAACAATTCTCAAGCAATCGGCAGACTACTTCTTATAAAAATGTCGAAATGCATAGATATAGCAGCACTGGTGTAAATTCCCAATCCCAACGATAACAAAAAAAAACGACTGTAGTGCTGCCATATTGATATATGTATGTTTAAAAAATTAGTGTTAGTAAGTGTTACTTATTTTGTAGCTTGGGTTCAGAGTTGGAAACATTTTAAAAATTAAAATTCTTAGTGAAAGGAAACGACTACTAACATCCATAAAATATATTTTTGGTTTATTAAAAGCTTGTTTGACAGATGTTGAACAGAAATTTGTCAAATAAGCCTACAATAAACCTAAGATATTTTTATATCTGTTTTCTTATATATGTTTGCTTAACAAAAGAAAGGAAAATTGAAGTAATTTTAGCAAAAATAATAGTTAAAAGTAAGAAAATTAAAAGTTGAAACAAAAATTGAATAAATAAATTACTTGTATAGTCTTCTTCGCCTATTGATTTGCTTTGACGAAAGAGTGCCGTTTTTGTTTGTGCTCTGTAACAAAACAAAAAACTTATTATACCTATTACACACATGAATTTAAATTTTATTAGGAAAATTTGTTTGGATATAAATAATTTAATAGAAACTTTAATAACTTAACTTTTGGCTTAATCCCCACACTGTGCACTTTGACAGCGTTGTTATATTATATTTAAACGTATTGCAACACTCATCTTAAGTCATTATTCTATATTATAGACGCGCAAATTTTGCCGCTGTGTTGTGAAATTTCATTTTTCTGTGCAAAAAAGCATTTTTAAATTAATGTTTTTGTTTTTTTGTTTATCCTAAATAATAAGTGTAAAGCAAAAGTGTATCTTCCAAATAGTATTTGTTAAATAAAAAGTCCAAGTGTAAGAGAAAAAGTGGTTTTTGAAAAATGTCTACAATAGAAAGACTTTCTATACAAGGTATACGCAGTTTTGGTGGTAACGCTGGTGATGCACAGGTATACATTGTTGTGTATGCAATTTTTTTCTGTCATGCTAAATAGTATTAATCTTGTGTACAACCAAAAAAAATACAGGTTATACGTTTTGGTTCGCCGGTTACTTTGATTTTGGGTGAAAATGGTTGCGGCAAGACGACCGTCATTGAATGTCTTAAATATGCCTTAACCGGCGAATGTCCTCCCGGTAGTGATCGTGGTAAGAATTTCGTTCACGATCCTAAGATTTTTGGTCTCACCGATGTCTTGGGTCAAATAAAGCTGGAGGTGCGTAATGTTCAGGGTGCCCGCCTTTCAATCTGCCGTTCAATTAAATTGGGAATGAAACGTAATAAAATTTCGTTTGAAACTTTGGATGCCACTCTAAACTATTTAAATGATGATGAAAAAAAAGGCGGCGAATCAATAAGTAAACGTTGTGCCGATGTTGACCTCGTCATGAGTCAGTTTATGGGTGTTTCTAAGGCTATCATCAATAATGTATTGTTTTGCCATCAGGAGGATTCCAGCTGGCCTCTTGATGAGGCTAAAAAATTAAAGGATAAATTTGACGCCATTTTTGGTATTACCGAATACAACAAGGCTTTGGATCGTATAATTAAAATGCGCAAAGATGAAATGGAGCAATTAAAAGTAAAGGGTCAGTATTTGGGAATAATAAGCATATATTAATAGAAGTACAAGAAAATTATAGTTTTTCAATATTGTGTAATGGTAACTTTTTTTCAGAGTCCGATTTACGTTTTGTTGAACATTTAAAGAAAGAAATGGAAGGTAAATCTTTGGGACTTCAAAAATATCAGCAAAAATCTCAAACCATTGAGGATCAAGTTAAAGTTTGTGAAGATGAAATGGCTCCGATTGAGGAACGTTTGAAACAAATATATAAAGTTGAATATGAAGTGGGAAAATACCAAGCTCAGAAAGTGGAATTGCAAACAAAGTAATTTATTTACGTTAAAAAAAAATTTCACCTATTTTTTTATTTTTACCCTACAAATATTTACATCCCAGCAAAAAAGCTGATTGTACATAAAGATAAAGAATTCAGTTTAGGTGAAAACACGAATGATTTTAACATTATCGTCAACTGCGCTCCAATCTAATAAAAGCATAGAATTCGTGCATATTGTATGAAAAGCAACCGATGTTTTATGAGTTATCGCATTTATGGAGTCGTTTACAATGAATGGTTTAGAAGTATTGAAAATTTTTGTGCTAGATTTTTTATTAATGTTAACATTTTAAATATTTTGCATGTACCTTAAAGCACTTCATGACAAACTATATTGGATTTAAGGAGACATGAAAAATTAATTCTCTTGGCCTATTGAATTAGAAGTCATAAAAAGGTTATTCACCTTAAACTATTTCAAATTTATTTTTATTTTTTTGCTGTGTCTTCATTTATTGTTCTGCAATTACTTGACCGATACCATAGGACCATATTTAGTAATAAAAGATTTGCCACTATAAACATAAAATAACATTTTTAAAATTAGTTAATTCACAAGGGCTTGCTAAGTGTCGTATTGTCATAATGTTATAATTTTCCAAAAACTTGAAAATTATTGATGTAAAATGTTTAGACCTTTTTAAAAATTATAACTATGAAATTAGGACACATTATGAATTTGGAAAATTTAAAAAAATTCAAACATTTAAAATAATCAAAACTTTTAAAGTTAAAACTTAAATTATCCAAAAATATATTATTCTTAAATCTTTAAAAATAAAATGTTATTTTAAACATTCCGTATCTCACGGCACCTTATACATGAGATCTTAAAGCACCGCTTATTTTTGTTATTGATGTAAAACGGCAATCGTAGAAGATTTAGCCACTGACTATCTTTCTTTATCTTACCCTTCTACTTATGTATCTAAAACTGTATATATGGTATCTGAATTAGGACAAACATTGAACGTACTGGTATGTGGGTTAAAAATCAAAAAGACTATAATCTTTATTTTCTGCAAGCGATTGTACCGAACCTAAACTAGTCTTAACAAAATTTTACCATTTTTGTACAATATTATTTTCAGACAAAAAAATTGTAATGATCAAATAAACGGATTAAAAAAGAAAATTAAAAAAATGTTTGAAGGCACCGTAGAAGAACTAGACAATGAAATCTCGTCATTTAACCAGAGAATTTCTGAAAAATGTACGGAACGCAAGGAAATTGAAGATAAACTTAAAGGTGAGAAAGCCCAAGAGAAGAGTATGCAGAATAGGCACAATGAAATTGACAAGAAACGTGTTGTTATTCAGCAGCAGAAACAGAAAGAGCAGGATTACAAGCAAAAAAGGGCAGATAAATTGAAAATTCTTTGTCAGGAAATAAATATACCCATCACCTTTAATGTAATGAATTGCGTAGATGAAATAACTGAGCTTTTAGATGAGATACAAGCTGTTCTGACGGCTGAACAATGTAAAATAACTGAGGCCATTGCTCAACACGATAAAGATGATTTAGATCGTCAAACTAATATCGATCAGCTAAGAGTAGAGCTAACCAAGTTACAAGAATCAGCCTCTTCATTGATAAAACAGAAGAAGGCTTACGAAAAAGAGTCCGAGCAACTTGAAAAGAATATTTTACAAACGGAAAAAGCTACCCAACAACTTAAAGTGGTCACTGAAAAGTTGCAAGAGACCGAGAAATGTTATGAAGAATCTATTGCTAAATTCAATCAAAACGAATTTAGGGAATCTTTAAAGAATGATAAGGATACTATTAAAAAGTTGGAAGCACAATTTCGTAATGTGGATGAACGTTTAACATTCCTTAACTCTATAACAAAAATAGTTGCCGAAATCAGTATTAAAGACAAGGAGCTGGAGAAGCGAGAGGAGGAAATGCGTAGGGTCAAAAGTAAACATAGTGAAAATTTCCGCAAAGTTTTCGAAGAAGGCCGTATCATAGAAGTAAATTTTCATCGCAATTTAAAAGCTTCATACGAGAAGTCGCGCATTAAAATCAAGGAATACAATGACAAAATAAATTCCCTTAAATTGAAACAGCAAAGAATCGATATAAAGCGCAAAAACCTAAAAGATGACTTAGCAAAATGCGAAAAAGAACTTGAAGATTGCAAAGAAAAAATCTTTGAAAAGTGTCATTCTACACCTTATGAAGAAATGCTGGCCAAATCGAAGGCAGCCGTTAGTAAATATCAATTGGAGCATGGTGCTCAAAAGTCCGCAGAATTATTTTACAAGAATTATTTACAAAAAATTGATGAAGAACCTTACTGTCCTTTGTGTCAGAAGTGTATGGATACAGAAGAGGTAAATTTATAAATATTGTTTTTTTTTCTTCTCTCTTTTGCTTAATAGGACTTTCTTTTCTTTTTGTAACAAGGCCACTAATCTAACAACGGAATTAACTGATAAAATCCAAGATTTACCGCAAAACATTGAAAGAGTTGAAAAGCTTCTTAAGGAGGAACAAAAAAAATATGAAGGCTTACTACATCTAAAGCCGGTCATTGAAAAAGTAGCCCGTTTGGAAGTTGAAATTCCCAAAAAAAAGGAAGACATGAAAATCTTTCAAAATCAGTTGACCGAATGCAGCAGTGAAATGGAGAGTACACAGACTCAGTTAGCTGATCCCACTGCCGCATTGGATATAGCCAATTCTATGATGGGTGACATGTCTATTCTGGATGAGTCCATTAAGGAATCAAATCGACTTAGAAACGATATTGAAAAATTGAAGAAAAAAATGCCCCAGAATGCTGAAAGCGATAACACCTCAATAGATGAAGTACAAGCAGAGAAATCAACAATTTCTGCGGAACTGGAGGAAAAGCGTAAAGAATTGGACAAAAACCAGCAATATTATGAAAAAAATATGGATGCTCTCAATAAATTAAGGGAACTAAAAAATTCGTAAGTGAAATAATCGGGTAACATAAAAGAATTCTGTAATTTTTCCTCATATTTTAAAATAGTTTAAAAGATCAACAAATAAAACTACAGGAAGGCATACAAAATCTCCCACAGCTTAAAGAACGTAAGAGTGAACTCAACAATCTTTTGGTTACAGTTGTAACGGAAATGCAAGAGAAGCAGGCAAAATTAGCTCCATTAAAGCAAAAACTAACAACAGCAACATCGGAAAAGACGCAACTGAAAGAAAAGAATCGTGCTAAAGTCAATCAAATGCAAAAGAAACTGGATAATTATAGAAAAATGGACCATGACATTAATAGGTAACATGCGTTTTTTTTACATAACTCCCAATAAGATAGTTTTTTTTTATCGACTTAAACAAATTTAAAGGTTGGACAATGAAGTATTGGATTTTCAAAACTTAAATTTAGATCAACAGTTAAAAGATATTGATGAATCTTTAAATGCTAGTAAAGAAGATCTTAAGAAAATGGTAAGTTATAGACCCTTATTATGAGTCATTCGATCTTCGCTGGATATTGAATTTGTCGTTAACTATTGCACATTAAATATCAAATGCTAAATTTAAACATAGCTCATAATAAGATCAATTTTAATCAAATAATTTTCCTTAACTGCCTCTCAACCGACCAATCGCATTGTTTTTTTTAGGCTCAAATAATTTCCGAAACTATTGATAAGTTGGATGCTATTAAAGCTGAAATTGCCAATCAAGAGTCAATGGATCGTGACTTTAAAGACAATCGTGAATTGAAACTATTAGAAGAGAAACAAAAAGATTTAGGTGAAAAATTTAAAGCCCTAATGGAGGAGCTAGGTAAATTAGATTTCTCTAATGTGTCTAAAGAGAAATCGGAACTAACGAAAAAGCGTGATAAAATCACTGTACGTAAGGGAGAACTTTTGGGTCAACGTGGCGAAATTAAGCATCAAATACAAAAACTAGAGCGTGAGCTGGCTGAACCCAAGTATCGAGATTCTCTTGTTAATTACCGGCGTATTTACTATGAAGTCCAATTGACCAAAAAGGTAACCAACGATTTAGGTCAACATCGTATTGCGTTAGAATGGGCCCTTATGCAATTCCACACGGAAAAAATGCGGGAAATTAATCGTTTGATACGCGAATATTGGCGTCTCATATATCGAGGCAATGACATTGACTACATACAAATACAAACGGAAGAGGGCAAAGATTCCGCTTCAGCCATGGATCGACGTCGCAGTTACAACTATCGCGTTATACAATCGAAAAACAATTCGGAAATTGAAATGCGTGGTCGCTGCAGCGCCGGTCAACGGGTACTGGCCTCGCTAATCATACGTATGGCTTTGGCCGAAACCTTCAGCAGTAACTGTGGCGTTTTGGCTTTGGATGAACCCACCACTAATTTAGATCGTATGAATATTTTATCATTATGTGATGCTCTCAATCGCATTGTCGAAGATAGACAGGCTCAATCCAATTTTATGTTAATCATAATCACCCATGATGAAGCCTTCATTTCTACTTTGGGCAAAATCAATAGTTATCACCGTGTTTTCCGCAATGACGAGTGTAAATCTGTAATACGTCGCGTTGAAGTAGCCTAGATACATATATATTAAGTTGCCGTCGTCGTTTTCGCCTGTCTTTATGTCGCACAAAAAAAAAATGTGTAAGTGGTAAGCAATTTCTTAAGTAAAACAAATAGTTTTATTATATGGAAAATAAACGATTAGAGATCTAATTAATTTTATTCAAATCTTTTTCTTTATTTACACAATCTAATAGCTTATGCCTAATATGATTCTGATGAAATCGGGGTAATTTTAAGGTAGATTTTAACATATTTTCAAAATATTCTTTTAAAATAATATCATCTGTCATATCGACATCATTATTTCCAAATACTGCATTATTCCTTTGTTCCTTGTCCGTTCGTAGTTTAGTTTCTTTTTTAGGTTTTTCTTTTCCCTGTTGTTCATTTTTCTTTTCCACTTCTGCTTCAATGCCTTCTAGTATCAGATCTATTTCGGAAGGAGAAATTTCCATGTGATTTGCTCCACTATTGCCTAACCTAGTAGCAGCATATTTAACGTATGGCACAACAAATTCCAAATCTTCGTAGAACAACCAATCGGTTAATTGCACATATTTATCTTCAGGATTCTCGGTAACGGGTATATAGCGTCGAAGTTTTTTTTGAGCCACGCTATCCAGGTGCTGTCGGAGATAATTTATTAAAGAACGCCATTTACATTTGGCATCTTCAGCTAAGAGTAAAAGGAAATAAAAAGAAAAAATTAATACGCAGCTATTTAATACTATCAAAAATATTGATTTGTTTTACAATGAAGCCAGATTTTCAAGTTTTTAACATTAACTGCTTGTTAAAATTTATTTGAATTGAGGTGTGACTTATGCGCCCATTGCGATTCAAAACTTTTATAACAATTTGGTGGACGTTGATAAATTTGCACTGTCATTCTCAACTTAACTTGAACTTTTTTTTCTTTATTCTCTTTAACTTCTACGATTTGTCGTAAACTAAACCCAATTTAGTCGTCTTAGAGTAAATAAACCCAACTTTTTTGTTTTGTGAAGAAACCGTTTCTAGTTGAAATTGTAATTGCGTTATCAGTATGCAATTCTGCTATAAAAAGTACATACGCTTAAAAAGAGAACTGAAATTCATGTTTAACAATTTTGAGGCTACTTTTGGTTTGCAGATAAAAATAAATGAACGGTATTTTAAACATTTTTTTATCTAAAACCTGGACGCTATTACAGTTAGCGGTAATCTTTTAATGTTCCAAAGCATAATTTTTCACGCTATACCCTCGGAGCCCGAACACTTTATGGGATTTCCAGCAAAAAAAATGTTTCCTGGCAATTATTTCGTCAAGTAATTTTTGACATTTCGTATTTTTTTGACATTTGCATATTTTTTTTAGGTTTTTTTTTCGCTATTCGTGTTTGTATTTACAAAAAAAAATTTTTTTACGATTATTTTTCCGAAACTTGGGCAGAACTACATACTGGCCTTAAGATTGTACAAAAATGTTTATAAATATATGTACATACATACATGAAATAATTATTAAAAATTTTGCTTGCGGTAATGAGGATCTTATTATTGCGAGAAAATGTTTGACAGAAATTGAAAACATAAAAACGTAGGTTCAATGTTACTAGAATTACGGTAAGAAATAATTGCATATACTGACATCATAGAAGTAGGAATATAAAAGAAATTGCACTAACAACAACAAACTATAATTTTTCAACAACTATAGCAGAATTTACCTTTAAACAAATACAATACAAAAAATATTGTTGAGGCAAGCAATGCAGTTTTAATAATATTTTCAAGATATCAAACAATGGATTACGAATTTAAAAAGAGGACACATTAGTCATACGTAAAGATACCCAACTCATTTTGACGATATGTATACTTTGATACCCTATATAATACAATTAATGTGCTGTTTTTACAAGCCGATTGAGTGATTGTCTTAGACGATTTATGTGCAATTTGTTTTTGTTACAATAACTTATTTTTAGGCACTTAGACACAAAAAAGAACAAAAACAAGTAAGAGTGCTATATTCGGCCATGCCGAATCTTATATACCCTTCACAACGTGTAGTCATCCAATAACAGTTGCTTGTATCACCATTCATCCCATATGAAATACGTACACGTATGAATGTTAAAAAAACGAAAAAAAAAAAAAAATTTAAAAAAAAAATTTTAAAAAAAATTTTTAAAAAAATTTAAAAAAAAAAATTAAAAAAAAAATTATTATATATATAATATACATATATAAAACAAAAAAAAAAAATAAAAAAAAAATTAAAAAAAAAAAATTATAATAAAAATATAAATAATATATTAAATAAAAAATAAAAAAAAAATAAAAAAAAAAATTAAAAAAAATTTTTTTAAAAAATTAAAAAAAAAAATTTTTTGGCTCAGTTGGGATTCGATGCCACGTTTTCTCTAACCAGTATACAGTATACACGTTTGTATGTATGTATGTTGTTGTTGTAATGTTGTTTTTGTGAAAAAAAAATCGAGGTGGTCGTGGGTTTTTGCTCATATCTCAGTTGTTTATGTACCGATGTTTCTGATTTTCAATAGCGATCTACTCCCGAATATTTCTGATATTTTAATACCTTACCCGGGTCCAACCTATGTCGGGGGGCTTCAAAAAGTTGATTTCAACATACACACGGACAGACGGACAGACTGACAGGGCTTAATCGACTTCCCTATTCATAAGCTTTCAGAAAATATATACTTTATGGGGTCGGAAATGAAAATTGTAGAAATTTCACACGGAATGACAAACCTATATATACCCTTTTTCACTGTGTGAAGGGTATAATAAGTTGTTGGCCTCAGGTGACCAAAATTGTTAAATAACATTGCTACTGAACGATCAAAATTCTAAAAAGGCTTTGGGAGCCAACGTGTTAATATAATAAATGTGAATGTTTAGATATTTGTTACGCTCAATCAAGAAAAAACAGTTAAACGGAACTAAACTAACTAAATGTCCCCATAACTACATATATAAAGTCGCGAACACACGCTTATTCAAGTATAAATTATACGTACCATAACCATAATTCCATAGCCATAAGAAACCTAAACTTAATAGGTTTCTATAGTTATGGCGACAGTCGCCTTTTATCAAATACATTATTGCCCATAAGATTGGTTCAGCTGTTTTGTATGGTTATGTCACGTCTTATTTAACTATTAGTATAATAATTGTTTGGATTTTAGTTACTCAATCACGCAAAAACTGCTGAACGGGGAACTTTGAAAATGAAATTTGGCACACAAATATATTTATAACAACCTAGATTAACACATAAGCTACCTTTCATCTTGATTACATCGTCTGCAAAACTCATGCTAGTTTACAATAAAATAAAACAAAAGGAAGTGTAGAATTTGAAATTAATGTAATTTGTTTTTGTAAAATAAACCACTCTAACTAGTAGAGTACATGGTGTAATTACATCAGGTGATAGCGCAAAGAGAGAATGTTCTTTTTTTTAGCTCTTTTTTTATAATATGGAGTTTGACAGTTCTTGGCACTGAAATCTCTTTTTACATAAGGAGTTTGACAAACACGAAAAATAATCAGCAGGGCTGTCACCGCTACCTGTATAAATGTACCCTGGTAGAGTAGAAGTAGTTTTATATAGTTTTTTCGCGGAAATTTTTCAAGCCACTGCGTTTTTTTTTTTTAATTTTTGGTACTTTTTTTTGCGGTGACACTAGAGATGTCAAACCTGAATATTTAAAAAATCCCAGGAAATACCGATTTTTTTCTTAATATTTACTATTTATTTATATAATAATTTTATAATATTTCTTGATCTGGCAGTGATTTGCTTTGATCTTTATTAATAGATCTATCTAAAAATAGGATAGGCACGAAAAATCCAGAGGCTATAAAAAATAAACATAACTACGCAATACTTTCCTAGTCCCCTTTTACAATGTTGAAATCGAAAGGTGACGGACGAAGTTTAGTAGCAAAAAGATTGAAGAGTTAGAATGTGTAGTAAAATATGTACTGGACTTTTTTTTCCTTTCTCTTTTACTTTTTTTATACCCTTCACACAAAAGTGAAAAAGGGTATATATGTATATAGGTTTGTCATTCCGTGTGAAATTTCTACAATTTTCATTTCCGACCCCATAAAGTATATATTTTATAAAAGCCTATGAATAGCGGAGTCGATTAAGCATTGTCAGTCTGTCAGTGTGAATGTTTAAATCAACTTTGAAACCCCTCCCCCGACATCGCTTCGGAAGCAGATCGGTATTGAAAATCAGAAAAATCGTTACATAAAGAACTGAGATATGAGGAAGAAAGCACGACCACCTCGATTTTCACAACAACAACATACAACACACATAAAAACGTGGTATACTGGTCAGAATGAACGTGGCATCAAATCCTAGCTGAGCCCAAAAAAATTTTTTTTTTGTTTTTTATATTTCTATTATTTTTTTTTTTAACATACATACTAAACTCAATTTATAATTTTAGAATGGGATGTTTTTATATATGAATGTTTTTTTATGGTGATACAAACAATTGTTATTGCATGACTACACGTTGTGAAGGGTATATAAGATTCGGCACGACCGAATATAGCACTCTTGTTTTTTTTTGTTGAGATTTTTATGCTAAAAAATTTGTTTAAAATTATTTAAAAAATTGCAATAATAATAAATCGCGGGATTTAAAATCAGATTCATTTGGCATCCCTAGGTGACATCAAATATTAAATTTCAATTATTTTTTTTTTTATACCCTTCACACAGTGAAAAAGGGTATATATAGGTTTGTCATTCCGTGTGAAATTTCTACAATTTTCATTTCCGACCCCATAAAGTATATATTTTCTGAAAGCTTATGAATAGAGGAGTCGATTAAGCCCTGACCGTCTGTCCGTCTGACCGTCTGTCCGTGTGTATGTTGAAATCAACTTTTTGAAGCCCCCCGACATAGGTTGGACCCGGGTAAGGTATTAAAATATCAGAAATATTCGGGAGTAGATCGGTATTGAAAATCAGAAACATCGGTACATAAACAACTGAGATATGAGCAAAAACCCACGACCACCTCGATTTTCTTTTCATAAAAACAACATTACAACAACAACATACATACATACAAACGTGTATACTGGTTAGAGAAAACGTGGCATCGAATCCCAGCTGAGGCAAAAAAATTTTTTTTAAATTTTTTTAAAATTTTTTTTTTTAATTTTTTTTTTATTTTTTATTTAATATATTATATATATTTTTATTATTATTTTTTTTTATTTTTTTTTTTTAATTTTTTTTTTATTTTTTTTTTGTTTTATATATATTATATATGTATATAATAATTTTTTTTTTTTAATTTTTTTTTTAAATTTTTTTTTGTTAAATTTATTTTTTATTTTTTTTTTGTTTTTTTTAACATACATACGTGAATTTACTGTTATTGCATGACTACACGTTGTGAAGGGTATATAAGATTCGGCACGGCCGAATATAGCGCTTTTACTTGTTTTAATTGAAAACAATTTTCGTAAAGGTAATTTAAGATACAAAACTAAAAAATATTTACTCATTGTAAAATGATATTAGATTGAAATTATAAAGAAAACTATTTTAACCCTTAAATGCATATCGTACCATATATGGTACATCTCTTTTATCGTACAATATTCCAACGATGTGAATATAAAAGCAATTTAGTGCAGTTTAAAGCAATGCTGACAATATTACTCTTCATAAAAATACCGTTATAACTCTCTCACCATTTAATTTACTTAATAATAACATTCTAAAGTGGTCACATGTTTTTTTTTGCACATAATTTTAAAATCAAATTTCAGTAGTGAATAACGAAATAAAAAATTTATTTATTCGTCTGTAGGTAAGTGTTTGTGTATAAATTATATGCTTATTTAAGTAATTATAATAAATCTTGCCCACATTTTGTACTTTAGAATAATTTTTTTCTCAATTTTTCTAGTTACCTTATATGGTACACCATGCACCAGCGCATGAATTTTTATTGTGTTAGATGTCGGTTTTTTTTTACTATTATTTTTTATAGTTATTATTTATTAAGATATGGATGGCCTTATTATTGATGGAAAGAAGTACAATGCAAATGAGGTTGCTGATATGCTTCATGATGGTAATTATGAAGTGTTGTGTGTACCTAACAATGGCAAGAATGCATGATGTACCATATATGGTACGAATAAAAAATGTTTATTTTTCCGATTTTCCGAAAAAAGTGTACATTTCTCAAAAAAAAAAAAACGATGAATTCGTGATTAGCGACCGGTTTTACATTAAAGTAGGTTAGTATCCATGCAAGGAGCTGACCTCATGCATTTAAGGGTTAAGACTTAAGAATATGATAAGTACACAATGCTTCTGTTATTTTTGTTTTAAACTAACAACCACTTAAACAAATAGTTTTTAATGTGTATTATAATTTTACAATATTATTTATTGTAATTTAATTCCTATGGTGGAAGCCTGGCATAAAACTTACTTATACTTACTTTTCTCAAATCCCGACTTTTGTGCAATTCTATCCCACATTTGTTGTTTTTCTTGACGATGTAAAAAAGGCGTACGTAAAAATTCATTCTTGTATAGACGAGGATATTTCTTTACATTTCGTATTAGAATTATACGTTGATCCTGCGCTCGAGGTTTTTGTTGTGGTTGGTATGTGACATTGAACGTTTGTTTACCCTCAATACGAGACATGTTGTTTTATTTTATAAAATGCAAAAAGTTAAGCAGTCAACCCTCCTTCCCGCATGAAGAATAGAAATGAACTAAATGAAACAATTTTGTTTTTGATTGAAGCATGTGTGCGTGCGTGTAAATGAAATTCATTTTACCAACATTTATCTGTATTCAGCATAAAAGCTTTATAAGTGTTTTTTTTGCAAAGCTTTAAAGTTCTTGAGCTATGAAGTAATGGGTGTGTAAAAACTTTAAAGCTTTTTAAAGTTTTTTTTTTTTTTGTTTCAAGTTCTATAATGAATTTTCCTAACATTTCTAAAAATACAGAAAAATGTAGGTAGGTATGTATATTAACTTACATCTTAATACACAATTTGTTTGAAAATGTTTATAGGTAAGTATCCAGCTAATAAATACATTAAACAGTCATTATGCGGCGGTTCAACTGATGATAAATATTTTCGATTAACATAAACATTTACTCTCGCGAGCGTTTTAGTACGACGTTACTCGCAGGGTCATATACCCCAAAATAAAATCTAAATTTTCTTGGAATCGAAGTTTTAAAGCAAAAGGATTTGCTACGCAAAGAGTAAATTAATTAATTTAATGACGCAAAAAGTAAAGAATTTAAACACTTGAGCGTTAAAGAAATATATATTTAAAATTGAACTTATCTTTTCAATAAACAAATTAATAATGATCTCTATTTTTACAGTGTTAAGGACTTTTTATACCCTTCACAGTGAGTGTAAGGGTATATATAGGTTTGTGTTTCTGTGTGAAATTTCTACAATTTTCATTTCCGACCCCATAAAGTATATATTTTCTGAAAGCTTATGAAAAGGGGAGTCAATTAAGCACTGTCCATGTGAATGTTGCAATTAACTTTTTGAAGACCCCTGTAAAGTACCAAAATATCAGAAATATTCGGGAGCGAATCTGTATTGAAAATAAAAAAAACAATATAAACAACTGAGATATGATGAAAAAATCTAGACCACCTCGTCTTTTCACACCAATACAAATTGGATGAACGTCGGTTCGAATCCCAGTTAAGAAAAAAAATATTATTTTTAAATTTTCTATAGTTTTTTTATATTTTTTACTTTTTTAATGAGAGGAATGGTGATACAAAAAATTGTTATTGCATGACTACACGTTGTAAAGGGTATAAAAGATTCGGCACGGCCGAATAAAGCACTCTTGTTTTATTTTTAATAAATTTGAATGGATGCCAGAAGAACTTATTTTATTTTTATAAGGAAGTTGTAATTTTATGAAATAAAAGAAATTAATAGATAAAAATCTTAAACTTAGTGCCTTTTTGAAAATTCGTTAATACATTCGTTTTTGATGAAAGAAGTGTAGCAAAATATTAACTTAATACACAAATTAATACATGTGTATATATATTAAAATTTTATTAAAATACATTGCTGGGTAATAAACAGAATTTCTCGAATTTTTAACTTTACATTCCCACTGTATACGCTAAAAAGAAAAACCAATGAAAGATATGTTTTCTTTTTTTTTTTCTATTTTGCTTTATTTCTTTTCAAGCAAAAAGAGATAGGACAAGCATTTCAGAGCGCGCACTTTAAAAATTCAGTTGAATTTGGTCGCTCAATCCAATCGGTTTGTTTGTCAAGCATACATATTGGAGAGTAGTGTTTTTGTGTGTATTTATGTTAACTAAACAGTAACAACTGCTGCCAACAAAATAAAAGATTCACAGTCAACAGCAACTGAATAAATAACAAAAACAACGTAAGCAGAGACAACGCCAAGAAGTATTATAAACAAACAAGTAAATAAAAAAAATATGTCTACACATCGCCAAACGATACATTCCATACATAACAAGAAATTTTGGACAGAATTTTTTTATTTATACGAATCGCTGCCGGCCCTCTGGGATATGAATAATCCCCTCTATAAAAATCGTCAGGTCAAATGTGATGCGTACGACATAATGGTCGACAAATTAAGAGAAATTGAGCCGAATGCTGATCGTGAAGATGTTTTGCGAAAAATCAATATTTTTCGTACCAATTATCGCCGTGAATGCTCACGCATTAACATTAGCTTACAAGAAGGCCGACACTACCAGTCAACATTGTGGTATTTTGATTTACTGTGTTTTCTACAAACAGCCGACACGAGACGAGATAGAAAACGTAAATTGGATGCAGATGGTGAAAAAAGTATAATGGTAAGTTTACTTATTAGTTCGTGACATGGTAAAATTATCAGGTAGCCTCACTAAAACAGCTGATTATTTTTTTCTCTACCTTAAAGTTTAACTTAGATGTCAAATTTTGTGTATGTATGTGTATATTTTGTGTATATACGTATACGTATATATTCTACCGCCAAAAAAACACGCACACACATTTGCTTTTTGACATTTAAGTCGTCGTTTTCCAGCAACAAAATCCATTTAGGTTTTTGTTGTTGCAGAACTGCGGTTACCTGATGATTGTACCATGGTTCGTGATATACATATTTCGTTTATAAATTGACCGCAAAAACAAAAACAGCTGATTATGTTTGTCTTGTATTTTTTATCAAAGTCAATTCATGCAGTACCGTCAAATTAATAGCACCAAGGGTTCAATCAAAGTTCTGCAATATGAAAACATTTTGTGTGTCATATCATATGTTGCTACCATACATTGTACTCTAAAGAAGCTTTTTATAAATGCATAATTGATACCCAGTCACAATTATAGGTTCGTTCGAGAACTCACAAATTTGTACAAATTTTTACTGCATTTTACGAAATTGCGTTCGTTTACACAAATTTGTAGTAAATGAGAGCACAAATAGAGAGCGAAAAGTGACAGTTCTTGACTGAGTATTTGCAAATTTTTACAACAGAAATTTCTTGCAGTAAGATTTAGCAAAAACAAAAAACATATGATTCAAAAGGTAAACAAACAAAAGTAAGCAAACAAAAAGTATACAATTTGTGAAAAAAATTTAAAAAAAGGAAAATCCAAACAAAAGTGCAAAATATTATTAAATTTAAATTGTTTGTGAAATAAAGTTACTTAACAATGTCTACAGATGAAAGAATGGAACTGCCTGAATCTGGCGCAGGTATACATACTTAAATACATATTTGCACGTATGTATTTATGTACATAGTTCCCATTAAACTTTATTTATTTGCCATCAGCTGTTGCTTCAATCTTACGAATTTTTACAAATGTCTGTTCGAGTACTTTTTTGGACAAATTCTCTTTTTGAGAGTAAAATTTTCAATTTACTAAATAATTACTTATTTACTACAAAGTGCAGTAAAAGTACTCGAACGAACCTTATATTCTTATGCTGGTTATAGACGTTACTACAACTCGTAGGTACGATAAATCGTACAAGTATAAAGATAGTAACGTATATCATGCTCGTATGTATAAAGTATATTTTATAGTACAAAAATAAAAAAAATATTTTCATATGTAATAGTTTTTTTTTAAACTGTAGGTCTTTTCAATAATAAAAAATTTTTGTTTTATTTTATATTTTTAAATCAATATTTCTCTACCTCGTTGTGTAGCATCATCAGGATACAAGTTTTTACTATATACAGTGAACTCGCGATAACGTGAACTAATTTTTACCAAGACAGCTTACTTTTTCGAGTTTGTTCACGTTATCGAGTACCCAAATTTTTAACGATATGTTAATAAGAAAAAATGATAAACACTATTTTAAATTAATTATTTTATTAATTATTAAATAAAAATATTATGAAATAAAGGATACAAGAAATTCATATTTAATTAACAAAAACAACAAAAAATAAACTAAAAATAATAGGAACATTTTTTTGGTTGGATAATTGGATAAAGGAAAAAATCAGTAATTTTTTGTAATTTTTTCGTCACTTTGGTCTACCATCTCGTTTTCAGCCCATATCAAAGCCTTATCCAAAGCTTCTACAGCTTTCTTGGATTTTTTTGTAACTTCTGGCTGGAATATAATTGAGTCATCATCATCGTCGGTATCATCCTGAATTTCAATACTTCCTACTTCTGTGCAATTTTCTTTAGGATTGTTGTTCCAATTTTTGACCGTGGAAAGAGTAACACCGATCTTTTTTTAATAGAAGAAACTGTTGCTTTGGCAACTCAATTTTTTTTACCAATAATTCAATAATATCAACTTTATCTTTTAAAGTTAACACTTTAGGTTTTTTTGATGACATTTTTCACTTTCACGAATTAAAATTTTTGAATAACTTACAACATCTACGTAGCAATGCCAAAGAGCAACCAACAGGTCGACGCATACATAAATGAAAAAAAAAAACGTTAAATCATAAGTAAAAAAAAAACAAATAACCTGTAATTCGGGGGTTTTCCCAATTTAAAAACTTATTAAAAACAATAAATAAAAAGTATTCACGTTTTAGAGCTTTCAGATTATGTTCACGTTTTAGAATACTCTGTGGAAAAATTAATTTGTCCATGTTTCTGAGACGTTCACACTTTCGAGTGTTCACGTTTTCGCGAGTTCACTGTATAAGTATTTGTTTTTTTGTTGGTTTAGTGTCTTGATGTTTTTTTTTTTTTGTAATTTATAGATTAATTAACAAATTCAAATATTTTCAGTTGAGTTAATGGTAATGTTAATTTATCTTCGACGACCAAACTATTTTAAAAATTGTGAACCGCAGAGTTTAATATGTTTGCAAAAAGTTGTCCTATATTCACACCGAGATGGGAAAGGAACATTTTTTGCAGAATCAAAAATTTAATTTGTGGTAATTTTTTTTTTAATATACCTATCGTAATATAATCAATTATATATGTACATACATACCTATTTTTTTATTCAAATAGATTTGCTGATTTTTTCACTTTAATACAATTTTTACTTAACATTGTTTTAAAATACAAAAGGTTTGATAAGCTCTTTCATTTTTAATTTTTATTTTCCCTGACGCTTAGATTTGCGATGCAATAGGGGTTGAGAAATGAACAATGTTTATCATGCTGTTCTTTAATTTTTTTTTCTTTTTTAGTTAAGCTTAGTTTGTGGTAACGTGTATCTCAAAACTGTATTACAACTCATACTTGATCTCTTTTGATACATCGATTTCTAAGCCAATTGATTCTTATGGGCTATATTATTCACGCGAAGATACAGCAAGTAAGATCAAAGACGAAGAATTTTTTAACCTAAGGATTCTGATGATCCTTATCGATATGCCATTCGTGTTTAAACAAGTTCAATTTCCGATTCATCTGAAATTCGCCATGACAATCAAAAATCACAAGGCTAATCTTTGAATGTTGTGGCCTTAATTTAGAAATTTAATGTTTCTCTTATAATAAAAAAATATCTATGTATGTACCTTGTTTGTTCTGGCACCTGACAAAAAAAAAAAGATTTCATTTAGCTCAAGGTCCTTTAATTAAGGTCATCCACAATCCATCTACTAATAAAAAGTCTCAATTTCCGAGAATTCATTCATAATTAATCCATATATCGTAAGAAAACACAAAAATCCAGCCAGTGAGCCTGTCAGGAACGCTTTTCTTTTATGTACATATACTTATAATAAAAAATAATTTGTTGCGGTCCCTTAATGTTAAACTGAAGTGGTTAATCAAAATGGTATGATTGACCACGTTGTCTGATATTTTTGTGTACTTGCTTTTTTTTACTATTCCACTATATCGTGAATATTTCCCATCTCCAAAAATGTTCACGCTTATTTTTCTTATTTACTATCAATTTGCATTACGTTATTTTAATCAGCTTTTCAGTAAAGACAAAAATTCCATAGGAAATTTATAATACAAATTTTTACTTAGAGAGGAATTAAATTTCATGGAAAAAAATTTCGTTTCGTTTACGTAGTGGTGATTATTTTCGGTCCCTGTAGCGAATCTGTGAAGATCGATAACATGTATACATACATATATAAATACATATATATGTATCTACATTGATTCAATTTATAAACTGTTTTCATATATACATACATATATAAATATATTTTTTTTGTTTTAGCGCAAACGACGTACTAACAACTCAGCCGATCAGATAATAATTACTTCAAGAAAAGAACAATTAATCGAATATCCACAACATTCAACACAAGACTTTGAATATGATCTCGAAGAGGAGCCAGACTTCGACTATGTACCCGATGAATTGGCAGATGCTTTCGTAGATGGTAAACGCGTTAGTACCTCAGAACTACAGAATAATCCCTTAAGCATTAACAATTTTCATCAAGTCGTGGAAGAGGAAGCAGATGAAAATTATTCACAGAGACGCCATCGAGATGGATATCAAAATTATACATTACAAAGGTCCATTCAAACATATAACAAAAAAATAGATCTATCCTCAGATAATGGAGCACATTTGTCGGGTGAAATAATTACTGAAACTTCAATAGAAATGAATGATGAATCTCAAGATCAACAAGTCTTTCAAAATTACACTGAAGACAATGAAAATAGTTCTATAGAAACTGCTGCACAGTGGTGTACTAAAACAACAGATGCCAAAAATTTAGCCACACTACAACTTCAAAAGCAAGGTTGTAATAACAACACTAATAACATCATTAAACTCAATGAAACAAAATTTGTGCGAGATGTTAAAACTATGACCGCAATCAATTCCCAGTACAGTGGCAGTAAACTATCAGAATCATCCGAAATTTTAGCTAAATCATGGGCTGTTCAATATGACGATTTGACAGCAGATCAAAAACTTTTGGCACGTAAAGCTATAAACGACATACTGTTTGAGGGATGTATGGGTCACTTAGCTATAAATAGCAGTGGTCGTGTTGTTATAGATGATGCAGATTATAAAAATCTTAATACCAAAAATGGAACTGACAACGAAGAAGTTGAAAGTAGTGCAGTATACGAACAGTCTTGCACAGGCGTTCCATCGTCATCGATTTCATCAACTTCTGGTGTGGGAGTATCAGGTTCAACAGCTTCTGTCGCTGCGAGGGTAGACAACTCACCGAACGTTCAATCGAATGATAAGTGGCTAAAATTATGATTATTTGGTAAAGCAAGCAATATTAATAATAAGTAAATAAAAACTAGGTAATAGATATTAACTCATTTTTTTATATTTATGTATGTGCTTATCTATATAATTTTTTTATTAAAGCGCATTTGTGTACCCGCATTTGTATTCGAAATCCATAATATTTAATTTGTAATTGTGCAATTCAGATTTAAAATAAAAAAAAAAAAAAAAAACAATAAAATCAATGTAAAACACCAAGGCATATTTATTCATCAGGTAATTGCAGTTCGGAGAGAATTTTTTGTTTATATTTTTTATATGACATTTGAAATAAATTAGAAAAGAGAGAAAATTTTTTTTATTTATGCATTTTGACAGCTGAAATTTAAAATAAGTGTTGAAAACAAAAATCAGCTGACGAATCAAGAGTACCTGATGAATAAATATGCCTTGGTAAAACACAATGGGCCAATTCAAAGTGGTTGCATATCAGTCATATTTGTACTATTTCATATTATTTTAGGCATACATAAAATTTTTGTTAGTATTTTCCATATAAAAAAAATAATATGACTTTACACATTTGTTTCCTATGTATAAGAAATTGTTTATGTTATACTTTTAACCATACTGTCTCTCAGAGAGAATTTCTTCGCTTCTCACCTCTCAGAGAGAATATTTTCTATTTTCTTCTTTCCTGTATACATACAATTTTTAACAGCGTCATCTCTTTGTCTTCTTTCTTGTATTAAATAAATAATTTGTTAACAAAAGGTGTTCAAAGTCACTAGTCATATTAATATGAATTATATGACATAGTATAATATGAGAGTCTACTTTGAATTGGCCCAATCTATTTTTTTTTTATTTTGTGAAATTTCAAAGCACAATCGAGCCTGTTTGTGTTTCAAGTAAAATTTAATTGTTTGGAATTGCCGTAGCATTGTTGTTATATAAACAACAAACCTGCAATGACAATACCGAATAATTTTAATTCCAATCGGAATACAGAACAGACACAAATAAGTCCAAAACAAGGACAGAGAATATTATTTGATGTTTTTAACAAAATTATTTATTGTAATTTAAAATAATTACGAATTTCATTAAGTCATAAAAAAATAAGTTATTATTTCTTAAAGAGTCGCTCCTTTTTGATTGAAAAACTTACTTTATACTTTTTCTTTATTTATTTTTGTTATTTAAATAAAGCCCATGGGTCATATACGATTAATACGATGGTTCCAATAACATTGGTACATACATAAATAAATGATAATAAAATGATACTTTCTAGAACATGGGTTTTGGTAAAAAAATTTAATTAAATTTATTTTTATATTAAATTTCTTTTTCAAGTTTGTAGGTATATGCTCATTAATATATATGTATATACATATGTACGTACATACATACATATATAAAAGTGTTATCTTTTTTTTCGTTATCTAAAAGAATAAATCAAGGTGTAAGTCAATACACAGTGGGCCAATTCAAAGTAGACTCTCATATTGTACTATGTCATATAATTCATATTAATATGACTAGTGACTTTCAACACCTTTTGTTAACAAATTATGTATTTAATACAAGAAAGAAGACAAAGAGATGACGCTGTTAAAAATTGTATGTATACAGGAAAGAAGAAAATAGAAAATATTCCCTCTGAGAGATGAGAAGCGAAGAAATTCTCTCTGAGAGACAGTATGGTTAAAAGTATAACATAAACAATTTCTTATACATAGGAAACAAATATGTAAAGTCATATTATTTTTTTGTATGGAAATTACTAACAAAAATTTTATGCATGCATAAAATAATATGAAATAGTACATATACGACTGATATGCAACCACTTTGAATTGGCCCATTGTAATTAAATTTTCATCTTATACAATGAAAAAACATGCATGCCTTATAAAAACGAAAAATTACACAAAAAAAAAGTTTAAAAGCATTAATTATGAACAACTTTTTAAATGCAAAAAAATTTGTCAATAGTGTTTTTTGTATATCCCAGCAAAAAAAAAACTGACAAAAATGTGATTTTGCAGGGGTTCAAATGGTGACGAAGTGATTAATTTAACGTGAAAACACTTATGATTTTAACATTAGCGTGTCATTGGAGATCACGTGTTCCATTCTAATAAATGCATAGAACTTAAGCCTATAGTACACGAAATGTGAAAAGCCACACGCACATTTGGTTTTGACGTCACTAATATGTGTAGCACTTAAGTTAAATTTTTTAAAATAGTTGTACTGGCTGCATGCGGTTAGATTTTGATGTTATACGAAATGTATTTAAGTAAAAAAAATGCAAATGAAACACATGTAGCTGATACATTTTTGCTTTAAGATGACGTCAAAATTACGTCACAGCCACATGACTTTTTACATTTCGTGTACTACAGGCTTGATGCATATTTGGTGAAAAGGTTCCGATCAAAGACTATAGACTATATAGTCTTTGTTCCGATGTTTCATGAGTTGATTTTGTTTGTTTACATGTATTTTCATAAATTGACTCACATCATCATCAGTTGAACCGCTGCAAAATTACATCGTTGTTTTTTTGCTGGGTGGTTAAAAAAAATGGTTATCTAACATATCTGATTAGGCAAAACACAATTCAAAAAGAAAATGTTACTTGAGCAAAAATAAGATAAGTAGGTAACTAATATCAGAGTTAAATATTAAGTACTTTCGGATAGCTCCTGAAAAAGTTCTCCCCTAAAGGAATCAACCTTAATATTTTCTACAGAAAATCTTTGATGAATTGGAATGTATACCTTTTCCTGTAAAGTTATACATTTTTAAGTAAGTCAATGGTCTTTCTCTTGTGACCGACAATATTGTACATACATTTGTATGTAAATATTTTAAATTTTATGATTTTGTTGCTTTTAATGCACTACAAATCTGGAACACATATCTAATATTAACTGCTTATAAATATAAATATGTAAATACATGCTTCCACACAATCTTATTTCATACATTTTGCTTACTAGACAGCCAGCCACACGGTTTGCAATTTTTATCTAAACATAAACACATTCACACATAGTGCATAGATGGCTCTCTTCACAGATGTGAAACAAACCGTACAAACGGTGGTGTAATGGTATAAATTTACGAAAAATTCGTGTACGTATATACATACATACATAAGTATATTTACGAACGCACCCGCAATCGTCTCCCTTTGCTAGCACAGAATTTTTGTGGTGCCTTTGTCATCGTCCTCATCACAAATTACTTAAAAAGACAGGCATACAGGCGGGCACTTCTTTTCCATACGCTTTGCCTAGAGCTTGTTATTGAGTTTTACACATGCGGCCGGCCGGTTTATTTCGTTTAACTTAACAGTTTTTGGTTCCATTGCCATCCATTCAATCTCTCTGTCTCTCTTTCGAGTGTCGTGCGAATAGACATACTTTGCTCTCTCAACATCTTTTTTAGGGTTCGTGTTGTGTGTGTAAATTAAGACGCTGCTTAGTGAGACAATTTTTGCATTTTCTACATTTAGTTGTATTTTACAGTCCTTTCATGGTTCACGTATCGACGTAAGTTTCGTATGGGTTCGGGAAAGTGTTTTTAATCTCTGTTATTTGTTTTGCTTTTTTTGTTAATCAAAGGGAGAGGGGTAAAAAATTGTGTATACTGGCTATAGCTTAGCTGGCATTGTGAAGTTTGTTTTTAGAACAAGTTACGTTATACAGTAAAAAATGGTGAAAAAGGTATGTATACAAATGCACGGTTATGCCTAAAATACACAGAAACTGAAAAAATATGAACAAGTTTGGGGGAACAACAATTGCCATTATATTGATTTAAAAATGTGTGTATAAATATACTTACAAATGTATGTATGTAAGTATGTATTTGGAGGCACAGCTGTGTTTGTTAATATTTCGAATGCGAATAAAAAATAGGGTAAAATATTGTTTTTTGTGTGAACAGTGGTGTATTGCCGCTGCAATTAATTCCATTATTGTTTCATAAGTGACCTTCGTCGCTATTAATATGTTTTTAATAGGGTTGCCGAATGGGCTAGATGTAATTTAAGGCTTTAAAGCTTTGGACAAAAAATTTAAACAAAAATTATTTTGCAAATTAAATTTTACCCCGTTCAAAGGTTTAATTTTACACTGCAAATTGGAAGTTTTTGTTTTTCCCTAAATAATCCCTATTTTTTATCCGTTATAGTAGCCGTAAATTACGCCAGCTTTAAGTCTTTCTAATATAATTTTCTGTTTAGGCTATCGGTTTTGAAGTTATTAAGGAACAAGTCGAAAAACTAATACAATTTTTGAATTAAAAATATTTATAAAAAATAAAAAACAACAAATAATTGCCAGCTTTTGTACTTGATCTTAAATCTGAATCCTATAGGAACTAAAATAATTCTTTTTGCATGAAAGTCCATAAACAAATTCTTTTTTTATTAACGATAAAGTAATGGTAGGTACAATAAATTCTTTTTTTTTTGCAAAATAAAATTTTTTAAAAGAAAAAATTCATAAAAAATACAAAGAAACAAATAATACCCAGTTTTGATGCTTTGTATTATTCTTATTCCATGAAAAGTCATCGATTAGTTTGAGTTTAAAGTGAACATTAAATTTTTTAAAAATGTACTGTATTATACTGGTCAAGCCCTTTAATTTGATACCAATATTGAGGGGGTTCTAGAAGTTACATTTAAAAATACCAGATTTGACCCATTTATAAATTTATTGTCCGCATTTTGTAGTGGCGGCCAACATGCGTTTTAATTTCTTTTATAGTGCTTATATTGCGCTAGTCAAGTCCTTTCAGATGATACCCTTCACCTGTGGTGTACAAGGGTATATATAGCTTTGTCATTCCGTTTGTAATTTCTACAATTTTCATTTCCGACCCCATAAAGTATATATTTTCTGAAAGCTTATGAATATAGGAGTCGATTAAGCCCTGACCGTCTGTCCGTGTGTTGGTTGAAATCAACTTTTAGAAGCAACTATATGTTCCTCAGATCTGAGTATGGTATTAATCTTTTGGAAATATCCACAAATGAATCGCTTTTGAAATTCAACACAATCGCCCTATAACTTTCTGAGATACGCGCAAAAAACTACGACCACCTCGTTTTTTTCCACAATTACAACAACAACATACATATATACTGGTTAGAGTAAACGTGGCATCGAACCCCAGCTGAGCCAAACAAATTTTGCAAAATTAAACAAGTAAGAGCACTATATTCGGCTGTGCCAAATCTTTTATACCCACCACCAATTTTGTGTACATTTAAAGCACAGTATTTATTATTTTGTTAATCGCTTTGGAATAATCTCTTTATTATAAAATATGTATCACTTTCTTTGTAGAGGGTGGTTAAATTTTAAGGGCCCATGTTGAAGGTGAACTACACCTAGTCTTTAAATTTGTTTTCTGCATTTCACTTGACATTTCTCAATCTCAAACTTACTCAATTTGATCCGTGGAAAGATACGCAAATGAGCAACGCTTTAAAGTTATTCAGGTTTTTTATAAAAATGGGCGTTCAAATCAAAATGCATTTTGTGCACTTCGTAATTCTTTTGATCAACATAATCGTTCAAATTCGTCCACAATCGGGAAAATTGTAAAAAATATTTAAATTTCTGCAAAACAGGTCTGTATAAAATGTTAGAAAATCTGTGAATGCCTTCTTAGTTCGTTGAATGGGAACCATTGCTGGTTTTTGCGATAGTGTGGCAAAAGAGCAGTCAACCTCGACTCATCATCATGCCCAACAATTGAGCATTAACACTGTCATTGAAAATTTGGACCATCAGATAGAGGAGTGGCGCTAAGGATGGGGGGGGGCAATTTGGCCGATATTTTGTTAAATACATAATTGAACCATACAAATAATATCATTACAAAAAGAAATAACAATAATTTCCTAATAATTTGTGTTTTATTTAAATTCAACATCGGTCCTTAAAATTTAACCACCCTTTATAACTTCGATATGCTACTAAAATGCTTTTGTAAATGTAGTTTTTCAATGAAAATGGGCTTTAAAGTAGGCGTGTCAATAAAGTTTCTGCTAATAAATACAACTTAGATATTTCAATATAGTCCTTTATTTTTCCAAAAACTTTGTCAATAGAGAAATTACATGAATTTAAGATAAACCGTTATATGGGAGGTAGGCGTTAAAGTGGGCGTGTCATTTAAACTTTTTGGCACAACAATAACATTGATTAGAAGGATATACGTAGCAAATTTTATCATCATACCTCTAATTTTGGCGGTTTTATGAGCTTTTAAATTTCATAACGGTAGATAACGTGAAAAGTGGGCGTTATAGTAGGCGTGTCAAAGTTGTTTTTGCTAATGAGTACAACCCAGATGTTTCAATATTGTCCTTTATTATTCAAAAATCTATATTAATAGAGAAATTATATTAATTTTGGGTAAAACGTTATATGGGAGGTGGGCGTAAAAGTGGGCGTGGCACATTGATTTTCCGTTACAAAAAAGCCTCTCACCAAAAAGTAAAGTGTGCGAAATTTCAGAGTCGTACATCCAATTTTGTTGCTTTTATGACGTTTTTGTTTTTAAATATACCGAAAAATACACTGTGCGGTATAAATTTTCGTACATTTTAATCGATAACTCCTCTCCTAATGCATAGATTTAAATAATTTTCAGGGAAAAATATTGTTTTTACTCAGGAAATATATATTCGAAGTTTCATGAGTCTACGTTAATGCGTTTGGACACAATTCCATTTTATTCGATGTTCGAAGGACAAGGATGCTTGCTTTTCGAGCTAAACCTCTCTTCCTAATATTCCGATTTAGCCCATTTTCAATACCAAACAAACCTTGTCTATAAGAAAGATTCTGGCAAAATTTGAGCCCCCTAGCTTTTTCGGTGCGACCTCTATCGTGCTTTCAACAGACGGACAGATGGATGGACATAGCTAGATCGTCATCAAACCCTGATTCAGAATATATATACTTTATGGGGTCTAAAATGGATATTTCGATGTGTTACAAACGGAATGACAAAATGAATATACCCCCACCATTTTTTTGGTGGCGGGTATAAAAAAAATTCTTTGTAAAAATAAAGAATATTAAATATGAACTCAAGCCTGATTAAAAATTTAAAAATATTAGTTTAAACAAAAAAGTTCAAGCAAAATAAAAAAAAAAATCAATTTGAAAAAAATTTGGTTTATTATTTTTTTTTTATTTTATATATTATTTATATTTTATTTATTTTTTTTTTAAATAATTCTTTTAATTTTTTTAAAAAATTTGCTTAAAAAATTTTTTTAAATTATTTTTAAAATTTTTTTTTGTAATTTTTTTTATTGTTTTTTTGTTGTTAATATATATTTTTTTATTTTTTTTAGAAACATACATACGTAAACTCAATTATAATTTTACAATGGTATGTTTTTTATATGCATGTTTTTACATGTACATATGTACGTGATACAAACAATTTTTATTGCATGACTACACGTTGTTAAGGGTATATAAGATTCGGCACGGCCGAATATAGCACTGTTACTTGTTTTATTTGTGATAATGAAAGAATAAACTTAGAAAAGTAAGTTTTTATCCCGACACCAGTCGAATGCATTTCTGAATGTCTAAGCGTCGTCTATTTAACTTATTGATAGCGTAAAGGAGAGCAATTTTTGTCTCTCTTTTTTTATATCGAGTTTGACAATTCTTGACACTGAAATCTCTTTTTATACCCTTCACCTGTGGTGCACAAGGGTATATATAGCTTTGTCATTCCGTTTGTAATTTCTACAATTTTCATTTCCGACCCCATAAAAAATATATTTACTGAAAGCTTATGAATAGAGGAGTCGATTAAGCCCTGACCGTTGAAATCAACTTTTAGAAGCAACTATATGTTCCTCAGATCTGTAAATGGTATCAAAAACTTTCTGAGATATGAGCAAAAAACCACGGCCACCTCGTTTTTTTTTTAATTACAACAACAACATACATATGTATATACTGATTAGAGTAAACGTGGCATCGAATCCCAGCTGAGCCAAAAAAAAATTATTTTATTTTATATATGTATATTATTTATATTTTTATTATTTTTTTATATATTTTTTTAAAAAAATTTTGTAAAAAATTTTTTTTTATTTATTTTTTGTTTTATTAAATTTTTTTTTATTCTTTGTTTTAATTTTTTTTTATTGTTTTTTTAATTTTTTTTAATATTTTTTTTTTTATTTTTTAATTTGTTTTAGAAACACATGTTTTTTATATGTATGTAGTATTTTATATTAGATGAATGGTGGATACAAACAATTGTTATTGCATGACTACATGTGAAGGGTATATAATATTCGGCACGGCCGAATATAGCACTGTTACATCTTTTAATAATTTACTGTGTTCTACTGCTGAAGCCCTTTCATTTGATACCAATATTGAGGGGGTTCAAGAAGTTACATTTTAAAATACCAGATTTGGCCCATGTATAAATTTATTGTCCGCCATTCTGTAGTGGCGGCCAACATGAATTTTAATTTTTTTATAGCGCTTACATTGCACTAGTCAAGTTCTTTCAGATAATACCAATATTGACTCTTTCGGTTGTTTAGAAGTTGAAAAAATTATTATGTGGCTGAAAATTTTTAATTAATTTTAATTCCTAAAAATTATAGAAATTTAATTTAATTTGAATTATAAAATTAAATAATAGAATAAATGAACTTAAGCCAAAATAAAAAACACAGACTATTAATCACACATATTCTGTGATAAAAATGATTCACATTAAAATTTAATATATTATTATTTTTTTTTTATCTGTTAATATTATTTCATTTTTTTCTGTTAGAAGTAAACATTTTTTTAATTTTTGTGAAATCGAGCATAAAAAGATTAGTTAACAAATCACGCCCTACCCTATAAGCTAGTTGGGATTTACTTTACTTAATCCACAAGACAGAAAAAAATGTTCGTAACAAGATTATTTTAAACATAGAAATTTATAACTTTACAAAATCTTGTGTAGGTTAGTTATTGAAAATTTGAAACTGATCGCAGCTTAATCGCATATAAATTTTGTATCTTCAACAGCCCTGTCGTTATGTATTGGAACGTCGAAAACTTAAAGATAAACCTCGTAAAATACTCAACTTAGAAGAACGTGTGCAAGCCATACGCATGTACGATGAAATACCAGTTTATCAACGAGTGGCGTCGGCATTTAAATGCAGCTGGGAACAAATAAAAAATATCGTTGCGAATCGCAAGGATATTCTCAAATACTATGCTAGTTGTCAAATTATAGATGTAATAAAGGACGATCCAAAAGTGGTGCGTCATAAAAAAATAAACTTTTTGGGTAACTGCATGTACGAGTATATAAAACGTGCACATTTTCATAAAATCCAAACAGTAACCGATGATATTATACGCGATCGTGCTATGGAATTCAAAGAGATCATTAAAATAGAGAAATTTTTCCCGAATCGAGCTTGGATAAGAGATTTTAAATCGGTCTTTAACATAAATTTAGATCATATTAATCAAATTATCATAACGCGAAAACCTCAGAGATCTTTAAACTGTAAAGATATAATAACCTACTGTGCCAAAGAAGTCGACAACGCCTTATCTTCACAGCCTGGTAGCACCAGAAATCAAATGTTACCTGATGGGCATAATAATACTATAGAAATAGGTGATGAAGGTGAAGATGATCCGTTGGAAAGCTTTGATGGTGAGGACGAAGAACAGGATGAGAACGAAGATGAAATAATAAATGAAAACGAAGAAGGTCCTACCATAAATTTTGGCGAATATGAAGACTATCATGATGAGTCACAGGAACAGGATGTTAAACCTGATCTCAAAGACTTAGAACAAAAAATTAAAGCGAATAAAAAATATGATGAAAGCTTTATAGCTACACAAGACATTAAAGAAGAGCCAAATAAAAGTCCCTCAATATTAGAAAGTTGTCTATTAGGCATTGAAAAAAATGCAAAGAGGAATTTTCAAAACCCTCCTCCCAAACGTCCTTCTTCATCTTCTTCATCTACTTCTACAACATCAAAAACTTTCTCTACATCTATCAATAGCTATGAAGAAGCCTTAAGATTCATGCGTCCCTTGGAGGAGTTTGCCATTTTCGAAGAAGATTTTAAAGCCATTAATCTTTTAAGTCAATTGGCTCAAGTATATGAAAAAGCTAAAAAACGTAAACGTTTAGAGTAATTCTTAAGATTTTTTAATAAATGTGATAAGTATTGATATAAAAATTATTCTGCCGATAAATTGATGATTTTTTCAAATATAAAAAAATTATGTATGTATGTATGTTAATATGTAAAAATAATTAATGAATTTTTTTAATTACTTTAAATTACTGCTATAAATTTAATCTCAGTTTAACAGAAGGAGAATGGACGTCCCGGTTAGGCGCTCGAAACAAAAAAAAATTTTTTTAAGAAAATAAAAAATTCTTACATAATATTGACGCAATTTGGCAAATTTTCGTTTTTATCGTTAAACAGATCTTTCAAATTTAATATTGTCTAAATTCTACAAATATGTTTAATAAATTTAACATTTAAAGCCTAATATCCTCTAATATGTACATATTGTGTTCAAAATCATATTATGAATTACTAGTTTAGAAAATACCCATATCAGCCCAACGTTCCAATTTTCGAACAGTAAATTTTATGTAATTTTATAAATTTTGTCTTCTAATAGTAAATACTCTGACTTATTTTTTTTTATATACATAATTAGATATTATAAGGGGTTAGCCTTAAATGATAATAGGAAAAAAATTTCTTTCCCACTTTACCACGCCCTTGTGACATAGAAAAACATGCATTTTAGCATAATTTTAAAAACAGATCTATGTTTGTTAGTATATATTTATAAAAAAATATACTTTTTAATAACGCTCATTGTGTATATTTTTTGACACTTGTATTTACTTTTTTAGTGATGGTATGTATTTTTTGACAGCTACGTATTTCATATAGTAAGAATGAAATTGTATACAAATTTATATCCCATAATATTGGTATCAAATAAAGGGATGGGTTTAAATATTTCAAATTCAAGATGGCATCCGGACCAAGATGGCGGGTTTTATAAATATATATATTTTTTTAACCTTCCAATATGGATATCAAATAAAATAGCTTGACTATCATAATGCTATAAAAAAAAGTTCCAAATTAAAAATATACATACCTACATATCGACGCCTTACTTCCTCAACCTCGTATCTTAAAAAATAAAATTTTTAAGGAGAGACAAAAAAAATGGTTCATCTTCTTATACTTCGGTGTTTGGTTAAAGGTTTAAATGCAAATATTAAGGAATTGATTGTATTTATGTATATTAGTAGTAATAATATACTAATCTTTTTTAGTTAAAGCATAAAACAATCGTTTGATATGAAAAAGTCAAAACCGTATTTTTTAAGATACGAGGTTGAGGAAGTAAGGCATCGATATATATTTTATTATTAAAATTACAATAGGTGTGTTCCACATGCATAACGAAACAGTCCGAACTTGCCCAAAGTTACCCAAAAGCGTTCCACATAACAATTTTTGTTTAATTATGAGAGTAATTGAGAGAGTAATTTTTTTCATTTCCTGTACAAATTTGCCCGAACTTTTTCTTTGGGTAAGTTCGGACAAGAATTTAACAAACAGCTGTTTTTTGTTTACATATGAAACTGAAAATTAATCAAAAAATTTACAAAAGAAAAAGTTTAGTTTTTGTTAAAAAATATATTAAAAAGCAAAATGGAAGGTTTTAATGAAAAAGTTAAAGTGGTAAATACATTAGTGAATTCATATCTCCCTTGTTCTTTAAATTTACACTGGCTCAGCTTTTCTTTCAGTTCTTTTTAAATTAGTTCTTTTAATTATTGTTATGTGGAACGCTTTTGGGTAACTTTGGGCAAGTTCGGACTGTTTCGTTATGCATGTGGAACAGAGCTATTGTATGCGCTTTATTATATGTATGTACATACATAGGTTCATATGTATGTATATAGGTGTGTTCCACAAGATCTCGGACAAGTTCGGACTAATGAGAGTAAAATGAAAATTACTCTCTAAATTTGCCAAAACTACCCAAAAAAACCATTTTTGCACTTCTTGTAATACTAATGGTGCTTACTTTTTAAATTAAAATCTATTTAAGTGATTTTAGACGCTTAAAAGCAATAACATTATAAAAACAAAACATTTGCATCATTGCCAACAGATGTTAAAAATAATTTAAAAATAACTGAAAGAGAAGCTGAGCCAGTGTAAATTTTTGAAAAGTATTTATTTTAAAGAACAAGGGAGATATGAATTCACTAATGTATTTACCACTTTAACTTTTTCATTAAAACCTTCCATTTTGCTTTTTAATATATTTTTTAACAAAAACTAAACTTTTTCTTTTGCAAATTTTTTGATTAATTTTCAGTTTCATATGTAAACAAAAAACAGCTGATTGTTAAATTCTTGTCCGAACTTACCCAAAGAAAAAGTTCGGGCAAATTTGTACAGGAAATGAAAAAAATTACTCTCTCAATTACTCTCATAATTGAACAAAAATTGTTATGTGGAACGCTTTTGGGTAATTTTGGGCAAGTTCGGACTGTTTCGTTATGCACGTGGAACACACCTTATAATTGTTAATATAAATGCATTCCTTGACTTTTTTAAATTAACCCTCCGTTAGTCGCAACTGATCTGGTTGATACAAGCAACAATTTTTTTATTGTAAATTTTTTCCATTAGATACAATTTTTTTGACACTTATTTATCTTAATATTTTTGCTTCATTCACTTGTTTATGTGTTTAATATTTGATTTAATTTTGACAAAAGTAGGTGGTAGCCGATTTGCTCAATTTGATACATTGCGAGCGTTCCCGTTTCAATTTTAATGTTTAATAAAGTGAATATTTGATGCATATAATAAGTAAAATTTAAACATTTATACTCGTTACAATATTTTTTATTGGCTATATAAATATATACTTATATATTTTTTAATAAGTCCAAATTGATACATTGTGATATTAGAAGTAGACTGAATAGTGAACGACAAAATTTTGATATTTGTAATACCAAGCATATAGCCGAAATCCAAAAAGTTCTCTTAGAAGAGAATACCGGTTCTGAAGAGGATTTTGGACATAAAAACTGACGAGAAAATTCAGATACAGAGGAAGACGCCGATGAATAGGATGACGACCGAACTGAGGAATATGCAAATTTTTTTGTTGGAAAGGTTAAAAATTAACACTGGAATAAAGATGAGCCATCACAAAGAGTAAAACAAGGAAGTCACAATTTGATTCGGAAGCTTCCGTGAGTTATAGGACCTGCTAGATCCACCACAATGCCTTTAGAATGTTGGAGCTTTCTTTTTACAGATGACATTTTGCCTACAGTATATTCAAAGTCTTCAAGGGTCCTTTCAGAGAGAACTAGATGCAAAGTCAGTTGACAAAATTGAATCAAAAGCATTTATTGGTCTTCTTATCTTGGCGAGTGTACACCGAAGTAATAGGCAAAGCCTGGATGATATGTTTAGCACAAATGGAGACGATATTGAAAAATTTCACTTAGTGATGACAAAAAATGTTATAAGCCTATTTGTTTACAGCATATAAAAAGCTTATGTGATAATTATGCTATAATTATAACGAATCCATTGCACCATCTTTCGGATGATGATAGCGATTAATAAACACATCATACAAGTCTGTTTCTTTAATATTCATACTTTTTTTGCTCTAGAGTTTTTAAGCTATTTTCGATGAAAATGTATTTTTACCGCAATTTTATTTTTGTTAAATACTTTGAATTTAATATTTTTTTGTGTTTCTAAAATAAAAAGTAAAGAGATTATTTTTAAACGCGAGTTTTTGTTACTATTCTTTATTTATATCAATTTGATACATTGCGACTAGTCTAAATTGAAAAAGATTGTGACTAACGGAGGGTTAAAGACGGAAACAAATACAATAGATTATATGTATGTCATTTGCAGTCCGGAGGTTATGTAGCTGAACTACAAAAGTCTCAAGTCTCATTTTGTAAAGTATTATTTTTAAAAGTTTTTTTTATATATTTTATTTCTGTTTTAAATATGAATACATACATATGTATCATATATAAATCACATAAATCGATTATGCATTACGAAATAATTTAAAATGTTACTTTTTTTTTGCAAAATTTAACTTTTCTTAAAAAAAAGTATAGCTTTTTTAATTTTCCCCAAGAAACAATGCTTTAAAAATTCATATTCAATATTTCAATTGAACGATTTAGTTAGGTGAAAGATATGAAATAGTTCAAACCAAGGCGAATTTATTTATCAGGTGGTGTTGACAACGCAGCTGATCTACTTTTTTATTTGCATAAATGATGGTTGAGTTGTCAAATATTATTTATGTTTACATAGATTACTCCTTCCCGCGCAAAAGAACACAAACAAACACCATGTAGTTTTTGACACATCGATGTCGAAAGCAACAATAAAAAACCATGTTGTTTTTTTAATGTTGTATTTGTTGTAGAATTACCACCACCTGATAAATAAATTCGCCTTGGTTCAAACTCTTTCGATTACATCTTCCACCTATCATTGTATCAGGGTACACTTATACAGGTGGCGGTGGCAGCCCAACTGATTACTTTGTTTACCAATGTCTGTCAAACTCCATATATAAAAAAGTTTTCAGTGCCAAGAATAGTCAAACTCCATACATAAAAAAGAGTGACAAAAATACTCTCTCTTTACGCTACCACCTTACGTAATTACACCATGCAATGTATATGAAAATGATGTTGCCATAACAATCTATTTAATTGTTGCCATAACAAAAAATCTTTTAATATGTTTGCATCTCAATGTATACATTGAACTAAAAGAAAGATATCTTTTTTTAATGAAACAATGAATTATTCAAGAAATAAATTAAATTGTTTTTTAATGAGTGTATATGTTTGCCCAAAACATAATTTAAAATATATATTCTTTCTTTCATTATAAATAAAAGTTTTTATTTTCCACATAATACTAAGTGAAAGAGTTGCGAATTATAGAAAATAAAATTATATATGTATGTTTTTATTTATTACTAATAAAAACTTTTTATTTGAACTTTTTATTTATTTACTAATATATAATATTCGCATAGCACCAACATTTTTCGCCTTTTATTTTCTTATAGTATAAAATTCAAGTGTGATGTATTCATTTGCTTTGTTTCAGTCACTCATTTTACATCTTTTATAAAAGAAAGATGAAAGAAAATAATGAAATACTTAAGCAAATCTTTCTGACTGATCATGAACGATTCACTGAAAAGAAAGATTATGGCCAACATTAATATAATTGTAAGTAGATATACTTTCATAAACTTTTTTTAATTAAACATAGTTTGATTGTAATATCTTTGTCTTGTAAAAAACGGTAGGTATATAAACAAATGGTTTACAGCAAATCCTTTAAAATTTTGTTTAATATAGAGTAAATATTATCCAAACCAAAACATAAGCCGTTCTCGTTATTGCTTTTGCTTGGACATAAATATTGTACGTGGAGACGTCTTATATAAAAATTCGAAAATAACAAATGTACAATGTAAATACAAGGAAACGAAGACTAAACGCATACCCTATAAATTTTGTCATTTAAAAAGTCAAGTTGTCAATACTGTTTTTATTTTTAAAAGGCGGAAAATATTGTCTAATTTAGTTGTTCTATGTTTAAACCGTGTTTATTATAAAGAAAAAAAAATATATAAATATCTAAGAAATTATGTCAACAACACAAGCTACCAAAAATTGTATTACTCTAAAAGGATCCGCACAAATTATAGCCGAATATCTAAAGTACGGCATAAATTCTATACTATTTCAAAGAGGTATCTATCCCGCGGAAACGTTTGAAAGTACCCAACAGTATGGATTGACCATACTAATGTCCAAAGATCCTAAAATTGAGGAATTTTTGAAAAATGTTCTTGAACAAACTCAAGGTATGCATTATACAGTATAAATACATGTTTAAAAGACAGTACTTGTAATACACTTTGTTATTCCCAGATTGGTTGGCGAAAAATATGATAAACAAGATATCAATGGTAATTACAAATTCTCATACCAAAGAAGTATTGGAATGTTGGGATTTTAAAATGAATGCTGAGTTAGGTGATGGCGATATAAGTGATACCAATAAACTGACTTCGTCCAAAGAATTGAAACGCATCCAGAATGAGATACGTGATGTTATGAGACAAATATCGGCAACAGTAACCTATTTGCCATTGTTGGATTGTATTTGTACCTTCGACATTATGATACACACTTTACAGTCGTGTGATGTACCAGAAAGTTGGGATGAGACGGGTCCGGCGTTTATACAAAATGCCCAAGCTGTGCAATTACGTTCCTTTTCCACAGGTTTGCATAAGGTCGATACTGTAGTCAATTATAAAATGTCGTCATAGAATAGGTGCTTAGTTTAAACGTAATGCAAAACAAAATTATTTTATTTACACCAACTAATTAATTTATAAAAAACTTGATTTGACTAAGTAATTAAAATATTTATAGTTTTTGGAAAAAAGTGAGTCTCAATAACAAAATGAATGCAGAAGATTTTGGTAAGTACCGAACACTGTTCACAAAATTTGTTCAATTAACCCGCCAATAGTGACGCAATTTTGCCTTTGATAAATGGTGACGTATGGTATGTTTTTTTTTTCTTTATTTATTCTCTTAACACAAAGATATTTAACCAATTTAAGCTTCTTTTATTTTTATATTAAAATTCACAAAAAATTTTAATTGAGCTTAAAAAATAATGATTTTAGTAATACATTTTTTAAAAATAGGAAACAGTCGTAATTCAGCTCTGGTCAAGAGCTCGCGCGTCATTGTCATTATCTCTTAGGGCAATAGGTCGTCCTTTTCATCAATCTTCAAGAGTTTCACGTCTCACTCTCTCATTGGTTAATTGCGTGGCGTCGGTTAACTGTACCGAGATACAGTTGCCCGGAGTCGCAATTGACCACATGCTAAAATTTTACTAAGAAGATAATAATTTTGCGTTCAGCTCCGACTTCCTATATGAAGGTATAGGTCGACTTGCGTATAGTGAACCATCGTGGGATCACCTGGCATTTTGTGAGTTTCGAAACTCCGCCAACAAAACTTTAGAATTTAAAAAAAAAAAAAATAGAAAAACATCAAATATATGCATATCTAAAGAAAAATAATGTTTTTTAGTCTTTCGACATTTAGAACTTTTACAAAATAAACAAAAATCGGTATCCTTCCAAATAATCCTTGCACCGGGTTAGTCAAAAAATTATATTGCGTCAGTTAATCTAAATTTCTGGATCGAATTTATTTATTGGATTGTCAAAAACTATTATGTATACTTGGGTAAAAAACTTTATTGGTATACGAACAAGCGCAAGGCATGTTTATTCATCAGGTACTCTTGATTCGTCAGCTGATTATTTTTTTCTTCACTTATTTTAAATTTCAGCTGTCAAAATGCATAAATAAAAAACAATTTTCTCTCTTTTCTAATTTATTTTAAATGTCAAACTTCATACATAAAAAATATAAACAAAAAAATTCTCTCCGAACTGCAATTACCTGATGAATAAATATGCCTTGGAACAAACGTAATAAAATAGGCGAATATTATGAATGAGCAAATATATACGGAATGTCAAAACTTCCTCTACCGAACAATTGTTTGAAAACTTTTAGAAAATGCTAAAATTGCTTAAAAAAATAGAATGTTACAAAAAAATTGGTTTATTTTTTAATAAAATTTTATTTTAGACCATTAGAACCCGGACCACTTATTACGCAATAATTGTCATATAAATATAAATAGTACTTCTCCGATCCTTACCATTTTTGTAAGTAGCTCACGCTGTATTTAAATGACATCAAAAGTATTTTTTGCTATGAGAAACAAATATTTCAAAATAAAATTTAAATGATTATTTTTATACCCTTCAATATATACAATATACATTTCCGAACCCATAAAGTATATGTTTTCTTATGAATAGGGCAGTCGATTAAAAATCGGTATCGTATAAGGTATCGGTTATCGTATAAGGTATATCACAAATATTCGGTAGCAAATCGGTATTGGAAATTAGCATATGTAATTGCCCCATAACTATATACATATATAATACACACGATTACCTCTGTTTTTCGCTTATTTTTTCCATAAAATGTAAAATTTTCCAGCCCTTTGATATTTTATAGATTTGGTATGCCTCTGGAAATAGTCCAAGTTATAGGTAAACATATGAAAAAAACAGGGACCGTAATAATTATTCCTTTTTTCATAAAAGTCAGATGATAACAGTTATTTTTTGATTTTTATTTTTTTGAGCAAAAATAAAAGTTATTTTTTGAATTTTATTTTTTCGAGCAAAAATAAAAGTTATTTTTTGATTTTTATTTTTTCGACCAAAAATAAGTTATTTTTTGATTTTTATTTTTTTGAGCAACAAAAAAAATTTATTTTCTAACGAAATGTACGTGTTACAATAATTAAGTTAATATTAAATATTTATTTTAATTTGCATAAAAAATGCCCATGATGATCACATTTTTTGTGATTTCTCACATTTTTATATACTATGTATTCTATATCAATGGTGGGCGCTGGTTTGCCTGAGTTACGAAGTTGTTCAGGTATTTAGTAAATCATCCTACATGATTGCTGAAAAGTTTTTAAAACAACCTGAAAAATAACATACATAAAAAATTAAAATTACATTATAATTAATAATTAAAGACAATAGTTGATAACAAAGTTTGAAAAAGAAATAGTTGAAAATTTGTAAATACTAAGCAAAACGAATTGATAAAAATGAGAGGAGTTATTAGGAGCGTTTAGAGTAGTATGTAACGATATTAAACAATCACTGACAATAGATATGAGAAATCACAAATTCTAGTACAGTGTTATTATTATTTCTTTCATTATTAAAAACTCGTCTTTACCGTTACATTTAAAATAATAATAAATAAAATATAATAAATAATATTTAATATCGAAAAAATAAAAATCAAAAAAATAACTTATTTTTGCTCGAAAAAATAAAAATCAAAAAATAACTTTTATTTTTGCTCGAAAAAAATAAAAATCAAAAAATAACTTTTATTTTTGCTCAAAAAAATAAAAATCAAAAAATAACTTTTATTTTTGTTAAAAAAATAAAAATCAAAAAATAACTTTTATTTTTGCTCAAAAAAATAAAAATCAAAAAATAACTTTTATTTTTGCTCAAAAAAATAAAAATCAAAAAATAACTTTTATTTTTGCTCGAAAAAATAAAAATCAAAAAATAACTTTTATTTTTGCTCGAAAAAATAAAAATCAAAAAATAACTTTTATGTTTGCTCGAAAAAATAAAAATCAAAATTTTAAAAAGCAACATATTTTATGATAGACTAATACATAAGGATCAATATGGTATACTTGAATCCGTTTTACGACACTTACTTCTAAATGCTTTTTTTGCTTTAAATTCCAAAATAACTGTTATTTTCGGTCCCTGGAAAAAAATATATATTTTTAAAATATATCAAATGTTTTTAAACTCCTATATAATTTTTAAACACGCTTAAGATACCTAAGGAGGCTTTATATTCCTTTAAATAAATAAATAAATTATAGGCCGTAATCTCAGAAATTATTTCTAAGAAAAACTAACAAATCGTTTTGAAACCAACTAAAATATAAGAGTAAAAGTACAATTGCTTCGGTGTTCTTTCTCAAATTTAACAACGAAATATCCGTGTGTGGCATTAGAATATTAGAAAATTTTGGGAGCAGATCGTCATTAAAAATCAGTACAATCGCCCCCATAACTTTCAGAGATATAAGCAAATAAACACGACTGCTCCTGCTTTTTCCCTTATTTTACTACAAAGATAAAAATGTTTCAGCCTTAGGATAATTTATAAATACCTTAAAGATTACTCTAGAGAAATATATAGTCAGAATGCTTACTTTAGCTGAATATATGAAAAGTAAAAAAAAATACAAAATAATTGGATTAAATAACTTTATTAGTTTTTTCTTTTCTTGATCGTGTGTAATAATGGTGCGTTTATGTGATTCCGTGTGATATATGTATGTCACAGGTATTTTCGCTTAATCGTGAATAAAATGTTTTATTTCGCAAAAAGAGAGAATTTGACTTTCAGGAAATTTTTTCGGCCTGTGCAATCGTTTTGCTGTTATTATTTAGTTTTCGAAATATGAGACATTAATTTTGTGCTCTACAATACTTTTGTAATAAACAACTAAACTTTAAAAGGATTAACAAATAAAACTTTTTCATATAGAACACAATAATTTACGAACGACCGATGTCAACCGATTTTTATGATTAATAATTTATTTCCCCAATATTTATGTATATTTTATTCGAAGATTTACTTATTCAGATTTTATTGAATTGTAACATAAAGAGGAATTTTGAATTACATAGTAGTATACCGATAAAGAGTGCTGATGATGAAGTCATAGCTGATTTCGAAAATGCATTCCACTAGGCTAATATCGGAAATAATTTTAGAAACAATATTCCTAAAAATGGTTACAATTTAAATTAATTTGAATTATAAAATTAAATGAAAGAATAAATGAACTTAAGCCAAAATAAAAAATGGTTCACATTGAAAATTTAATATATTTTAATTATATTTCGGGCGAAAAAATCAGAGCCCGATAGATAAGAAAAATAGCCGAAAATGGATTTAAATTTAGCGCGATAAAATTTCTATGGTCCACATATTTTTCTTAAAAGGCGAAAATATTTTTTGTTTGACCAGTGAAATCTAGGAATTTTATTTTATGTAAAACTTATCAAGTAAAAGCTTTTTTTGCTTAAACGTAAATTTTTGGAAAGGAGGTGGTGTGTACGACCAGTAAACGTTAAGTAAAATTGGGCATGTTTTCGTAAACCAACTTATAGTGTGGCTATATTAAAAAATTAACAAAAGCACAACCAAAAACAATTTTTATATTGAACTAGCTGCTTGGTACATGCGTAGCAAGTGAAATTATAAAAAAATTTAATTGGAACAGCAAATTTATTTATTAAAAAAAATATATTTTATTAATTGCTAGCTATTTTCAAACTTAATCTTAAACATTTGGATAAACAATATTTTATTACCGATTTTACCGGTTTTTAGCCCTTTTCCCCCTAAATTCTAACTTTTCGAAAAAGTACAAAAATTCATTACAGATTGTTTTAAGGAGAGTAAAATTACGTGTTTTACTTTTTCCTATCGCTATTCCTCTCAAACATAAATGCTGTTCAAAAAAGTACCAAAATTCAGTTTATACCCGTTTTATCCCCTTTAAACTCAAAATTTCCAAAAAGTACCAGACACCTATCGAATTATTTTTAACAGGCTCTTTGGTTCTTTCTGAATCTTTTTTCAATATCTTTATTAAGCCCGGAGATACTGAGTTACCGATTTTACAATTTTTTACCCGTAAACCGCTCGACGGAGTTTGTGCAAACTTCACATAAACCATCTGCTAAATAGTCCGAACAAAGCCTAAACATTTGGTTCGAATAGGTGAGCCCGTTCGTGAGTTATAAAATTACAATGAGAAGTTGCATTGATTTTTATATATATAGATAAATAATGGAATGCAGGAAGTGCTATGTGGCCAGCTGACTATTTTATGATGTCCCAATGTATGTATGTCAAACATCATATTAAAAAGAGATTTCAGTTCAAAGAATTGTAAATCTCAATATAAAAAAAGGAGATGAAAAAATTCCATTCGTCTGCGCTGTTTTTACTAAGATGTGGTTGAAAAAAGCTGATGTTTTTGCTCTATTTTGTTTTGAATAGGCAAAATGTTAAAAGTGTTTCTTTGTTATTGAATTTAGTTTTGATTTTTGGCACGAATATTCTCTACCATAATTTCGTCGTTCGTCGCAATTGTGTTCCTAGCATAAAACAAAAAATGACTTCTAGGCGCGATCTCGCTAAATTCCTCGTTATTTTCATACTTTCTATGATTATGTACATTACTTCATCAGGTATGTGATAGAAATCGAAATTCATTATACCGTTTAAAACGATTCGGTTTGAAAACTAATGGTTTTTTATTACATAACTAAATATAAAATGATAACACGTAAAAAGTGCAAAGAGTCATTATATATTTAGAAAAAAATATGCAGAATCGTATTTCAATGGATATGTATTTAAAATGATAATCGCATATTATTTACCTTGTTTTAACATTTGTATTTGTTTCTTTATGTACCTAGTTATGTTTATATATACAAAAAAATCGCCTATTCTATTAATATAAGATATATGTATAAACAAGTATAACATTTTTTTATGGAGTTTGTAAACTAAGTAATTTACAAAATTAGTGAACACAAAATTTAAACAAATGGAATTCATAGCACATACATACACACATATTTAAGTCGCTGAGATAATTTATTTCATCTGTCTTATCAATTAAATACATTTATGCATAAAATTCCTAAGTATTTATTCACATTTACTACGTGTTCTAAAAGATGGGAGCATTTAGTGTGTCTTTATTTTACTTAGACAACAGCAATCAGAAAACAAATATTAAGTATATTTTTAATTGCATGTTATTTTTTTATAAACATAAATGTCGTTTCATTGAGTTTGTTTTCTCATTTTAGTAGTTGTTTTTCTCTGGTTGCAGACCTGCGCATTATTAATCTGAAATTATACTTTATATGTACTACGTAAAACATGTGCCTTTATTTATTTTTATCAACAGTTCACTATAGTTGATGACTCTTGGCACTATATTTTGTGTACAGTATATTAATTTAGAGGTTTTATATGCAATGTCGAAAATGTTGTTTATTAATCATATAAAAAAAAAATATATATATTCAAGAGAAAAAAAAATTTTAATTAAGTTTAAATCGTAGTTTAATTTTATATTAAATACTGTATTATGATGTACTGATGTAATATGTGCTGGTTAGAATTAAAACGCATTAATTTAAAGGATATATTATTTTTATTTTTTTCAAGCACAGCTTGTTTATTGTATTGTAATACATAGTAAATTATATACATACATATGTAGCTACATGTAAATTCATTTTCTTTGAAAATTTGATTTGAGTTTATTTTAAAGTTATTTCTGTACATAAAATAAGCATCAAAAACTATCTTAAACTAAGCTAACAATTAACTATTTTTGGTATTTAGTTTTTGGTACATATAAAAAATAAAATTCAAATAACAAAAGTTATCCTCCTCTCTAATCAATATCAACATCTTCGTCTTCATTATTTTCTTTACGATCTAATTCTCTTAAAACTTCATCGGCTCTGGTTATAAGCCCAATTAAGCGAAAATTCTCACGTTCCAAAGCGAAATCTTCTAAAAGTTTTAAATACTTTCTACCTTCGGCATATGAACGAATGGGTGGTAATAATGGTTGGTCTTCGTCGGATCTTGAACGTTTATGACTAGAAAGATTTGAAGGTGGTAGAGAAGCATTAAGACTAGGCGTTGATGTATTTTGTGTTAGTGATAATGATGGTATTGCTGTAGACGAGGGTAAGTTTCTAGGGGTAGGAGCTTTTGTTAGGGGAGGCATTGGTGGCATTTCTGTAGGCTTTGATACTGCTGGTGTGACTGTTATTGAAGTCAATGGTGGTGGTGAAGTAGCCCTTTCTGGTTTTTTGTTTTGCTCGGTAGTAGGTGCCTCAGTTTTGATACGTTTTCTTAAAGATGAAAGGGAGAGATCGTCTAGGGAATCATTTGTAGACTCTTCTATCATATCCCTATTAGCTATAGGTATAGCTACAATGTGTGTAGGTGTGTTAGATTGAAGAGCTGACATTTGGGTTTGCGTTGATCTTTCAGGTGTTTTGTTTATATCATCTTCATCATCCGTTATATATTCCTTCTTAATTCTTACGACATCTTCATTGTGTTTTTCTAAGGGTTCTTCCTCATCTTCGGGTTCCTCTTTGATTTCTTTTTTGATTTCTAGTATGGGAGAAGGTACCACTACTTGTTGATCTTTAGTAGATCTGTTTCTGTTAGTCGAGTTTGAAGGTACTGCTGCTGCCGTCGCTGTAACTGACATTGTAGATGGAATTACTACGTTTGGTGGTTTAGCCAAAGAAGCTAATGGTATAATCGTCATAGTCATGGGTGTCGAGCCTTGTTTTTGACCCGGTTGAACTATAGGCGTGGCTACCAGTACCTTTTGTGACATGCCCGATAGACCATTAGCTGTTATTGGTAATGCCATCAATTGCCTTATACCCTGCAATTGCGCATGTGGCATTATGGTTTGTACAGAATTTGCCATGGCCTCTTTAGCCTGGCTTTTTTGAACATTTTTATCTGTTATTTTCTTTCTTAATTTACTAATTACTTTCGTATCTCCCTCATCGCTGTTAATGCTTATGCAATCATTTTCACCCTCTTCCCCGTCATCAATGCAAGCCGCTTCATCGTCCTCATCATCGTTTCTGTTTCCTGGTGAACACTCGGATAAAACATCTTTTATAACATCCTTTATTTGCACTGAGTGTCCCTGTGTATAGCCGATGTTAAGCACTTTGCTATCGCAAGTAGAAATCTTGTAAGTTGAGCGAAATTTATCACACCAATCCTGGTGGGGAAAGAAATTCTGCAGACCCATGGCACTCTTAAACTGTAAGGCCATTTTTTGTATAAGACCATCCGTTATTAAAATATCCTTGTAATACATCATGCGTCGTATCCATTCGTAGACTGCCTTTCCCAACATTGACACCCTTATCACTTTCATTTCTAATGTCTTAGCATCCCGACATTTTCGGGTCCTTTGTTCCCAGGCATTAAGTATTGCATCCTTTTGCTGGACTATGCGTTTTATTTGATCAGGACTGCAATGAAACATACGCCCAATACGTTTATAAACCGGTCTTTTTTCATATTCACGTATGGCTGCAACTTTTTCATTTAAAGCCAGAACATTTTTACGTTTAATTCGGTTGTCAAATACCACTTTTTCCACGCGTGGCACCTAAAGCAAGATGAGAATTAAAAATTAGTAATAATAATTATAAAGTTTTTTTTTCAATTAAGATTAAGTCCATAGGGTCGTACATGATTAATATACATTCTCGTATTGTAATACAAAATGCGATGAAAAATAAAATTTAATATTTAAATAATTTGAGATAAACTTCCTATATCCATAGCCAAGAAATATTTATTCATCAGATTGTCTTGATTCATAAATAGATTATTTGTTTCTTTACTTATGTTGAACTCTATATCTATCATATATGAAAATATTTCTCGTATTTTATATGTATGTTACACTTTATATATAATTATTTTGAACAGAAAATTTCTCTCAGAACTGAGATTAGCTGATAAATAAATATGCCATGTACGTTACTTTATTATTAGAAAATGTATCAGTAATTTCAACATTTTCTACAAATACACAATTAGCCATAACTGTAAAAAATTGTATACGTACATACATATACTTACATTTTTTAATAATTTATTATTAATATTTATTTAATTTTTAAAGGTTAATTTTCTAATTATGACAAATTAATGGAAAAATATGAAAACGAAAATATGTAAAGCCTTAACTTACACCCCTAAATCCGTGCCATTTTTAGGATGGTAAACAATTTGTTGTCCTAGGAAGAAATCGATGATAGTTGGTCGGTCACAAATTGAGTTTAAATTCTGCTTAAATTAGTATTTCAAAAAAATATTTTCTTAAGGTGAAATTAATTCACATGTGCTTTAAGTAAATATCATTGTAAATTATACAAACAAGACGAAATATGAATCGAATTATAGTTTCTGCTTCGGCGCAGTTTTATTGTCTGTTAGAAAAACGAAATTTTTTTTGGATACTAATTGAAAAATTGCCTGACCACCATTCATATAGAGTAGGAATAGAAAAAACGCAAATCAAAAACTCACCTTATTGTGGTCACTGATTGTAGTTATTGTAACATCTTTGGCATTGTTATTTGTTGTTGTTTTCGTTGAGGGTTTCATGACGATGTTGATTTTGTATTGTATTGTTTATGTTATTCATTAAATGCAATAAGAACAACGACAATAATTTACTGCAAGTTTTGTAAATGCAAATTTAGCAAAACTGATTAGTTTAAATTGTGTACTCTTCTTATAGTTTTATATTCTGATAATTAAATGTAGATTTTTGCTGATTATTATCAAAATCAAGTCAAGTAAATAAATAAACGAAAATGTTTAATTATTTCATTTGAACTATGAAGTTTGGAGCTAAATTATATGCTCTTTTTTTGTTAATATGAATACCTACATCAATAAGTAGTCGAGTCTTACTTTTTATTAAAACCGTATTAATATTAAAATGTTTATTTGTGCTGTTGTTAATTTTTTGTTTATTATTACGATTTAATACATTTTTCTTGCCCACTTTCCTACTTTGCGCCTGTGTTGTTTTTCTTTTTTATGTACAGAACAGATATGTACGTATAGCTAGAATAAAAGCAAAACGGAGGGCATCAACAACAATCAACAGCAGCAAATAGAGTGGTATAAGTTTTAAATAATATTTTACCGTGCTAATTACTTCCCAGCACCACCACACACGTTTATAGTACAACGTTAAATATACAACTAGAACTTTGCGTTTAGTCAAAAGCGGAAACAACCCGTCTGTCGTTCCGTCGGTTTATGGTGCTCACTTAGGAGCGATGTTCGTTTTTCACTGCTTGCCGGAGAGTACAAAAGCTTGACAGAGAGAGTTTTTCCCAATTTGTACTATTTCTTCTATTTGTATAAAATTTTTATTTTACACACACACACACACTTTTTCTTGCTCTATTATCATTGTACTTGATGTGATAATGCGCCGGTGCCAGGGTGTTGTATCAGCTCTTGCTTTTTGCTCTCTGTATACCTATTTACATGTAAGTATGTCTGTTCTAATATTTATATATATTTTAACATTAATTACGAGGTCGGTTGGGGGTTTATATATGTGTGTACTTAATACATGCATACATATTTATGTAATAAGTGTACATATACTCATTTTTTTATTTAAAATTTTTAGCAGCTAACCAATTCGTCTGTCCGTCAGACAGTTAGTCCGATATTGTGGCAACTGATAAGAAGCTATATACGTATTCGGTTTTATTATTGTATATTGATATCGTATTTCTGATTTGATATTTTACTTGTACAACAACTTGGTTTACAGGAGAGGGGGTTGCTTGTCACAATTATAAATCGTTTTAATATTTTGAAGTAAATTTTTATTAATATCTCTATCTTACTTTTTTTACTCGTGAAATGTATTAGTACGGATTTTCATGAGTATAATTTGTTAATTTTTAACAAAATAACTAAGTCGAGATAATAAAATTTTCAACTTTCTTATCAAACATTTTTGTACATACATATGTAGGTGTCTTTCTATGTACAGTACTTTAAGAGATATAACATAAAAAAACAAGTAAGAGTGCTATATTCGGTCGTTCCGTGTTATCATGTAATAACTATTGTTTGTATCACCATTCATCTTATATAACATGCGTACATATGTACATACATAAATTGATTAATTAAAAAAATATAAAAAAAAAATTTTTCTTTGGCTCAGCTGGGATTTGATTCACTCTGACCAGGCGATCCAGGCAATGTCAAAAAGTTGATTTCAACATACACACGGACAGACTGACAATGCTTTCAGAAAATATATACATATGTATGTATATATGTATGTATGTACTTTACGGGATCGGAAATGAAAATTGTAGAAATTTCACACGGAATAACAAACCTATATACATACATACATACATATACCCTTTTTCACTTTTGTGTGAAGGGTATAACCCAGCTAGCATTTAGATGATTGTTTTTTTAAAAATCACCATGCTGAGTCTTTTTTGAGTACTTTCGGTGATCAAAAACTGATTAGTCACTTACACGATTAAAAAAGGACTCGAAAATGATTCGCGTTATTGATTAAAAAGAGTTTGATTTAAAATACAATAACAAATTGTATTGCAATCGCAAATCGATCAGCCAGGCGTTTAAAATGTGAGTATTATATCCGTTATTTATTATTATATTTTGCGCATCTGGAAGATTAAAAATCGATTGATCGAAAACAGATCATGCGGGTGTTCGAAATATGCTTATTTTTTGCATTTTGAGATATTATAGATAATAAAACACTGCTTTTTCTTAAGTATAACGGGAAAATTTTTGCGCATTCTTTAGTAAATATCAAAAAGGTTTATTTTTGTCCATTTATAAAAGTAATATCGAGTTGTACACATCGTTTAATTATGAAATGTTATAACAACCATATAATTATTATGTTGTTAAAATGCTTAAAGCTGGACTTTAATTTTTATTTGAACAACTATTTTTAATGAAAAAATGAATTTTCTTTTAAATAAACTTTGATGTATTATGTATGTATATGCATCAAATGAATGTGAATTTATATGGACGTGATTTTAAAAATTGACTCGATTTTGTTTATTCTACTACCACTACGCAGTTAAAGAATAATGAACAAAATCAAGTTCTTTTTTTAGAAATTACGTCAGTTTGAACGTAGAAATAAGAAAATTTACTGTAATAACCTAGAAGAAGAGTCAAATCCGATTAGCAATACGACTGATAAATGATTCGAAAAACAATCATAAATTACTATAAAAACACTACCAAAAAATAAGAAAACGACCAAAAAATTACTCAAAAAAGACTCGTGAGCGTTTAGAAATATGACTAATAAATGACTCGAAAAAGGCTCACAAGTTAAGAAAAAGAAGACTAATAAATGACTAGAAAAAGAATCGAATACGGCTATAATAGACATAATAAAAGGGATCGAAAATGACTCTAAGCTGACTAAAAAAATGAATCATTAATAAACTATCAAGAAGAGTCGCGGCTAGGGACACTTTTCTCCCGAACAAAGTATCTTTTACGATCAGAAAATGAGCTCATATTCTGCATTTTTAATCGCGCTGAGGAGTTAAAAAAGACTCGAATTTAATCAGAATTTTCAAAATTTGCTGGCTGGGAATAAACAACTACAATACGTAGTTATGTATGTGAACTTTTGACAAATGTATTTGAATCAAATATTTCAGATCATTAAAAAAAATAATTTAAGTTGTTTCTTTATGATGTGATATTCCTCATTATTTAACTAGTATCAAGACAAGGATAAATGCATGGTACAATTATCAGGTAGCCGCACTAAAACAGCTGATTATTTTTTTCTCTACCTTAAGGTTTAACTTAGATGTCAAATTTTGTTTGTGTATATATTGTGTGCGTACAGGGTTGCCCATATTCGACGGACCCATCTGGCAACGCCATAACTTTTGACAGAGATGTCAGATCGCTTAATGACATACCGCGTTTGAAGCGTCAGTCCAAGCAGATTTTTACCATGCAACAATACACGAGACGCGAGCGCTCTGAAATAGTTGAAATTTACATTCAACAGAACAAGTCAATTGTGAAAACTCAACGTGCTTTTAAAATATTAAAAAATGTGAGAAGTGCGCCTTCTAAGAACACCATTAAGCGTTTATACGAAAAATTTTCGACTGGTGAGGCTCTTTCTAATCCGAAGAGGCCAAATAAAAGTCGACCAAGGCGATCGGCCGAGAATATCGCTGCCGTACGAGCCAGTGTTGAGAGGTCCCCAAGAACATCCCAAAAACGCCGTTCTCAGCAGTTGGGCATGGCTCGGTCCACTTTACAACGGATTATTCGCGTTGATTTGCATTTGTTCCCGTACAAAATTCAATTGACGCAAAGATTGTTGCCCATTGTTGTCCACCGCACACAAGTCGCATAACAATCGATTTTCTGAAGAATTTGTTTCCGGGCCGTTTGATGTCGAAAAGTGGTGATTTGGACTGGCCACCGCGTTCGCCCGATTTGACGCCGCCTGACTTCTTCTTGTGGGGATATTTGAAGTCAAAGGTTTACGTTAACAAGCCAAGGACCTTAGAAGAGCTCAAGGACAACATTCGTGAACAAATAGCCGCTATTCCGGCCGAAATGTTGGCGAAAACGATGGAAAATGCTGCAAAAAGGGCACAATACGCCATCAACGCCAGAGGCGGCCATTTGAGAGATATCATATTCAAAAATTGATGTAAACAAATCTACTTGGAAAAAATTAAATGATTAAGATTGCCAACCGCCAAATTTTTATTTTTTTCTTTGATTTTTTTAAGAAAAACATGGGTCCGTCGAATATGGGCAACCCTGTATATATTCTACCGCCAAAAAAACACGCACACACATTTGCTTTTTGACATTTAAGTCGTCGTTTTCCAGCAACAAAATACATTTAGGATTTTGTTGTTGCAGAACTGAGGCTACCTGATGATTCTACCATGGATAAATGTAAACCAATTACATTTAATATGGCAGTTTGATTTTTCGAACAACTACGTGATGCAGAAAAAATTTAAATATGTAATTTTCTCTCAACCATGGTGCTACTATATAAGGTGGTTGCATTTTGACAGTTGAGAATTATGAGAGATGGGAGAAAATTTACCCTGGTCCTGTTTAAAACAAATTAATTCGCCATAATTTAATTCAATTTCAGGGTTTTCCTAACAATTTTTTTCCACTCTCAAAATAAAGACGTCAAATTACAAATAAAAAAATAAGTAAAACAGCTATACACGGCTATGCCGAATCTTATAGACACTTGACACAGTTTGTACCATCATGTAATATATGACTATAATTAAAAATTATATGGTGCAATTATTTCCTACACTTATTTAAGAAATCTATAATTTGAACTTTAAATTGACATTTTTTCGCCGATATCTTTGTTGGTAATTGACCCATTAACCAAGATTTTCTGTAAATGTTGCTAAGCATACATATATTATATATACGTAACAAATCTTGCATAAAGTTCCATAGAAGCTGCAAAATTTGACTATGGGTAAAAATCAGAATTAATCGTGTTTTCAAAAAAAATTGTCAATTTAAATTTCAGATTATTGATTTCCTAATACTGTTTTGGTCACAGTTGCACCATAGAATTGTCAGTTATGGTGTTGAAACTGTTAGTGTTGAAAAGTAACAAAATTGTCAACAGTAGTTCTTCTGTTGTTTAAAATAATTTATTTAAAAATAAGTTGCGTTTGAAAACCAAATTTTTTTAGCTCGTAGATAATGTCGGTCATACTCTTGAGATTTGCGATATTAAACATCTTCTATATTGAAAAAATTACATATACCTCTGTTTATTATAAAGCGCGATTTTTTAAGCGTAGTTTTTTTTTAATCTAATAAAACACTTAAATTTGCATCATATATTCAAAATTTTTATTGGAACTGATAAATTGATCTTAGCCATTTACTTTTTAAAAACTTCATGTAAATGTTGCATGTGGCGTCGGTTCAAATGGTCCATTGGTAAGGTCTAATTTTGCACCACTTTTTCGAGCATTTCGGCCTGTATTCTATGAATAACACTTATTATAATTTACTCTAAGGCTTCAATCGTGTTTGACTTGTCCACATAGACCAACGACTTCACATAACCCTACAAGAAATAGTCAAGAGGCGTCAAATCACATGATCATGGCGGCCAACTTACTGGGCCATTTCGAGAGATAAACTGCTCACCAAATTCATCCTTCTATATGTCCATTGTTTCCGAGCTGTGTGGCATGTAGCACCGTCTTGTTGAAACCACTTATCAACCAAGTCCAACTCAGCCAATTGGAGCAAAAAAAAAGTCGCGTATCATGGCTCGATATCGTTCGCCGTTGACAGTAACGTTTCTTCCACGGTCTTTGAAGAAAAATGGACCGATGATGACACCAGCTCATAAACCACACCAAATTGTCGTTTTTTCGGGATGCATCGGTAACTCTTGTACGACATGTGGCTGTTCCCAGATGCGATAGTTTTGCTTGTTTAAGTATCATTTTAGCCAGAAATGAGCCTCATCGCTGAACACAATTTTTCGATAAAACAGTGGATTTCCATCAAGCTGTTGTCAGGCCCATTCACCAAAAATTCGACGTTTTGGTAGGTCATTCGGCTTTAATTCTTGGTTGGTTTTGTAGGTTTTCAAATGCAAATCGACACGCAAAATTTTCCACGTGGTTGAATAACATATGTATGTATGTCCAATACCTGAGAACGGCGACGAACTGACATTTCACTATCCTCATTAACACTGGTCGCTACGGCTGCAATGTTCTCTTCGGTACGCACTCTACGAACGCGGTTTAATGTCCACCAAAGTAAATTTGGTGAAAATAGCACGAATTGTTGATTCACAAGGCCGATTATGACGACCATAAAAAGTTCGTAACAAACGATGGACATTTCTCACAGAGCACGATTTTGATAATAAATTTCAACGATTTGCAGTCGTTGCTCGTTTGTGAGTTTCTCCATGATGAAATGGCAGAGTATAGTGAACACTTTTCACTTTCACAAATGTAGTTTTGACCAGGGTACACTTATACAAGGTGGCGGTGCCAGCCCAGCTGACTATTTTTTTGTGTTCTGGAGTATGTCAAACTACATATTTAAAAAATTATTTCAACTCCGGAATTTGTCAAACTCCATACATAAAAAAAAGAGAAAAAAAAATTGCACTCCTTTACGCTATAACCTTAAACACGATGGCCACGTTCAAACTGATTTGACAAATATTATGTACATATGTATGTATGTATGTATTGGTAATATTTTAGCAACGTATCAAACTCAAACCATCAAATTTCATTTCAAAACTGTTTTTAAAAGGAAAGAACGTGTGATTAATTTGGTCGCAAAATATTTTTAATGTTTACAAATTATTTTTTTTTTAGAAATATGAATTTTTTTCATCTTTGTTGCTGTATTTCTTGGATTTAACCTGCTATAAAGCAGGCAAACCACGGTATACATACTTCAATAAATTCAAGTATACATTATTTTCCTCCATATTTTACTTAACCACAACATTTTTACCGTACGGTGTTGTCGCTGCGAAAACTGAATAAAAATGCCGTTTGACGTTTTTCGCAGCAACACATCAAACTCGCTTCAAATCATAGTAGCGGCGGCAGTGAAAATCTAAATTGTTTTGATTTTCGTCAAAATCACATGAACATATACGTGTGAGATTTTTTTCACTAACACAATCAAAAAAAACTGAGTTTGACAAATCATTTTGATACGTGGCCATCGTGCTTTACTCTACGTCTTGACGAGCATGGTGTAATTACATAAGGTGATAGCGTAAAGGAGAGCAATTTTTGTCTCTCTTTTTTTATGTATGGAGTTTGACAATTTCCGAAGTTGAAATAATTTTTTTAAGTATGTATTTTGACATTCTCCAGAACACAAAAAAATAGTCAGCTGGGCTTGCACCGCCACCTTGTATAAGTGTACCCTGTTGACGAGCCATCGATTTGTTTAGACTAGAACAAAACGTCGGCAGAGCAACTGTCAAAAAATTGTTCATGTTCTTTGATATGGAGAAAACGTGTAAAGAGTATTTTGTTGCTATTTTCTTTCTCTCTCTCTTTCTTTCATATTCAAAATGCCTTTTAATATCAGACATCGTTGTTCGAACAAATGTTCTGACAACGCTGTTTGAACAAGAACAAAACATCGACAACAGCGGTCCACACCAGGCAAATTCATGTGCGCACAAGAAATTGTTCGTTGTTCAAACAAATCGATGGCTGGTGTAGATCGTAGGTTACTCTACGTCTTGACGAGCCATCGATTTGTTTAGACTAGAACAAAACGTCGGCAGAGCAACTGTCAAAAAATTGTTCATGTTCTTTGATATGGAGAAAACGTGTAAAGAGTATTTTGTTGCTATTTTCTTTCTCTCTCTCTTTCTTTCATATTCAAAATGCCTTTTAATGTCAGACATCGTTGTTCGAACAAATGTTCTGACAACGCTGTTTGAACAAGAACAAAACATCGACAACAGCGGTCCACACCAGGCAAATTCATGTGCGCACAAAAAATTGTTCGTTGTTCAAACAAATCGATGGCTGGTGTAGACCGTAGGTTATGTAACTACACCATAATTACACCATGGCTTGGACACAATTACCAGCCAGTGCTGCCAGCCCGAAAAACTTAATTCATAAAAAATCACCCTTAACAAACTATCAAGAGATTGCAACAACAAAAACAAAAGCAAGCATAGCTGTTACATAGATAAATAGATGTAACCACTAAACTGGTCCAATTAAAAAATTTTATTTATTTAACATTTACTTATATATATTTTAAGCATCGTATATTTTCTTTTAGAAATTTCTTTTATACACACACAAACGATTATTTTTCCGTGTATAGATAAATTAACAATTTCGTGTCTGAGAAAGCGAATTTAGTCGAATTCGACGATGCATATACCTAATTTTATAATATTTTAATATACATATTTATATATCATAACATCTTATGTGAACCTAAGATTTGTTAAATTCAGGAACTTAATTTTTGAAAAGAACATTAAAATTTCTTAAATAATAACTATGTACTTCTTCTGATTTCTCATTTGACTCTTTTTTTTTTGTCTGGCAAAAATTGTCGTTTAAGGGAAAATATTAAAAAAAATTTTGTTAAATCTATATTTCTGGCAACACTATATGTACATAGTTTTTTTTAGATTTTAAAGCTTTCTACTTTCTTTTTTTTAAGTACATGTTGTTGAGGAAAGCTTAAAAGTTATATTTTTCAGAACCCAAGTAAACTTAAAGCTTTTTATAGCTTTCCTAATAAAATGAATGTGCTGAATGAACATATTTAAAACTTTTGGAATGAATATACTTTTTAAGGTTATGATAATAATTCTTTAGTTTGCTTTCATTTATTGTGTTGTTTACGATGTTTTTGTATTAAAAATTTTATAATTTATTGAAATTTGTCGAAGTTATATGTTTAATAGACTACATTTTATTTTATTACCCGGCTAAAATTTGATAATTTAATGGAAAACTAAAAAAAAATTTCGGCAAATAATTGTATAAAGACTGAGCAAAACTGGTACGTAGTATTTTTTTGTAGTTTTTCTTTTCTCTACTTTATTGTTGTTTTACTAAATAAATCTCTTTTCATTCATCACAGTGGGTTAATAAAGTATTTTATTAATGGAAAATTTTAAAAGGGGAAAATATAATTTTTATTTATATAAATAAAAAAATAGGTATTAAATAGAAATGTGTAACAAAATCGGTATTTAACATTTTCTGTAAAAAAACTGAATTTTTTTTAAATGTTGTATAATTGAATACCTTAAAAAATTTTCATAGATAGCAATTTCTGTATTTAAATGTTGATTGATTTTTTTGTATTTTTCTAAAAGTTCAATACGCTTACAATTTTTTCTAATACACGGACATTTTTGGTAATGGCAGCTCCAGTCAGGGTACACTTATACAGGTGGCGGTGCCAGCCCAGCTGAATTTTTTTGTGTGCCAATGTTTGTAAAACTCTATATATAAAAAAAAGATATTTCAGTGCCAGGAATTGTCAAACTCTATGTAATTACACCATGGCTCCAGTGATAGCTTAATTGGCATTCGAGTAGAAATTTGACAGTTTCATCCCACTAAACATCAGAACGATAAACAATGTTACCCTTTTAAAATTTAATGCAAATTTACTGGATTATTGACAATTTGTAATAAGAGTTTTAACTTGTTATACATATGTATGCATTATTTTGATATATTTTTGAAATGCGCATAAAAAAAGCAAATTTGTTAATTATTGACCATTAATATTATTAAAATAATACTAATAATAAATGTTAAACGCTTCCCCAAAATTTAGCCCTCGGTAACTATATCAAAACAAAATGTAAATATGGAGGCATATGGACATGGTGTAATTATACAAGGTGGCGGTCCCAGCCCAGCTGATTATTTTTTTGTGCTCTGGAGTATGTCAAACTACATATTTAAAAAATGATTTCAACTCCGGAAATTGTCAAACTCCATACATAAAAAAGAGAGACAAAAATAACTCTCCTTTACGCTATCACCTTATGTTATTACACCATGCATATGGAGGAAAAATTAAACAAGAAGAAAATTTTTTTAAGTTTACACTTAAACGACATTTTAAAAATTAACTTTCACTCATATAAACAGAAAAGCAAATGGCAGGAGATTCGAAGAATTTTTCGCTAATAATACGTATTAACAATTGCATGCCACTATATATACATATGTATGTAGGTATATATGGAGTTTGAAAATTCTTGGCACTGAAATCTCTTTTATGTATGAAGTTTGACAAATATTGGCACATAAAAAAATAATCAGCTGGGCTGGCCACCTGTATAAGTGTTCCCTGGAGCCACCTAGTTCCTGTGAATTAACTCCTCCGAAATGGCTAGACCGATTTACAATAAATTTTGCGTGCTTATCGGGTAGGTCAACATCTATTTCTCATACCCCTCAACGCCACGGCTTTTTTAACGCCCCCTCAGGTAGGTCAGACTACTGGACCGATCTTCTTGAAATTTTCACATAATATAACTAAGGCTCTGATATGATTAACAGGATACTTTTTATATAACACGTCTACTTTAACGTCCCCTTTTTTCAATTATGTACTTACATCAGTATAAGTTTTTTTTATTTTTTTCAAATTGTACACAATGTATAGTCAAGCCAATGCAGAAATAAACGTTTAAGAATCGGTCAACATTTATTTTTAGTACTCCTAAATATTAAGGGTGACTCACCTCAAGGGACAGTTTATGTCTCACCTAAATAACGTAACGACTTCGATGAAATTTAAAACTAATATAGATCTGCATACCGTAGAATACATATGGTTTACGTTTTTTTAATGTAAAAAATATTTCATAGAAATAATTTATATGGCCAAACAACGTTTGCCGGTTCAGCTTGTACATTAAAAATTTTAAAATTATGATTAAAGAAATTTTATAATTTAGTCAGTTAGCTTTGGATTGAGCTTGTATATATTTTTAAAGTAGTGAACACAATACTAGAGGTATTCACGTCACCGGTTTTACTTTTGCAAAGTTTTTCATCATGATCATATTGTTTTAATTTTTGAAGTTTGTTGCTAATATACCTAGTTAGTTTATTGCTTACGATGGTTATAATCTATTTTGGTCAAATCGTCTTACCATTTTTGTAAATAGGTGGCATACATATTTTTTATGTATATGTATGTAGTATATAAACGGTTACCTAGGTCTTAAATCGATTTTCTAATCGATTAACTAATATTCTGTTTTTTCTTTTAGATAGCAACAAGAAATGGATATAAATTATGATTCTTTTATAAAACGAGAAGTTCTTAATGAAGATGACCCTATAACAACTTTATTTAATTCACAAATAAATATACCAGTTAAAAATGAACCGATTTTAGATGAACCCTGCCCCTTTCTAACAATAAAAAAAGAACAGCTCACAGAGACGGTGTTAATAGATGAATGTGTAACCATTAAAACAGAAAATCAGCTAACAGAACCTGCAGATAGTTTTTTAATTTACGAATTGGAAGCACCGCCTTTAATACAATCGCTATCTAAACAGAATTTACAAAATGTCGAACCAACTCCCCAATTTATTCCTCAAATACGACCTTTAAATGTAGAGCAACTTAATCAACTGGTTGTAAATAAAAATTCTGTAGCAGAGACAAATTTAAATAATATTCCTGTAACGAATACAACACCAGTGCAAGATACTATTATCCCCATTCTACCATCATCAGCAGCTCCACCGCCAATTCTATTAAATTCTCAGTTGAGAAAACGCCACAAAGTTGTACTGCCACTTAATCCCGCAGACAAAAGAACTTGTTACAATATTGAAGGAAAAGCTACAACAAAAGTATTAACCAAACCACCAACTAGGGCATATCCTAAAAGTAAAACTAAAATTTTGAATAAGTGTCGTTCGTTAAACGCTGGAAGTAAAAAAATTATAAATCTATTGATTAGAAATAAACGTAATCAAAGCAAATATAAAGAAATACCAATGACTTCCGATAATTGTGCACAAGAATTAACAATCGAAAATACAGTTGATATTGCAAGTATGGAAGATACCTTAGTTTCGCTAACACCAACGGACAAAACAATAACAAGTTCTAACAAAACTGAACTTAGTGTTATTGTGTCATCTTCACCTTCCTCAGTAGAACCTTCAAAACCTGAAATTTGTTTACCTACAACAGATTCTTCTTGCTATACCTCTGACTTAAGAGTAAAATGCTTATACAGTCTAACAGACGATAAAAAGGATGCCTTAACGAATAATTCCGAACTAAGGGCATTCTTTCTGGAAATGTTTGAAGAGACCAGGAGATTAAATAAAAAACAGCAACGTAAAGTGAAAATGACATTACTGCAAGCGATTTCAGAAGCTGAGGACTTAGTAGAACATGGAAAATGTTACGGGTTTTAATAATGTTAATTTTTTTTAAGTATTTATAAGTAAATAAGTAAATATCATCAGTTGTTTCAATTTGAAACGCACATAAACCAAAAGCAAAAAAAAAGGGGAAAAAAATCAATTTGTTGCAGGAGAAAACTGAAGTGCAACAAAAGCAATGCAGTTCTTTAAAATTAAGTAATGTTTAAAAGACGCCTCTCGTTATTAAAGAAAGAGGTTTGAAGAACAAAGAAACAAGTAGAAATATTGAAAAAACAGCTAATTGTTACTCTTTATTTTTGGAATTAGGACTAAAAATAATAATAATAATAAAATAATATTGAAAAAGTATATCTTTAATCGCATTTCTTATTTAAATAGCTAATTATATATGTTAAATAATAATTTTTGCATAATAACCTTTCTTACATTGTACCTGGAATGGCAAAAATATTAATATTCTGTCATAACATCTTTCAATAAATATTTTTTTCATAATTTTTCTATACTTGCAATTCGTTTAAAATAACAAAATCGTTAAGCATGTCAAAATTATTTTTAGAGAACTTCTCTTTGCTTTAATATATGTATTTTAATCATACAAATTTAGGAACCAACGACAATAAAAATAAAACGATAACGTCAACGGCCAACGGTGAGTTTCCATAACAACATTAGTTAAAATAATAATATTCACTATACAAATCAACAAAAAATATTGTAAAGGAAATACTAAAATATTTAACTAGAAAAGCTTTTTCGTGCAAAAACTCTTACGTCTAAAAAACTAACATACAAACGAATTTAAAAAAAAAATTTAATATGAACTTACAACCTGATAAAATATAAGACAGAGAATTGCGTTTTGCCTATAGACTAACATTTGAAGGTTAATATAAATGAAGAACAATCAACTGACCAATCAATTTATTTACTTCTTAATTATTTATTGAAAAAAAAACAATTGACTAATAGATGGAGGTGTATTCTTTGTGCTAGACAGCTGCACTACGCTCAAAAAGAAACTGCTAAAATAACAAAATTTTGCTGTGCGTTGCATAACATCTGCATTCATTTTAAATGCCATTCTGAAGTAAACGATGTAGGAAATTTAGATTATTTCAGCATTCAGGATAATGATGTATCCTTAGTCTCACCACAATATTTATCCATTGCCCAAAATATTAGAAAAAATATTGCGAACAATCTCTAATAAATTTCTAAAATAAAGCCATTTCTTATATTTATACATTTTGTTAATAAATATAACATTTTGTTAAAAAAATTTAAAAACCTCAAAAATAAAAAACAAAAAGATAAATAAAAACTATAATTATTTTAAAACTAAAAAACAATTTATTATTCTGCTTCCTGTTTGTTGTTTTTGTCCTAAAAGTAATAATAAATTACAATACTTATAACATTTTTTTTTTTTTTAAATTTTAAATATAAATTTTAAATACATTTTTGTCACAACTCGAGTTAGAATGGAGTACAGTTCATTAAATATCATGTAAACACATGATCTCCAATGACACGCTAATGTTAAAATCATTACTGTTTTCACCTAAATTTAATCACTTCAACAGTTGAACCCCTGCAAAATCACTTTTTTGTCATAGGTTTTTTTTTGCTGGGGATCCCTTTGAATTTGTTGGCGGATTTTTCCCAAAATTTGTTATTACATTCTCCCTTAATTATCTTTTTTTTTCCCAGGGAACAGTTTCCCAATTTGGAAGTTTACTTAGAATAAGGGAGAAATTATAAAGAATAGGGCAACAGGGAATAGGGAAACAATTCCCAGGGAATTGTTATTTAGAATTGGGGTGATTATGTTTTTACTGGTAAAAATTAATTCTCAAAAATAAGTTCAAGTTTTATAATTGAATTGGAGATATTTCTGCGAATTTTTCCTATTTCTGCCAGTTGAATCTAAGAAATTGTCCGTAACTTGATTCGAAACTAATACTTGTCGAATTTGTAGGCCTAATATCTACAAAGTCCACCAGAAGTACCAAACAAGTATGAACACTATTAATATAATTTTGAACCGATTTATTCCACTAAGGGCCATTATTACAACTTGCCGTTAGTTAAAGGTAGGATTTTTTGTGCCCGATAAATAGCTTAGCAATACTACAACTTCCATTTTTTATTGTAATTATCGTTAACAATAATAATGTTTAATAGATAAAAAAATAAAAAATGAGGGCTTTATAATGCAAAGCCATTTATCGGTCCTACAAAATCCTGCCTTTAAATAACGGCAAGTTGTAATAATGGCCTTAAGAAGATAAAATACTTCAATGCGTTTATTTAAACTCAAAATTAATTTTTGTAAATTTTAATTTTTTTATTTTTTTTCTTAAAAATAGAGTTCTTAAATGTATATTAAATTTACTTTAAAATAAATAAATAAACTTTTAATGAGATTATTTGTGTGCTTATTATACATATACAACTTCTTAATGCTGTCTTAACAAAAAATAAAATATTTTTAAAATAAATTCAGTCATAAAAGTACAAAATAAAATAATACATATAACATTAACAAAAGAAAAAAATACTGAAGGACTTTAAAATTGTTCTTTACAAAATTGAAAATAAAAATTCTTTATTTTCAATAATACACAAAAATATGATTTTTAAATAACAAAAAATGATGTTAAGAGCGAATTGAGTGTCGCATGGGTCTTAGAAAAATGTTTTATTATTAATTCTATGCGGAAGTTTTAATTTAATTTAATTTTAAATTAAAATTCTTTAAGAAAACCAACTATAATTATTTTTTAAAATTATTAGTTGTTTTGTTTATTCGGCGGCAGTACTTTTGCTTATCGAGGCCTTGTTATTCGCTTTTTTTAATACAGTCTCTAGTTGTGATATTAAACCAATGGCCCGGAAGTTCTCCTTGAATAAAGCAAAATCTTCTAGAGGCTTAAGATATTCTAAGGCCTGAGCATAAGTCTCCAGTTCTTTTGTGGCATTCGTCGATTGACTGGGTGTGGGTGACGAGTTACCATTTGTCGTCTGACCATTAAGGGATTTTGGTGAATTCGAGCGGGAATTTAAGTTGTTAGCTTGAGAACTAGGTGTAGCGGAACGTTGAGAATTAGCGCCACTACTGCTACCACCATTAGCCAAAGGTAATTTAATTTTGAAACTATTATCAATATTGTTGCTTTTTATAGTTTTGCTGCCTGTGGTATTTTCTGTAGCAGGGGCAGGACTTTTTGATGTGTGCCGTGTTGGTGAACTTGTGACCAAACCATTGACTGGTGATGATCGTGAAATTTTTGAGGGTGGAGCCTCTGCCTCGTGTTCAGTGGAAAGTGATCTTTTCAAAGAACTAACGATGGGACTAGCCCTTTCGACCGTCGTTAAACCATTCTGTTGTTGTGGTGAATGGGAAGGTGTTCGATTGACCGTTTGTTGCTGCGACTGAGAATGCTGTTGTTGCTGTGTAGTTGCTGGCGATACAGGGACTTGAGGTTGTTCTATATGGTGGGACGCCTGCGGCGGATGAGTATGATGTCCACTATAGGGCTGCTGGTGGTGATAGTGTTGCTGGGAATGTTGTGGCCGTTCATTATAATAATCATGATAGCTGCCGTAAGCTGCTCCAGGATGCATGACAGCATGTGGATGACTGTTGTAGTGGTGATAACCATTTTGCTGTTGCTGATGATGTTGATGCTGCTGTTGTTGATAATAAGATTGTGCAGCCTGCTGTTGCTGATAGTAAGATTGCGCAGCAATTTTGCTATCCTGTCCATAGCCGTTGTTATGTTCCTGCTGATAAGTCTGGGCTGGTTCTTGTTCACTTCCATCATCCTCCTCTTCATATTCACCATACTGTTTCATATAGCTGATATATTGTTCGGGAACATTTTCAAAATTATCTATGCGCTCAGCACTGGTAGGTGGAAATAGATGTGCCAAATCCTGAACAATGTCTGGTATCCATAAGGAGGGTCCAATAGGTTTCAACTGGTTTGAAGCTAATTTTTGGGCAAAACCCGTTAAGTGGGTCTCGCGGAAACGATTCAACCAACGATTATCGGCCATAAACGATTCGCAGCCTATAATCTGTTTGGCCGTCTCAGCCTTTTCCTTAATCATGCCATGTGTAATGGATCCTCTGAGTTGAGGATTTAAGTTTGCTCTTACAAGCCATTCGTATACCACCGCATTGATGTAGGCACACTTGCGGCTTCTTTCTATTTCCTCCACCATGGCCTGCTGTTCAACGGCCTTTAAGTTTTGAGGAACTTCTAGCTTTAAAGTAGGTACAGCACTGCCCGTCAAACGTCTGCCTCCTATACAGTGAGGATGAAAGTGTAGAGCACAGACCACTGGTTTCTTAAAAGGTAAAATACGACTTAGAGAAGCCTGGCAGGCTTGAGTCCAAAGTTTGTAAAAAGGATTATCCGGTCTTGGAAATTGAAAAAACTGCAAATTAGGTGCTTGACGCGAATTAGACATACAGCCCACTATACAACATCGTCTAACAGTAGGCATATTTCACCAAACAAGTTTTCTTATAATTTGTCGTTCTTCAGTTTCTTTCCTTTGTATTATTGGCAATTCTTATAAACAGTTTAAAACTGCAAAGAAATAAAAATCAAAAAAATTAGTTAAACTTTAATTTAAAAATGCTTCTAAATTAAACAAAAACTTGACAGCATTGTTTTACAAAACAATTGGTGAATTCAAAAAGTGTACTATCATCAGTATTATTATAATTTTAAAAATTTGTAAATTGACTTAAAATTATTGTGTTGTCAGTTAAAAATAAGTTTATACGATATTTAAACACAACTTATACCACACCTTGTGAATCAACAAAATGTGGATGTGTTTGGAACTACAGCTTAAGGTGAATACACCTCCATATAATTCATACAGTGCACTCGCGCTATCATAAAATTGCAAATATATGAACACCCCACTTTATTAACACTTTTTTCTTCCTTTTACAACTCTATAATATGAACTTAATGCAACAGCTCTTAAATGTAAGCAGATAGTTTTTTTATTTCTTAAACGGATTTTTTCTACACCATGTTAATATCTTAATCAAGAATGTGGTGATTAAATTCTGATTCAACTGCATAACAATTTATAAATTTCTCTAGTATTTGCTTTAAATTAATTTCAGCTGTCAATTAAAATTTCTAACATACACGTTTTAGTTAGTGCTCACATTCGGCTAGAATTCCCTAAGGCCCCTTTCGCATTAGGCAACTGTAATTGCGCAATTCTTGTGTTTGTTGGTGTGAGAGGAAAGGTCGGTGTGAAGGGAAAAGAATTGCCGAGATTTGAGTACAGACTTGCTTGTACTTGGCAATTCTGCTTCTGCTGTCATTCTTGTCTTGGAATATTTATTTGTTTTTGACATTGTCTTTTATTTGTTCTTCGGTGTGTTGTGTAATTTTGTGTGTGTGAAAATTTTATTTGTTTATAAGTGAATCAAATATTTAAAAATTATGAGAAATTGGAAGAAACTGGAAGAAATTGAGCAACCAAGTTGCTCAATGTGAACATAAAAGCAAGTTGAAAAGAAAATAAATTAAAATTAAACTTGCGCAATTATAGTTGCCTAATGCGAAAAGGGCCTAAGCATTTTTTATATAAATTTAACATGAAAAATTAAAAAAACTATATTAGAAAAATTAAAAAATAAAATTTCGAATTCTTAGAACAATTTTTTATGTAAAGGTGCAAGTGTTACTATTTCAGCAAATATAATTGGGATAAAAAAATCTACAGTGTGTGGATTCAAAAATATACATGTATATACAAATTGTATTAAACGTGTTAAGAATACGTTTATTGAACTATACAAATAGTTTTTGAGGCAAAAATAAATCTGTTAGCAGGCTTATGTTAAGTGTTAACATCAAACATCATATATAAAATTAATACAAATTCATATGAATTACTTATGTACTTTATACTCTATAAAAGTACAAATAACCAATTAGCACATGTTTCATATTAACTTAGAAATTAAAGTGCTATAATGGCAAGCCTGAATTGTACAATTTTCTATCACTTTGATTTTAATCAAATTATGTAAGCAACACAAACTTGGCAGCACTTTTTAAGTTGTACGTTATTTAAATTTGAATTTAAAAACAGTACTTTACAGAATTATGTATGTGCATACATACAAATATGTATGTTGGCAATGTTTTGTGAACATGTTTATAATCAATAAGAGTGCAAGTAAAACTGCCTTATTCATAAAAGTTATCAAAGGTTTAACAAACTGATTTTCTATGGAAATTCGATTTACAAAATTATTATAATCTTTTGATAATTTTTAATGAATAAAGCCGAAAGTTTTTATAAACTGAGGTTAAAATTAAAATATCATTCAGGTCATTTCAATAATCCTTTATTAATTTTTGTTTGTTTTCAAAACTATAAATTTGTTGTATACCAACAAAGTTTTTTTGTATGTATTTTTAGCTCTTCAAAAAGTTTTGTAGTGAACTAAATCCCGTTTGATAAATTGCCAAAATTGAAGCCCCTTCATGACACATTTAAAATTTTTACTGTCCTCAAATTCATACAGCAACACGCACAAACTGTTACTTACAAACAAACAAAGACAAACATTTTTCTAGATATGTAGCTTATTCTTTTGAAAGGTAGAATTACCAAGAAAGTAAATTTAAGACAGGGGATAAAACCTTCCTATAAATTACTTATTTATGTATGTATAGTATCTATAAGTATTTGTACATAATAAAACTTTTTCAAAAACCTTTTAAAAAACACTCTATCAGGTTTAATATTTCATTTCTGTATACATATTCATATTCCCCAGTTACTAAGGAAAAAAGAAACACCGAACACCCAGGGCTTTATAAAGTAGTAGCAAAACATACTTTCGTTCTGAGAACACGCAACATTATTAATACCCAGATGGAATCATACAACGTTCAATGACTGACGCAGCAAACCGGCAGCAATCATCAGTATATTTGGCAAGCATACTACTAGTCTTAACGCCCTGCTTACAGAAGTGAGAGGAAAATAAAAATACCTTGTACGAGTTCTCGTCGTATAATACGAGGAGGAAAAAATTGTGCACGTTCAACCTTTATGTTTTTGGAAACTGAAAAAATTTTCTTAGCGTTATTGCTGTTGGCTGCGGCTAGCTGGCAGGCAGGGTATGAAAGAATATCAAATTAGTTATGGTGGATGGATGATGGGGTGTTTGCTTACAAAGAACAAAAAAGATTAGTTTTCATATAGGCGACTACTCGCTGGCAGCCATTTTAGATATTTAATGATGATGATGATGAAATATGAACACAGATACAAAGCGTTGAATTTATCTAGTAGGGGTTTATACATAGAGATATAAATCTTTTAAATGATTGAGTATAAAATTTATTATGTGTATGTATGTATGTATACACATAAGTACATACATATAAGTATGTGTGTATATAAGTACGATTATAAATGAAATATTTAATTAAATTATCTTCAAAAGTGTGAATCAATATTAAAAGCAGTTATTTAAAGAATGAGTTCTTAAATGATTTTAAAATATATATAAAAAATATTCAATAGCTTTAGGCAAGGCGAATTCATACAGGTGAAATTATCAGCCCAGCTGATTGGGAACCTTTTTGTCAAAATTGGTCAAATTCGCCTTGATTTCATTTATTAATGCAGGGATGGAAAATGAAATTTCGGTTTCGGTATTAAACAATTAACTTGAGTGTGCTTTTTTGATAATAAATGTGCTTAATTTATGTATATTTTTTGCTTCTGCGTTATTAATAATGTGTTTTAAAAATTTATATCCTTTTTTTAATCAAATTTTATTATATTTATTATGTAAAAACAACTTTTCCATCCCTGATATACGAATTGGCCTTGACATAAAACATCACATTAAAAGTTGCTTTGTTGTATCAATTCGCCGTTGCATATACCTTATGGATATGCCTTGGCTTTAGGTATTTTGAATGTATAATAATCCTTAAATTTTTCCAATAAATTCTCAATTTTTTCGAATTTGATAATCCAAAAGAAAAAACACTTTTTTTGCACTTTTCACCAGTTTATTGAGATTTACCCAACACCATTCTAAATAATTATGGCTAAAACCGAAAAAAGTACTAATTGTTTCATTTTTCTTTTTAGAGGATAACTAGAAAGGGTAGGGAAAATATTCAAAATCAGTAAATTCTCTTCTTTAAATTATTTTATATTGCAAATATGCAAATACATATAATCATATTTTTTAAAAGGAAATTTCACAATATATTAGTCGTATATCAGTATTTTCCATGTACAACTTAGCAGCGACTCACATTCAAAGTATCATATTATGACGACTCTTGGTTGAGTCATCAATTATTTCCACTACATGCACAATGTTTGACTCAAAGTCAATTACGTGGCCTTACCTGGCGAAGTCGAAACAAAATAAATTACTATTTAAAGAAAATTTTAAGATGATTTGTTAATTTGTAGAGAATTGTATGTATGTATACATATGTACTATTTACAATTACAAAACAAGTTTTAACTTAAACGAACTTAATTTTAAATTTAAGGTTTTTAAAAAATAGGTGTGGTCAGAAGGCGTCATAATTCAAATGCTACAAATTGTAAACATTAACATATACGGTTGTTGTAAACAACCCCTTTATAACTGTATTATTTCAAATCAGCTGATACAAATTTGATGATTAATATAAAACCAGTCGTAATTCAGCTCTGATCGGGTCAAGAGCTCGCGCGTCATTGTCATTGTCGAATAAGGACAATCAGGCCGTCGTTTTTATCTGGCTTCGAGAGTTTTGCGTCTCACTCTCGCATTGGTTATTTACGTGGCGTCAGGTAGCTGTACCGAGTTACAGTTACCCGGGGTCTCAATTGACCACAAGCAGAACTTTTATATGAGGAGTCGAATTCGGGAATTCCAGCTTTCTATACGAAGGTTTAGGTCGATTGGCTAGGCTATTTGGAGGAGGCTCTTTGAAAAAATATTTGACAATTAAATCAAAAATAATTGGTGATGGCAGTTTTTTCTTTTGACAGCCAAATATTTCTCTAGTGCTGGTACACTGAAACCTCCACCTTTTTTTCATGTTATCGAAATGAGATTGGAGTAATCGTAAAAAATAAAAATAAAATAAAACCATTATTAAAGTATTTGCTTTTACATTGCCAAAAATAAGCGAAACACTCACTAATAGTAGCTGGCTTATTCGAGAAGTATATTGTTGTAGAATTAACCATTATATAAAACGATTTTGTATTTCTTTAGAAATAAATCTTTTTTTTCGCAAAACGAGAATTGATAACTACAACTTTTTGACAGATATTGGCTGCCGCGACTAATTTTCACACTTAAGCTTAAATTTTAGATCTTTGGAAATTTGTAACAATCACTGATAAATTTTCTCATCACTAATTGTCACAGATTTATTCAAAATTCTAAATCAAACAAAATTCTGCGGCACTGCTAAATAGCTTAAACAGATGCCTAGTTGGTCGTGGACCTTTATATAAGAATAATATATTTCTTGTATATTCCACTTTATTTCATTAATCGTTTTTCTTTACTTTCATAAGAGAGAAATACTTGTTACTCATGTATTATTGAATCTTGTAAAATACTGCAAAAGCCCAATAAACTGGTTATTTCTTTGTCTGAATAATTTTCAAAATCGCTTAAAAATTTTGTATGTGTATATATACCTACATGTTTTATTTACCTACATATATGTATTTCCATACCTCCAGCTGTCCTCATTTTGCTCTATATTGTTTTGTTGGCACTGTAGGGGTTTCTATTTTATTATTAAACAAAAAATTCCTCTTTATCATTATCGTCAACATCATCAGTACGTAAGTACATATGTTGTCATGAGTCGTGAGCTAAATAAAATCTTTGAACGAACGATATCTTTTTTATTATTGCATACTTTAATAAGCAGGTAGTCAGTCAGTCATTGAGTTTTTGTTCTGCTCGTTAATGGCATTTTTTCTTCTTTTTTTTTAATTTTGTATACTACTCATGCCCATGATACGTGTGACTCTAACTCAAACGTCAGTCGGTCGGTCGGTCGGTCGGTTTGTTTAGCTGTAAGCCCTCTTCTAGTTGTGTTTATTTAAGGTTTCCCATGTACATACAAATACATATCTACATTAATACTACGCTAAGAGAACTTTTTTTTTACCAAAATGTCGTAGTACGTCTATTATTACTGAAAAATTGTTTTTAATATATTATGGCACGATATTATATTACGTTCTAGTTTTTTTTATTATAATAATAATTTTTTTTCTCCATTTTTATATCTTTCGTTCGTGTTTTATTTTTGTATATCTAGCATTTTAAGAACTTTAGACCTTGACGAATTCGTAAAATTAAGTCAGCAGCAGCAAAATCTACACACAAAATTTATTATAATTTTTCCGGAATTTCGTTTTAGAAATAAAGTTTGTACAATAATGAGGGTTGAAAATATTACTTGTATGTATTATACTTGATGATAAAAGTATTTTTGCTTGGGGTGTTCGAGTGAATGTACACAGGGGATTTTAGAAAAATTAGTTCTGTACATAATGTAAGCCCCTATACATATTAAAATTAAAAAAAAAAAAATAACCATATGTACTACAAAAAGTAAATGGATGCTCTGTGTTAGGTTTAACGACAAAAAAAGCTACTAAGTATCTAAAGTCTGGCTTCTCTTGCCTTAAATGTATGGTATTTCCAAGCATTTTCGAGAATCTTATAAGATCCCCAGCTATTAATGTAAGTAATTAATATAAAACTTTCAAAAGTATAAGCAAAATACATATCGATATATATGCATGTATTTATATGTTTTTATCTGTACTTCTCGTTATATGTATGTACATATGCCTTTGTACCTTTTATACATAAATACATACTTACATACATATTTATTATTTTAAAACTTCTTGAGAATTCGTACTATCAACTGATCTCTGATTTGATTTAACTAACGATATTTGTTGTTTTTGTCTTTAAACTTATAAAAATAATTTTAATTTTAAATTAATCGATTAACCAAAAAAATAAATAAATAAAAACGTTACAATCAGTAATTCTCATTATACTTTTATGTAGGTATGTAACTTGAGTTTTAAAGTTGTATTATGTGGGCATAACTGATTGAGTATATATCTATATACATACTTACCTACATATGTATATATGTACATGTTATGATTAATAAAAAAATAATTCTCTTAATTACACCTCTTTGAAATTTTGATGATGAATCAGAATCTTAATCTTCTGCATGAGCTTAGTTTTGGATAAAATACATGTTTCTGTATATATGTATGTATGTGCCAAAGCACTTAGAGAAACAGTAATAAATTACTGAAAATGCAGTTTTAAAGATGGGAAAATTTATTTTACAAGTTCTTCAAAGCAAAGTATATAGCGCAGACAGATAGAAGTTATCGTTTTTTTTTTATATGAACTTTGACAACTGAAATCTCTTTTTTTATACATAGAGTTTGACATACATACATTTCGACACAAAAAATAGTTAGCTGGGTTGGTACCACTGCCTGTATAAGTGTACCTAGGTAAGAACCATGGTGTAATTACATAAGGTAATAGCGTAAAGGAGATCAATTTGTATCTCTCTTTTTTTTTACATGGAGTTTGACAGTTCTTGACACTGAAATCTATTTTTTTAATAGAGTTTGACAACATTGGCTCACAAAAAAATAATCAGCTGGGATGGCACCGCCACCTGTAAAAGTGTACCCTGGTAAGAACGAAATTTACGCAATTGTACGGAATTACCACAAGTAAAATGTTTGGGTTTAGCTTAACATGGCGCTAAAGCGATTTTTTGTAAATTTGTCTTTGGCTATAGGTTCAATGCGATAATGACAAATATCTTTGATATATCAATTATGCGATCTTGCTTTAATTTTATTATGAGTTGTTTACAGAAGTTTTTGTTTATTATTCATTTATTTCTGTAAAAAAATTTGCAAAAAAGTTTTATTATCTCCAAATAGAGACCAACAGTATTACTTGCATTATCTTACGTACTTGCTTTAAATAAACAATGCCATGAACTAAGACTTTCTAACTCTATATGAGAATCCGTCTACAATTCACCTTTGCCCTTTTATAACACGTACCCTCTTAAATCACTTTAAAAATTGTACATCCGTTGAGATTTCGGTATAAATTTATTTTGAAATATGTACGAATAAGTATGTAACCAGAAACCGTGTCTCAAAATTTTGTATAGATAAGTTTATAATTGACTACACAGCACATAATAAGCCTTGTTCCAAAAATCATATCGATGTGCACAGGTAGAAAGGCCCTAACTCAAATAGTTGTAACTTTACTGGAGAAGGTAAAATAAAAGTCGAGTCGTTAAAAAGATTTCCCGATATCCTTTAAAAAGATCTTATATAAAAAAATAAGCAAAATTGCCGATTTAAATTTGATATATCACACTTATGAGGGATCGTTATGACTGTTGTATATTTTTTATCTTATTATTATAGAACATTTGAACTTCGTTTGTTAAATTGATTTTAAAACTGTTTATTTTATACTATTGTGTTTAATTTTTGTGTATGTTTTCCGATAAAGTGTATTAATTCATTAATTACGATTACAATATTTGTTTAAGTTGTAAATGTAGAAATTTTTGCTTTCTTAACATACAAATATAAAATTCTGAAATTCAAACAGTACCCGGAATAATATTGAATAATATTTAGTTTTACTTAAATATAGTATTTACTGTAAATATCTTCTTTGGGGGCGTTAAAAAAATGGCGTAGAAGTAAAGGAACTGAAATATGTTTAAAACGCCTACTTAATGATTAAGCACTAAAACAAACATAACGATCAATTGCAGTAGATAATAGATAATATATCGGGTGCTTTTTTTATCGTTTGGCTTTTGAAAAACAAAGAAAATACAGAAAATTTATAAGAGTAAATGAAATACGTATTTATTTTTTGAGATAAATTTCATGTAGGTTGTCTATCCGTGAGATCCAGTTTTGAAACACTTTTCAGCAATCCAGCAAAGACCGCCACAAGCATAACAAAATAAGGCTTACAATCAATCTTATTAAATTTAAAATACTATAAGTATGTATACTAATCTCTCAATTTAAAATACACATTTCCAAATATTGTATTGCTTTACGATCAAGATATTGAAAAATAGAACAACGTTGAAATACAATAAATCTGAATAAAAACAAGTAACAGTGCTATATTCGGCCGTGCCGAATCTTATAAACCCTTCACAACGTGTAGTCATGCAATAACAATTGCTTGTATCACCATTCATCTCATATAAAATACGTACATATTATGGGGTCGGAAATGAAAATTGTAAAAATTACAAACGGAATGACAAAGCTATATATACCCTTGTGCACCACAGGTGAAGGGTATAAAAAAACAGAACATTAAAACTGAAATGGGATTTTCAAAACTTGTTTGAATGGACATGCAATTATTTAGTAAGACTGCTGCTTAATATATTTTAAATTGTTTATGTACTTTTATACCCTTCACCTGTGGTGACAAAGGTATATATAGCTTTGTCATTCCGTTTGTAATTTTTACAATTTTCATTTCGGACCCCATAAAGTATATATTTTCTGAAAGCTTATGAATAGAGGAGTCGATTAAGCCCTGACCGTCTGTCCGTGTGTTGGTTGAAATCAACTTTTAGAAGCAACTAAATGTACCTCAGATCTCTATATGGTGTCAATCTCTTGGAAATATCCAGGAATGAATCGCTATTGAAATTCAGCACAATCGTCCCATAACTTTCTAAGATATGAGCAAAAAATTTAAAAAAATTTTTTTTACATTTTTTTAAAATTTTTTTTTATAATTTTTTTATTATTTTTTTTTTTGTAATTTTTTTATTATTTTTATTTTTTTTTATTTTTAATATATTTTTTGTTTGTAATTTTTTTTTGGTATGTTTTTTACATGTATGTAAGTATTTTATATGAGATGAATGGTGCATGACTACACGTTGTGAAGGGTATATAAGATTCGGTACGGCCGAATATAGCACTGTTACTTGTTTTATATATGTGTTGTTTCTGCTATGGTTTACCGTTTGAAACAAAACACTTTCAAAGCTTTTGGTAAAAACTTTTCAAGGGATGATTTATTTGTTTTAGTGAGAGTAATGTTTTGTTATTTATATTTACACTAAAATATAGAAATTGGAAGTAGTATAGAAATAGAATATTTAGAACAGTTTGTTATTTATTCTTCACATAGGTACAGGTTGATGAATTAATGTTTAATAAAATAAAATTTGGCACAACAACTCGGATAGCCTGTCTGTTGGGTTCATTGACGATCATAAAATGGACGTAATTTACGAAATACATTTTTCACGCAGTAGGTAGGTAGGTACTAATTTTGATAAAAAAAATCAAATAATTTGCAAGTGTTGTTGGTTTGTTAGTCTATTCATGGTAAAATGGCAAACATTCTGGGTATTTTTTGTATTGCCACACTTAAAAAATTTACAATGAAAAGCCAAAAAAATCACCCTTTACTATGTAGGCACTATATGTAATTCATACATAATAATTCTGGTTTTATTAATTTGTCGAACACTTTTATGAATTACTTTAGGTCCGTGTGGTGTCCTTCAGCTTGTATAAAAGGTGGCTATTACAAATTTGATCAGCATTTTTAGAATTTGAGTTCTTTTTATTAAAACACATACAAAAACAATTTGTTGTATGTGACAACTTACAAGGTCATAAAAACACACTGAACATAACCAAAGCCAAACTTTTTAAAACTATGTAGTTAGATTGTTCGAAATTTAGAAAAAAATCCATGAAGACTAGGCACGGGTATACACATGCGTAGTCGACATAAGTTACAAAGCAGATCCTCACCTACTAGGTATTTTCTTTATAATACATACACAAATGTACAAATTTTTAGTTCTCAAAGTACATACAGACATACATGCATATTAACATTTATGTATGTAAGCATTTCCTGTTTTGAAGCGGGAAAAAAATTGCTTTAGCAGTAAACGTGGGCTGCTACTCGTATATTAAAAAAAAAACTTTTCATTTTGCCCTCGTACACTGAGATTTTCACAAATTGTTTTATTAAATATACTCATACATACTTATGTATGTACACATGCAGGCATATTCAAATATGTATTATTTATAGTTTTTCTTTGCATTAGAACTTTTTAAAAACATTTTAAATGTAACGCACATTTTAAGCCGCTTTTTATTTATTTACAAAATCAGTGCAAAAGTAGAAAACGAAACACAAACAAAATATAAAAATATATTTTTTATTCTTTATTTACCTTTTTTATTTATAAAGTTGTAAAGAAAATACATAATACACAACTACATGTGCTAATCTCAAGACCCCGTTTGTTTATTTGTTTTTTTTTATTGTTCTTTTATTATTGATAATGATGATGATGTTTGTATGTACTAATGTTTGTGTTGTCGTATTGCTGATTATTTTTGTTAAACGTACATAAAGTACATACACTTTCACATAAATACCGTTTAGTTTTGTTTATTTACTTTTACATTTATTATTTATATGTATTGTAATTGTTCTAGCTTTTAACACACTCTGATTCATGCTAATTGTATAGTGTGCAAGCACAAACATGCACTTCATTGATACACTTTTATATAGAAAGCGTGTCTATCTACATACTATATGCACTCATACTATGTATTTTCAAATAAGTATATAAAAAATACAACTTTGTTATAAAATCACGAAAAACGAATTGAAAACACGAAGAGCAGATTGTTTATATGTACAACAAAATGTAGTGTGGGTCTTTATTTGAACCGACTTTGCATAAAAAATCTTTGCTATGCTTAAAAAAAGCACACAAGTTTTTCAAAATATTTCGCACACATCCGATATAGAATTTTTGTACAAACGTTCCCAACGACTGCTCAACACAGAATGAGACGAGCCAAAAGACCCAACAAATACACGATTTTCTACTACTCGTACATACCAATCAAGCTAAAAACTATAGCGTTGGATGATGTTGTTAGCAGTACGTAAAAACTCACACACAAACATGAACCCATATAAAAATCCATTCAAACATTCAGATACACACACACAGATACGCCATCGCAAACATTTACACACACACACATTCACTCAGAAGACATCTGAACATTGAAAGAAGTTGCTGTACGTACGACAACCGACCGGCCAACTGACTGACTGACTGCCTGACTTACTATTAAAACTAAATACTCTGTGTGCAAAGGGAATGAAAAATTTTTATAATATATAAATCCCAATATACCAACCATACCAGACCAAGCCAGTCCAAATGAACCAAATATCATAAAAGGGAAAGAAAACACAAGAAACAACCACTCGACGAACGTACATATAAACGATGTTTTGAGTGTGTGTGTGTGTCATTCGAACAGATGGCTGGTGAGCGAGACCTAACGACCGTCTGAACGTAAATAATGGTGGTGTTTAATGCCCCAACTCACATACAGCTGGGCAGAGACCGACTGTTAAGCGAGCATGCAAACAAAAAAAAAACAGTAATAATTACAGTACTTCTTCGATATAATGAATGAATTAATCGGCCTTACTTCAAGTTGTCTCATTTTGGCATTTGTCAATATAATATTTTTCGGTATATACATATGTATACTTATGTAAAATTAAAGACATTATGACATTTTTTTAATAAATTAAAAAACACAGATTGTTTCACAATTTCAAAGAAAATTATGAACAATCCGGTTGTTGTAGAAAAAAAAACTAATTGTTTACTGGATTAAAAACGTCTAGAAAGCATCGGATTTTGAACTAGTAGTTAAATATTCTTGCTGATCTTATTGTTATTATTGTAGCTAGCGGGACAATTATAAATTATTTTTCACATTTAAACACTGTAAGATATATTGACTCTATCAAATTATGTACATATTTATATTATTTCGTTATCCACAAATTTTAAAAGTAAATTTTAAAACTGCATTCAATTATTAATATGTATACATAAACGACTGTTAAAACATCTTTATTTTCTTCAGCTTATTCTGTGGGAAATAATATTAACCGTTACCGGGTAGCATGCCTCCGGTTTTGTTGTTAATTATTTTTTTATAATCAGCCCGATTCTTTAATGAACCTTTTTTGCCTATACGAGTTACAGGTTCCAAAATGTCAAGGTGTCTTTTTTACGATGACTTTCAATGTCATGACTTTTTGCAATTCTCGTTTAAAGCTGCTGATTTTTTTACATATGTACATATGTATGTATAATCGGTTAGGTTAATCTTCTTTATTTGTTCGATCATATCAAGAAAAGTTTAAAAATTTTCAATACAAATATACATTTTCGTTTATTTATAATCAGTTTTCCATTAAATCTTTTATTTTTATAAAAATTTTAACTTTTTTTAATATTAATCGTTTTTAGTAGATTTTCCACTTTTATTTTATTCAAAAAGCACTTGCCACTTTAAAAAAAAAAAAAATCAAACAATGCAATGTAAAATACAGTGTAAAAAGGAATATAAAAAAAAAACAGAAAACGTGAATTTTTGTTTATCCTATTTTCTACACACTTTCACTTTCAGTCATGAAATAAAGTCATCGTGAAAAGTTTCGTTAAGTTGAGCAGAAATTGTGTTTTATTCTTTCTTAACATTCACTCTGTTTACTCTCTTAACATATCCTCTTCTAGCTTGCATTTTGTTCTAAAAGTTCTGAAATTTTGGTGAATTGTTTAAAGTTTGTAATTATTATTAAATTTTATATTTTTTTTGAAGCTGTCGTGAACAAAAACTAAAAAATTGTAATATAGTTGTCAACAGTTTTGTTTTTTGTTGTTTTTCGACAATCATAGTGCCATTTAATAAAAACGACTAATTTCCGAAACAAAAACGATATGACATCGATACTCATATAATTTAACAATAAGGCAGAATTGGAGTTTATAAAAAATTCTCTTTTATCTATATAGTATGTATATAAAAGAGTAACGTGACTGTCTGACTGATTCATCATCGCACAGCCCAAACGCAAAGAGCTAGAGACATGAAATTTGGACAATCGATTCCTCTTTCAATGTATAGCTCCACTAAGAAGGAAAAATTCGTACTTTAAGGGGGTAAAAAAGGGTAAAATCGGTTATCTTATATCTGCTAAACTTAAAATGATACAAATTAAAATGAAAAAGTATTGTAATTTGCACAAAAAATAAGCTGACAGGTGTCTGGCCTTTTTTCGAATTTTCAACCCCTAGGGAAAAAATGGGTAAAAACTATAGCTTGGTACTTTTTTGGTACCCTGTGTAACTTCCAAAAACGTAAAGCTAGGAAAAAAGCTTAAACTGTTTTAAGTAATCCGCGAAAAAATATTAGTAGGAATTCGGCACTTTTTGGAAATTCACATGTATAAGGGGAAAAAATTTTCCCTATTTTAGGTAATTTTTTAAAAAAAACCTTTTCTATTATTTGATAATTATTATTTTCTAATAGAATATGGACAATTATTTAGGTGAAATTTTTGGAAACTTTTTTGGGAAAAAAAAGGTACCAAAAAGGGGAAAATTCCGGAAAATGTATGTAATTCCTAATAGACGGCCAATTTTCACAAAATTTTAAATTGGAATTTCACCAGACATAAAAAAATCATGTAATTTAGTAGAAATTGAAACTCATTCATAACAGGGTAGAAAGGGGAAAATCGGGAATAGATTTTGGTACTTTTTAGAACATAATTATTTTTATGCAAAAAATAATATATTTACTGACTTTAAATCATGTCTATTAAGATATTTGGTTACATAGGTATTTGAACATTTTAAACTTGGAATTTGGAACTTGAACCAAAATTATACTTTTTCGCATTTCTATGGCACTTCTTGTATTTTCTACGTTTATAAAGGTAGAATTGTAAAATAAAGGACTATTGATTCCAGGTGAGACTAAAAATGTTGAGCGACCAAAAAGGTACTTTTTTCAATTTTTATGGTACTCTTTGAATTTTCAACGTTTGCGGAGCTAGAATTTTGAAATTGGTGACTATTGACACAAGGTGAGACTTAAAATGTTATGGGCGACCAAAAAGGCACTTTTTTGCATTTTTATGGTACTTTTTGTATTTTCTACGTTTATGAAGGTAGGATTGTACAATCAAGGACTATTGATTCCAGGTAAGACTAAAAATGTATGGGCAACCAAAAAGGTATTTTTTTTAAATTGGAATGGTAATTTTTGTATTTTTAACGTTTGCGAAGCTAGAATTTCGATATTAATGAAGATTGATACGAGGTGAGACTGAAAATGTTATGGGCGACCAAAAGGGTACTTTTTTGAATATTATGAGACATTTTGTATTTTCTACGTTTATGAAGCTAAAATTGTGAAATAAAGGATTATTGATTCAAGTTGAGAATTAAAATGATATTGGCGACACAAAAAAGCCTTTTCGCATTTTTATTGAACTCTTTGTATTTTTACGTTTGTGTGAACATAGATTCTTAAAATTAGTGTTTATTGATCCAAAGTCTAACTCCTAATATTATGGACGACCAAAAAATTACTTTTTCTCATATTTTTTTTTATATTTTGTATACATAGAATTGTGAATGTAGGTAAAAATAAACCAAGTTGAAGTTTTCAGTGAAGGAAACAATGTTACCTTTATTATTTTTAGGGTCAAATACTGAATTTATGAATCTTAATTTTAGAAACTCAATACCATTGATCTTGGTTTTAGGTAAAAATTATATGCCCGATATATCCTTACTCTACTTTTTATTTTTCTAAGTAAATTGAATCAGATATACAAGTTTACATAAATTGAACCAAAAATATTTAATAATTTAAAATAGAACTTGAGTATTCAATAAATAGTAAGAACTGCGCTATCGAAGTAGCGGGTGTTATGCTAGTAAAGTCATTAAAATAAGGGCATATAAAAAATGGTATTAAAATTTACCTTTAATACTTTGTATTGAAATTGAGGGCTAAAGGTCTAATGTTATTTGAAATACATAAATATAAACGAAATACGTAAACTTCTAAAACATGGATAATGACCCTACTTTACAAATAAATAAAAATAAATGTATAACTTCTAAACTACAATACAGAACATCTAAAGAGGAGAATTCAGGCTTTTGGAGAACTATTTTTATTATTAAAAAAATGTTAAATTTTTAATTAACTACAGTTGGCTAAAGTTGATTAATTTTATTGTGAATTATTGTTTTTTTTTTTTTTTAATGTTTTAAATAATTTAAACAATAGTTTTCATAATCTTCCGGCAATGAAATTTGTCTTAATTTTTTTTTTTACAAAAACACATAAAATATTTTATATAAATTTATTACAAATTATTTTTAGTTTTTATTCAAATTAAAATGTTTTTATTAAAATTAAAATGTAAAATCTAAAATGTTAAAGAATTTTTTGAATTTGTATTTATGCGAAACTTCCGCCTAATCATGAAATTATACACATATTAGACATCAATAAGTCCTAAAATCATAAAGAAAATGTTGATTCCAATTAAAACCTATTTAAAAAGTTCTTATTGAATTGTAAAAGTAATTATTGCTGCTATACTAAGTATATGCTCGTACATAAGTATGTACTTATGTACAATTTACATTTGAGCGTACGACCTTACAAAAAAAAGGTTCAGCAAACACCTTCAAATATAAAGTATTTTTACAATTAAAAAAATTATTAAACATAGGTGAATAGTCCTTATATCAAAACATTAGTTAAAGGAAAAACAGCGCTAATACACGACTGCAAATACCAGAAAAATGTAAAAAGGGGAATCTTGCCACGCAAAATACTTTTAATTCAAATTGTCAAAAACGTTAACATACTTACATACATTGATGCATGCATGTATACATACATACATATATCATTTAGTATAACATCAAATAATTTGCTCAGCCTCACTTTATTTACCGTCATTCTACACCATAATTATTTTAACGATGTTCTACTGTAATTACTGTAAAGTAATCGCAGTGGCAAGTATTCGAAATAGAGGAAAGCAAACCAAAATTGACTAAGTATGGATGTTGGAGATGTGGATGATAAATGATATTTTTGAGGGTAAAATATATTACGTTCTATACGTTCGTATTCAAATGCTGATTGTAAGGCTGGGTTTGGCAAAATGCTTATAACATTAAAACTTTGCCTGGCATACTTACACTGAGTACGGCGTATCGAAGTATTTTTATGTCTGACAGTCAGTTTCTTCGTTCATTGTTTTGCCTAAGTTACTATTCGATGTTGTAGTAGTGGTGAAAGGTTTAGCTTATAGGTCGTAGAGACAAATAGTCGTTAATTCATTCGGTTGGTTGTTTGCCTGGTTGAGTTGAGTTCCTCTATATATTTTCAATACCTTTAGCAACAGATAATCTTGATATTTATTTTCTCTAAAACCATATCTGAAAATTGTTACTATTACAATGGCTACGTCGTAAGCCATGATAATGACGACATTGCAGTCGTCGTTGCCGTCGACAATTGCGACCTTTTGTTCAGCATTATTTTTTGCTTTCGAAATATGGAATTTTAGTATGTATACAGAAAAATATGTATGTATGTATATCTATATATATACATATATATACAATGTATTCAGTTACTATAATAAAAGTATCTCTACTTTTTGAGAATTTTTGCTGCTGTTGTTGTTGAGCCAATCCCTCTAGAAATTATTTTGAATGTGCAGAATGGAGTGTTGTTTTTAGTTTTTGTTTCTGTGTTTTTCGTTAAAAGTTTTTGGTTTCATTTGAAACTTGTCTATATACCAGGGTTTTAATTTACATTTTTAGTTCAAATATTTGTGTGCATATACTTATACTGTTATATGCATGAACATACAAGTAGTTACTTGGAAAAAGAAGGCCTTAAAATGTGCAACGTAATAAGTTTGGGTTCTCACATTAATTGCCATTGTAAATATTCGAACACTCTTCTACCGTTGAAATGCTCGATTGTGCCTATACAAACAACTACCAGTTTTTGATCCGAAAATGTACAAGAAAATTTTTATAATGTATTGTCACGCATATACACTCATTTTTTTGTCTGTATAGTATATATTTATTATACAAATATTTCTACGTACATTATTGCACATACATACATACGTACACACACAAGTATAGTTATATATATATATATATATATTATATATATTTATGTAAGTATTTAAAAAATTTTTATTTTTATTGAATTTTCAAATATCAAATCAGCCGTATTCATAAAAAATATTTTAGGCTAGTGTAAATAATTCGTTTTGAAGATTTCACTTTTACGCTTAATAAACTTATAAATTTTCCTATTTCGATTTTAGATGCTTTGTCAAAAGTCAACAGATAATAATAAAGGGTGGTTAAATTTGAAATTAAATTTTTACACGCAGACGTAATTTTTGGCCCACCCATTACTATTACAATTTGAATTGAGTTGTTGACTATGCTGTTCTCACATATTTAGTTAAGATTACTCAGGGTATACTTAATAAGGTAGTTTCAATTAAGCAGCTGATCATCAGCTGTTCCTTCCCAAATATCAAAATTTTATACATTTCTCTTTTCTCTCATAATTTCCAATTGTCAGACTTCATATAAAAAAACTGTTTTTTAAAAAATCTCTCCGAAATGCAATCAACTTAAATAATTACATCAGGAGGTTACTCAATTAGCATTTGATAACTGAAAATATTTTTATATTGTTCGATTAATCCATAGCTGTTAAGTAATGATTACTAATCATAATAATTAGTAATTAGATTATTTTTTTAAAGTTGAAGTAATGATTATATTACAATTATTTTCAGATTCGCACGATTACTAAGTGATTACCATTACAGATAATCCAAAAATAAACAAGATCAATAAAAATTACTAGAAAGTAATCAAAAATTATAAAAAGGAATCAAAACACAATTCGACTACTTTCATTGATTATTATGTAATCAATACCATTCCTTTTAAAATGTAATCTAATTGATTACTAATCGTAATCGAAATTTAACAGTTCTGGATTAAACATATTTGGGTGATTCACAAGGTGTCTTATCATGTCATATTGTTCTAAAATTTTACAATGGTTTAAACATTTTGTTGTTGCTTTTCAAACAAAAAGTGTCTTATAATAATAGAACTTTGTACGCTATTGGGTGATTCACAAGGTGTCTTATCATGTCATATTGTCCTATTGTCCTAAAATTTTACAATGGTTTAAACATTTTGTTGTTGCTTTTCAAACAAAAAGTGTCTTATAATAAAACTTTGTACGCTATGTTTATTGTGCTGTCGTATTTAATAAGCAGAGACCTGTGCTAAACGGCTAAGCCAAGCCGCAATAGTTTTTGTAAGCCGTCGGCGTTCATTGTATAACTTTATCTTGCCGACATCGAAATTTAAGCGCAGTTGATAATTTTTGATAACAAATCACTGGTGGCGTCAAATAAGATCGGCTAAGGACTCTGCTGTTTTTGTTTATCAAACAAAATTTAATTTATTTGTGATTTATTTACTTCAGTCTGTCATTACAACATCTAAAATGTACTTTTCGCACAAACTGGCTATTATTTTGTTTTTTCACTTGTTTTTGGCATTATAAAAGAAAATATTTATTTTTACAATTGTTTTAAATCAGCTGATTTAAATTCAAAATAGCACACTTAATTATGAGGGGCTGTTCACAATAGTCTTAATTTTTCATGCTATTATTATAGGACATATGCTTTTATGACACTACTGTGAATACTCCAATTGTTAAAAGAAATTAGTTTTTTTAAATATGATTTTGTAAAAAAATTAAATTAATTTATAAATTAATATACATACATACATACAAATAATCCCTTTTTACATTTTATTTTATTACTTATGTACGTTTAATTTTGTTTATAGGCTTATTTGTTTACTTCTGCAATAATCATTATAAAAAAATTTTTCCTTATTAATTTATTTTTAATTAATCAAATCTCGTATTTAATAGTGAAAATCCTTTAGCCACCTCAATATTGGTATCAAATGGAGGGCTCCATTAGAAAAATTATATAAACCAAAATTTTATGTTTTTACCTTTATTAATCATATCACATTTAAAATCACAATTTGTAATGGTAACCTTTAAAAAAAATTAAATTGACGAACATATTGTATAGGATTGTATATTTTCACCATTGGCGTAGCTACAATTTTTTCTTTTTGGAAACTGAGTTAATTTTATATGTATACTAAATATAAATAGTTAATTTTTTTTAATTCTGTGTTTAAAAACAATTCCTGGGGTCCTAGCACACCTCCCAGGAATGGTCTAGTTATGCCCATAATTTTTACTGAACAGATTAGTGAGGTCTGTGGAACAGATTTGTGAGGTCTGGTGGAATCTGACGCAAATAATCATGTAATTAGGTACTAATTACTCAATTTATTAATTGAATTACTTTATGGTAAATTGGACACAACCAAGACCCTAATTGTTTAAATTTTACAATTAAAAAAAAATAAATAATGAATTTAATTTAAATCAATGGTTTTTACAATAAAATGCTAAATATGAAACAAAAAAGGTAAAAAGGCGACTCTTCGATCAGCATATAATTTGTTTTAAATTGTCTTGAAAAATACTTTATATTTGAAGGTGTACCCTGCACTTTTTTTGCTTGTAAAAAGGTACGTTGTAATTAGAGTTTTATTTTTCCCGAGAAATCGGGACTTATTATGGCATTTCCAAGAATCCCGGAAATTAAACATAATTTTTTTTTAGTTTTACTACATTTTATTACAAAAATTGTGTTAATGAGAGAATAAAAAGGAAAACAAAAAATATTCGGTTAATTAAAACAAGTAACAGTGCTATATTCGGCCGTGCCGAATCTTATATACCCTTCACAACGTGTAGTCATGCAATAACAATTGTTTGTATCACCATTCATCTCATATCAAATACGTGCATACGTACACGTTGGAATAAATGTGGCATCGAATCCCAGCTGAGCCAAAAAAATTTTATTTTATTTTATTTAATATATTATTTATATTTTATAATTTTTTTTTATATTTTTTTTAAATTTTTTTAAAAAATTTTTTTAATTTTTTTTTTAAATTTTTATTAAATTTTTTTTTAATTTTTTTTTTGTAGTTTTTTTTATTATTTTTTTCTTATTTTTAATATTTTTTTTTTGTAATTTTTTATACCCTTCACACAGTGAAAAAGGGTATATATAGGTTTGTCATTCCGTGTGAAATTTCTACAATTTTCATTTCCGACCCCATAAAGTATATATTTTCTGAAAGCTTATGAATAGGGGAGTCGATTAAGCCCTGTCAGTCTGTCCGTCTGACCGTCTGTCCGTGTGTATGTTGAAATCAACTTTTTGAAGCCCCCCGACATAGGTTGGACCCGGGTAAAGTATTAAAATATCAGAAATATTCGGGAGTAGATCGGTATTGAAAATCAGAAATATCGGTGCATAAACAACTGAGATATGAGCAAAAACCCACGACCACCTCGATTTTTTTCACAAAAACAACATTACAACAACAACATACATACATACAAACGTGTATACTGGTTAGAGAAAACGTGGCATCGAATCCCAACTGAGCCAAAAAAAATTTTTTTTAATTTTTTTAAAATTTTTTTTTAAATTTTTTTTTTATTTTTTTTTTATTTTTTATTTAATATATTATTTATATTTTTATTATTATTTTTTTTTTTAATTTTTTTTTTAATTTTTTTTTTTATTTTCTTTTTTGTTTTATATATGTATATTATATATATAATAATTTTTTTTTTTAATTTTTTTTTAAATTTTTTTTTTAAAAATTTTTTTTTTTAATTTTTTTTTTTTTTTCGTTTTTTTAACATACATACGTGTACGTATTTCATATGGGATGAATGGTGATACAAGCAACTGTTATTGCATGACTACACGTTGTGAAGGGTATATAAGATTCGGCATGGCCGAATATAGCACTCTTACTTGTTTTTGTTTGGTATGTTTTTTACATGTATGTATGTATGTATGTTGTTGTTGTAATTGTGAAAAAAAAACGAGGTGGTCGTGGTTTTTTGCTCATATCTCAGAAAGTTATGGGGCGATTGTGCTGAATTTCAATAGCGATTCATTCCTGGATATTTCCAAGAGATTGATACCACATACAGATCTGAGGAACATATAGTTGCTTCTAAAAGTTGATTTCAACCAACACACGGACAGACGGGCAGACGGACAGACGGTCAGGGCTTAATCGACTCCTCTATTCATAAGCTTTCAGAAAATATATACTTTATGGGGTCGGAAATGAAAATTGTAGAAATTACAAACGGAATGACAAAGCTATATATACCAAGGGTATAAAAAATATGTGTACGTTGTTCATAAATAATTTTAATTTGCTTTGAAACGTAAAGAATACTTACAATTTAACAAAATGCAAAATGCAAAATGTGACAGATCGTGAGTGTCCTTTTTATACCCTTCACACAGTGAAAAAGGGTATATATAGGTTTGCCATTCCGTGTGAAATTTCCACAATTTTCATTTCCGACCCCATAAAGTATATATTTTCTGAAAGCTTATGAATAGGGGAGTCGATTAAGCTCTGTCAGTCTGTCCGTCTGTCCGTGTGTATGTTGAAATCAACTTTTTGAAGCCCCCCGACATCGCTTGGACCCGGATGAGGTATAAGAATATCAGAAATATTCGGGAGTAGATCGGTATTGAAATTCAGAAACATCGGTACATAAACAACTGAGATATGAGCAAAAACCCACGACCACCTCGATTTTTTTTTCACCAAAACAACATTACAACAACAACATACATACATACATACAAACATGTATACTGGTTAGAGAAAACGTGGCATCGAATCCCAGCTGAGCCAAAAAAAAATTTTTTTATTTTATTTTTATATTTTTTTTTTATTTTTTATTTAATATATTATTTATATTTTTATTATACCCTTCACACAGTGAAAAAGGGTATATATAGGTTTGTCATTCCGTGTGAAATTTCTACAATTTTCATTTCCGACCCCATAAAGTATATATTTCCTGAAAGCTTATGAATAGGGAAGTCGATTAAGCCCTGTCCGTCTGTCCGTCTGTCCGTCTGTCCGTCTGTCCGTCTGTCCGTCTGTCCGTCTGTCCGTCTGTCCGTGTGTATGTTGAAATCAACTTTTTGAAGCCCCCCGACATCGCCCGGACCCGCATGAGGTATTAAAATGTTGGAAATATTCGGGAGTAGATCGCTATTGAAATTCAGAAAAATCGGTACATAAATAACTGAGATATGAGCAAAAAACCACGACCACCTCGGTTTTTTTTTAACAATAGACACTAGATGAGCTTATGTTCGAATCCCAGTTGAGACAAAAAATTTTTTTTTTTTTTATTTTTTTCATTTTTTTTTGTGTTATTTTATTTTTTATACGTACTTACATTCAAAAACTCAATTTATAATTTTTTTACAATGGTACGTTTTTGAGCGGATAAAATACTTTATTATAAAGAATAATAATGAAACATATAGTAGGTATGTATGTATGTATGTACGCATTTATTTAAAGAAAACAAAATGTCACCGCGGCTTTCGCTGCTAGAGATAACAAAGTAACAACAGCTATAACCTTGATCAACGTAGCATGTGTGCGTGTGTAAAAAACCTACATACGAATATTCATTCAAACATATTGCTAATACTTAAATGTATGTATGTATGTATGTATATGATTTTTATTTTGTATGAACCTCATATAGGTTGCAAGCACTTTTGTATATTTAAGTTATATAAATATTTATAGGATGGTAGTGCAGTGGGTACACCACTGAACTATGAAGCTGGTGGTACGCAGTTCGATACCATTAAGTGTTTGCTTAATTTTTTTTTTTTACATTTCAATGTTTCATGGTCAATATGAGTAGAATATGAAATATCATGACTAGCAAAATACGATGCACTATGAAAAAAAAACTAAACTAAATACATATCTATTTTTATGTATTTTTCCCATTGAGTACGTAGTATACGTTAATACATATTATATATTTTAAATTTCAATAATGTATGCTCTATTACTCTTTACTTTTTCCTTTTTTTAATTATTTTTTTAATTATTTTAATTAAACTATATATGTACGTAAATTTATTTTTTTTTTACAATGGGATGTTATTTTTATATATGTATGTTTTTTAAGTATGTACGTATTTTATATGAGATGAATGAATTTGCCATTGGGAGATTAGTAGCAAAATACGATGCACTATGAAAAAAAAAACTAAACTAAATACATATCTATTTTTATGTATTTTTCCCATTGAGTACGTAGTATACGTTAACACATATTATATATTTTAAATTTCAATAATGTATGCTCTATTACTCTTTACTTTTTCCTTTTTTTAATTATTTTAATTAAACTATATATGTACGTAAATTTATTTTTTTACAATGGGATGTTATTTTCATATATGTATGTTTTTTAAGTATGTACGTATTTTATATGAGATGAATGGTGTTACAAACTATTGTTATTGCATGACTACACCTTTACTTCTTCTTAATTTTTTTAATTAAACTTGCAAACAAGTGCAAGAAATTACATGCCGTTGGGAGATTAGCGGTTACATCAATAAACTTCAAATTCGTTGTAGTGTAAAAATTAATTTTTTTCACATAAATACCTAGATACATTCATACAAATGTCCATATAAATTACATTTATTTATTTCCATTAAGAAATAATTTTAAATGCAATACCTTACTACACCTTTACTTCTTCTTAATTTTTTTAATTAAACTTGCAAACAAATGCAAGAAATTACCTACATGCCGTTGGGAGAATAGCGGTTACATCAATGAACTTCAACTTCGTTGTTGTGTAAAAATTAATTTTTTTCACATAAATACCTAGATACATTCATACAAATGTCCATATAAATTACATTTATTTATTTGCATTAAAAAATATTTTTAAATGTAATACCTTATGCTAAATGTAACAACTCTTAAGGAAAATAATAGATTTTTTCAATCTTCCTCTGGTAACTCTGCTCACAATATTTTTCAATCTTCCTCTGGTAACTCTGCTCACAATATTTAAAGAAAACAAAATGTCACCGCGGCTTTCGCTGCTAGAGATAACAAAGTAACAACAGCTATAACCTTGATTCAACGTAGCATGTGTGTGCGTGTAAAAAACCTACATACGAATATTCATTCAAACATATTGCTAATACTTAAATGTATGTATGTATGTATATGATTTTTATTTTGTATGAACCTCATATAGGTTGCAAGTACTTTTGTATATTTAAGTTATATAAATATTTATAGGATGGTAGTGCAGTGGGTACACCACTGAACTATGAAGCTGGTGGTACGCAGTTCGATACCATTAAGTGTTTGCTTAATTTTTTTTTTTTACATTTCAATGTTTCATGGTCAATATGAGTAGAATATGAAATATCATGACTAGCAAAATACGATGCACTATGAAAAAAAAAACTAAACTAAATACATATCTATTTTTATGTATTTTTCCCATTGAGTACGTAGTATACGTTAATACATATTATATATTTTAAATTTCAATAATGTATGCTCTATTACTCTTTACTTTTTCCTTTTTTTAATTATTTTAATTAAACTATATATGTACGTAAATTTATTTTTTTACAATGGGATGTTATTTTTATATATGTATGTTTTTTAAGTATGTACGTATTTTATATGAGATGAATGAATTTGCCATTGGGAGATTAGTAGCAAAATACGATGCACTATGAAAAAAAAAACTAAACTAAATACATATCTATTTTTATGTATTTTTCCCATTGAGTACGTAGTATACGTTAATACATATTATATATTTTAAATTTCAATAATGTATGCTCTATTACTCTTTACTTATATATGTACGTAAATTTATTTTTTTTTTACAATGGGATGTTATTTTTATATATTTTTAATTAAACTTGCAAACAAGTGCAAGAAATTACATGCCGTTGGGAGATTAGCGGTTACATCAATAAACTTCAAATTCGTTGTAGTGTAAAAATTAATTTTTTTCACATAAATACCTAGATACATTCATACAAATGTCCATATAAATTACATTTATTTATTTCCATTAAGAAATAATTTTAAATGCAATACCTTACTACACCTTTACTTCTTCTTAATTTTTTTAATTAAACTTGCAAACAAATGCAAGAAATTACCTACATGCCGTTGGGAGAATAGCGGTTACATCAATGAACTTCAACTTCGTTGTTGTGTAAAAATTAATTTTTTTCACATAAATACCTAGATACATTCATACAAATGTCCATATAAATTACATTTATTTATTTGCATTAAAAAATATTTTTAAATGTAATACCTTATGCTAAATGTAACAACTCTTAAGGAAAATAATAGATTTTTTCAATCTTCCTCTGGTAACTCTGCTCACAATATTTTTCAATCTTCCTCTGGTAACTCTGCTCACAATATTTAAAGAAAACAAAATGTCACCGCGGCTTTCGCTGCTAGAGATAACAAAGTAACAACAGCTATAACCTTGATTCAACGTAGCATGTGTGTGCGTGTAAAAAACCTACATACGAATATTCATTCAAACATATTGCTAATACTTAAATGTATGTATGTATGTATATGATTTTTATTTTGTATGAACCTCATATAGGTTGCAAGTACTTTTGTATATTTAAGTTATATAAATATTTATAGGATGGTAGTGCAGTGGGTACACCACTGAACTATGAAGCTGGTGGTACGCAGTTCGATACCATTAAGTGTTTGCTTAATTTTTTTTTTTTACATTTCAATGTTTCATGGTCAATATGAGTAGAATATGAAATATCATGACTAGCAAAATACGATGCACTATGAAAAAAAAAACTAAACTAAATACATATCTATTTTTATGTATTTTTCCCATTGAGTACGTAGTATACGTTAATACATATTATATATTTTAAATTTCAATAATGTATGCTCTATTACTCTTTACTTTTTCCTTTTTTTAATTATTTTTATTAAACTATATATGTACGTAAATTTATTTTTTTACAATGGGATGTTATTTTTATATATGTATGTTTTTTAAGTATGTACGTATTTTATATGAGATGAATGAATTTGCCATTGGGAGATTAGTAGCAAAATACGATGCACTATGAAAAAAAAAACTAAACTAAATACATATCTATTTTTATGTATTTTTCCCATTGAGTACGTAGTATACGTTAATACATATTATATATTTTAAATTTCAATAATGTATGCTCTATTACTCTTTACTTATATATGTACGTAAATTTATTTTTTTTTTACAATGGGATGTTATTTTTTTTATATATGTATGTTTTTTAAGTATGTACGTATTTTATATGAGATGAATGAATTTGCCATTGGGAGATTAGTAGCAAAATACGATGCACTATGAAAAAAAAAACTAAACTAAATACATATCTATTTTTATGTATTTTTCCCATTGAGTACGTAGTATACGTTAACACATATTATATATTTTAAATTTCAATAATGTATGCTCTATTACTCTTTACTTTTTCCTTTTTTTAATTATTTTAATTAAACTATATATGTACGTAAATTTATTTTTTTACAATGGGATGTTATTTTCATATATGTATGTTTTTTAAGTATGTACGTATTTTATATGAGATGAATGGTGTTACAAACTATTGTTATTGCATGACTACACCTTTACTTCTTCTTAATTTTTTTAATTAAACTTGCAAACAAGTGCAAGAAATTACATGCCGTTGGGAGATTAGCGGTTACATCAATAAACTTCAACTTCGTTGTTGTGTAAAAATTAATTTTTTTCACATAAATACCTAGATACATTCATACAAATGTCCATATAAATTACATTTATTTATTTGCATTAAAAAATATTTTTAAATGTAATACCTTATGCTAAATGTAACAACTCTTAAGGAAAATAATAGATTTTTTCAATCTTCCTCTGGTAACTCTGCTCACAATATTTTTCAATCTTCCTCTGGTAACTCTGCTCACAATATTTAAAGAAAACAAAATGTCACCGCGGCTTTCGCTGCTAGAGATAACAAAGTAACAACAGCTATAACCTTGATTCAACGTAGCATGTGTGTGCGTGTAAAAAACCTACATACGAATATTCATTCAAACATATTGCTAATACTTAAATGTATGTATGTATGTATATGATTTTTATTTTGTATGAACCTCATATAGGTTGCAAGTACTTTTGTATATTTAAGTTATATAAATATTTATAGGATGGTAGTGCAGTGGGTACACCACTGAACTATGAAGCTGGTGGTACGCAGTTCGATACCATTAAGTGTTTGCTTAATTTTTTTTTTTTACATTTCAATGTTTCATGGTCAATATGAGTAGAATATGAAATATCATGACTAGCAAAATACGATGCACTATGAAAAAAAAAACTAAACTAAATACATATCTATTTTTATGTATTTTTCCCATTGAGTACGTAGTATACGTTAATACATATTATATATTTTAAATTTCAATAATGTATGCTCTATTACTCTTTACTTTTTCCTTTTTTTAATTATTTTAATTAAACTATATATGTACGTAAATTTATTTTTTTACAATGGGATGTTATTTTTATATATGTATGTTTTTTAAGTATGTACGTATTTTATATGAGATGAATGAATTTGCCATTGGGAGATTAGTAGCAAAATACGATGCACTATGAAAAAAAAAACTAAACTAAATACATATCTATTTTTATGTATTTTTCCCATTGAGTACGTAGTATACGTTAATACATATTATATATTTTAAATTTCAATAATGTATGCTCTATTACTCTTTACTTTTTCCTTTTTTTAATTATTTTAATTAAACTATATATGTACGTAAATTTATTTTTATACCCTTCACACAGTGAAAAAGGGTATATATAGGTTTGTCATTCCGTGTGAAATTTTACAATTTTTATTTTCGATAAGTATAAAGTATATTTTTTCTGAAAGCTTATGAATAGGGGAGTCGATTAAGCTCTGTCAGTCTGTCCGTGTGTATGTTGAAATCATTTTTTTGAAGCCCCCCGACATCGCTTGGACCCGGGTGAGGTATTTAAATATCAGAAATATTCGGGAGTAGATCGGTATTGAAAATCAGAAACATTGGTACATAAACAACTGCGATATGAGCAAAAACCCACGACAACCTCGTTTTTTTTTTTACAAAAACAACATTACAACAACAACATACATACATACAAACGTGTATACTGGTTAGAGAAAACGTAGATCCCAGCTGAGCCAAACAATTTTTTTTTTTATTTTTTTTATATTTTTTTTTTAATTTTTTTTATAATTTTTTTATTTTTTATTTAATGTCTTATATATATTTTTATTATTATTTTTTTTTTCATTTTTTTTTTATATATTTTTTTTTAATTTTTTTTTTATTTATTTATTTTTGTTTTATATTCAAAATATATATTTTAATTATTTTTTTTTTAAATTTTTTTTAAAATTTTTTTTTTAAATTTTTTTTTAAATTTTTTTAAATTTTTTTTTTTTTATTTTTTTTTAACATACATACGTAAATTTATAATTTTACAATGGGATGTTTTTTATATGTATGTACGTATTTCATATGGGATGAATGGTGATAAAAACTACTGTTATTGCATGACTACACGTTGTGAAGGGTATATAAGATTCGGCACGGCCGAATATAGCGCTCTTACTTGTTTTTTTTTGAATTTTTTTTAAAATTTTTTTTTTAATTTTTTTTGTTTTATATTTATTATTATTATTATTTTTTAAAAAAAGTTTTTTTTTAATTTTTTTTTTAAATTTTTTTTTTAACTTTTTTTTTAAATTTTTTTTTTTCTTTTAACATACATACGTAAAGTTATAATTTTAAAATGGGTTGTTTTTATATATGTATGTTTTTTATATTGTTGTACGTATTTCATATGGGATGAATGGTGATACAAACTACTGTTATTGCATGACTACACGTTGTGAAGGTATATAAGATTCGGCACGGCCGAATATAGCGCTCTTACTTGTTATATCCATATTTAGTTTGCTCGTAGACCTTTATTAAAGTTTTGTTTATTTAATTTTTTTTTTAAGATTCTAAATTTTATTAATTTTTATTGTTTATACTCATTTGGACTTTTCTTTGTAAGTACTCTAATAGATGAAAAACATCAAAGTGGTATTTAACTATAACAAATATTTAAAAACATGCGTTTTTAGAATCAACAGAAAGTCGATTTCGAATTGTACCCTTCACCTGTGGTGTCAAGTGTATATATTTCACTTGTTTTATCTACAATATATATTTCCTTAAAATATTATGACTAGGTAAGTTAATTGAGCAATAACAGCTTGTCCGTGTGATGGTTGAATCTTTTAGCAGCTCCACATATTGAACATATGTATGTATATGTGTGTGGTATAAATCTTTGGAAATATCTGGAAATGAATCTCTAGTGAAATTCAAATGGCGGTTTTATAGGTCAAATATAGTAATTACGGATTCAACTCTTCAACCCTCACAATATTAGTATCCAATAAAAATGGCTTTTTCTTTATATTACCAGTATCGTCAATACTTTGAATTACTTCCATTTCATTGTTAATAAAGAAATATTTTGCAGCCAAAATAATTCTCAAGAATTTCCGCACTAAATAGCCGGTTTTGAAAAGATTGCGGAATTACCGGGATGAAGAGACTCTAGCTCTAATGCACATTCTTTTTAAACTAAACGACAGTGTAAGTTTTGATGTGTTTTGTTTTTGTTACAATAAAACAAAACATACAAAAAAACTTACATATGTACATACATACCTACCTACCGCTTAACGGCCTTGTTTAGATTTAACTGAAGGATCTTGTACACATTTTATCAGTGCGCTACAACCGGAATTATGTTCAGGTAGTCCTAAGTAAGTACGTGTTCTTTAAGCACTTTTAAATTTGTGGAATATATTCTCATTAAATATAGAAAAAAACATGTCGGCATGTGACAATGTTTTTATACCCTTCACACAGTGAAAAAGGGTATATATAGGTTTGTCATTCCGTGTGAAATTTCTACAATTTTCATTTCCGACCCCATAAAGTATATATTTTCTGAAAGCTTATGAATAGGGGATCGATTAAGCTCTGTCAGTCTGTCCGTCTGACCGTCTGTCTGTGTGTATGTTGAAATCAACTTTTTGAAGCCCCCAGACATCGCTTGGACCCGGGTGAGGTATTGAAATATCAGAAATATTCGGGAGTAGATCGGTATTGAAAATCAGAAACATCGGTACATAAACAACTGAGATATGAGCAAAAACCCACGACCACCTCGATTTTTTTTTTACAAAAACAACATTACAACAACAACATACATACATACAAACGTGTATACTGGTTAGAGAAAACGTGGCATCGAATCCCAGCTGAGCCAAAAAATTTTTTTTTATATTTTTTTAAATTTTTTTTTTTTTATTTTTTATTTAATATATTATTTATATTTTTTTATAATTTTTTTTTGTTTTATATTTATTATATATATTAGTTATTTTTTTTTTAAATTTTTTTTTTTTAATTTTTTTTTTTTTTTTTTTGTTTTTTAACATACATACGTAAATTTATAATTTTACAATGGGATGTTTTTATATATGTATGTTTTTATATATGTATGTACGTATTTCATATGGGATGAATGATGATACAAACTACTGTTATTGCATGACTACACGTTGTGAAGGGTATATAAGATTCGGCACTGCCGAATATAGCGCTCTTACTTGTTTTCTGTTTTTTAGTAAACGAAAACAGACTTTTAGCATTCGGATAGGTTAAAATAATTAATATTTTTACGATATATTGACTGCATTCTGTGTTTATATATGTAAGTATGTATATACATACATAAAAAGAAAATTCCCCGGTTTATCAATATTAATATAAAAAGACGACTGTAACTAAATAGAACCTTGAAACAAATGGTTAAGATACAAAGAAATTACAAGACAACTTTGCAATTGTCAAACAAATATTGTCAACAAAAGGTTTTTAAAACGAGTATTGAACCGTCTTAAAAAGGCTCAAGTTTATTGAAACAACAAAGAAAGTTATTTTTTACTGGAATTTTTCAATATCTTAAAGTTATACGGAACTTAAAAAAAAATATTAACAATTCCAGTCTTAGCAAAGACTACATGTGCTTAATGGTAGTGAGTATAAAAATCAGAGTTATAGACTTTTATATTAGATCAAATTTTGGCTTTATTAGCTCTCAAGTTTAAAGACATTTAATACTTAAAAATAAATTCCATCATATTGCCTCTGCGACTGCGACTTATGAACGCAATACTGGCGGTTTAGGTGTAAAATCACACCAACAAAGTGGCCAACTTACAGGTCCATGTTGGAACCATTTCGCCTCCAAATGATTTGCAATGACATGATGAATAAAAAAATTACGAATCACGGAACTGAGTTTTAAAATTGTTTTTTAAATTATTTTTTTTTTAAATTTATTTGTTCCATAAAATCCATTTTTAACAAGTAAGAGCACTATATTCGGCTGTGCCGAATCTTTCATACCCACCACCAATTTTGTGTACATTTAAAGCACAATATTTATTATTTTGTTAATCGCTATAGAATAATCTCTTTATAATAAAGTATGTATCACTTTCTTTGTAGAGGGTGGTTAAATTTTAAGGGCCCATGTTTAAGGTGAACCACATCTAACCTTCAACTTTTTTCTTGTATTTCATTTGACATTTCTCAATCTCAGACTAACTCAATTTGAACCGTGGAAAGATACGCAATCGAGCAACGCTTTTAAATATTAAAGATTTATATAAAAATGGGCGTTCAAATCAAAATTAATTTTGTGCACTTCGTGATTCTTTTGGTCAACATAATCGTTCGAATTCGTCCACAATCGTGAGAATTGTAAAAAATATTTAAATGTCTGCAAAGCAGGTCTGTATGAAATGTGAAAACATCTGTGAATGCCATCTTAGTTCGTTGAATGGGAAACATTGCTGTTTTTCACGATAACGTGGCAAAAGAGCAAGCAACCTCGACTCATCATCGTGCCCAACAATCGAACATCAACAGTGTCATTGAAAATTTGGAGTATCGGATCGTGGTGTGCCGCCTAGGTTGGGGGGCCATTTGGCCGATATTTTGTTCCATACATAATTGAAGCATACAAATATTATCATTATAAAAATAAATGATAATAATTTCATAATAATTTTATTCAAAATCAACATAGTCCCTTAAAATTAAACCACCCATTATAACTTCGGTATGCTAGTAAAATGTTTTCGTAAATTTAGTCTTTCAATGAAAGTGGCCGTTAAAATACGCGTGTCAATAAAGTTTCTGCTAATAAACATAACTTAGATATTTCAATATAGTCCTTTAGTATTTCAAAGTCTTTATTCATAGAGAATTTACATGAATTTAAGAGGAAGAAAGTGAATTTAAGGTTAAATTTTAAGAGCCACAGGGTGATTTAAAATATACATTCTCTGCATTTTTCTAAAACGGGAAATTTATTAGTAAGATTTTGATTTTTAAACTTCTATAACATTTTGCTTTTAAAAGATTTTCAAACGAAATAAGTTTTGTATAATTTTAAAATTTGTTAGCCATTAGTACATGAAAATAAATTGTTTATAATGTTTAGAGATAATTTTTTTTACTTAGGTCAAAATTTTCCTAAATTCGCATTTTTAATAGAGCATAATTTCAGGAGAACATAAGCATAAGTTGTTAGCATGCCATCTAGTAGTTGCTAGTAGAGTCATCTATCTTATCATCTTTATCTTATATTATATTATCTTATATTTAGCTAAATGCTAATATATATGACTTATATATTTTTATAAAATTTTAAGGAAAAAAGTGTGCGTGGCACATCTATTTTCCGTTATAACGAAGACTTTGACCAAAAAGCCATGTTTGCAAAATTTCAGAATTTGAAATATACACTGTGCGGTATAAATTTTCGTACATTTTTATCTATAACTCTTTTCCTAATTCATAGATTTAAGCGATTTTCAGGGAAAAATATTCTTTTGACTCGATAAATATATATTCGAAGTTTCATGACTACGTTTATGCGTCTGGACACAATTCAAAAGTGAAAGTGGGCGTTATAGTAGGCGTGTCAAAGTTATTTTTGCGAATGAGTACAACTGAGGTGTTTCAATATAGTCCTTTATTATTAAAAAATCTTTATTAATAGAGAAATTATATGAATTTTAGGTAAAACGTTATATGGGAGGTGGGCGTAAAAGTGGGCGTGGCATCTTAATTTTTTGGCATAGTAATGAAATTGCCTAGGGGGATAGACGTAGCAAAATTTATCATCATACCTCTAATTTTAGCGGTTTTATGAGCTTTTAAAATTCATTAACGGTAGATAACGTGAAAAGTGGGCGTTATAGTAGGCGTGTCAAAGTTATTTTTGCGAATGAGTACAACTGAGGTTTTTCAATATAGGCCTTTATTATTCCAAAATCTTTATTAGTAGAGAAATTATATGAATTTTAGTTAAAACGTTATATGGGAGGTGGGCGTAAAAGTAGGCGTGGCACATTGATTTGCCGTTACAAGAAAGCGTGTCACCAAAAAGCAAAGTGTGCAAAATTTCAGAGTCGTACATCCAATTTTGTTGCTTTTATGACGTTTTTGTTTTTAAATATACCGAAAAATACACTGTGCGGTATAAATTTTCGTACATTTTGATCGATAACTCCTCTCCTAATGCACAGATTTAGACAATTTTCGGGGGAAAATATTGTCTTTACCCACGAAATTTATATTCGAAGTTTCATGAGTCTACGTTAAGGCGTTTGGACACAATTCCATTTTATTCGATGTTCGAAGGACACGGTTTTTTCGACCTACTCTTGCTTTTCGAGCTATAACTCTCTTCCTAATATTCCGATTTAGCCCATTTTCAAATATATAAAAATATAAGAAAGATTCTGGCAAAATTTGAGCCCCCTAGCTTTTTCGGTGCGACCTCTATCGTGCTTTCAACAGACGGACAGACGGACGGACATAGCTAGATCGTCATAAAATCAAACCCCGATTTAGAATATATATACTTTATGGGGTCTAAAATGGATATTTCGATGTGTTACAAACGGAATGACAAAATGAATATACCCCCACCATTTTTTTGGTGGCGGGTATAAAAATAAACAAGTAAGAGGCTGTGCCGAATCTTTTATACCCACCACCAATTTGATGTACTTTTATAGCACAGAATTTATTATTTTGTTATTAACAGTAATCGCTATAGAATAATCTCTATATACTAAAATATGTATTACTTTCATTGTATAACTTCGATATGCTAGAAAAATGTTTTCGTAAATTTAGTCTTTCAATGAAAGTGGGCGTTAAAGTAGGCGTGTCAATGTAATTTCTGCTAAAAAACAAAACTGAGATACTTCAATATAGTCCTTTATTCTTCCAAAATCTTTATTCATAGAGAAATTATATGAATTTGAGGTAAAGCGTTATATGGGAGGTGGGCGTGTCACATTTATTTTCCGTTAGTACAAAGCCTTTGATCAAAAAGCAATGGTTGCAAAATTTCAGAATCATACATCTAATTTTGTCAGTTATATTGTGTTTTAAATTTAAATATACCGAAAAATACACTGCGCGGTATAAATTTCCGTATGTTTTGTTTTTCTGGCAAAATTTGAGCCCCTAGTTTTTTCGGTCCGACCTCTATCGTGCTTTCAATAGACGAACAGACTGACGGACATAGCTAGATCGTCATAAAAAGAAACCCCGATTCAGAGTTTATATACTTTATGGGGTCTAAAATAGATATTTTGATGTGTTACAAACGGAATGACAAAATGAATATACCCCCACCATTTTTTTAGTGGAGGGTATACAAATTACTTACAAAACTGTATAATAAAGTTTTTGATTTTAAAAAATTGTATAATTGTGGTAGATTTTCTGTTTAAAAAATTTGTTTGAACTGTTTTATATTTATAGAATTTTTTTGTACTATATTTGATACATTAACTTTTTATATATAAAAAAAATAAATTCCCTATAGACAGTTCCTAAGGAGTATAGTGTTCCACGTGTTTTCTGTAACAGTTTACTTTAAAACATTTAAAACCCAAACTTTAAGTGGTCATCATTTGCAAAAGTTATAGATAGCATTTTTAGAAAAGGCTTAAAAAAATATAGATTTATTAAAAAAATTTTAAATTATTTACGATGTTACAAAAGAAGATAATTTCAAAACTTTTATCTCTATTTTGAAATGAGCTAAAGTAAAAAAGTTCTAGTTTAGTTCTAGAAGTGTAGAAGTTAAATCTTTATTACATACAATTTACTAAAAAAAACTCCACTTTGCATTGAAAATTATACAGTTAAGCAGTAAGTATAAATGATAAATTTATATATCCACCTCTTTTTTTTTAATATCTACCCGTTATTTTTGAAACTCCCTTTATTAAAAAAGCTTAAATTAAAAATTGCAAGTGCTATAATTTAGACTCAAAATACACTTTTAAAATTGACCTCGTAATAAAAAACAGTATGAAAAATATAGATGGATATTTTGATTCTGTCCATTATTTTTTAATAATTTTTTCTAAGTTTGTTCCAACAAACAGCTACAGTATTTTAAATAGTTGTTCTTGAAATTGTGTCGGTCGTTGTAGTTGTTATTGTATGTAATATATTATTCTATATTTTTCTTACGTCAGGGGTTTGAACATTCGATATAGTATACATATACGAAAATGGTTGCTATAAACATTCAATTTGGGACCGTAAAATAATATTTTATACCTACGAGTACATTCTCGTATGCATATACATATAAAATTATCTCTTTTAAATTCTTTTTTCGTATGTACAGATATTAAACACGAACTGTTTGACGAACCATTTAAAAAATCGTTGCAAGTCTCAAACGAAGAACATCACGATTTGTTCCTATATGTACATAATATACGAGTGTTATTTTTGCTGTTGTTTGATTTTATTTCAGACTAGTTGAACCCGGTCAGCATTGCTGGCTCCAACAATATGTTTGTATTGTATTAATTTTAAAATAAATTCTGATATCGTTGTTGGAGCAAATTAATAGTTTATTTTTGTTAGTGTAATTTCTTGTATATCTCTCTTTCTGTCATTTTCGTTATGCATTTTTTTCTTGCTTTACACAAATGGAATGTGTATCAGTCTAATCGCTGATTAAATGAAAAAAAGGAACTTTTTGTTCTACCTTTTTTTTTTATAATTACTTAATGGAAAATGCCAAGGGTTATTCGTCCCTTTACAAGGTTTACTATATAGAACACAATCTATAAGATCTGGAAATAAAACAAGTAATCCGCAAGTGATACAAAGTGTGCGTTATATTAACGTGCTGTGGTCTAAAACTTAAATCTTGAAAATTAATTAGTTTTGTCTTCACATAAAAAATATATTGATCTCAACATTACTTTGCCATCACTCTACAAAAGATCCATTGGCATTAAAAATCAAAAAATGGATTATACCATCACTGTGTCAATTTTTTTAAACAGAACTAAGAAAAATTCGTAGTTTGAGGTCACTGACTCATCTTTATTCGAAAATATTAAGTCTTGCAAATTAAGAAAAGCCTTAAAAATGTATAGTTGTACTTAATAAATTGTAATTTTCTGTAGATCAGCAGGGTCGCATTTAAAAGATTTTTACATTGCCTTTGATATACAATATAATTTTTTTTGGAAAGGTCAAAGGTCTAGGGAGCACATATATCGGAAAGCGGCCTTTCTAAAAATTAAACAAATACACGCAAAGAAAAACCATGGTTACGACATGATCACGACTGTCATATTATATTCTGTGTAACAATATTTGGTTGTCGAAAACAAGTAATAATTATTTTTATTGTCTTTCATCATATATTTTCTCACGATAATCAAGCATTTGTTTGAATTTTATCATTAAACGTTTACTTTACGTAAAATCTTCGATATGGTTGTCGTTTAAAAATAGTATGATTAATTCGACAATAATAACATTATTTTCAAAAGCATTAAAAATTACAAATAATCATTAAATAAGGTAAGACAACAGTATGATTACAAAGCAATTAAGCTATGATTTTTTTTTTTTTTGTAAAAATAAGTATTTTGATTCCAACTGTTCTTCTTCTTGCTGAATAAATTTTTATTATTTTAAACGTTTGAGATGTCGAAAAAAATTAACAAAAATTTTAAAAAATTAAAGAAATTTTAAAATAAATCAGAAAATGTAAAAAATATTGGTGTGAAAATTGCAATTAAAATGGTAAGTACAATTAGTTTATCTAACTTAAAAAAAAAGCCATTATTTGCCGTAAAAACGCAAAGATTTTCGATTTAAAATATAGTCATATAAACATACAATTCAATCATAGTATGTTGCTATTAGATTATGATTACCACAACCATATTTTTTTTTTGCTTGTAAATCTAGTTGTGACCAAGTCGAATTCAATAAGGTTGTGATAAATTTTCAAGTGTTACGATTTTTAGATCCCGAAATATAAATTAAATTGTAAATGAATATATTTTCCACCACCAACAACAATGGTGTGTGGTATTGTATATTCATTAGGGTGATCGATTATTCGACTTTTTTAAGAAACCGGTTTTCAAATAGTTTGAAATTTTAAATTAAAAAAAAAACCGGTTGATATTTTGAAAATTGAGAAAAACCCAGTTAACCGGTTCGAATATATAAAATATAATTTCTTAAAGAAAAAATTAAAAAATATTGTAAACAAGTAAGAGTGCTATATTCGGCCATGCCGAATCTTATATACCCTTCACAACGTGTAGTCATGCAATAACAGTTGCTTGTATCACCATTCATCCCATATGAATTACGTACACGTATGTATGTTAAAAAAACGAAAAAAAAAAAAAATTTTAATAAAAAATTTGTAAAAAAATTTAAAAAAAAAATTATTATATATATAATATACATATATAAAACAAAAAAAAAAATAAAAAAAAATAAATAAAAAAAAAAATTAAAAAAAAAAATAATAATAAAAATATAAATAATATATTAAATAAAAAATAAAAAAAAAAAAAAAAAAAAAATTTAAAAAAAATTTTTTAAAAAATTAAAAAAAATTTTTTTTTGGCTCAGTTGGGATTCGATGCCACGTTTTCTCTAACCAGTATACACGTTTGTATGTATGTATGTTGTTGTTGTAATGTTGTTTTTGTGAAAAAAAAATCGAGGTGGTCGTGGGTTTTTGCTCATATCTCAGTTGTTTATGTACCGATGTTTCTGATTTTCAATAGCGATCTACTCCCGAATATTTCTGATATTTTAATACCTTACCCGGGTCCAACCTATGTCGGGGGGCTTCAAAAAGTTGATTTCAACATACACACGGACAGACGGACGGACGGACAGACTGACAGGGCTTAATCGACTTCCCTATTCATAAGCTTTCAGAAAATATATACTTTATGGGGTCGGAAATGAAAATTGTAGAAATTTCACACGGAATGACAAACCTATATATACCCTTTTTCACTGTGTGAAGGGTATAAAAAGATTGTAATAAAAATTATATCTAAATATAACATTTTTACAGTTTATATACGCTTGGCTGCACAATAACGCAATAGCTGACATGAATGCAGTTGACTAATTTGGTTTTAATTAGTTGAATTTAAGGACAAAAGGTACTCTTTACAAGTAAAATAAATAAATACAATTACATACAAGTTTTGTATCTCCTTCGGTATATTTTTTTTAAATATTAAATATGTAGATCTTTTAAACTAATATGCACTAACGTATTCTGTTTGAAATTATTTCTGTAATTTGAAATACATTTTAAAGGTTAGGGAGAAAATCTTTAAAATTTTATTTTAAAAATTCTTTCTTATACCCCAGACAGACATACAAATATAGGCATAAACTAGTTTGTTCGATAGTTTAATTGAAATTAAAGTTGACAGATACTCAATGCCATTAAATTAAATTAGGATCTGGAAGAAGAGATTATTGCTTTTTCTTTATTGTAACTACACTTTTTACCTAAAAGTGTTCGATCAGCTAAGTTTATGCTTCAATTACCTCTAACTTTAAATGTATATCCTATAAAAAATAATATTAAAGATCAATTATTTTTCTTATTTTACATTTGTTTTTTAAACAACAAATAAATTTCTTACAATATTATGGAAGAATATTTAATAGTTTTTATTTTCTGATTTTTGGAAACTTTTCGCGTACTAAATATCCTATGGTACGATTGGTTACAAAGATATAGCAAAATAATCTTAAAAAAATAAAAAACCGGCTTTTTCGGATAAAAAAACCGGTGTATTTGATATTCGAAAAATCAACATTTAGAAAAAACCGCCAGCTGAAAGATAAAAAAAACGAGTTTTCCACCGGTTGTAAAACCGAGTCGATCACCCTAATATTCATTTTGTCATTGAGTGTTTAACACATCCAAATATCCACTTTATACACCAGCCTTCATAACTCTTTTTTAATAAGATAGACTATTTTTTAATAAATTCTAATTTACACACAGAAATTTGTGTATTTTATTTTTTTTTTTAAACCTCGTAAACGACAAAATAAGCAAATTGCAAAAACACTTAAGCAACAAATTTGGGTACAGTTACTTGTAAGTAAATTTTTTTTAAAAACATTCTTCTTCCCCCTTCAGAGAGTCGCAAAACCATGTTTTGTAAAAAATAATGTTTTACCACCAATACTTAAAAAGTTATAAAGTTTTTTTTTTGTTGTCTGAAATATGAGTTGCCGCTTACGTGGTCTAAGAAAAAAGCTGACGATATGTAAATATTGGTTGCTACCCTATATTGTATCTTATTGTAGGTATCAAGCTACCTCCATACCAAATATTGTGAAAAACCATCTAGTAGTTTTTAAGCCAATATCAGCAACACAGACAAAACGACAGACAAACAGCCATTCAGACAGACAGAAAAATATTATAAAAAGTAGTGTTTAGTATTCTAGACCGTCGACTACCATAAAAATTTTCAAAAAATATTTAAAATACAGACACAGTTTTTTTTACAATGATATATGTAAGTATAGATATAAGTATATAGTATTAATTTACAAAAACAAAACTCGAGAAAACAACGCGAGCAACAACAACTACAATACGAAAAATCATTCAAATTGAAATTACCTTAGAAAAAAAATAAAAACACAAAAATCAATGATTAGCGGATATATATTCCTATATACTTATAGTTGAATTCATATTTAGTTATGTACATACATATACATTTATGTATTGATGTAGGTAGATCTATCTATCTATCTATATATATAAAAGTGAAACTCTGTGTGTGTGTGTTTGTGTGTGTATTAGCTATAGACTCCGAAACTGTAAAACCGATCGGGCTCAAACTTTGGCTAGTTGTTGTACACATACCAGGGAGTGTTTATGGGTGGAAAAAAGTGGGCGGGGCCACGCCCATAAAAAATTAGTTATCATTTTAAGCTACTTGCACATGACCGATTTTTTTGAAACTTTGCACACACATCGAGCTCTCATGATTAAATAATTTCGTGATAAGAAAAGTGGGCGGGGCCACGCCCATAAAAAAGTTATAATTAAGAGGTACTTGCACTGGACCGAATTTTCTAAAACTTTGCACACATATTGAGCTGCCATAACTATACAGTTTCGTGCCACGCCCATTAAAAAAAGTTATAATTTTTAGCTACTTTAACTTCACCGATTTTTCTGAAACTTTGCACACATATCGAGCACTCATGATTAAATAATTTCGTGATTAGAAAAGTAGGCAGTACCACGCCCATTAAAAAAAGTTATAATTTTTACCTTTTTTAAATTCAGAATGCATTTTTAAACATTGAGGGGCGCAGCAACGCGCGCCGGGCTTTTCTAGTATGTTATATTTGTGACGATAATGATAAAAACCTCATTTCTAGATCTTTTTTTTACAAGAGCTTGTGAATTATGTTTGTTATTTTGTATATCGTCAGCAAGTTTTAGCTGAAATAGTGGGGCCTATATGTACATCTTATTATAATTGTGCTGTTTTCTGACTTATTGATTTGACCTTAAAATATAAAGTGCATAAATATTTATTTGTATATGCACTATATTCAAATATTCCAAATGTCAATAATAGACAAACAATATAAGATTGACAAACGATTTTAAATGTTCAATTGTTTGAAATAGAAAAATTTTAAGTTTTTGTAAATTTTTGATATTTATTGAACTACATACATCATACAATGATGTTTATTCTCATATAAAGGGTCCGCCATCTAACGTTTTTTTTTCAACTAGTGCTTATTTCGTGAATGGTAACACTTAGCTCATGTCTAATTTGACAGATTAGTTTTATCCTTCCGCTGAACGAATATGGTTGTGTATACGCTTGAACAACGCTGGGAAATATTGCGACATTACTTTGGACGATTTTCAAAAAAAAAAATCATCTTTTCAGATGGAGCTCATTTTGATCTTGGCGGGAATGTAATCAAGCAAAATTGTCGCATTTGGGGCACAGAAAGCCCGCACGCATACATTGAAAAGCCGATACACCCAAAACGAGTCACTGTTTGGTGCGGATTTTGGTCCAGAGGCATAATTGGGCCATTTTTCTTCGAAAATGAGCAAGTAGTGGCCGTAGTCAATGGCGATCGTTATCGGGCCATGTTGAATGATTTTTTGTTCACAAAAATTGAAGAGGAGGATATTGGCAACATTTGGTTTCAACAGGATGGCGCTACGTGCCACACAGCCGAAGCAACTTTTTTTATAACATTTTCAAAAAAAAAAAAATTATTTGGCGGACCCTTTATATATACATATATGTATATAGGTATGTTTGTATATACATAAAAATAGAGATAAATGTTTGTTAAAATAATGATGTTAATGGCTGGCAATTTATTGTGGTTATTTACTTGAGGCTTTCAAAAGTTTCAAGAGTTCATTTTTTATCTCTTTTTTCTAATTACCTAAATTTACCAACTTTTAACCTTTTAAAGAATTACAGATGTTTGTACATAAAAATTTTCGCAATTTTAATAAATATTGTCTTATACACGATCTTTGTTGTATCGTAGTATGTTTGTTGAAAGACAAAAAAAATGTTTTTTAAGCTAAAAATATAACTTAATTAAAACAATTTGTATGCCCTTCACAGAGAGTGTAAGGGTACACAGAAACAAAATTAAATTTCTGATTTAATAAAAAAATTTAGAATAGATATAAAATATTTGTTTGAATGAGGACCTATCACTTAATTTGTAAATTCAAAAAAAAAAGAAAAAAAAAATATTTTCAATACGATTTTATGTTTGCAGTTGTAAAATGTTTTTTTTTACATTTTTTTCGACTCTTTAACAAATTATTAACAGAAACTAATAAAAAATTGAAAAAAATTCACAAAGATTTTGTTCAATATTTGTTCAAGAATATATACAAAATATTTGTTCAATTCAGACAAAAATTTCAGAAAAATGAATCAATGACAAGCTATTTATAAAACCAGTTAAAATCTCAAAGAAACAGTTAATTCAGCAGGATTATTTAATTAATGAAAATAGTCTTTTATCAAACAAAAAGTTTTAAGTATACAGTATCTTTAACTAAATAAGAATTATAAAATTAATTTAAAAAATAACTGACAATGAAAAGGCACACCGACTGCAAATAAAAAATCCTAATTTGTTGTTTTAGCCCATGGAATCAAACAAAAAATTATTTGAAACAATTAAAATATTAATAGAAATTGAAATTAAATTTATGCAAATGTTTTTTTGAAAATATTTTAGCGATAATTTTTTCTGTGTATGCATAGGTTTGTTATTCCATGTAAAATTTCTGCACTATTCATTTTCGACCCCATAAAGTATATATTTTCTGAAAGTTTATCACTAGGGTGACTCGATAAAGCAATGTACGTCTGAATGTCTGTCCGTGTGAAATCATGTTGAAATGTTTTTTTAACCAACAACTATCAGAGCAATGCTTAAAACAAACCGGGCGGATTTCAATTGAAATCGAAAAACAACACGGAAATAGTAGATCGGCCATGCTCTGCCCAGATCACAATACAACATAGTAAATAATGCAAATGACTGGAATCTCATAGTCAGCCGAAGGAGAGGAAGCCTAAGCGATATTTGTTGCCGACAGCTGGGCAAAGAAACATTCAGAATACATAAATCATGGAAGGAACTGAAGCCACTTGCATTAGACAAAAGAAATTGGGATGCAATCATATGCTCTTTATTAAAACAAGCGGAATTTATTTATATCCGTTTTTCTCCTGAGTGAACTCAGGAATATATAAAAGAGGATCCCAAGTTTTGTTTCTCCAAAAAAATTTTTTACCGATAAGAATCATTTTTAATGTATAATTGTAACTTGGTAACCACGATCGTAAAATTTTAAGCTTAAACTTTCAAAATTAATATGACTTAGTGACATTAAAATTTTAATTTAGAGTGATTAAAAATCTACCTTTCGGGCCCGTATCAAGTCTTAGCAGACATTTTAACTATGTCATATTCCATACATTTAAAAAAAAATACTTAACATCGATCCGTATGTATGTATGTATATGCTTAAGATCAATGATAATCAATTTCCTTTAAACAAAATTAAGCGATATGGATATGAACGACATGTGGCCCCAACAACGAATGCCAAAATTATACATCTTCTTTTGTGGGTTGTTCTTGATTGACATTATTTAGCTGTTTTTAAGGCATTTTTAAAATTTAATTCATTCTAATTATTACAGCTGACATCTTGATCAGAAGAATGACTAATGTGCAGTTAGTTTGTTGCATGCTTTTTCGATTCAATATTCTGGTATTAGATCTTTTTCATTTCAAAATACGATTTATGTTTTTGTGTGTGTACTTTTAAAAAAAATTGTATTTTTTATCTTTCGAGTTTCATGACTAATGGATTATTCACTTACATAAATGGAAGTTTTATAAAACCGAATCTCAATTAAAAAAATAATTTTTGACCTTTTACTATGTACATACATATGGCACACATAGAGTAGTTTTGAATAATACTTGTGACATAAAAAATTAAAGTATAAAATATCTATTACTGCTTTATAAAGTTTATATTGTAGATATAATACAAATTTTTAGTTCATCTCAATGAAACATTTTTTTTCTGAATAATGAAACATTCCCTTTTAATCACAGAATACAAAGATGGATGTCGTGTCAATTGCAACAACAAAGTTAAATATTTTATAAAATTTCTACGCACATAATTAAAATTAAGATATATCGATGGATGAAGTTTAAGTATAGGAAAGTGGTCTTCAAAGTATGAGGTATAAAAAAGTAAATATTTTTATTAACTTTGAATACGGGAGAGTTTTAAAAATTTGATCGATTTCAATTTCACGTGATTTCGATTTTCATGGCATGGCCATATGTATTTGTGGGGGTCAATTAAATAACCCTAAAATGGGTTATTCATCGTGATTTTTAATTGATAATGTAAAATAAACAAGTAAGAGCACTAGTTTTCCGTACTTTTATAGCTTTTTAGCAATTTTTTGTTTCCCGGGAATGCGAGAACAAATAAAAAGTAAACTTGGTTTTAATTTATAAAAAACTTTTTATTAAAAAGCATAAAATACTTTAAAATGTTAAAGAAACACTTCAAAACTATAAAAATTATTAAAGAAACTTGTATTGAAAATTTTTATTGAAAAAAAGTATTACTCTGTAGATACGAGATCAAATATGAGAACAAAAAACAACAATACAGGTAATTCAGCTATAAGATCAAAAATAAAATCATTAGAATTAAATTAGAATGTGAATACAATATATAATTAAAAAAAACATAAAGTAAAAATTTTTAACGACTTAGAAAATAATCTTTTAATATGCTTACAGGCTATTTCTGATTTTATCAACAAATTGCCCTGTTACAGTAAACACTCTTTCACTTTATATCGATGTTGGACGAATAGGTAAAAGTGCATTTAAAAAACAAGTAACAGTGCTATATTCGGCCGTGCCGAATCTTATATACCCTTCACAACGTGTAGTCATGCAATAACAATTGTTTTTATCACCATTCATCTCATATAAAATACGTATGTACATATGTACATACCAAAAAAAAAAATAATAAAAAAAATACAAGAAAAATTTAAAAAAAAAAATTTTAAAAAATTTAAAAAAAAAAAATTACAAAATTTAAAAAAAAATTTTTAAAAAAAATTAAAAAATATATATAACAAAAAAATAAAATATAAATAATTTATTAAATAAAATAAAATAAAATTTTTTTGGCTCAGCTGGATTTTTTCGATGCCACGTTTACTTTAACCAGTATGTACATATGTAGGTTGTTGTTGTAATTGTGAAAAAAAACGAGGTGGTCGTGGTTTTTTGCTCATATCTCAGAAAGTTATGGGGTGATTGTGCTGAATTTCAATAGCGATTCATTCCTGGATATTTCCAAGAGATTAATACCAAATGCAGATCAACCAACACACGGACAGACGGTCAGGGCTTAATCGACTCCTCTATTCATAAGCTTTCAGAAAATATATACTTTATGGGGTCGGAAATGAAAATTGTAGAAATTACAAACGGAATGACAAAGCTATATATACCCTTGTGCACCACAGGTGAAGGGTATAATAAACAATATTTGGAGTTTTTTGACCTCTAGCCTCAAAAAATTTTATCTTTTTATTTATAGAAATTTTGAAGTATTGGTAACGTGGGCTGATTTTTTTTTTAATTTTTTAACAAAAAGTATTTTAAATTATTTGTAAAAATATTTTTAAATGTGAAGTTAAAAAAAAAACTGACGAAAAAATTTGTATGAAAAAGAAATGTTACAATATAGTTATGTACTTTTGAATCGCAGCCACCTTTTTCATATCCCGGGATCCCGAAAAATAATCCCGGGAAATCGGGAATATTAAATAACTCAAATTCCCTATTTATAGCACAAAATGTATTATTTTGTTATTAACAGTAATCGCTATATAATAATCTCTTTATACTAAAATATGTATCACTTTCTTTGTATAACTTCGATATGCTAGTAAAATGTTTTCGTAAATTTAGTCTTTCAATGAAATTGGACGTTAAAGTAGGCGTCTCAATGTAATTTCTGCTAATAAATAAAGCTGTGATATTTATATACAATCCTTTATTCTTCCAAAAACTTAATTCATAGAGAAATTAGATGAATTTAAGATAAACCGTTATGTGGGAGGTAGGCGTTTAAGTGTGTGTGTCACCTAAATTTGCCGGTATAACAATAACATTGATTAGAAATATATATTATATGAATTTTAGGTAAAACGTTATATGGGAGGTGGGCGTAAAAGTGGGCGTGGCACCTTAATTTTCTGTCACAGTAATGACATTGACTAGAAGGATATATGTACGTAGTTTTATCATCATACCTCTAATTTTGTCGGTTTTTTGAGCTTTTAAATTTCATTAACAGTGGATAACGTGAAAAGGTGGGCGTTATAGTAGGCGTGTCGAAGTTGTTTCTGCTAATGAGTTCAACTTAGATATTTCAATATGGTCCTTAATTATTCCAAAATCTTTTTTCATGGAGAAATTATACGAAACAAACCTTGTGTATAAGAAAGATTTTGGCGAAATTTGAGCCCTCTAGCTTTTTTCGGTGCGACCTCTATCGTGCTTTCAACAGACGAGCAGACGTACGGACATAGCTAGATCGTCATAAAATCAAACCCCGATTAAAAATATATATACTTTATGGGGTCTAAAATGGATATTCCGATGTGTTACAGACGGTATGACAAAATGATTATCCCCCTATAATTTTTTTTGGTGGCGGGTATAAAAACATACAGTTGAAAGTTAACTTAAAATTTCGGTTAAAAGATCAATTTCTAGTATTTTCTGTTTGAAACTGATATCATGTAAATTTTGGCTACGACTACGTCAGAGGTGGTCCATTTGGAAAGTAAAATTTTAGGCGACTCGTTCGCCTGGAATCTCGCGAATAACACGAGTAATATTGGCTTCCAAAGCTTCAATTGAAGCTGCCTTAATCGTGATGACCTTAGATTTTACATATGCGCAGAGAAAATTGTCTAAAAGTGTGATATCGAATGATTTAGGTGACTAATTTACCGTAGCAAAACATAAAATTAAGCGTTTACCGTCTTGTAAAACTAGAACTCACTAGAACTTACTGTGCTGTAATGGTTACCATTGACGGTAACATTCTGATTTGCCTGATTTTTTAAGAAATATATGCTAATGATTCTACTTGCCCATGAATCATACCATACCGTTGTTTTAAATGGATAAACTGGCAGCTCTTTGTACTCTTCGGATTGCTCGTCAGCAAAAATACGGCAATTTTGTTTATTAACGTATACAGTGAGCCAAAAATTTGCTTCATCACTGAACAAAATTTCACGACAAAACATCGGAAAAACATTTCTCACAGAACGCTGTTTTTCGTAATACAGCTGAACAATTTGGAGACATTGTTGTGGTAAGAGTCTTTAAATGATGATTTCCAAACGTTACTAAACAAAGAGGGCAAAGCAGTTTGAAATGAGTCATGCGTAATGTGCCAAAAAAAAGCCTATTTATTATCAAACTTCAAAATTAATCACCCGAATTTTGGTGCCTTTTTGATACCCCATGTAACGCTCTATCGGATGAACATAAGAAACAAGGTTTAATTTTATTATTAACTCAAGTACAAGAGGTTAAAATTATCTCTTTATTTGGACAGTTTATAAATCTAGAATTTTTAAACAAAGGACTATAAATTGCGGTAACCCTTTCTAATTTTTATTGTACTTTTTAAATTTCCATGTGTGTCTGTGTTTTTTTTTTTGGCGGTTGAATATATACCCTACAGATAATATCCCTACAAATAATATTGGACTACGTGGTCCATTTTAGCTAAATGGACTACTTACATGGTCCTATGTTATGCAGTCATGGACCATTTTATTTTTAAACAAGAGATTGGAGTTAAACGACAAGTGTTCGTGTTTTAACGATTACATATATTGTTGTCAAATGTGTATAATGGTCGTGTAGGTGCTCCATCGAGTAGTGACAAAGAGTAGTTGTGAGACTACTCCGATGGGTTATATGGACCAGCCCTAGGACATCGTAATGCTAAATCGTCCATGTTTTCTCCATACATTTGGGTTACCTTTGGACTAGTCCTAGTCTATTATGGAGTATACTTTACATGCGTGTATGGACTACTCACGTTATCTGCAGGGTATATACACATACATAAAAAAAATTTTACATATTAGTTAAACCTCAAGGTAGAGAAAAAAAATCAGCTGTTTTAGTGAAGATATCTGATGATTTTACCATGAAAACGGCTAAGAGAAATTAAACAAAATTTGACGTACATATCAATAACAAACTAGATTAAAACACAGAATACTTTTAAATAACTACTCTAAAGAGGAGCTTCTGTCAATAAAATATTATAATTGCATTCCTTCAGCATCATCAGAGGTTGCTTGTAGGCCTGATAATTTTTATTACTTTATCACTTAACGTAAAAACGGCTGAATGGAATTATAAAAAGTTTGGTACACAGATAGTCAAAAACCTGGGGGCAAATTACGAAATTTGAACGTGATCGAAATTTAAAAATTCTTATTAGAATCTCTATACCTAAAGCACAGCGAACTCGATCGTTCGAGTAAAATTTCGATCGTGATCGAATGCCGTAATTTGGTCCCTGAATTAATACAAAGGATACATATGTCCATCCATATGTGTAGGTATAACTTGCTATAAGCTGAAGCTAAAGATTAGTGTCCCAGTTCTGCTAATGCACCCTACAGCTTAAGGATATAGCGTGTTAATTTCCCGAAATCATATTATACCAATTATTTTGCCGTTTCAGATATTTGCAATGATCATTATTTATTGCCAGGGTCAAATCCTGAAAGTAATAGGAATTTATTTGGGAATTTTTTACTTTTCATATGGTCAAATTTATGCCAAATGAAATGTTTTTGAATTTTTACTTAATCACGTAAAAAAAAGTGAAATTAAATGGAATATGCCGCATAACAACCTGAAATAACACTTAGGCTACCTTTCATCCCGATAAATACGCAGTCCATGTCACGGGCACATGGTACTTTTAATTTAAAAAAAACAGCTGAAGTTTTAAACAAGTAAATAAATATGTACATACTGCCTTATTCATAAATATAATTAATATGATTTAACTGAGTTGCTATGGAAACTTTATAAAACTTTGATATTTTTTATACCCTTCACACAGTGAAAAAGGGTATATATAGGTTTGTCATTCCGTGTGAAATTTCTACAATTTTGATTTCCGACCCCATAAAGTATATATTTTCTGAAAGCTTATGAATAGGGGAGTCGATTAAGCCCTGTCAGTCTGTCCGTCTGACCATCTGTCCGTGTGTATGTTGAAATCAACTTTTTGAAGCCCCACGACATCGCTTGGACTCGGGTGAGGTATTAAAATATTAGAAATATTCGGGAGTAGATCGGTATTGAAAATCAGAAACATCAGTACATAAACAACTGAGATATGAGCAAAAACCCACGACCACCTCAAATTTTTTTTCACAAAAACAACATTACAACAACAACATACATACATACAAACGTGTATACTGGTTAGAGAAAACGTGGCATCGAATCCCAGCTGAGCCAAAAAAAAAATTTTTTTATATTTTTTTAAAATTTTTTTTTTTAAATATTTTTTTTTTTGTTTTATATTTATTATATATATTTTAATTATTTTTTAAAAAATTTTTTTTTTTTAATTTTTTTTTAAATTTTTTTTAAATTTTTTTTTAAAATTTTTATTTTTATTTTTTTTTAACATATATACATAAATTTATAATTTTACAATGGGATGTTATTATATATTATGTTTTTTATATGTATGTACGTATATGTACGCATATGGAATCATACTGTTATTGCATGACTACACGTTGTGAAGGGTATATAAGATTCGGCACGGCCAAATATAGCGCTCTTACTTGTTTTTTAATATGGAAGTATAAAATTACTGTAATTAGATAGTTAGATATTACGGCTGTCTGTTAAAACGTCAAATTTAATGTCAAACCCTAACAAGTAAATAGTATATAAAAATTTCTTTCAATTTATAAAACGTCTGTGATCTATCGGGTGTCCCAACAAGGGCGTCAGATTTTATTTTTAAGAAAACACATTAATTTTTTGAATTAAGAAAATATTTTTATTTTATCAAAAAGAAAAATATTTTCGAATTAACAGGGTTATATTTTTGTCGAAAATTTTAATAACGTTTTTGCATAAATATGACTGCACTTTACTAATAACGCGCCGTATTTCCTATTTAAGAGGTTTAATTGTTTCTTGCTTATTTATATACATCTTTACTATGAACACGATCGTAATTTTACTTGAGCCTTTGAGATAGCTGTGTTTTTTGTATGTTTCTACATAGATTCTTATTAGAATTCTGAAATTGCTATCGCGTTTGTATGTCATAATTTCTGGAAATATAAAACTCTTGACCACGATGGCGAATGAAAATTCCTGAATTCTCGGCCACACTCTCCCTTATTGCACCTACATATATTTTAGAGTGACCGACAACGACGAGGATGAACAATGGTCTTCTGGCCCATCATTATTTTAATTTAACGCCTCATTGTCGATTCATTTGGTGCATAATTGCGGCGAAAACTTGACGAAATTAGCCAACTGTGTTGGCAAAAATTTCACCATTTCGTAATGTGTTTTTACAATAATTAAAATCAGATGGCTTGTTCGTGACGACTGTCAAAAAATAATCAGCGTATTAACAAAATCGTGGGAAATTAAAATCTGTCGCCCGATATATTTGCATTGTTATCGCTAAACCTAAAATGCAGAAGATTTTTCAGCAGCAAAGAGTCTCATTTGTCTTATGGGAAACTAACGCTTCTACACTCTGGGCAAGGTATATTAATTAAAAGCACATGTATTTTGTTTTTGTACCGGTCAAAATAATAGCACCAGGTACAAATAAATTTTTATAAGAAGAGCAAACTAAAATTAAAGGCGAACTTTTTTTTTTAATAAATTACACATTAGCTGTTCTCTCAGAGCGTAATTAGTTTTTATAAAATTTTTTGCTGTCAATATAATAGCATCAGAATGGTCTACATAGTTACGTCCATTAAGGTTCCTGATTTTTTTGGTCTGAAGACCACCTAAAAATGAATTCAAGCCGCAGTTTCCTTTCTTGAAGGGGTTATGTAACCATATACCTCCGATAAAATGCTAATGATGTGGGTCATTCAACAAGACGATTACTACTATTGCACCAGCGAAACCACAAGCAAGTGGTTCATTCATGACTTAATCAATGAAATTGTGTGACTTGCACGGATTCAAGCACCATTGAAAATCTAAAAGCACACATAAAGACGTCAGTATATACAATAAAACTTATAAGTAGAGAACTACTTTGGAAGGTTGTAAATGAAATATGGAATTCTATTCCTGTAGAAATATGTCGAAACCTAATTAATTCGACGGTAAAGCGTTGTGCGCCCGTATTGTTAAAGACACATAGAAGTGAAATTTTCTAGTTTTGGTTAATTTTCTTAAGAACAACAGATTTTTTTATAGGAAAAATTAGATGAGGTGCTGTTATTTTGACCGATTAATTTCTGTTAGTTTTTCAATGAAATAATTTTTTAAGTTCTTGAAATAAATAAATATTGTTATTATAATGAACTACATAAATCAGAACAACATTTTTCAAGATGCAGATTTACTTAAACTTTCAAATTGGTGCTATTTTATTGACCGCAATTGTATGTCTGTATATGTCATATTTTTTTTCTTTTTTTCTTTAGTTTTAAGTTTTAATAACTATAACTGAAACAGAAAACTATTTGTTGTAGAATCAAAATAAAAAAATCAGTTTGGCAGATGCAGCCATATTATTAAAAAAAAGTTGATGCCAATAATAAATTGTATAAATAAAAAAAAATATCTGATTAGGTACGTAAGCCTATCAATCTACATACCTTAACTCTGGTGTTATTTCGAAGTAATTTTAGAGCTCATCTTAACCTTATACACAACAGATTACGAATGTAAATTTTTGTTTACAAAGAGCTTTGATTAAAACTGAAAGTTTGATTCAGACAAAAACTTTTCATTTCAACATTTCCAGTGAAAATCGTTAACAAAGACAAACTGAGAATTCATAATTTCTTTTACAGAAAGTAAAATATGTCTTTTTAAGCCACTTTTAATTCGAACCTCGTATATGAGAAAATATATACATTCATATATAAAAAAAGAAACTCTAAACCTTTAGCTATTAATACCTCCTCATTAAAAAAAACAGAGAATCTAGATTTTATAGCAATTATAAAAAAGCTTTTATCGAAATACAAAACCCATATAAAAATTTCAATTAAATGAGTGCCTTGGTGTCTTAAGGGTATTTCAAGTACAAGTATTGTACAAATGTAGATACACATGTACGCTGTGCATAAAAAATTTTTGCTTAAGTTCTTCACATGAAAATCCTATCGCATACTCTAGACCCCTAGAGTAAATAATACAAAAACAACATTTTATATTTTCAGTATATTGCATTCCCTTGACGTGCACTCCCCTTTAAATTTTTCGTATTCCCATTAGTCTTTTCGCTTGATTTTTATGGTTGTCGTCCCCCATTCTTTGAACTCGCATTATATGTATTTTCTGTATACCCAAGCCAATGACTTAGTAGTATATACGAGAACGAGTACTATGCCTCTGTTTGTATCTCTGTTATACACACTTGAATCGCAGTCAGCCATATCTGAAATTTCACATCAACTTTTTGCCGCCGCTACTGCTGTATGCGTGCTACGAGTGTATGTATGTATAACGATGATGACAATGATGATGACGACGATAATGATGGTGGTGTTGTTGTAGTTGTTGCAGTTCTAAATAATATTAATAATAATCATTAACTTATGACTGAAATCGAAAAATGTTTTTTACAAAGACAGCATATATTTGTACATACATACATAGTTGTATTTACATAGAACTAATTCTAATATTACAATAAATAGATAAATGAATGGGTCTTATGATTTTAAGTCATTGCTGTTGTTGTATTGCTATTGCTATTTGACTATTAGTCGTGCCAATTTTAAATAAGAAAACTACATGTACTGGATAACATTGGGCATGGAATAACAATAAATAGAATAGAGAATATAAAACTAGCTTTTGCCAAAAATGTATGCCGTCATAGTTACGAACCAAAAATTAAAGACTAACTGACTGAATGTCTCATTCACTCACTTTATCGCTCTCCGACTTAACAAATGATGGCTGGCTCGCCTACAATCGTTAAACCCATACCCACATGCCGCACATAAATACTTTCCAGGTTAGGAAACTATACAACAACGAACCAGCTATAAAAACTTGTACATAGTATTTACGTATAAAAAATCATGCCAAGTCAAGCCAAACCAAACTACATAAACGTATGGAAATCAAGCTAACTTAAGTCATAGCGAACGAATTGAAAATGTTTGTTTTCAAGTTATCGAGACTTTCTAGAAATTTGTATTATTCACTCGTATATAAGTATGTACCAGTCACGTAAATATTTTTAAATTGATGCCTGCCATGAGTCTTATACGAAGAATAAGATTTGAGCATTCGTCGTAAATCGGGTTTTCGTGAATTTCAGTTGTTGCTGTTGTTGGTATTTATAATGCTGATATATGTATTATATTCGTTTTGGCTCGAGGCTGCTGAATTAAAAGCAACAACAATAAAAATAACGATAATATTAAGCAAATAAATCTACTACGATTACTCTGTACATTAACGTTATGCTGTTACAGCGCACAGTGGGCTAGATTATGTCATTAAATATTTAAAGTGCTTACTTATAAGAAAATATCAAACATCTTTTTGCATTGAAAAATTAAAAAAAAAAATAAACGACACAAAAAATGTTTAAAGTTTACATTTACTCTTTCTCCTCACATGCCATGTGCTATACATACATATAGCAGGAAAGCTTCCTATGCAGGCTAAGTGATAGTTAAGTTACAAATACATATGTGACCTTCTTCGAGAAAATGAACCTAGTGTGTGAAAATGGAATTTTGAAAAAAAAACGCATTTAAATTTTCATTACGCTTTATTACTGTGAACATGCATTCAGATGGGAGATGCAATTTGGTATGGTTAGTTATGATTGGATGCTCATTTCTCATTTTTATAGATTTTCCCAAGTTCGTTTTGTACGTTTTTATGGGGTAAATAAATTTTTATCAGAAATTTAATTCATTTCATCTTATTCTACACCCTTTTAGGTACCAGAATCCATTCTTAAGTCCAAACCCGTTTTTCGACACACTAGCTCCCTTTTGTCGGAAAAGGTCCCATATTCTGTCAGTACTTTTTAATTTTGGTTTCTAATGTAATATTTCTCAGCTAGGTAAAAATGCGGAAATATTTTCCTCTATATGTACATAATAATAATTTATAATTAATTAATTAATAATTTATATATTATATACATTTTTCATACAAATTAAATTTTTTAAATCTAAGTACCTACATACTTATGTACATATCTTAAATTAAAAAGAAAATAAATTTGAGGATGGGGACTAGGGTTTGGGATTTCCCGGTCTTTTTGTTTTCCCGGGAAACGGGAATTAAAAAATCGTCTTTCCGGGATTCCCGAAAATAATATTTCTTTTAAAATAAATAATATTTGTTAACTTTAAAATCACGATTTGGTTAATAATTCATTGTTTTAGTAGTAGTTTATTTTCCATTAGAAGAATAACCTTCTGTAATTGTTTGAACAGATATTCCATCGACTGCTGATAATTTTGAAACAATTTCTGGTAATGTTTTGGGTGTCTAAAAAACTTTCAATGGTGGAATTATTTTTTTTATTTGGTGCAGGTGTTGAAAAATCGTTTTTAAATTTTATTTTGTGAACCAAAAGAAGGTGCCGTATGAGACCGCCCTTGAATATTAACCTTTTCGGGCAAATAAGACATTGTGCTGTGTTGTCTACTTTTTGAAAATAGTTCCAAACTTCAGACATTTTGCTTCTAAACAAAGTGAATTTTCAAAAGAAGTATTATTAGAAAAATTCAATCATAAATAAAAAAATTATACTTACAAATTCTGTGACCACTTTTAAAAACAATTCGCACATACGATTATATTTATAAAAAAATTAACCACGGAAACTACAGCTGGTTTTACGGTTGTTATAAAAAAACATTTTTATACAAGAAAACATTTAATTATGTATGTATGTATATAATTAATTCACTTGAAATTCCCGGGCGGGAATTCCCGGTTCCCAAACCCAAATGGGGACTTATGTATAAGTACCAGAGCTGTAAAGGAACGATTAATTTTTAAATAAAACCGCAACTCATAAAGTCAATCAATTGTGATTTTAAATTCATTAATTTTGCCTAAAATATAATTCGACTTTAAAAAAAAGGATTCATTATAAATTATTGACTACATTAAATTCATCTAAAAAGAGGATTTATTATAAATTAAATGAATTCAGCAATTCTAACGTTTATTACATAAAATATTTTTATAGTACAACAAATGCTTTTAAGTATTGAACATTTAAATACCTTTACAAGGGACTATGAAGCTTATTATCCTAACTAAAAATTAAATGAAAAATAAATTACAATTCCTTAACGTCAAGTTCTCCATGGATTAAATCAAAATTTAAGTAAATTATAATTTGGTTCAAATTTCTTAAATAAAATTGATACACATGTATTTTATTTTGTTTTTTTTTTTGACAAATTTTTATAAGTAATATCTTTTTGGAAATGTTGTGAAATTATATTAAACAATGCCTTATTAAGTAGTTGTTTCAAAGGTGACACCAATATTTCTGTGGTAATAAAAAAAAACTGCCTATGCCTTTATAGGTATGATTTTTATAAATTAATTCCCTTTCAAATAAAGACTATTATATGGATACCTCGCTGTATTAATAATATAGTATATCGGTGTTCTTATATTTACTTAAGTTATAAGTTAAAACTTGTTATAATTCCTAATGACATTATTCATTGAAAAAATTAAGCCAATAAAACATTTAATAAAATTCTAAAATTTTGAATCTTATCAAACATACTAAAAGATTAACAAAATTGTTAAATTTAATGTTGATAAAAAAAAAATTTATCATTTGCTTATATGTCTGACCCACTGTAACAGAGATACAAACTGCTCACATCTACTTTACTTTATTTGTATTTGTAGCTGTTATGTGTGTGCATGTGTTTTGTTTGTAATTCAGTTTGTTTTTTTTTTCGAACACAACTACCGGCTAAACGGACTTAACGACTGTCGACGTGACTGACATAATGCTTGAATAACTAACAGTTAAACGAAAACACCAAGTATCTTAATGTCGGGGTTCTTTGGTTTATAGTCCCGCGCGCGCACGCTGCCTACTTTGTATACATGAGTAAGCGCATACTGGGTTCCTCTTTATGTGTTCTCTATACGAGTTTTTTTTTATTATAATTTTTTATATTAAATGGAACGCTTGTGGCACCATCATTATTATTTCACAACAGCTTCATGGGTATGGAATATATAGTTTCGAAAAAATATTTTACGATTTTGTACGAGTATATAGTACGAGAACACATTTGTAAGGCTAAATGGCTGACTGACTGACTGGTTGGATGTTTCGCCCTGGTTGGTATGCTGGCAAACTGACTATTTGACAGTCAGGTTCGTTGGCTGTCAGAGTGTGTTTTGTTTTTATTTTTTTTATTATTCTAGGGGCAATAATCACAGAACACACTGGGTGAGAGGCAGTGGCATGAACATGAACCATTTTTATTTCTCTAAACGACTACAAATATTGCATCTCAGTAAATTTGAATGGTTTTTCAGTTTTTGTTGGGGCATTCGGTAATTCGTTGGTTTTTTTTATATACTTATGTATGTTCATACATACATAGATGCACAATTTAATTTTCTCTATACCATGGTCGTTCAATAAAAATTTATAGATTTCCATACATTTTGATGTTATTCTTGATACCTAGTATATGTATTCGGCTCAGTGGATTTAACTTTTTCTTTTGGATGAGTTCTATTTAGTATTCCTAAAATGTTGTAAATTAAAAAAAAAAAAATAACAAAAACCTGTTCCACACCCTCGTCAGACAGATGAAGACTTGAAAGAAAAATTGTATTACTGTAGGTAGAAAGAGGGTCGTTAATAAGTGAGTGCGTGAGTCAAGTGTGGGTTATTGTGTTACTCCATGACTTTAAAAAATTATGCAGGCAGCTGTTATAAAGGCATCACATTCACTATTCTCTAAACATTTTAAGAACGAGTATGAAGCCAAAGATGTTTTTAAAACTGTTTGATAGATCACATACAAATCAGCCATTTAATTTATCCAAAGGCTACCACCATCTGCTCTTTGTAGCTAGCAAGCCGTCATTTCATTTTATGTTAAATTTTGGGCCTTATTTTCTTATTGTTTTTTTTTTGTATCCTGTTTCATCTCAACATTTTCTAAAAAGTTGAAATTTCTTGTTCGAAGTTGAAAGGTTCTTACAAATAAAAATTGTATGTTCTTGGGTAATATTGAAGTTTAAATTTGATTTTCCGTTTTAGATAACAACAAAATTCTTAGTCCTCTTATTGCCATTTTTCACAAAAAAAAATAAAGCTGAAAAAAACTTTATTGCTCTTGATAGACATTTGGGTCGTCGTTTTCCTTTTCCAAGAGCCAACGTAAACAACAACAACCAAATATATATGTATATAAAAAAACGTTGCAGGGAAGCACAACTTTTCAAAAAAAAAGTCCTTGAAACAAGTTATTTGGTATACGATATTTTTGTGCGCCCCAAGTGTTAACGTCAATATAATCTATCCTCATGTTTAATATATTTTGAGGAGGGTTGCAAAAATAAAAACTTTTCTATATACTTCAGCATTTATATAACTAAGAATAAGTAAGAAACTTTAATATATTCTCGCACTGTGCTATGTTTGTACGAGTGAAAACTCCCCGCCTTGCTGATGTTTCGACAAAAATGAAAATTGTATTAAGAAAAGTGGGTGGCATACGTTCATAGCTCGCCTTCTTCTTGGGCTTGGTAACCAATTCTAGTTCGACTGTATGCGCTTAAGTTTATTCATTTATTTTGGGTAGCTGCCATTTTTAATATTAACGACCTTATCTCCTCTGGGGTCATTATAACGTTGTGTTTTTTTTTCATATAAAGCATTAATTATAATTTATGCTTAGAGAATCTGTGTGTACTATATCGATTGAGTTTGTTGTAAAAGAAACACCCTATAATGAGTATTAATTAACTTTAAAAGAATTATCGTTTTTTGATAAGAAATAAAATTGATTGTGTTAATTCATGAACTTTTTTTTTTAGCATAAATTGGTCGTCTTATGATATATGTTTGTTTATAATAATAGGAAATTTAAATTGTTGTTATGTAAAGGTATGTTCACGTTATGCAAATATTTGACGAAATAGATGAAACAACTAAAATGTATTAACTTCTTCTCTTGTAAATAAAAAACAAATATTTATCAAAAAAAGGGCAAAAATTTTTCTGTTATGATCGAAACTTTTATCTATGACTTTCTTTATGTTGTTTGTAATTCATAAAACTTATAAATATTATTAAAGTTTAAATCATCTTAATTTTTTTTATAATATACTCTACTATTTTGCAAATGCACTGATGCAAGACCATTTGCACAAGATTGTGAATTACGCTATTGATTTAATAGTTCGTTTTCAATAATAAATTATTTTTAAGAATTTTCGGTGCAACCCTGTCTGATAGTTATATGCTAATATAATTTTATTAACGTTTAATATTATGAAATTTTTTTCAAAATAACTTCTCCCATTTGATTACTTGAAACTATAAAATATGATGTCTTGGGCATTAGTCCGATGGAAGAGTATTACAGAAATTTAGGAAGTCACGTCAAATATCAATTAAAAAGATAAAATGAAATGGAAATTGGCCAATTGAATGCACAACTTGTATCAGACACCATAAATTTAGAGGGTACCATGGGAAGGCATGCTTTAGAAAGAATGACAGAGAAAGGCAATCTATTCTCAAAAATGTGTACATAAAATAAATAAGTCCCCATAAAAGAGAATATAAAGTTAAATGGGTGTCTCCGGACAAGGTCGCTGAAAACCAGATTGAGCACATCACTAAAAGAAAATCCTGGCGTAACTGTATGCTGGACGTACAGAACAGACTGTAACAGCGACCACTACTTGTTAGTTGTAACTTTAAAAATAGAGGCAATAAAACATTAAGACACCATACAACGAAGATTTGATATAAAGAAACTTGTTATCCCAACGTTCCGAACGAACTGCACTAATGCCCTTTGATTGAAGAAGGAAAATAAGTCATAAAAAACAACATAGACAAAAAAAACTTAAAATGAAGGCCTGGTTATCTGATGAAACCCAAAGTCTAATCACAATAAGAATAATAGGTAAAGCAGATCAAAAATCAATCAAAAAGCAAAATAAGAATAGCTTAAGCTTATAAAATTGCTGATAAGACCGTTTAACGTAGTGCTTGTAGGGACAAACGTCGATTTCTCTATAGAGCTGCAAAAAAAAAAACTCAGAAATAAAAAATTATCAACTGGAATTCTATTAAAAAACAGTCAATGAGAAAATCGAACAACTTAACATAAGGTGAACAAACACTTTGATATATTTAAAAAGTATTTATTTTTCAAAATTATGTTTGCCCATAACTTTACCGGTTAGAAATCGATTTATCCAAAATTTTTTAAGAATATCTCTAGAGGCATATCGTACATACATATAAATAGTTACTATTGTCTCTATAAATGAACCTAGCGCTGAAAAATGTTGATTTATGTGGCAGTCTCATATTTTACTTATATTTCAGAAAGTAATGAGGCGATCGTGCTGAATTTCAACAGCAAATCATTACCAGATACTTGCAAAAGAATAATACTCAATACAAATCTGAGTAACATGTGGGGCTTCTAAAAACAACACACGGACAGATGGATATACGGATGGCTAAATGGATGATAGATGGCTCAATCGACTCCCCTATTCATAAGCTTTCAAAAAATATATACTTTATGGTGTCGGAAATGAATAATGTAAAAATTGCAAACGAAACGACAAAGCTATAAATACCCTTGGGCACCACAGGTGAAGGGTATAAAAATCGACCTAAATCTAATCCTTTCGAACTGTGAAACTGAAACGTTTTATTCTGCTGTCCTTGTATCAAGCAAGAAACAGCTGGAGTTATTTTTAATCGTCATGGTCATCACGCAATAGCATATACAATGTAAAAAGATTACGTTTTTCTTTTCCTTTTAGTTTTTCCTAATTTATTTAGGAAATTCCAAATTCTAACGAATACAAAATAAAAATAGGTTTTTAACTATGTACACATATTTGTTACTAGCCTGTGCCCGCGACTTTGTCTGCACAGTTATCGGCACGAAAGGTAGCATTTTTATGTGATTTTTTAGGTTGTTATATACAAGTATGTATATGTGTGGCAAATTTTATTTAAAAAAAATCATTTTCGCGTGATTTAAAACATTTAAACATATAAACATTTATATTTATTATTTTAGTGTAACTGAATTTAATGGAAATATTTAAGAAAAATACTTCAATAATCCAAATGTTAGCATACTGAGTGGGCAAAAGCTATGGAATATTCTTCATACATCTACAAAAGTAATAACACTATTTTCGGCTATACCAACGATAACTGGCAATTGTGACCAAAACCTATTAAGGAAATCAATACTTTGAATTTTTTTAATATAATTTTTTATTTTTTTATCGATATTTTTATCGGTAATTGACCCATTGAACCAAAATTTTCTAAAAATGTTATCAAAGGTAAATATTTTATACAAACCCTAGCGAGCCCCCTGCACACCTCGTAGTGCAAAAAAGAAATTAAAACAAGTAAAAGTGCTTGCCGTGCCGAATCTTATATACCCTTCACAACGTGTAGTCATGCAATAACAATTGTTTGTATCACCATTCATCTCATATAAAATACGTACTGGTTAGAATAAATGTGGCATCGCATCCCAGCTGAGCCAAAAAATTTTATTTTATTTTATTTAATATATTATTTATATTTTATTATTTTTTTTTTTTAATTTTTTTAAAAAATTTTTAAAAATTTTTTTTTAATATTTTTTTTAATTTTTTTGTGTAAAAAAACGAGGTGGTCGTGGTTTTTTGCTCATATCTCAGAAAGTTATGGGGCGATTGTGCTGAATTTCAATAGCAATTCATTCCTGGATATTTCAAAGAGATTAATACCAAATGCAGATCAACCAACACACGGACAGATGGTCAGGGCTTAATCGACTCCTCTATTCATAAGCTTTCAGAAAATATATACTTTATGGGATCGGAAATGAAAATTGTAGAAATTACAAACGGAATGACAAAGCTATATATACCCTTGTACACCACAGGTGAAGGGTATAAAAATAAATTCGAATTCATTTAATATAGTGTTTACTAAAATGGCTATAACTCATAAACCAATACACATACAGAGACCGTTTATACATAAAAACCTTGGTATTGACGTCACCAGAGAACATCAATTACTAACACAATGCAACTTATTTTTATATATATAGATAACAAACATGGCAAGAAATTCCATAGAAGCTGCAAAATCTAACTTTGTATATAACACAGGTAATCGTGTACTTTTTGTCATCATATCATCTTATAATGTGCTCACATTACTGAGTTTCAACAGCAAAATTCTCGAAAGCTTATCTGATATATTGATACCATATAAATGTCTAAGGTATACATGGGGGCTTTAAAAACTAAATTTCAACATACACACGGACAGTCTAATTTAATTCCTGTAAAATTATTCAGAATATATGTATACATTATAGGGTATAAAATGAATTTTGTAAAAATTACATTACATTCTCGTGTAAAGGGTATGAAAGTATTATTTTTGTCTGGTGGAATCATTGGTACTTTATTTTTAAAAAATTAGGTGGAGACAATTATTAACAGTTTTTAGGAATCCCAACTAGATAAGCTAGTTGGCATGCTTTTTCAACAGCACATCATTACATGCCATCCGTAGCATGTCAGCATCAAACTGCTGACTGTTTTCAAAAGTTTAAAAGGTATAAGAATGTTCTTTAAGCGCAGAATGGCATTTTAGCCTTATTAATTTAATAGAAACTGAAGCTGATTTTAGGTAGTTAATATTACTAAGATCAGCTGTTTTAAAAAGTCATGTAAAGTCTTGCAACAATCAAATTGTTAAAATTAACTTTCCTATCCCTTGGCTTCTTCTGCTACAAAACATTAATTGCAAAAATTGCCAAACTAACACATGATAGATATAAACATATATTTATAAAATTAACATTAACTGTCCATCTTCAAAGTTAAAAATATTTAATGCTGGTTTATATATACATGTAGGGGGAATATCGAAGCAGACCTCTTCCATATACGGGTCCCTTTTCGACCCACCTCGTTATCCAGAGACTACAAGGATACTCCAAACTCACTGAGTACCGTGACGTCCCAGGCGCTTGCTCTAGACTTTTGTGACTTCACATTGCAGAATGATGATTATCTACAATCCTCATCACAGAGTCCTTTGTAATCGCCAGCATCTGCCCCAGACTAATTTTCCCCATAGAACTCACATCCAACGTGTGCCTGTCAGTGGTACTAAGTCTATTTCCAGCCATTGCCGGACACTTGCATACTACATGCGACGCTGTCTCAGCAGTCTCAAGGCACATTCTACAAACATCATCCTCTACAACCCCGATGCTGTGCAGATAATATTTGAAGTTACCCTGCGACCAAAGCAGTTATCGAGCTCAGGGTCCTCAGATTATATCTGAGTACCCTGACTGCATTTCTGCCAACAATGCTGGTATAACTTAAAGTTGACTTAGTTTTTGTCTACAATAGCAAGATTGAAAATAAAAATTTTTATTTGCAAGTTGTTAAAAAAAAAAAACGATTTTAGAAGGGACTATGATTATGGGCCATTATATTTAAACAAATATTAATCATTTAATATAAATTCAAATTGCTGTTTCTATGTATTTTTTCCAAATCATTTTTTGTAATCATTGTTTCATTAATAGTTCATATAGTTCTTGTTAAAAAAACTTTCTTTCATTTGCTGAATAGTTAAGAATACAAAAAATAATCTGATGTTCGACAATAAGGTTGTAGTAGCGTTTACGAATATAAGAATATTTCTTAATTTAATATTTTTTGTTTTTTTCTGGCTAAAGTCCATTTTAATTTTTTCTGAAGAAATTAATTTTTTTGTACAAATAAATTTAATATTTTCATAAGAAAATTAAAAATTTACTTGAGTCAGACTAAATCAATAAATATTGACTTAAGAAAAAGTATAAATAGAATAAAAAAGTATTTAAAATAAGAAAATTATACCAAAACTAAATTGAGTGTACCACTTTCGATTGCAACAAATTTGATACCATGGTATCACAAATCCCAACTATGTTCCCCATCCATAATATGGTCCCAAACTAAATGTTTCCCTACCAAATGTTCGCCCCTCTAAACACAGACTATGCGTGTAATTGCCGTTATATGATCCTAAGTGCTTAGAGTCCCAGTAAGGCACTATTTCAATGTGAATAACATTTTTCATGACTTCTAAATCAATAGGGCAAGAGAAGGAATTATACATGTCTCCGTAAATCCAAAATTGCTTGTCATAAATGATGTTCTTCGAGATAAGTACATGCAAATGCATGAAAAATATTTCCAAATTCTTATTGGAATTGAGTGAAGTTTACTAATACATTAATATAAACAGATGATCTCCAATGAAACGTTAATGGTAAAATCATGCATGTTTCACCTAAATTGAACCACTACATCATTGGTTGAACCCATCCATGCATTCACTATTTCTTTTCCATGGAATATGATAGAATATTTGACACCCACATGGTCTTAATCATATTTAAACACTAATGACATAAAGTAATTCTATAAAGTAAATTATATGTTTGAAATTATGTAACTAATATTTTTTTTTAATTTATACAAAAATTTTGATTTTTTTTCAATGTTTTGAAATTTAAAGAAATTATACTGAAATATCCTTATTTACAGAAAGTTTAAGAAATGTTCTCTTTTTTTTAAATTTTATTTCAATTTAACTGATGGTTAAAGCAGGACAGAACTAGTAATAATATAGAAGACAATCTTAACGTTGTGAAAAAAAAAACTATGTGAAAGGCTACACAATAGTTATTGAATTAATGATGAAACCGTAGTTGCTTCAAAAAATTCACTCCATTCGGCTAGTGTCGGCAAAAATATATTTTTTTAAATCATTCTTTCATACCCTTCACACGACAGTGTGTACAATTTTTACAATATTCATTTCCCATAAAGTACATATATATTTTCTGAAAGCTTATGAATAGGAGAGTCGATTAAGCATTATCTTTCTGACCGTCTGTCCGTGTGTATGTTGAAATCAACCTCCGATAGCGCCAAGACCCGTGTAAGGTATCAAAATATCAAAAATATTCAAGATCAGATTGGTATTGGAAATCAGCATAATAGCATACAACTATCTGAGATATTAGCAAAAAAATAAACAAGACAAAAATTAGAATTTTCCAGCACTATAATAATTTGTAAACACGGTTGATACTATTTATAAATTTTGTATGACTCTGGAGATACTCATGAACATTTTTAGACAAATTGATCACTAATCGGCAAAGTTATATGCGAAAATTATTTGAAAAAATATAAATTTTTTTAAATATAAAAAAAATTATTAAACTCCTAAATAATTTTTAAACAAGCTTAAGATGCCAAATTATAAGCCATTATCTAAGAAATTATTTTCAAGAAAAACTGATAAATCGGTTTAAAACCAACGGAGATATAAGCAACAAGGTACAACTGCTTCGGTGTTTTTCCTAAAATTTTCAAACGAAAATAGATATTTTTTAGTTTCTACATAAACAAGAGAGCCAATATGGGGATCAAATGAAAGGACTTGAGTATTAAAATATAGTTAGATATGAAAAGAAAAAAAATCAAGGTGGCGTCTTAGACTAAATGACGAATATATGAGTCAAATATAGAAGTTACGACTTTGTCCCCTTTAACCCCCACCAAAAAAGCGATCGACCAGTACACTGTAGTAAACTATAAAAAAGTGTAAAATCCGAAATGGCATCTGAAACAAAATGGCGGAGCGAATTTTTTTTATCCCCAACAATATGGGTATCAAATTAAAGGGCTTGACTAGTAGAATACAGTAACTATGTTAAAATTCAAAATCAAAAATGACGTGAGAAATAATAAAAAATAATAGCGTATTGCATGAAATTTAAAATCAGATTCTGCTGGGCCAAATATAGCGCTCTTACTTGATTTTAAAATAAAATAAAAGAAAATTTTAAAAATGATTTCAAACCTGAATTAAATTTAAATAAAATATAAAATTCTCTTTTCTTAATTTAAATAAAATATAAAATTCCCTTTTTTTAATTTATAGACATGTAAAGTACAATAGAATTTCATATTAAATATTAAAATATAAAACCCACTGTATTTATGAAAAGTTGGATAAAGAATAATAAATATCGATTAATGTTGACATTTCGATGTTTCTGATACTGATACATACACTGTATTAAAAAAACAAGATTATTTGAGACGTCAAATCTTAAATCCAGTTTTATTTTTAATATCTATTCAATTCCAATTCTATGTTGCACTTAGAGATACATACTAGTACAACAACTACATACAGTTGTTATACCGGAGAGAAGATCTAAACCGGCTGCATTCTTTAAGACTCTACAATCTGCATTATTCCGATTTATTTTACATACATACATCTAAAATATAATTACAAATTTTTGTTAAAACCTCAAGTACGAGTGAAGTATCTTTGTACATCGTAAATATAATAGCAACGTGTAGTACCAGTGTATATCTAATAAATGGAAAGCGAGTATCTACATCGTTGTAAATGTAATTATGATTTTCTAAAACCCAATCTAAGAGAACATGTTTTAAAAAGACGTCCGTCTATACGAACACATATGTACGTTCATACATACATTATGACGAATGTAGTGCTTAATGGAAAATTTTTTTTAATTTCAGCTCTATTCGTTTTCATTTGCTTTTACTGCTTGCGATAAACCCATTTTTTTATCCATAATGTGTACGAGTATAAAAATACAAATCCAACTGTGTGATACATCAATTTTTGTATATACTGAAGTAAAAACATATTCGACCCATTTTGTATGTATTTGTAATGATGCGAATGCCGTTAAAGAAGGGAGGGTTTTAGTACTATTATTTTTTTCTTTTGAAATATTATAGATTAATGGAAAAAAACTTTATACCATTAGGTTTCAAACATCGATTCGTTCAGTTTGTTATGAAAAATATATTAAATGCATGTTGAAATGTTCGTATATATATTTTTTAGGGATTATGGCAATGGCTCAGCAATAAGTTGCCACTACCACTAATGCGAACACCGTAAACAATTTTCAAACATACATATAGAAAACACCTACCTACATACATACAAATTTATATAATTTTATCATGTCTGAGTATTTGTGGATTAACAGTGCGGGAAAAAAGTGATATGATTATTTGTCTTATCTTTTATTTGTTAATATTAGAAATTTTATTTTTTTGAAAAACTAAACAAGAACTGTCGAATTGTCATCATTTTATAAAAGTTTTAAACATCGCCCTTGTTTATGTAAAGCTGTAACAGCTAAAACTTAGGGTCAACGTACATAACACTAATTTAGTGTAATTTTTTGAGCATGTGTAATTTTATTCCGATTATTAAAAATTAAGTTATTCACGAAAGTGTAACGCGTTTTAATATTGAAAACTCATTACGAAAACTTGAAAAGTTATGCTAAGCTGCTCGCAAACTTCTAAAATTTTCAATAGAGAAAGTGCACCTAATGTGTCAACCACTCGAAAAGTTAAACTGGGTCGGTTATGGACAGAAAGATTACTGTGCGGTCTTTCTCATAAAAATATTGCTTATGTAAACGAGAGTATCGCCAAAAACTCTAAAACATCAATTCGACATCGTTCTCAACAACTTCATATTTTACAAACAAAATTTAGCTGACTCTGGAAAGAGCCGGCAATTCATTCATGGGTAGTGCAGCAAAGTGAAGTCAATGGTAACTTTTCGAAAAAGTCACCTTCTCTGATTAAGCGCATTTCTATTCATCCATTTGGGGCTAAAAAAAATTATCATGCAATGAAAAACAAATGCACTCACAATGAAAAACTGTCTGGTGCCGATTTTGGTCAGGCAGCGTGGTTGCGCCTTATTTTTGGAAGATGAGGCTGAAATTGCAGTCACTATGAACACCATTCGTAATAATAATATGATATCCGAATTCTTGTGACCCCAATTGGCCACCATGATTCTAGATGACATGTGCTTTTAGTAAGACGGCTCCACGTGCCACATCTGCCACCTGCATGAAACAATCCATTTATTGCAGCAACGGTTTCCAGAATAAATTTTTTTAAGAAATTCTGATGTTAACTTGCCACCAGGATCATGTAATTTAGGGCCACGATTTTAATTTTGTTTTTCTTGGTGGTTTTCTGTAATGTCAGGTTTATGCGAATAATCTAGAAGCGATTCATAAGCTTAAATCCGAGGTCAAACTCGTCATCGGTGAGATACATCTCTGTGAAAAGTCATGGAAAATTTCATGTAATGAGTAATGGTTTATCAAAAAAGCGGTGGGATATTTTATTCCATACTTAGTCTAAACAATCATTCTTTAAAATACAATAAAACAAGTCACAACTATCTCGAAAATACGTATTTTGATTTTAAAATGAAAAAAATCCATTCTTACTGAAACATCTTTATTTCCAGCTTAAGCTTAACCGTAAAGGGTTAAAGTTTAGCATGTGTTTTGTTTCTCTTAAAATAATAAAATAAAGGGTTTTCCAATAAGAGTGATATGATTTCTTAAAAAAAACACACTTATTGTAAAGGAAATTCAAAAGTTTTTTATTTAATGTGAAGTATAATCGTTACAATTAAGTTCTAAATAATACATCATTTAAATGGCCTCCACGACTTCTTCTGCAGGAACGAATTCGATAAAGCCAATTTTCGAGCACTTTTTCTACTAAATCAAGGCTCACTTTCATCTGAGTTGTGCAGTAGGTTAGGTTGGTTAGGTTGAAAAATGAAAAACCATTATATTCCCCTTAATTGACAGTTTGATGTGGTTTTTGGTCTGGTATAATCATCGATACGTACTTCTTTTAAAATGAAGCTGGTAACACCGTTACTGTCAATGGTGAGCGGTAAAAATCAATAACAACCAACTTTTTGTGGACGAAATTGGAAGAAGTTGTTCTTGACAATATTTGGTTCCAACAAGATGGGGCTACGTGCCACACAGCAAATACAACAATGGAATTATTTCGAGATAAGCCTGGAGATTCGATTATTTCAAGAAATTGTGTTATTGAATGGTCTCCAAGAAGTTGTGATTCAACACAATTAGACTATTTTTGTGGTGTTATTTGAAGTCATTGGTCTTTCGAAATAAACCAGACTCTCTTCAAGCTTTACAAGTCAATATTGAACGTACCATTCATGACATACGACTTGATTTAGTGAAAAAAGTGCTCGAAATTGGGTTTATCGAATTCGTTCCTGCAGAAGAAGTCGTGGAGGCCATTTAAATGATGTATTATTTAGAACTTAATTGTAACGATTATACTTCACATTAAATAAAAAACTTTTGAATTTCCTTAACAATAAGTATGTTTTTTTTTAGGAAATCATATCACTCTTATTGGAAAACCTTTTACGCCTTACGTTTAACGTTCTTGTTAAGGTTTGCCTGAACCATGTAGTCTTTATAACAACGCAGCGTTAGCATTTAATAAAATTAAACTGGTTAGTTGTTCTATATTTTTAATGACAAATAAAAACAACAAAAATATGCACTGAGTAACAACAATATGGCCTAAAAAAATTGGTTTTAAACTTTTAAGATGTATAAACAAAAAATATGTTTGTATATTTTTTCTTAGACTGCAACACTATTTTAGAAATAAAGTATGACAATGCTTCTAAATTTTGACAATTTCAAGTCGTATGTTTAATCATTCAAACGACGATTTAAACTTGTTTTCTTTTCAACTTAACCAATTGTTTAAGCAAGATATAACCCATAAGTAAATAACAGCGCAACAGTATTATATGTCTTATGAGCATACTTGCATTCGTTTTTAAAGCTCAAATTTAATACATTAGTGCAAAAAAAAAAAAACTTTTATATATTCAATAAGGAAATTTGGAAAAAAAAGTACCTGTGTGAGTTTTACAAAACTAACATTTGTCAGCCACTGTAATTTTTTAAAATATTGTCGGTTTCCTGCTTGGTTGCCAAGTCTCTTATTCTGTTACTGATTTAATCTGCCTTTCGGTTGGTTGGATAGTAGTCGGTCTCACGTTCTGTTTGCTTGTCTGTTTGCTGTTTAGTCATTCAAACCGATTGGGGTTCTACACATAAAAAATATTTATAATGCTACGATAAATGACAGCCAGTTTTAAATTGCTTAATGCTTTATTTGGAATACATACTTGAAAACAAAACTGAAAAAGGCAAGGTTCAGTATTGAACAGCGACAGCTCCACACACAGCACACAGTAAAGGCAAATGTTGGATACATACTGTTTTATGCATTAGTGGGCAGATTTTCATATTGAATACAGACACCCATCCGGTTTTTGGCCTTTCTCTTGCTTATAAGTTTTGTTTAATTAATGGACCTTTAATTCCAATTTAAAATGGTTTTATTTTCTATTTATTTATGTTTCAGGAAATTTAACTTTCTCTATTGCTTTTTAAAATAAAAGAAGAAAAACTGACAGGGTTTCAAGGCAACCGAATAGAACATGTCATGGTCTTAATTTATATCCTTAAAGTTGGGGCGTCTGTTGAGGATATTATGTACATATACATTTATATACCATCGTTAGAGCACGCATACAAACATAATTATATAATCAGTATAATGTGTATATATTTACGTGTCATTTTGGGCAATGTTTTTTTAGGGGTTGTTGACTATATACTCACATACGAACGTACTTACATATACCATATAGAAACTGGCATCTTTCTGAATCAATTTATCAGAGCTATGGGTGTTTTGAAACTTAATTAAGATTCTTTGTTGGATGACTGAGATGCTTTATAATTTATGCAAACAACTTTTTTTTCGTAATGGAATATTATTGATTTTTATTTGTCGAGTTTATGTTGTATGTTTGGAGGCGGCAGAAATGTTTTTGATAATCTTATCGTGTGTTATACATATCGATGGCTTAATATAACAAGTATTCGGCCGTGCCGAATCTTATATACCCTTCACAACATGTAGTCATGCAATAACAATAGTTTGTATCACCATTCATCTCATATAAAATACGTACATACATATACAAAACATCCCATTGCAGAATTATAAATTGAGTTTACGTATGTATGTACGTTTCCAAAAAATTACAAAAAAAAAAATATATTAAAAATAAAAAAAAAATAATAAAAAAAAAATAATAAAAAAAATTACAAAAAAAAAAAAATTAAAAAAAACATTTTAAAATTTTTTTTTAAAAAAATTGTTTAAAAAAAATATATGTATAAAAAAAATAAAAATATAAATAATATATAAAACTAAATAAAAAAGAAAATTTTTGGCTTAGCTGGGATTCGATTCCACGTTTACTCTAACCAGTATATATGTATGTTGTTGTTGTAATTTTGAAAAAAAAAAAAACGAGGTGGTCGTGGTTTTTTGCTCATATCTCAGAAAGTTATGGGGCGATTGTGCTGAATTTCAATAGCGATTCATTCCCGGATATTTCCAAGAGATTGATACCATACACAGATCTGAGGAAGATATAGTTGCTTCTAAAAGTTGATTTCAACCAACACACGGACAGACGGTCAGGACTTAATCGACTCCTCTATTCATAAGCTTTCAGAAAATATATACTTTATGGGGTCGGAAATGAAAATTGTATAAATTACAAACGGAATGACAAAGCTATATATACCCTTGTGCACCACAGGTGGAGGGTATAAAAAGAGCCTAAATCGATTTTCTTTTACTTGACGTGAAAAGGCAAGAAAATTAATATAATTTTAATTAGTTAAGCATAATTTATTTGCCAAGAAATTAAAAGTTTATACCACCATAGCATTAGGACTGTGATATCCTTTTCTATTAAAAAAAATATGCTCATTTTTACTCGGTCTTTGCAATCATACATATGTGTGTACCGTCTACACAACCGATAACTGCATGCAAAAAGTAAGTAGTTAGAATTAAAAAAAAACATAGGCAATTAAACAAACCTCCCGGAATTTTATATTTTTTGAAAAGGGGGCCATACAAAATAAGGAATTCTAAGGCGAAAAATTAATACATTTTGTGCAAAGTTTAGTTTCCATTTCGTCTATGACATGACTAACAATTTTTGACACTGTCCTAATCCAACCAAATAGTCATTTCCTACGTTGTGCTGGAAACTTCCACTTGCTAAAAGTAAAAGTGGGGCTGCTAATTGAAGTTTTGGTGGAAATGCTGTAGACATGTGCCCAATAAAGTTTAGCTGACATAGAACGTAATAAAACGCCTTCTTTGTTAGTCTAAATCTAGTTTTAAATCTAATAATAAAAAAAATACTTAAAAAGAAAGATAAAATTTAAAAATTTATTATTTATTTATTATTTTATTACTTTTATCTCTAATTTCTTTTCTATATGATAATTAGGCTACTCGACACGTATCGGAATATTATTCGATTCGATAGCACAGTCGATATCGTATGCGGTTATTAGGCCCCAGGTAATTTTATGTAGCTCTAAGTCTGTTATTTTAGATCATAACTAACACAATTTTTTAGGAGTGATGTGTATGTTTGTGGACTACCCGAAACAGACTTAAATTTCAAAAATTTTAACTTTTGATTCTATTTATTTCATAAAATTATAAATTTCTACATAAAAATGGAATAAGTTGCCCTATTAGGGCATAAGGCCTAAAATAAATGTTAATACAATTTTATTATAAATAATAAGGGTACTCACAAACGTGCAAACTGTGCAAACGATGCAAATTTGCGCTTAAGCTAAATTGGCTGTGTATATATGCTCAGAAACAATTTAGTGACAACTGCTGTTTTTGACATTTCGAACGCCATTAATTTTATATAAAAGAAAACTAAAATTACAAGAAATTTCTTTTAGTAACAATAAAATTAAAAAAACAATAGTCTTCATTAAGAAGTTGCCAGATTTTTTTCATTGGTAACTCTGACAACAGTGGCTGAAATAAATATGTATTTTAGATTAAACAAGTATGAGCGCTATATTCGGCCGTGCCGAATCTTATATACCCTTCACAACGTGTAGTCATGCAATAACAGTGGTTTGTGTCACCATTCATCCCATATGAAATACGTACATGCATATAAAAACATACATAAAATTTAAAAAAAAAAAAAAAAAACAATTTTTTTGGCTCAGCTGGGATTCGATGCCACGTTTTCTCTAACCAGTATACACGTTTGTATGTATGTATGTTGTTGTTGTAATGTTGTTTTTGTGAAAAAAAATCGAGGTGGTCGTGGGTTTTTGCTCATATCTCAGTTGTTTATGTACCGATGTTTCTGATTTTCAATACCGATCTACTCCCGAATATTTCTGATATTTTAATACCTTACCCGGGTCCAACCTATGTCGGGGGGCTTCAAAAAGTTGATTTCAACATACACACGGACAGACGGTCAGACTGACAGAGCTTAATCGACTCCCCTATTCATAAGCTTTCAGAAAATATATACTTTATGGGGTCGGAAATGAAAATTGTAGAAATTTCACACGGAATGACAAACCTATATATACCCTTTTTCACTGTGTGATGGGTATAAAAAGGATGCTCACGATCTGCCGTAATATGCACAGCAAATTTGCTCTGTGCAAATTTGCACAGGTTCAATCGTGTTTACCCCTAATAAATTTATAAAAAATATCGCAACTTGAACTTTAGAGTTGCCAATGTAATCCGTATTTAAAAAAAATATATGCCTCTAGAATACCCTTTGGAATACTTTTTTTACAGCCGGAAACGAAACTAAAGCTTGATATCGATAATCGACCTATAAATCTATAGGTATTTTATTATTTTCCGGAGTTTGATTACACCACTAATTTTTACTTATAATACTATATGTTACAAATAAATAAATTAAAAAATGTACATATATTCTCTTTTTGGGTAATTTTAATTTAAATAGGTTAGTTAGTTAGGTTAGGTTGAAAAGGAGGGGCAATAAAAGCCCAAACCCATGACAGGTATACGCTTATGCCTTAAATAGGTTAAATAATTTATATAACTTTCATAATAAATACTTTACTTAAATTAATCTTAAATTTCAATTATAGAAGTGATTTAATTACTTAAAATAATTTTTAACAAGTAAATTAGTTTCAATTAATTTTATACCCAGCAAAAAAAATTGGAAGTAGTGCAAAACGAATTACATTTACAAGACTTCTAAATCAATTGTGTTAAAGCATTCATTCTAAATGACATCATGGATGCGATATAATTTATCATAAATAAAGTGCTTAAAAATGAACGCAACATCATGCAAAATATCTTAAAGAATTCATGTAAACAAACAAATTCAACTCATGAAACATCCGATGCTTTTCACTAAGTATGCATGAGTTTGTATGTACTTATTGAATGGAGTGCATTTCATTGATTTATTCATGTAAACACATGATCTCCAATGACACACTAATGGTTAAATCATTGGTGTTTTCACCTAAATTTAATCACTTCGTCACCAGTTGAACCCCTGCAAAATCACTTTTTTGTCATTGATTTTTTTGCTGGGTTGTACTGATTTTATTGATACTTTTAGTATTTTTTTTTTTCAATTATTAAAATTATTAATTATGATTTAACTAATGGTATCATTTTGATGATAGCAGCAAAATCAAAGCAAATTGTAATTAATAATATTAATTTCGTAACTGAAACTTATAATTATTTTTTTCTGTGTACATATTAAGTTATCGCGACAAGATAATTTTATAAAAAAGGTAGGTGCTTTATGTCTCATAAACCATACGAGATATCAAGCAACGAGTATTGGAATTTGAAATAGTATATTTTAATTATAAACAACGAGTCGACAACGGTGACCAGCGTATCAATTCTCGTTCTATGAAATGAAAAGTTTTTGTGTGTAATATCATATGGTGCCACCATACACTTTGCTATACAAAAACTTTTTCATTTCACAGTTTCACAGAACGAGAATTAAGCCCCAGAAAACGTTAAAAACTTTTTGGCTTTTTATATTAAGCCATCAATATGCATGTATAAATGGGAATTTTTATTTTTTGTTCATAAGCCATATTCTCTAGTTCCGTAGAATCCATCTATCTATATGATTTATATAAATGAGAATCAATTATACTCGTCGTAAACACTCACAATTTAATTTGTTTTAGAAAGCATACAAATTTATGAACGTGAACTTAAGCCAGAATAATATATTTGAATTTATATAAAAAATATGTAAGGAAATTCAAATTTAAAGTTATGAAAATTAATAATTTAAAAATAAAAGGTTGTAGAGTATAACACTAAAAACCGGTTTGGATAACCGGTTTTTTATTTGATTTATTTTGGTAATATAAAAATTAAAACCACGTATTCAATTCAATTTAGTTTATTATTTTATTTTTTAAATAATTTTAAAAAATCAGTATTTAAAACAAGGTATATTTATAAGGTGCTTGCTTATATGCGGCGACAAATAGCAATCAAAAAAAAATTTATTTTGTTTTTGTATATATGCCTGCATGATTTTTTTGTAGAAAGCAGAGGCCATTTCGCTCATATGTTAGCTCGTAATACACCTACATAACTGATTTTTAATAACAAAACTCTCTAGGGCGAAGAAGAATACGTGGGGGTTTTTAAAAAAGTTGATTTCAACATAGACACAGACAGACGGACATATCTGAATTAATTTTATCTATAAGGATTCCAATATATATCGATAGCTTAGTGTACAAACTGACCAAGTCCTATTTTTTTAATTTTACAGGAAGCATAAAAAAACGTTAAAACTATTTTTGTTTTTAATATTTTTTAAATCCGCACACGCAGATTTTTTCCTTGATTTATAATTTTTTTAATACCATTTATTGAACCGTTTAAGAATAACGCCGTTAGAGAGTAATAGCTCATTTGCTGTTTATGATTTTGCTAACTTTTTTAACAGCCTTATTTGATTAAAGTTAACCCTTAAATGCATAAATTTTTCAAATATACTGAAAAAAATATATAGTATAGAATTTTACTTCCAATGCATATAAAAATAAAAAAAAATTTTTTTTTTAATTTTTATAGTAAAATTTATTAAAAAATCGTATGTTGCACATCTGCAACACTATGCATTCACATAATCTGTATTTGCATAAATTTAATGTGGGTGAATTCTCAGTTTTATTTTTCAAATCTTTATATATAAGCCAAGAATTAATAATTGTCATATCTAACAAGTGGTAAAATATGCGCATATACCACTTCCGGCTTCTAATTTTAATACGATATCTGCCGATAAAAGTGTCCATAAGGTCGACCCCGCCCATATGAGCATTATAGTCTTTTATAATTTTCGGACAAGTTATAGCAATAATCTTTTTGTTCACTTTGTCAAACCTTTCTATTTGCGATGTAGGCTCTGCTCCAACATATGATGGCAGGCAAGTGACAACTTTATTATCCTTCCAAGTAACTGCTGTCAGATCAAAACCTTGAAAAGATGTCATTTATTCGTCATAGAACCCACGAGGAATACATCGTTTCATTAGTTTATTTTTGTCTAGTAGTTTGCAGTTTACTAATCTGTTGGGCTGAACTGTACCTAGGCTATAAATTCCTTGATGTGCAAGATGAGTTACAAGCGGCACAGAGGTGTAGAAATTATCGAAGTATATTATGTGGTTTAGATGCCTTGGTACATCTCTTGCTAGCCGGATGACAACATTTCCCACTGGCCCAAAATCTGGTTCAACTACTACTACCCAACTACTGCACTAAATGCATAGTGTTGCAGTTTTACAACATTCTACATTAACAATAACGACGAACTGTCTTATTTATTGCTGAGAAATAACTAAATACAGTCGTGTCTGGATATAGTGAACTAATTTTTGCAAGGCTTGTTCATAGTATCCAGGTTGTTCTCTATATCAAGGTTGAAATTTTTGTTCAAAAACTCGTTTAATTTCCTAAAAATACATACATGTAAATGCAATAGCTGATTAGAAACAATTTGTACAAAAAAGGAAATATAGTACATATGTATCTAAGTTTTATAAAAGAATTGTTGTTGAAGTTGTTTTCAAAATTTTGTTCACTATTAGAGTTTTTCACTATTTAGAGTACTCCATGCAAAAACTTTGGTGTTCACTATATGGAGGTATTCACTATATCCAGACACGACTGTAATTATAATTGTAAATGTTTTTTTTTTTTTTGTACTATAATTATATTTTTATAATCATTTTTGGTATTTTATATATTTTTTATATGAATTTATGTACAAAATAATGTTCCTAATTACAGGGCAAATTCGAAAAATGTTGTAATAGATACCTATGTATATCACTAGACAAAAAAAGTTATGTAATTTATTTAAAACTTAAACACTATTAAAACAAGGTAGAAAAGGATAAATTTTGAAAAACATTTTATTGGTGAACAGATATTTAATAATTTTAAACTCGGAATTTGTTCGTTGATATGGAAAACCCGAAAAAATTACTTGTTTATGGTAGTTTTTGTTTTTTCTATATTTATGAAGCTAGAATTTTTAAATTTTAAGCTATTGATCCATATGAGACTGAAAATATTATGGGCGACCAAAAAGATACATTTCAGCATTTTTATGGTAATTTTGTAATTTCTGCGTTTGTGAACATAGATTCTTAAAATTAGTGATTATTGATCCGAGGTCAGTCTCAAAATGTTATGGGCTACCATACTACTTTTTCTCATTTTTATAGCATTTGGATATTAGATACTAATAATCCAAGTTGATTTTGAATATTATATTGATAAACAAAATTTTACTTTTGTTATTTTTAAAGTAATTTTTGCATTTTCTTAATTCATTACACCATTTTTCATTGAAATTGAGAATATTTCAATTGAAATTGAGAAAATTCCAAATGAAATTAAGAATTTATATTTAAAATTGAGAAAATTCCAAATGACAATGAGAATTTCAAATTGTTAAGTAGTTATTTTTTAATAGAAGAGGTTTGTAACTGATTATGGCCCATAGGCAGGTTATTATTATTGTAATAAATAAATTGAAATTGAAACATTGACGCATAGAAGATATGTTAAAGATATATCCTTACAGAAATTTTTATTTCTCTAAATAAAGTTAATCAAAGTAACAAGTTATCATAAATTTAAAGAAAAATTATTTAGTAATTAAAAAAAAGAAATTGATTATAATGTAATATATACATACATAGGTATACTTGAGTTGAATATAATAAATAGAACTGCGCTCTTGAAGTAGCAATTCTTTTGCTAGTATATTTATAAATGGCATACTAATTTCAAAAAAAATTGAAAATAATACAAATAATACCCAAATAAAACCCAAAACGTGAAATAATCTGTTATGAATGACGTTTCAAAATAAATCCAACATAATGTACACTATCTTAAACAATCCATTTAATCAAATCAACAAGTGAAAAATCTGTTGCTTTTGAGCAAAATGCATTAGATCTGTGCACTTATTATAATAGGATGCAGTTTATCTGTATTTATGTAGACATGATCTCCAATGTCACTCATATGTTCAAATCATTTGTGCTTTCTCCTAAATTGAATCACTTTGTCACCAGTTGAACCTATGCCGTCACTTCTTTGTAATAGTTCTTTTTACTGGATAGATTAACCGAGGCAGGCAAAAAGTCATTACTTGAAAGTTGATTTTCTTTTAACAAAGAAAATCGGAACCCATGTTTTCGACACTCATCGTGTAAAACCCATATTACTATTACCCGAAGCTTAAAATATTTGTCTACACCTAATTAAACTGCATTAGTCACTCATAGTGAAAGGCATTATTATACGAAGAATATTTTTACTGTTTTTAGTTAATATATAAATGTATACGATAAAAATATATTTTTATTTATTTAATATGTATTTTATTTATCTTATTTTTTAGCAAGTTCTGCGGATAACCAATCTAATCCCTCGTATAGGCCATTTCCTTGTGTTGCACATGTTGCTTGAATATACCAATGCCGATTTCTTAATTGATTTAGACGTAGTTTTTCGGTTAATTCGGCAGCATTCATTGCATTTGGTAAATCTTGTTTATTTGCAAATACTAATAATACAGCTTCTCTTAGTTCATCCTCTTGCAGCATATTTTGCAACTCCTTTTCAGCTTCAGTAATACGGTCTCTATCGTTGGAATCAACAACAAAAATTAGCCCTTGGGTGTTCTGAAAATAGTGTCTCCATAAGGGTCGAATTTTGTCTTGACCACCGACATCCCACACAGTGAAGCAAATGTTTTTGTATTCTACGCTCTCAACGTTAAATCCAATTGTAGGTATAGTGGTTACAACTTCTCCTAACTTTAACTTATATAGAATGGTGGTTTTGCCAGCTGCATCCAAGCCCACCATTAAAATTCGCATTTGTTTTTTACCAAAAAGTCGTGTTAATAAGCTTGAAATAGTTAAACCCATTTTTTCACTTAATTTTTACTACCACTAATTTTTTAATACAAGACGTAGAATCAAGTCGATGCAAAAATCGACGGCGCTTTTTTTTTTGCTTGACGTCATCAGTGTAAAAGTGTAACGGCATCTTTAATAATTTCAATACTATATATGTATTTATTTATCGACACAAGTTCTTTATGTATTGATTTTTTTTTAATTCTGTTATAAAAAGTATTTAATGCAAACTTTCAAATTGCAAATTGCAAATTTTCGTTTAAATTTATATAGATAAATTCTATTAATATATATATATTTTTTAACATTCTGTGTTTTATTATATTTTAATGGCACTTCCATCTGCCGACTTCGTGTGTTTTTAAATGTTAATAACATTTACTGCCGTATTCATAAAATTTTTTTTAGGTTTATTGAAGGCTTATTTGACAAATTCTCTACAATATCTGTCAAATAAGCCTTTAATAAACCTAAAATATTTTTTATGAATACGGTACTTAGTTTTTAGTAGATGAACTTGTCTTCCGATTATATATTTTAGTAAAAGTATTTTTTTATATAATATTGTTATTAACATTACTTATATTCTGAATTGATAGATATCTTTTTTCAAATATAGGTAACTTAGTTTCCAGCGACGCAGTTGAGATACCCGGCGGCTTTGTTTGAGCCGGCTTAGCTTTCAAGTCGATATCCAGGTTGACTTTGTATTCTTGTAAAAGTCATAATTATACACGTATACCCAGAAGCAGTGATGAGTACTTATTTGCAACAAATCGCGCTAAATATAGCCTAAAAACGCTGAAAATGCTGAGTTTTTACTGAGTTAAAATTTTTGTGATAAATCGCTAACTTTTCACAATTATATTAAAATTGTTGTATTTTTATGGACGCAATTAAATTTGAAAACTTCGGCAATGAATATTGACGTGGAGACCATGGGTATGATTTTAAGTCTATGGTCACACACGACCATTATATTTGAGCAATTCTTAAGTGTATAGATGTTTTTACAGTTTTAGGTGAGGAGAACAAAAATGGAAAAATAATCGCCGGTACTCGGCTATTTGAAGCAATTTTTTTTGTTGAATATTTTACATATCTTTTTATTCGGTGTTTCGCTTCTTGGTGTGTAAGTAATTTAAAATTTGAATTAAAAACATCACAAATTAAACGTTTAAAATATTTAAAAATAAAAAAACACAAAAACAAATTTTTAGCGAAAGTATTTTTATTAAAAGCGTTAATTAAAATCATTTATATTATTATATGTATGTTTTTATTTTTATTATTGCTATTTACGGCTAAAGAACAAATGTCCAATTGTAAGAAGATAAAAGCTAAGCCAGGTAGACTGAAGTCCACAGCTCATCATTGTCTTGTTTATGCATTTCTCTTCCCAAATGTCAAAATTTGTTAACCTTTTTTTTGTTCGTTTATGTATCTTGTTTTTTACTAGATGTGTATGTATCATAAATATTTTTTATTTACTAACATTTTGCTATTTTATCAGCTGTTTTAGGTTTTGTTTTGACATTTAGGAAGTTTTTTGTAGCGACAAAATACATTGTGCGTCTGAGTTAAGCTTAACAAAACAAAAAAAATTGCTAAAGAAATTGTCGTGTGTGAACATAAAAGCAAGTTAAAAAGATAATATGGAAAAAGTTGGGAAATTAAAATCGATTAGGTCGATCACAACAGTCATATTTTTTATTTTATAATATCAAAACTTCTGTATTTAGGACACCTTGTGAATACAGTAATTGTATTACATTAATAAGTAATTCATATGTGCAATGTAATTTACGTAGAAAATAAATCAAAATTCATTTATACGATAAAAAATTAAAAAAGTTTGAACATAAATTTTTGTAGTAACTTCGTTGACATTCTTTTCATTACCAAATTTATTTTGAAAATTAAGGTTTTTAATTATTTATCTCTTATATGTCGAAAAAAAACTATAATATATAGCTAAATTTGGCTTTGCAATGTTTTTTTTTCAGTAGAAATTAATTTCTATAGACTGTATAGAACTGTATGATTTTTTAATCCAATTTTTTCTTTAATTACTTTAGTTTTTGCATTGTCATATGTATAAATAAAACTTGAATTTTCAGCAAGCTTTTTAACAGCTTTGTATTAAAAAAACTCTTAAAGTTTAAAGTACTGACTTTTGTGTATTGAGACCGGGAAAAATAAATGGTATTGAGTACTCAATACTTTTACAACACAAGGGTATAATTTGCCACGACGATTTTTTTGTCCAAATGTTTCTGAATTTCTTTTGAACTTGCTGGTATGTTCACACACGATAATTTTTTTTGTTTTTGCAATTTTTCTGTTCTGTTTAGCTTCTATTTTCTTACAAATTGACAATTGTGGTTTAGCTGCAAAGAACAATAATAAATTAGTTTAACTGGATTGTTGAAATATTAATTTAATGTATCCTTGTGCCTTCTTGTCCCTGTCCAAATATTCTCTACATTATAAATGTAATCGTTAATTAATTAAGTCCAGATTCCATTTAAATATTATATTAGATATTTTTCCAAACTTTTCTTGTTTGCTTTTTAATTTTTAACTATTGTGTTTAATTTAAATCACAATTTATTTACACAACCGAAATCGTAAGACCTAATGAAATGTCAAATATTCAACTAAAAAAACTAATGAGAGAGTTGCCAAAAGAGAATTAGCCGATTACCGGAAATTTTTTCTCCCTTTTAGTCCCTTCCCAACAAACTGAAAAAGAGCAATAAACTCAAGAATTGCTAAACTAAACTCCTCCTCGTGTATGAACTTAGACTAACGTCAAAATTGACATTACAAAACACAAAACAAAAAGAATTTCAAATACATGCAATTATGAACTGATTTTCATTACTTTCGCTTGCACCCGCACATAAATAGAAAGAAAATTAATATATTATTCAAGAAAACTTGTTTAATGTATACGCAGTTATATAAAATTTCGTGACATCTACACTCAACAAAAACATATATGTAAGCCGCCGCCGTTTCATTTTTGTAAACGCCGTCATTAAATAATATAGATCTCGACGCTAATTATTTTAAATAATCTTCGTTCTTTGTTTTTTTTTATGTTATTGCTCTTCAGGCAATTTTCACTCTAAATTATTTTATATGATGGAATAAAAGTGTGTTTTATTAAATACAACTATTACAATGATAATTCATGCACTTTGAATACAATGGATCAGATAAAAAGGACATTATGGTAGTATCAGATTAGTAAGAAGCATTGAAATTTTAGCTTTTACTTAAATTTGTACGTGTGAGAGCTGTCTTACGTTTTATAAGAAACAAGGTTGATTCAATTTTCTTTCCTGCTATTTATATTTATGTTTTTTACACAAAAGACAATTTAACAAGTGCATACCTGTACGATTTAACATTATCAAATCACAACGAATAATTGGTTAATGTGTGAGGAAGAGATCGTAACGGTGAAGCACTTCTGTAGCTGCTCCTGATTATGAAAACATGGGTGACGTGAGTAAATTATTCCACGTTAAATAAGGCTATACCTATATCAGAGTTTTAACTAAATTTATCACCGGATTCATTATAGGAGTCGGGGGTTAAGTAGGTAGGCAATGATGGCTAAGGACTGTTTTCAAATGCTTTTTTTCTTTATTTCATCTTTAGTTTACACCATTTCTGATACTTCCTCCTACTTCATTCCGTATTTATTATATTGAAGGGATGCAAAATGGAACGCAGGTAGTCCTAGTATAAGGAAAGCTTTTCGGCTTTACTTCACCCCGTTTCTATGTTAACCAAACCTTTTTAAAGTTTACGGAAAAAGTATGTAAATGTTTTCATTGAACAGAAGGTAGGTTGTTTTTAAAAACAAAATACCTTTCTTTATTTCAATATTCAATTATTTTGTTTTTAATGCAAAATAAGTCTTGATAAAGCTAAGAAGTGCTTATTTCTTTTTTTTTTTTGTTATTTACCTTCATTTTATAAATTAATAAAATAGTTTAAATAAAGTATTTCTTTGTCTTTCTATATCCCCTTCTATCACAGCAATATCAATGCTTCATAATTTGTATATTTTATATCGGAATCCAGTGACAAATTTTCTGTCTGCCTTAACATTTTCAAACTCAACTTGGAACAATAATCCCTAATATAAAAATACTAGATTCATAAACTTAGAAAATAAAACAAATAGTACAAAAATAAAAAAAAATATATAACTTTTTGATTGCACACATTTTCAATTTCAACTTAATTCATAAACTTGGAAAATACAAAAAAGATTTTTACAATGAAGAAAAGTGCTATCTGAATCACCGATATCATATTTAATCTTAACATTGATCCATAGTCTCAATTTGAAAATTGTATATTTGAAAAAAGTGCCGAAATTAAATTTTGTTCCAAAGTTTATGTGTTTGGAAGTAACATGGGTTTTTTGTCTATTAATGTTTAATAATTCAAAAAATTATTAGAAATCATTCAGATTATTTTTTTTATGTATTACAATGCCTTGCAGTTAATCTGTATTATTTTTAGTTAACACTTATAAGGCTATCGATTTTACTCTTCTTTTTGCTCCTTTTGCTTTCGAATTTCGGACACTAGTAGAAGATTATACAGTCGAAATTTCATATCCTAGCTTTTTGGGTTTGAGCTGGTGAATCGGTCAGTGATGCTACTTTTGTACATACAGATTTTTTGACATAAAACACAAATATGGACAAGGTAAAACTAGTTTGTATTAAGTTTTATTTATGCATCTAAAAAAGTATTAACAATGCCATTAACAATGGAGTTGATAGTAAAGACCGCTGAGGAGTTACTAGATGTTATACAGCTTAAAAAGTTTTATATTACTAAAAGTTTGTTAAATCGTTTTGGTTCCAAATATGATATATAATTATTAAACGAAAGTAATGAGAATAAACAAACTAAACTACTAGTAGCAGTCGCTCTAAATAATGTAGTTAAATAATTTTTGTGAGACAAAATTAAAATTCGGGACTATTGTTCCAAGTTGAGATTCAAAAAGGTATGTTCGACACAAAAAAGACTCCATTTTTATGATTCTTTTTTGTTAAATCAAAAATTAAAACAAATTATGGGGGTTTATTAAACTGATTTTCCATTGGAATTTTTTTTATAAAGATTAGAATCCTATTTTACTAATAAATAAATGAAATTTTTGATAAATAAAAGATACGATTAACACATAGGACACTTTCTATTCTGCTTACAACGCAGACGAAGTCGCAGGCACAGGCTAGTAATATAATATAATATAATATAATATAATAAATGTAAATTTTTGTATGTTTGGATGTTTATTTAGTAAACAGTTATGATCATTTTTATTTTATGATGCGAATTGCACTGAATCGAAACAGTTATAACCAAGAAAAATGGCATCACACTCCAATACTTTTTACGAGTAAGGCAGTAACAGTATAACTTTAATGTGCCGAATCTAATACCTTTCGCCTTTTGGATGCCACCTATAGTTTACAGTATTCTACTTTTCAAGTCCTTTCATCTAATACCAATATTAAGGAGGTTAAAGGGGATACAGTTTTAAATACTTTATTTAAGGCATATATAAATTTATTGTATGGCATTTTTTAGTGGCGGCCATCATAAATAAAATATTTCTTATTAGTGTATTATATTATACTATTAGTACCCAGAAATATCCTACAAATTGAAAAAATATCTGAAAGTTGATTTCAAACAACACACGGAAATGCGGACATTCCTCAACCGATTTTTCAATTATAAGATTTCAGAAAATATACACCTTATGGAGTATAAACAACAGCTCTACATACACACCATAAAGGAAAAGTTGCGTCATTCTTGAGTGTATAATTCATTGGCGTAACTACAAATATTTTCTGGGGGATAGCAAAATTCAAAATCTTAAACTGAGTTAATTTTATATGAATATTAAATGTAAATAGTTAATTTTTTATAGTCTGGATGGCGGGCATTGCACCTCCCAGAATTGTCTAGTTACGCCCATGGGTAATCCTAAAATAATTTTTAAAACGAAAAATTGTAAAAAAAAGTTGTATATGTATTTGGACAAGGACATTTATATTTAAGCGAACCAAATTATTTAATATTGTCGAAAAATTCGAAAATACTTAGAAACCGAAAAATTAAAAAAAATCTGAAAAATATAAAAACCCGGTTTTTCGAATTATTTAAAAATCACTTTTGACAACTCTAATCTTATAAAAATATTTTGTTTATTTTTTTACCGATAATTTTCTTATATTTATTAACAACATAATTTTATTTGTGTACTAAGTGAATTGAATTCCTCCAAATGTAATGATTGTTTCGCAAATAATAACGTAATCTAGGCAAAGAAATCTGACTATTGACTTTTAAACGTATGAATTTTGAAAATTTCCTTGACATAACATCTTTATCATCAAATTTACTTGTTATATTTCTAACTTCATCGATTTATTATTTAAATATAAGTAGATAGTATTAATTAATTAATTAATTAATTATTATTAAGCTAACAAATAAAAAAAGTATCTCATGTTCATTTGATTATAACAATACGAATTTCAATATTTATGGTTTGATTATATGTATATATTTGTATGTATGTTTGGTGAATTCACAAGGTATCCTAAATATTGTATTGTCATGTCCTAATTGATCAAAAATTTGAAAAGGTTTAAAGACTTCAATAAATAATAAAATAATTTTTGTTTATTTCAAATTTGTTGCACTATAATCACATTATTACAATACGACATTTAGTACATCTTGTAAATATATCAATTATAAATTTCTTATATTAATAGTCAAGTCGATTTCTTGTAATACAGATTAGGCTTACATACAAAATATTTTAATAAAAAATTAAATTGAAATGAAATTTTATTGTAGATTTACAGAATATTCTGTTATGAATAACGACGTTAACGTTAAGATAAAGTGATTATGGTTACTTTTAATTTAGATTCTTTGGAAATTGCAAAAATATTTTTACAACAAAAATATTTTAAAAATTATTTTTAAATTAATTAGGCCTACAGTTTCTTAAATAACTATTTTTATAAAATGAATAAAGTATTAAATAAATTAAAGAATTTTAAATTCTTCTCTACTTCTATGTTAATAGATATTAGTGAAGGTTATTACATTTTTTTTCTTTTTAGTTTGTACAAAATTACATTTAAAACAAGGTAATTTTTTTTCAAACATTTAAAACAAGGTAATTTTTTTTCAAACATTTAAAACAAGGTAATTTTTTTTTTCAAACATATGTATGTACATATGTAAAAAATTCAGGTTTACAAAATTTTTTTAATTTTATTTATAAAAATGTCACCCCATGGCGACATTTGGCCCACTTTGTAGTTAATTTCAGCCAATAAATTCTTCATCACCAGTATTTTCGTCTACAGGCTCACATTTCAAAACTTCTTCAAGTTGGGTTATTAAGCCAATAGCACGATAGTTTTCCCTAAGCATTGCATACTCTTCTAAAGGTTTGAGCAGCATAAGGGCGTCTTTAAAACATGTTACATGTCTAGGCAATTCCACTCCATCATAATTATCATCTGTTATTTGGGATGATGGTGGAGAGAGCTGTTCTTGCTTTGGCGATAGGCAGGTAAGTGGCACTTGTGCATGTACTTGTTGTATTCGTAGTTGTGGGGGTGAAGCTGGTCTGATAATGGTATTATTAGGTAGAATATAATTATTGTCCTCCGTGGGTTTTTCATTTTTGATTTGCACATTAGATGGCAGAGGCGTTAAACTATCAATATTTGGTTTAGGAATATTACCATGAACTTTTTGTATATAAATTACAGTTTTAGCCGGAGGTTTGGATGGCTCTTTATGTGTTTCGCGTAAAGTGACTATAGGCGTTTTGTGTATTTCACTATTGGCTTGAAATTTACGCTGCAATTCCGGATCATTGTTAATAGATTCAATTTTACGGATTTTTAAAGGTGGCGGTTGTTCTAATTGTGTTTTAATATTTGATTTAACACTGCTTAAACTGTGTTCTAGTTGCGGTCTTTTCACATGGATTTCCTTAATATTGGGTTTAACATCATTTTCTCCACTCTTCGCTGCTTTTTCTCCTCCTCCTCCACAACGACCGCCTTGTTCCTCTAAATATAAAATGGAATTTTGCTGAAATTTTAAGCCAGACTCGGGCAAAATTTTACCGATATTTGGATATTTGGGCATAACACGCATTTGTAGAGCAGTTTCTTTGGGTGCCAATGTAACTGTATTTTCTTTGGATTTGTTCTGTATACGACTGCAATAGCTTATTATATCCTTAAGATCCAAACTTAAAGGCGGACGTTTGACATTCGCTAGGTCCCCTTCGCTTTCATATCGCTTCCTTAATTCAACAATCCATTCTATGGTGGGTTCAAAATCTTGCACCTTTAGAATTTCATTAAATTCCCTAGCTACTTGACACAGCGACGCCGTATCCAATTTCATGGATTTGTGATGAAATTTAACTCTTAGTAAATATTCTTTAAGTACTTCTTGCATGAATTTTAATTTTCGCGAACGTTTAGCTTCATATTCGGCATTTTCATTATCATCTTTATTACATTTTAAATGCAAAGATGTGTTGCTTGTTTTATGTTTTGTGCAAAAGGCCATAATATCATTAATATCTAGGGAACTTTCGGGTTTACTGTATATGGCAATCTGCTTGTTGGACAGTGAGATATTGTAAGAGGCCTTAAATAAGTTCAGCCATTTTTTAGTTGGTGTAAATTCCGGTATAGGCAAAACATCTAAAAACTCTAAAGTTTTACAATTAATCAACTCTTCACTTATGGGCTTTTTGGCATGATATTGCAAACGTTTTAAACACTCGTAAAGACATTCTTCTAGAAATTGTATTTTTCTTTGCTTCAAATCTATTTGCGGTTGATCGATCATTTGTTTTTTACTTTTTGTGCCGTAATAGAAATCCATAATGGCTTTACGATTTTTAACGATACTTTTGATTTGTTCCTTACTACAATTGAACATGCGCGATAATTTTCTATACATGGGACGTTGATCGTATGCATTAATGACGGCAATTTTTTCTTCCAATGTCAAATAGTTACGTGAAAGTTCTGGAATTGGTGTAATGGCAGTATTATCAATATCTACATTGCGTTTTAAAGCGGGATTATTCTAAAAAAAGAAAAAAATAATTATGTTACATTTATTAAATGTTATTTTTTTTCGAATAGATACACATATGAACATATTTTAAAATTTTTGATTTTTGGATTATTTCTATTCAGCGATTTATTTATTTTAAATTTTGGCTACTTCTTGGTTTTTATAACCTTCACACAGTGAAAAAGGGTATATATAGGTTTGTCATTCCGTGTGAAATTTCTACAATTTTCATTTCCGACCCCATAAAGTATATATTTTCTGAAAGCTTATGAATAGGGGAGTCGATTAAGCCCTGTCAGTCTGTCCGTCTGTCCGTGTGTATGTTGAAATCAACTTTTTGAAGCCCCACGAAATCGCTTGGACCCGGGTGAGGTATTAAAATATCAGAAATATTCGGGAGTAGATCGGTATTGAATCCCAGCTGAGCCAATAATTTTTTTTTTTATTTTGTTATTTTTTTTTTTAATTTTTTTTTTTTTTTTATTAAATACTAGCCAAACCCGGCGCGCGTTGCTACGCGCCTTAATGAATCGAAATGCATTCTGAATTTTAATTGAATATCAAGTGCAGAAACCTAAAAATTATAATTTTTTTATGGGCGTGGCACTGCCCACTTTTCTAATCACGAAATTGTAAAGTCATGACAGCTTAGTGTGTGTGCAAAGTTTTAGAAAAATCGGTCCATCAAACTTATAACTTTTTTTTATGGGCGTGGCCCTGCCCACTTTTCTAATCACGAAATCATAAAGTCATGACAGCCCAAGATGTGTGCAAAGTGGCCCCGCCCACTTTTTTATTCACGAAATTATTAAGTCATGAGAGCTCGATATGTGTGCAAAGTTTCAGAAAAATTGGTTATGTGCAAGTAGCTTAAAATGATAACTAATTTTTTATGGGCGTGGCCCGCCCACTTTTTTTCACCCATAAACACTCACTTTTATATATATAGATATTATTTATATTTTTATTATTTTTTTTTGTTTTATATTTATTATTTATATTTATTATTTATATTTTAATTTTTTTTAAAATTTTTTTTTTAATTTTTTTTTAACATACATACGTTATTAAAAACTAAATTTACAATGAGATGTTTTTATATATGTATGTTTTTTATATGTATGTACGTATTTCATATGAGATGAATGGTGATACAAACTACTGTTATTGCATAACTACACGTTGTGAAGGGTATATAAGATTCGGCATGGCCGAATATAGCACTCTTACTTGTTTAAATAGTAGTTACCCTGATTCAATGTTTCAGAGAGGTAGAAATTTCCCCCTATCGCTCTCCTAGTCATAGTTCTGAAAAAGTACATAGGCTATGGTGCTATATAGGCGGGCCTATATATGACTTAAATTTTATTCAAATCGGCTTAAAGTTTCAGAGAAGCAGAAATTTTCCTTTTATCGCCCTTCTGGTCCTAATTTTAAAAACAGTACATTGCTTTTGTGACTTTCTAGACGCGGACCTATTTATGATTTAAATTAATTCACAATCGGTTTGTACGTTTCGAACCTACAGAAATTTACTTTAGTTTGTTCTGGTTGTGCATAAATATTAATTTTTATGTATAGTTTAGAGAGAGATAAGACTCTTAGTCTTAAAAAATTTTTTTAAAAAATTTTTAAAAAAAATTAAAAAAATATATAAAAAACAAGTAACAGTGCTATATTCGGCCGTGCCGAATCTTATATACCCTACACAACGTGTAGTCATGCAATAACAATTGTTTGTATCACCATTCATCTCATATAAAATACGTACATATGTATATACTAGTTAGAATAAATGTGGCATCGAATCACAGCTGAGCCAAAAAAAATTTATTTTATTTAAGATATTATTTATATTTTATTATTTTTTTTATATATTTTTTTAAAAATTTTTTAAACATTTTTTTAAAAAAAATTTTTTTTAAATTTTTTTTTACATTTTTTTTTTAATTTTTTTTTTTGTAATTTTTTTTATTATTTTTGTTTATTTTTAATATATTTTTTTTTGTAATTTTTTCTTTTTTTGGTATGTTTTTTACATGTATTTACGTATGTATGTTGTTGTTGTAATTGTGTAAAAAAACGAGGTGGTCGTGGTTTTTTGCTCATATCTCAGAAAGTTATGGGGCGATTGTGCTGAATTTCAATATCGATTCATTCCTGGATATTTCCAAGAGATTGATACCATATACAGATCTGAGGAACATATACTTGCTTCTAAAAGTTGATTTCAACCAACATACGGGCAGACGGGCTGACGGTCAATGCTTAATCGACTCCCCTTTTCATAAGCTTTCAGAAAATATATACTTTATGGGGTCGGAAATGAAAATTGTAGAAATTACAAACGGAATGACAGAGCTATATGCATAGACAAAGCTTGTGCACCATAGGTGCATTATTTATATTTTATTATTTTTTTTTTATTTTTTTTGTAATTTTTTTTTATTTTTAATATATTTTTTTTGTAAGTTTTTTGTTTTTTGGTATGTTTTTTACATGTATGTTTGTATTTTATATGAGATGAATGGTGATACAAACAATTGTTATTGCATGACTACACGTTGTGAAGGGTATATAAGATTCGGCACGGCCGAATATAGCACTGTTACTTGTTTAAACTTTTACGGACTGACAAACAAATATCTATTACGGTGTACCTACACATTTTTTTATTTATAGAGTAGGTACGAGTATAATGTAAAAAAATTGCGCCAAAATTAAGATGCCAAGTGATTTTTTCACAATAACATTATTATTTGACCACTTATTTGATGCCTACTCCAATTTTATTTTTTTAAACTTAAGAAAAACCACAAAATTTTTCACATTTAAACACTTCCATATGTACCTATACATTTCATTTTAATTTTTCAAATAAACTTTTGCATTTAATTTATTTTTAAACTCACCTGAGCCATATTAGATCAACGACTGAACTGTTGTTTTTTAAAGTTGTTGAAAACTTGTTAGTAAAAACAACCGCTGAAATAAAGTAAAAAACTACATATATGTAGGTAGGTATAAAGTAAATACAGTAAATTAAGTTCAGAAATAAAAAACCGGGTAAACTTGTTCTGTTTCGACAAACCAGTTTTATTTGAAATCCAAAAATGTCTGTATGTCTGTCTTTCAGCAACAGTAGAGCAGATATTGAGTAGCTGCCTTAATGGCCTCTTGGTAAATGTTGTTGCTGCTTTATGGTGGTTGTTTTAAGTCGACGTTAATTCAAAACCAGATTTGGAACTATAATAAGAAAGATAAAAAAACCTGTTTTATTTAATAAGTCTTGCTAACGAGAAAAAATTCAAATAAAAATGTAAAAAGGCATTTGAAATTAAAACCAGTTTTTGAATTTCACGATTTACCTTGTGGCTGCATTGAAAAGTATCCCCCCTTACTTATTCCTTACCAACACAATTCACACTAACAAATTATGAAAAAAATGTTCTTGCTTTTGCTTTTTTGTTTGGGTTTTGTTGTTATGTTGATTTCTTTTGCTTTTACTTTGTCCTAAAAACAGCTGTTTGTCGATTGGCAAAACAAAACAACAAATATTTTGTAAATAAAAACAAAACGTGTTCTCAATTTGATTCTCTCAATACACTATCAACCGGCAATCGTTTCATGGGTTATTATTGTTTTGAAGGAATTTGTTTTGTGTTTCGGTTTACCCTGCCAGCAAGGAAATTCAATTTTGAATGGGTATAAAAAAATTTGTAATTTTTTGCAAATAAAAGGCAAATGAAAAAGGTGTCGTTTTTCATATACAAACTTAACAGTTTTAGAACAAATATTTTATAATCTGCCGTTCTGTGACGTGCCGTTTGATAGTTTAATTTTTGTAGTTACTTCACAGGGTAATTTTAAGGAGCAGCTTTTTGTATTTTTTGTTTATATATCTCGTCAAAGGGAAAAACTTGATATACAGAACTTCATACATATGTTGCTAAAAATTATAAAATCATAAATTCAAACTTTTCATAAGAAATTTTTTGAAATTGATTTTAAATATATTTTTTTTTTATATAATATAAGCCTTATTGTCCTCTCTCCAAAATGTGAAGTATTACGGAGAGATGGCTAATTTGGTACTGCAGAAAATTCTGCTGCCGCTAAAATAATTAATATTTTCAAAATTATATACATTTTTCAACAAAAGATTAAAACAAAGATATTTCTTAAAATTAATTATAAATAATCATTACTTATATTAGGTTTGTCTTAAAGCTGTCAAACTCTGCTTACTCAAAGTTTAATTGATAAGTAAATTTTTTTATAATTTTTTCATACATATAATATTACTAGCCAAGCCCGGCGCGCGTTGCTACGCTTCCTAATGAATAAAAATGCATTCTGAATTTTAATTGAATATCAAGTGCAAGAAGCTAAAAATTATAACTTCTTTATGGGCGTGGCCCTGCCCACTTTTCTGATCACGAAATTATATAGCCATGACAGCTCAATTAGTGTGCAAAGTTTCAGAAAAAATTGGTCAAGTGCAAGTAGCTAAAAATTATAACTAACTTTTTATGGGCGTGGCTCTGCCCACTTTTCTAATCACGAAATTAATTAGTCATGACAGCTCAATATGTGTGTGCAAAGTCAATTATGATGTTTTTTGACGTTGTTTTGTTCCGCTTTGATATTATATAAAAAGTTTGCAGGGTACAAGTGTCTATGTAAATATACATATTTATTTATGTTTACGTTTGCAGCAGTGTTGCCTAAGAAGTTGGTAGGGCACAAGGTCTATGTACATATATTTATGTTTACGTTTGTTGACTAAATAACGATTCAATTTTATATAACCAGAGTAAAGCCAATGTATTTACACTTACAAAAAATAAACGCGTTGCACTACGTTGGTTTTGTCAGTTTATTCTTTAAATTTAACAAGTCTTTTTTTTTACCAAATAAAATAGATTCAGGCGTTATGTATTTAATCCAGCACTTACACATGAAAGTAAGTGGCAGAAATTCGTAATACCCCTACACTTATTCACTGACGCACTCCCTTTTTATACCCACCACCAAAAAAATGGTGGGGGTATATTCATTTTGTCATTCCGTTTGTAACACATCGAAATATCCATTTTAGACCCGATAAAGTATATATATTCTGAATCAGGGTTTGATTTGATGACGATCTAGCTATGTCTGTCCGTCTGTCCGTCTGTTGAAAGCACGATAGAGGTCGCACCGAAAAAGCTAGGAGGCTCAAATTTTGCCAGAATCTTTCTTATAGACAAGGTTTGTTTGGTATTGAAAATGGGCTATATCGGAATATTAGGAAGTGAGTTATAGCTCGGAATGCAAGAGTAGGTCGAAAAAACCGTGTCCTACGAACATCGAATAAAATGGTATTGTGTCCAAACGGATTAACGTACAGTCATGAAACTTCGAATATATATTTCTTGAGTCAAAACAATATTTCTCACCAAAAATTACCTAAATCTAATCATTAGGAAAGGAGTTATCGATCAAAATGTACGAAAATTTATACCGCACAGTGTATTTTTCGGTATATTTAAAAACAAAAACGTCATAAAAGCAACAAAATTGGATGTACGACTCTGAAATTTTGCACACTCTGCTTTTTGGTGAGAGGCTTTTTTTTAACGGAAAATCAATGTGCCACGCTCACTTTTACGCCCACCTCCCATATAACGTTTTACCTAAAATTCATATAATTTCTCTATTAATAAAGATTTTGCAATAATAAAGGGCTATATTGTACTCATTCGCAAAAATAACTGACACGCCTACTATAACGCCCACTTTTCACGTTATCTACCGTTAATGAAATTTCAAAGCTCATAAAACCGCCAAAATTTGATGTATGATGATCAAATTTGCTACGTATATCCCCCTAGGCAATGTCATTATTGTGCCAAAAAATTAAGGTTCCACGCCCACTTTTACGCCCAGCTCTCATATAACGCTTTACATAAAATTCATATAATTTCTCTATTAATAAAGATTTTGGAATAATAAAAGGCTATATTGAAACATCTAAAATTTACTCATGCGTAAAAATAACTTTGACACGCCTACTATAACGCCCACTTTTCACGTTATCTACCGTTAATGAAATGTTAAAGCTCATAAAACCGACAAAATTAGAGGTATGATGAGGAAATTTACTACATATATCCTTCTAGTCAATGTAGTTGTTGTGCCAAAAAGTTTAGGTGACACGCCCACTATAACGCCTACCTCCCATATAACGGGTTTTCTTAAATTCATGTAATTTCTCTATTGACAAAGTTTTTGGGAAAATAAAGAACTATATTGAAATATCTAAGTTGTATTTATTAGCAGAAACTTTATTGACACGCCTACTTTAACGCCCACTTTCATTGAAAGACTACATTTACAAAAGCATTTTAGTAGCATATCGAAGTTATAAAGGGTGGTTAAATTTTAAGGGCCGATGTTGAATTTAAATAAAAAACAAATTATTTAGGAAATTATTATTATTTCTTTTTGTAATGATAATATTTGTACGGTTAAATTATGTATTTAACAAAATATCGGCCAAATGCCCCCCCCCCCATCCTTGGCGCCACTCCTCTATCTGATGGTCCAAATTTTCAATGACAATGTTGATGCTCAATTGTTGGGCACGATGATGAGTCGAGGTTGACTGCTATTTTGCCACACTATCGCAAAAAACAGCAATGTTTCCCATTCAACGAAGTAAGAAGGCATTCACAGATTTTCTAACATTTTATACAGACCTGTTTTGCAGAAATTTAAATATTTTTTACAATTTTCCCGATTGTGGATGAATTTGAATGATTATGTTGATCAAAAGAATTACTAAGTGCACAAAATGCATTTTGATTTGAACGCCCATTTTCATAAAAAACCTAAATAACTTTAAAGCGTTGCTCATTTGCGTATCTTTCCACGGATCAAATTGAGTAAGTTTGAGATTGAGAAATGTCAAATGAAATGCAGAAAACTAATTTAAAGACTAGCTGTAGTTCACCTTCAACATGGGCCCTTAAAATTTAACCACCCTCTACAAAGAAAGTGATACATATTTTATTATAAAAAGATTATTCCATAATGAGTAACAAAATAATAAATATTGTGCTTTAAATGTACACAAAATTGGTGGTGGGTATAAAAGATTCGGCACAGCCGAATATAGTGCTCTTACTTGTTTAACTTCCACTCGTGTTGTAATTACATAAGGTGATAGCGTAAAGAGAGATTATTTTTTGTCTCTCTTTTTATACCCTTCACACAATAAACAAGTAAGAGCGCTATATTCGGCCGTGCCGAATCTTATATACCCTTCACAACGTGTAGTCATGCAATAACAGTAGTTTGTATCACCATTCATCTCATATGAAATACGTACATTCATATATAAAAAACATACATATAAATATAAAAATATCCCATTGTAAAATTATAAATTTACCCTTCACACAGTGAAAAAGGGTATATATAGGTTTGTCATTCCGTGTGAAATTTCTACAATTTTTATTTTCGACCCCATAACATATATATTTTCTGAAAGCTTATGAATAGGGGTGTCGATTAAGCTCTGTCAGTATGTCCATGTTTATGTTGAAATCAACTTTTTGAAGCTCCCCGACATCGCAGGACCCGGGTGAGGTATTAAAATATCATAAATATTCGCGAGTAGATCGGTATTGAAAATCGGAAACATCGCTATATATAAACAACTGAGATATGAGCAAAAAACCGCGACCACCTCGTTTTTTTAACACAACAACAACATACAATACATACATACAAACGTGGTCTACTGGTTAGAGTGAACGTGACATCAAATTCCAGCTGAGCCAAAAAATTTGTTTTTTTATTTTATATATTATTTATATTTAAAGAATTATTTTCTTGTCATCAACAGGCTCCAGGTCCAAAAAACTATTTAATTATAATATTATAAAATTTAAGCTTTTGCAACCCAAAAAAAAATAAAATTAGCTACGCCAATGTCTCCTCCATATGTAAACAAGTAAGAGTGCTATATACGGCCGTGCCGAATCTTATATACCCTTCACAACGTGTAGTCATGCAATAACAATTGTTCACAATTTATCTCATATGAAATACTTACATACATATAAAAAACATACATATATAAAAACATCCCATTGTAAAATTATAAATTGAGTTAACGTATGTATGTTTAAAAAAAAAAAAAAAAAACAATAATAATATAAACAAGTAAGAGCGCTATATTCGGCCGTGCCGAATCTTATATACCCTTCACAACGTGTAGTCATGCAATAACAGTGGTTTGTGTCACCATTTATCCCATATGAAATACGTACATACATATAAAAAAATACATATATAAAAACGTCCCATTGTAAATTCACGCATGTATGTTAAAAAAACAAAAAAAAAAAATTAAAAAAAATTTAAAAAAAAATATTTTTAAAAAAATGAAAAAAAAAAAATTAAAAAAAAAATTAAAAAAAAAATTATTATGTATATAATATATATAAAACAAAAAAAAAAATAAAAAAAAAATTAAAAAAAAAAAATTTAAAAAAAAAATAATAATAAAAATATAAATAATATATTAAATAAAAAAAAAAAAATAAAAAAAAATTTAAAAAAAAATTTTAAAAAAATTAAAAAAAAATTTTTTTGGCTCAGCTGGGATTTGATGCCACGTTTTCTCTAACCAGTATACACGTTTGTATGTATGTATGTTGTTGTTGTAATGTTGTTTTTGTGAAAAAAAAATCGAGGTGGTCGTGGGTTTTTACTCATATCTCAGTTGTTTATGTACCAATGTTTCTGATTTTCAATACCGATCTACTCCCGAATATTTCTGATATTTTAATACCTTACCCGGGTCCAACCTATGTCGGGGGGCTTCAAAAAGTTGATTTCAACATACACACGGACAGACGGACAGACTGACAGGGCTTAATCGACTCCCCTATTCATAAGCTTTCAGAAAATATATACTTTATGGGGTCGGAAATCAAAATTGTAGAAATTTCACACGGAATGACAAACCTATATATACCCTTTTTCACTGTGTGAAGGGTATAATAATATATAATTATATATATTATATTAATAAGGTCGTAAAGAATATAATTATTTATATTTTTATTGTTTTTTTTTAAACATACATACGTTAACTCAATTTATAATTTTACAATGGGATGTTTTTATATATGTATGTTTTTTATATGTATGTACGTATTTCATATGAGATAAATTGTGAACAATTGTTATTGCATGACTACACGTTGTGAAGGGTATATAAGATTCGGCACGGCCGTATATAGCACTGTTACTTGTTTATATATGGAGGAGACATTGGCGTAGCTAATTTTATTTTTTTTGGGGTTGCAAAAGCTTAAATTTTTTTTCTGAAGAGAACAAAATCTTAAATTGAGTTATATTTACATATACATATGAACATTATAGGCGACTTTTTCAATTTCTCTTGGTAAAAACAATTCTGGCAATGGCATTGCACCTCCAGAATGGTCTAGTTACGTCCATGCATAAAGAGATTTTTAGTTTAACATTTCTGGATAACTGTTATTTACGGTCCCTGATTTGAAGGTTTACTGTGATTTTATTTTGCTCTAATGTTTTTACATACATACCTACATATATGTATGTATGTATGTTATAAACGGTTTTATTCATGTACTTGTATGTATGTGCTTGTTGAACTCATAAGTTAATTAATTTTAATGAATCATAAGACATAAAGCTTTTTACTAAATATAACTTACTGTTTAAAAGGGTTTATGTAGCTTTTTCTTGGCAATGACAATTAAGCACATTCTGTTTAGATTAAGTGCTTTAAGAATCTCTATGAGTAATTTTTAGGTTATCTATTTAGCTGTTTAGATGGCTTGGAATAAACAGTTCATAGTTTAAAGTTTTATTACATTTTACTCAATTTATCACTATAACTAGAACAACTTTTTAACTCAAAATTAAAAATAATTTCTGGGACTTTATTTAAATCCTTAATTTCAGATTATTTATCACGCCTAGTAACGGTTAACACAATAACATTGAGGTGCACTAATTTTTTTTGCTTTTTTTTACTTTAGAAACCACGTGCTATCTGAAGACTTAGCTTTGAAAGTTGTGATACATACATATGTATGTACATACATACTTATGTATATAACACTCAAACGAAAATACTAAAAGTATTGACTATTTTTTACAGAACTTTACTGGATTGCGTTCGTCTACATACATTTTCATATAAAACGTAAACAATCCTGTAAAGATGTAGTTAACACTTTTAGTAAACAAAACTTACCTGGGTACATTTAATTATGTAGTTTCAGTTGATAAGCTGATCATCAGTTGTTTCCTTCGAAATTTTAAAAATTCATTCATTTTTTCGATTGAATTCATTTCTTTCCCAAATGTCAAACTTTATAAAAAAAATTTAAAAGCGTACTCGTATTGGTATTAGAGTTCCTTGCTCTGCCGACTTATTGCTTATATAAGGCAATCAAAATTGCTAATATAGACGGGGGTTTATATTTATTTCTTCAACCGATTTGGATTTTAAACAAAACCAATCAAAAAAAATATCTAAAACTTGTAAAAAATTAAAAAAAAGTTGTTTTGAAAAAATCTCCAATTGTAAACATTATGAATCACACTTTTCTTATTTTAGATACCATGGAAAGACATGTTACAATAATAAAATATTGATCTTAAATAAATATGGTATACATACACAGAGAGTATAAGGGTATATCGTTGGTCACAAGTGGAAAGGCTCTAACTCATATACATAATTGTGATTTTACAAGACAATGTAAAAACGTAATAGACTCTCTAATATCATAACATATGTACTTTCTTTTATAAAATTGCTTGTAAAATTGTTATTTTTAAAACTATTGCAATAAATTTTTGTGTCAAGGTATATTTGTGTGAAATGTATTGAAATCACTGAAAACTGAAAAATACGAGTAAGGGCCTTTCTACTTGTGACCTTCGACATGTATCTACATACATACATACATATGAAATCAGCTTTTATAAAATTTTTATAAAGTGATTCTAAAAAGGGGGCTTGCTCTCTGGCATGGTCTTTTATTAAAAACAATTTCCATATTTATTTTTTAATACTGCTAGGTATAAAAATTAATATTTTAAATTATATCTATTTAAAATTCTTACCTGGGGTAAATAAAAATATTTGTGTAAAATGTACTTATATAGGCTCCATATTCTAAAAGCTTTATCAATTTAATAAATTTAAAAATATTTATTTCTATTTAAATACTTATACATAAATAATTAAAAATTCATTTGGAACGTTAAAATATACATACAACAAAACACATTTAAAACAATGTGTAGTCGCGTAACGGAATGTACAAAGATGAAACCAACAAAAAAAGTAAAAGAATTGTATGCAGGTACATCGTATTAATTTAGTTTTTACTCTTTTTTTGAAAAATCTGCTCCAGCTGCGTTAACAAACCAATGGCTCTGTAGTTGTCATGCAACATGGCATACTCCTCCAATACTTTGACATGTTTAAGAGCTTCGTCGACAGACTCTATATCGGGGAAAGGTGATGAAGGCCGATGTCTTTTTGTTTGTGAACAGGAATTGTTTAAAGCAGCTACAGGTTTTGGTGGTGAATCAGCAAAATGTAATTTTTGTAACTCTTCATCATCTTCCTCATCCTCTAGTTCATATATGATTTTAGGCTCTAAACTATTACGACTGATGTTATGCTTGTTATTGCTCCTGCTGTTGTGTGACAAATTTAAGCGCCCATTACCACTTCCATCGGATTTTGAATAGGCTGACTTGTGACTTGTCTCTTGTTCCATACGACTGACATATTGTATCATATCAATGGCACTCAAATGAGGTCGCTTCGATTCTGTTATGACAACGTTATTGCGCAATGATTGCAAATCAAAGGCTGGTATGCCATAAGTTTTTTTGAAATCTTCCAACCAGGCATGTGTAGGCTGAAAATTTTCCACTGCTATGCATTCTTTGATCTGTAAAGCCTTTTGTCTAACTTTTTCGTCATCAATATTGTAGTTAAAGAACAAAACTCGTTGTATATACTCGTACATAACTTTTCCCAGAAAAGCGATTTTCTCTTGCCTCTTTTGCAATACATCATCATGAGTATTTTGCTGTGAGATGTGAGGTCCAGCAATTTTGTATTGCTGCAAAATCGTTTCACGATTAACGAGAATGTTTTTAATTTGTTTCGAACTGCAATCGAATTTCTGTGCTAAACTCTGCAGACTTGGTCGTGTCAAATGACTATTGTATTCACGTATGACTGCTACACGATCGACCAGACTTAATATATTGCGTGTTTTGTACTCATTATAAATTTGCGGGGCAAAATTCGTTTCCATATTGTAAATAACTTAATACGACTTGAAACTCAATAGCTAGATACTGGCTAAACAAATTACCAGCACAATAAACCACCACTTTTTACTATGTCAGCTACAACTACAACAAAGTATTCTTGAACACAAATGAATAAAAATGTTGTTTATGTGTATGCTTGATATGAATGCTAAACGTCAGTCAGTTACTTTTGAACGAGATCACGGCTACGGTAAGAGAGTATATAGCTTTGTAGATTCAACGGCAACAGCTGAGTCGACAACAGTAAACGAAACACAACCTTTCGAAGCTAATAACTGCAAGAGACTAAAAACGAACGTTAATGAGTTTGTCTTTCTTACTCACTTGCGGTAATCGTTCGATCGATTAGTCGCCCTGTCTGTATTTTGTTCGTTAACTGGCCTGCTCTCCAAGGCGCTTACTCGGCTCTCGGTTCATTGTAATCTAAATCTACCAAAGTTCGACTTTGTACGAAATTGTTCTTCTGTGTGCTTGCTGTTTAGGCGAATAAATCAAAAAAGCTTTAAAAGCGTTTTCACAACTTTATGGGCAGCCAGACGACCCCTTTGGATGATTGCTGTGCATTATATTGTATATATTAGTAGTACATACCTACTTTATGGTAGTATATAATTTGTGTTTTTATTTCCTCCAGTACGTACTAGGGTGGTACATTCATACACACATATTTCAAGCAGACTTTGATGTTAAGATAAAAACATTTTTGAATACTTAAGCAAAATCAGAACTTTAAATATTTAAAAACCAGATAGGTATAAAATAAAACAAAACAACATTACAAAAAAACAATATTCGGGAATCTTTTTACAGAATTTTTGAGAATTAGAGGATAATGTGGACTAAAGTGAATTTCATATTAGGTTATTATGAAAATGTGTAGAAATATTAATGAAAAACATTTTTTTAATCTTATTTCTAAGCTAGATATTTATTAAATATTTGTGGAAATAGGTACCTATAGAGATTATAATTTTTTTAAAGATAGATGATAAATTTTATCTCTTAGGATTTAAAATTTATTAAATATTTGAATTTGGAAGTTCATCCAATATTTTTTACAAAAAGATATCTTATCAAAATTTTTTATAGAGGTTTAATAAAAAGTTTTGTAAAAATTAAAGTTAATTTGCTTAAAAATAACAAAATAAACGTTATTAGGTAGGTATAAAAATAAAAAAATGTATCTATAGGTTATTATTTATTTACAGTGCGAGTTTTAGAAATGCAACAATTTGTTTAAAAAAAATTTGATAAATGCTACATATTTTTTTTACATTATAAATTATAATGTTTTTTCATTTTTTGGCATTTTTCGCCAATGTTGTTTTAGTATAATAATCCCATTTCGACATTTCTTACCCGCTAGTGCAGTCGAAAAATTATTTTATTATTTTTCCTGTTTTAAGTTATTTATTTGTATACCCTTCCAACGGTTTGAACCATCATGTACATACATATCAGTGATCGGCTTTGAGTCGTTTTTTTAATATTCATAGTGAGTCATAAAATTTGAGTATAATTGCGTATAAATCATAAATAAATAAATATATAAATATAAACTCACGTTGATTCATATTTTTAAGAAACTACTTATCTTCATAGAATAATGCAAGTTGACTCAACAACATAAACAGCTCTCTTTTGCATAATGCTTGAAATAAATTTAAAGATCCCCAATTATTCGATAATAAATTTTATATGAAAGATGTACGTGGAACCTAACCAGCGATCGGCTTTGAGTCGTTTTTTTCGATATTCATAATGAGTCATATAAAATCTGAGTATAAGTGCGTATAAATCATTGAAATTTAACTGAGCTAACGAACGCATACCCACAACAACGTTAGTTAAAAAATACAACTCACAATGAACATGAGTACTACGTCATACTTATACTTATACTTATACCGTCCCGTGTCATATTTTTAAGAAAATACTTATCTTCATAGAGTGAATCAAGTTGACTCAACAACAAAAACATTAACAGCTTTCATTTGTATGAAGAATAAACAATGTTGCCAGGTCGGAGAGTGCAAGATATTTTTTGGCCGCCACAAAATTTGCAATGTAACAATGTGTAATATACAATTTTGCAAGTATCACTTTTTAATTTTTAAATAAATGCAACTGATTATGGCATTTAGGCTAAGTTTTGGTTGGCTTCTATAATAAGAGGTAAACAATAACAGTTAATTTGTGTTTTTTTTATTTTCATGTTTAAATTATTTGCAGCAAATTAAAAAACTGCGTTCTTAGGTGCTCACTTAAATTTTCAAGATAATACGCAAAAACAAAATCTCTTAAACAGACATCAAAGCAAGCACTTTGTTTTTGCTTGTTGTTTTTGTATTAATTTGTTAAATTTAAATTGTCTATTTTTTTAACAATCCACAATTATTATGGTGAATGCCAAATTGTTATCTGGCAAGCCTAGTTAAAACACACAACTTCATAATGACTACGCGAGTCATACGTCTTTTTGGTCGTCTTTTTATCTTGCATGAACGACAAAAGCAATCATCTAAATCATCATGTTGATGAATATGAGTACTGTAAGTACATTTCATTTAAAAGTGCGTATATGTAAGTAGTGAAAACTTCAATAAGTTTGAATGCGTATAAATCGACGAAAAATGAATAATGATTCAAGTTGACTTACTTCATAAGTATTCGTTGCAGATCTCTGATACATATCGTAAAAGGCAAGTCGATTTTTTGTTTCGCAGTTTATGCTCATATCGTACAACAAATTTTAATAAAAAACTATACAATTTAAATATAATTTTTCAGAAGATGTGCACAATCTTATTAAAATTGGTTCAGTATTTTAAGAGTTTTAAGCGTTAAAAAATGCTAATAATATATGTGTGTAACAAACCAAAAAACAGAAATGTTAAATCAACATTGTTGATAAAATTTTGTTTTGCAAATAATGTTTTTTTATGGCATAAAAAACTAAACCAAACGAGTATAGTATCGCAGAACATGCTAGTATCCATAAGTATGTATCAGTAAAAGCTTGCTTTTGCTGTTGTTTTAAATAAATCGATTAAGGATTCAGAAGCCGATATATTTGTCGCTAATTTTTAAAAGTACATATTTTTTTATTTGCGCAAAAAATGTTTCAAGAAGTTCCATTAAGACTATAAAGTCTGGCCTTGTTTTGGTAAAAAACCGAGACAATCGTTCTTCTTTCGATAAAATATCAGCTAATAATGTGCCCACATAACTGACGCCTAAAAGCAAAATTCTCGAAAGCTTATCTAATAAATTGATACCTAAAATATAAGTGGGGGCTTTAAAAAGTTGATTTTAAAATGCACTCGGACAAACAAGAACTTTTAGTAGATCCAATCAAACTTAAATTTGAAGGATTCTGTGTTTGTAAGACTGTTTAATTGAATTCCAAGAATTATAGTTACAAAATTCGAATCAAGACAATTTTAAGCACTACCCTAATCCCAAGTTACATGCAAACACAATTATGTATATTATATATGTATATACATATATGCTTGTCATACTATAATGAAAGTTCAGCAAGTGGTTTATTGTGCTTCCCGTGCTTGCGGTCATACCCCGCAATCGTTGTCTTCGTCATTGCCTTTGTTTATTATTACATGCTACTGCAAACGGTTGGGGGAACGGAGGAAATTATATAATAAATGACGAGTATATAAGTACGTTGAAAGCACTTTGGAAGTAAGGTTGGATTTTATGCGTTTCGATTTCACAATCGTATAGTAAAAGTTTTTAACGCTCATTTTAAGCAATTGCCCACAGCGTTGTCAACTTTAAAACTTCAAAAAGCACCATAACCCAGGAAAAAACGCGTCATTCTCAAAAAAAAGCACTAAATTTATAATTTGTAAATTATTTTTTTATTTATTTAATAAAATTATACATTTATATAAATTTCTTTATAAATAAGACATTTTTAAATGTATATCAGAATAAATAACAAAAAAAATTTACAAAAATCAAACAACGAATATCTTTTAGTCAGTCAGTACAGATTTACATAGATACATATATTTATATGTAAATAAAAATAAACAAAAACATTGGAAAAAAGAACAAAAATATTTAATTATTAAAGTAATTATCAATTCACAATATATCACAGGAGTGATGCATTGTAAGAAATTTATTTCAACATTTAGAAAAAATTACGACAGGATTAATTTTTCCATACCTGATGCATTTATACGACGTTTTATAAACATATTTGAATTTGTTGTACAAAATATTAAAGAAATTATTCACCAAATAAGTACAACTATTATTTAATATTTAAATATTTTTATATTACATATTAGAATATTTACTTCATCAGCTATTTGGTAGGTTTCGCAACAGGAATTTTCCCGTTTAAGCCCATTTTTAATGTGAAGTAAGGAATTAACTGATTTTAAAGACATTCGGTTGCGAATTTTAGATTTAAACACATTCATGGGAGCGACAAAAGTTTAACGTTTAAGTTTAATGCTTCAAAGGGATTTAAGTTAACTGCATCTTTGTACGATTTAACTTCAATCCAAAAATCTACTGGATTCAATATTTTGCCATTGGTAACGGTAAAATATCTTCTTTTGTATGTGATAAAACATTTCTAACATTAATTATGTGAATTTTACTCAAAATTTCAAGGTTTTCTGGTAAAATTTTTAAACATTTAAAGTTGTGGGACGCTAAAAGTTTGCTTTAAGGTTTAATCATTTATAAGATGATCTCAAAAGAAAGAGGAATTTCTTTTATTCACATTCACCTCAACTGCATATATGTATAAAGTTAGACATTTTGAAACAAAAACTTTCTGGGCAATCAATTATCTTATAAATAATTAAATTTTTAGTGTAATATTATTTTCTTGCCGAGTTGCATGTAATTGTACTATAAGTTACATTTTGGTACTATGTATAGGTATATAAATTTACACTTACAAAAAATTTTGTTCAATTAATTAATTTGAATTTTAGTGTTTGGTGTCACCGAAATAAAAAGAAAATCACTAAAAACTAAAAAAAAAATCACCAAGCACTGACTCACAATTTTTTCGCTTCCAAAATGTTAAAAATCACCAAAAACGGTGATAAAATCACCGAGTTGACAACGCTGATTGCCCATCAGCAATTGCATTCGTTTGGTTTGATCGCATCGCTCTCATATTCCGCTCTTCTCCTATTTTTTGTTTTGTTCGGAGAATTTTGTTATCTGGTTTTGATATGGCCTTTGTTGCCTACGTAGTGCTAAGTGTTTATTTATAAGTGTGTGTGTGTTTGTATGCCTTCAGTCTTGGAAACTTTCTAGACCAGCTGCTATTCGTTTTTAAAGCCCTAAAATTTTTTTCTTCTATTTATATTTTATAAATACGCTATAATCGTGCATAAGAGTACAAAGCTTTGATTAAAAATATTTAATATTTAGGGCGTTGTTGTTGTATATGTTACAAAAATATGTATGTGAAAGCTCTTCAGATAACGCTAATTAAAAAAAGTACACGGGGAAAATTCATTACAATATGACATTGCGAATTTTAGCAGATCGAGCAGATATGTACATATGTATCGTATTGTTTCGATTCTGTTGATAAACAAGATTTTTAATTAACATATACTTTAAGTTTTGTTTTTATAAAACAAAGATTTGGGTTCTAATTCGGCCATTTTAACTTGAACGTGCGAGTTTTCTATGCTTTTGATATAAAGAGTGTAATTTTCATTTGAAAAAAAAAATAGGACGTTAACATGAAAAATGGGGTCCCAAAAACCCCATAATAATACAAGAATGTTATATTTACAATGGTAAACATTTTTAACAAATTAAATTAAACAACATATTTGATTGTCCTCTTAATATAAAGGGTGTTTTTTTTTAATATATCGTTTTTTTAGCTGAACCCGGACCGCTTTGCTGTTACCCAAAAAGTTTTATGTTATTTCTAAAAACCGCTGGATCAGGGAAAACATTCCCCAATCTTCTGTATATACGAAACAGGATGTGTGTATGTATGTAACGTATGGACTCCAAAACGGCTGGGCCAATTTTGATGAAATTTTCAGGGAATCTTCAGAATATTTAGGCGGGTGATACTATGAAGTCTGATTTTTTATTTTCAGTCTGTGGACGGAGGGGCGTGGCAATTATTTATTTTGTTTGCTTTTTTTATTTTTTTTAAGCCGTTATGTTTTTTTTCAAAACGAGATATCAAACTCTTAAATCGGTTATGTAGTTCCAAAGATATTTACAAAAAAACCTATGTTAATAATGATCCAATATCAAAATTTTAAAACTTTTGCTTAGGGCCAACAACGCGGACCGGGTCAGCTAGTTTAAAACTACATCTGAGTTTCTAGACACCAAATTTACAACACAAAAAAAAAAAAAAATTAAATGCGAGCTTAAGTTGCTAAATTTGCTATTCTTATTTTTTTTAGCATAAAGCACTGCTTGTGAAAAAAATGTCTATTAACACATATTACTTTGTTTATCAAGGCTAATTTATTTATCAGGTGGTGGTAATTGTACAACAAATACAACATTAAAAAAACAACATGGTTTTTTATTGTTGCTTTCGACTGTCGATGTGTCAAAAACTACATGGTTTTTGTTTGTGTTTTTTTGCGCGGGAAGGAGTAATCTATGTAAACATAAATAATATTTGACAATTCAATCATCATTTTTGCAAAAAAAAAGGAGATCAGCTGCGTTGTCAACACCACCTGATAATGAATTCGCCTTGTTGTTTATCTTTTGTTTTGATTCAAATATGTGGTTTGTGCATGTGCTAGTAACAACTTTAATCGTTTACAAATCCTAAAATGCTAAACCAATATTAATGGGTTTGAGATTGTGCACATCTGAAGTAATATTCCTTTCAAATGGTATATTTATTTATAAAAATCGGTTGTATGTGAGCGTGAACTGCCATAGAAAATCTACTTGCCTTTTAATATACAAACATACAATTGGCTTTATTAATTATACATATAATTTATGGCATTAATATGCATTTAAATATCATTACCGGCATATAGCCGCCCAGGTTAGCGCATACAAGTCGTAACTTGGAGGTCTAATTTTAACACACCCTTCGCGGCTCTGCAAAGAACTGGAAGTTTACATATCACCAGAAAAAAATCTAAAGACAACAACTTACTTAAAAGAGTGGCAATTTCTAGAAATAATTCGTTTGTCAAATATTTCTCTCCGTAAATTGATTGTATTGCGCGTTGTTTGACACCATCCTGCTAAAACCACATGTCTGCAATACTAATTAATGCCTTTACATTAAGGCATGTATAATTTTCAATGAAATTTTGGGCCTCTTTAACTAATGTACGGAACGAACGGTGAGTATGACAAAATCAAACATACCACAAATCAAAGCAGCTGTCATAGAAAATAAATCTCAGCCTCTTAAAAAAACACGCTTTGAAACAATACCAGAATAAGAGCGTTAAACGTTTAAATTTAATATGCGTTTTATTATTGTAACAAAAACAAAACTCCAACTGCTGACGCTCAATGCTCTAATTTAGGAAATGCTGTCTGTTTGTGACTGATTCTAAAATTTCCTAAAATATACAATAACATTCGCTAAAAATTTTGTTCACCATAACAACAACCCCTAATTGAACAAAACGTTACGGAGTTTTTAAACTGATCTGATATTTACCTTTTTGTGTACTCATCTACCTGTAAATTGAATTTCGTTTGCTTTTTGTAAATCTCTTAAATTGTATGTGTTTAAGTGTAAATTTCCAAAGAAGATTTTAGAATCTTATTTCCAAATAACGACCTTCTAATGGAATTCAGACATATTGGTTGTGAACATGTCAGTGTCGAATATTTAATGCAATCTATCGGTTTAAATAATCTTAGAACTGAATTCAAAACATTTTTATAAACCGTACAAAAACAAAGATAAGAAAATTTAATTATTTACTTTACAATATATCGTCGTTGTTCTAACAAATTCAGTTAGTGTTTTTTACTGAGTTTTCAAGAGCATATTATTTTTTGTTTTTTAATTTACAGTATTAAATTTAAGCATACTGACTATTGTTTATTTTTGAAATTAATGGGAAACCGAATGGTTTAACAGATGACAACTGGAAATTAACCACTGTCAACTTTATAAGAAAATGTAAATTATATTGGCAACCGAGAAGCTGTAGTTGCCAGTTGACAACGCAACTAAAGTTCGGTTGCAATCTCAAATCGACCCATAAAGCTGGAGGTACATAACACGATTTAAGGTGGCAACGGCTTTAATGCATTGTACACTTTTCGCGCCTATAAATTTCAAGTTGCATACCACGCTCTCAGACTACATAACATTACATTACATTTTATGTTAGCCGATTCGTTGTTGAAATTTGCTGAACTTTTTTTGCCGTGTACATTTTTGTGTACCGTCCGAGATGAAAACAAATTACTTCAACATTTTTGACAGAAGTCTTTGAAGCATTAAAGCGTGTTATGTGCCTTGAACTTAAGTCTGTTTCTATAGATTTCAACGTTGTAGAAAGTTACGATACATTTGCGATAAAGGTATGTAATTAAAAGAAATTTAAAAAAAAAATTGTTTGATATTAAAGCGTCTTTATTAGTCATCTATTTGTTCGGACAACAACTAATGTTTTATGGGCAAATAAATTTGTCTCGTGTTGAGCAATATTGTCGATTTTTTGTCTTTTTCCAATAGCGTTGTCAGAACATTTGTTTGCACAATGATACTTGACATATAAAGGCTTTTTCAATATGAAAAAGCTACAACACATCAAAACAACAACAAAACACCTTTACACGTTTGCTCCACACCCAAAAAAAAAAGCATGAACAAATTTTTGACATTTTCTCTGCTTACGTTTTGTTCTTGATAAACTTAAACGTAATTAATATTTGTTTACTACAGCTTAATTACAAAATTTTTTCTTTTATATCGCGATGTGGTACTCGTATCAAATGTCAAAAGTTTTAGGAGATCTAAATTTTTACAATAAACAATACAATACTTTTTGCAAATTTTAAAATTTTTGGAAAATTATGACTTAATGACAATTTATTATGACACTTAGGAATTCTTGTAAATACACAAAATAATATTTTTAATTTTCTTTTTGTCTTCTCATCAGTTGTTTCTACCTAGTTTGAACAAGAATAGAAAAACAGAAAATCGCTATTGTAGTTATTATTTTATTTTCTTTATGTAACGCCACCTTAACATTTTAAATAGCTTAGTTAATTCAACAACCTAAGTAATTTTTGAAAGGTTGTAAGATCTGCTATTATTTTTGCTCTTCGTTTGGTGGTGGAAATAAATTTTAGTTAGTTCCACAGACGTGGAAAATTAAGATTTAAAAATTGCAGTTATTTTTAAATTAATTAATTGAATATGACATATTTTTAAACAATTATAATTATAGGAAATATAAAATTTAAATTTACAAGGTGTTGTTCTTTGTTTCAGAACGTATTTGTATGTTTTATTATTTTTTATTTGAAATATCTTGTTTTAAAATTTAAAATAAGTTATTCCTTTTTTTAAAATTGGGAAATTGCTTAGTTATGAAAATTTAAATGTACAAAAACGAATTTTTTGAGCAAAATTTTATTTTCGTCAGGTTACTTGCTATTGTGAAAAAATATTTTACATTAGCTTTCGAAAATGCTTAATAAATTCTGTCGGTTAAAAAATAAATAAATTATATATAAGTAATATCTCTTATACAAAAATAATATTATTTGAAATAATATTTTAAATATTAGAATTAGATGTTAAAAAAAAATCATAGACATCACTTCTAGAATAAAGAAGTTATGATTGTTTAAATTCTTTTCTTTTATGAAGTGGCTTAAAAAAATTGTATATGGAAGCCTCTGAATAATATTTTTCTATACTTGTATTACTGTGTTAAACATACATAAATATTCGGTTTAAATATAAATATATTAATATTTTATTCGAACTTTATATATTAAATTTACTGTACATCATTTTTTTTTCAAGTAATATCGGAAAAGTTTTTCAAGATTCTAAAATGATTACGATTCAATATAATATATAAAATGGTTTAGCAAATTAAAGTAATAAAATAACTGAACTTGTTCCAAAATAAAAAAAAAAAAACAGCAGACGGTTGTCCGAGGCCTTCGGGCACGGACTGTCCCTGCAGGCTGTGTCAGAGACACGGCTATTAAGTTTAACGTAGAATACGCCAACCAAGACAGATAACATATATAACAATAAATGATAAATAATATAAGCAAATGAATTTATTTATTTGATAGTTACTGCTGTCAAACAGCATTAAGCAGCATTGTTATTTTGCTTACTTGGCAGCACTTTCATTTTACATAAAAATGTATATAATGTAATTAACATTTTTTTTTGTTAAACTGTGGATTGATGGAAGAGTAAGTGGTAAAGATGACGTCATGTGGGTTTTTGGGTCGCGGATAAATTTTACAGCGGATGCTGCTGCGACATGGTTGGGTGGGCAAAACGGGAGTAAACACCTGACTCTCGTGGATTCTTCTTGTGGTGGAGTTTGTCGTAGTATTTGATGTAGTAGTTTTTGTTGTATTTTTCAGTTTGTTTTATGAGCGGATGCGTGGCCAGTGAGAGGGTTGGAACCTGCCTGAGCTATCGCCACGAACAAGCTAGTCGGTAACCTCACTGGGCCAAAACGGTTCGTAACATAAATGGCGTATAAAGTAATGTTTTATAAAGTTTATAAAGTAGTTAATATAATTCGTAAATTCGTATTTTTTTCACATAAAGTTTAATAAAAAAAAATTTGATTTATTCCAAGGCATATCCATGAATTCGCCTTGATTTATTCAAAAAATATTTTATATCTTGACATTGTTGACAAGTGGTCTGAGATTTGAGGTTAACGGTTAAAGTATAAATTTCTTTAAACTTTAGATATTATCAAGTCATAAAATTAATTTAGTTTAATATTCACTATTTTCTTTAACAATTTAAATGCAAACTCTTTAATATCTCCACGTGATATAACGGCCCATATGTTTTGTCGAAAGTTTTGTACAAAACTTACGCACTAGGTTAAAAGTAATTTGTAGCGAATGGTTGTTGAAATTTTTGAAGAAAAAGCTTTGCCTTTTCCTAAGACTAAAATCAATTAAGTGATCACGATTTTGTTAACAAATTGTATTAGATTTTAATCAAACATTTTTGTATTTACAATTTCAATTCACATTACGTTGTCAAGGATATTTTACAACTTCATTATAGTTCATGCCTCTTAAGGATGTTCTTCTGTAGGTAAATAACTATGAATTGTTTTTAACAAAAAAAAAAAAAAAAACTTCCCTAAGTCGATAAAACTCAAACACATGTGCATTTGTTTGTCCTTCCTACAACTTGAGCTATCTACAAGGCCTTAAAAATTCTTTAAGCATCCCCTAAATGTTTGCGGCAAAACACAACCGTTAAAAGGAGAGGAAATTCCTTTCAAAAGGTGCAGTTTGCTTGGAATTAATTTATTTTAAAGGTCACCTACATCTTAAACAAAAGGCCAAATGCTACTCTGCTACTGCTACTAGGTCAATGGTCTGACTTATTCTATTTTTTCTCTCCTTAACACTCATTGTCTGACATCTTTAGCAAAGTAAGTAAATAGGTAGTAGTATTGCAATGACAGACAGACTAATAAACAACCTTCTTTAAAGAAGACTTTATTTAAGTGTCTTCTTTTGTTTGATGAGTTTTATGCCCGGCTGAATATTTTCGTAAATATTTCACACACATTTTGTGGCCTGTTTTTAAATTATGTATGTATTTTGTTGTTGCTGTTATTTTATAACCACTTGTTGTATTTGTTGTTGTCAATGTTATTGCATTCTTGAGAATGCAGGTGTTTATGAATGAACATTTAATTTACGTGTGAGTTTTTATTTTTTTGGCCAAAAATGATTTACATACAAACAAGTGAGTATTCACATGTCTTTTTGTTGTTGTTGTTTTTTATTTTATTTCTATTATTGACAGTTTTACAGGGAAACGGAAATAAAATTTTATAAGTCATTTGGTTTGTTGTACTTAAGAAGTTTCTTTCTTGAAAGAGTTTGGAAGTTTTTCGAAATGCTTGATTGAATTTCCAAAGGATGACACAGGTGGTGTAGGTGGCATGTTAAAGAGGTGGATGGAAGAAACTTTATATCGTTGGTTACAACTAGAAAGGCCCTAACTCAAATAATTGTTATTTTACAGGAGAAACTGTTATTTTTGATACTTTTTTTGTGTCGAGGTGTATTTGTGTGAAATGTATTGAAATCACTTGAAAACTAATTTTCGTAAAAAGTGTGAGTAAGGGCCTTTCTACTTGTACTTGTATCGATATATAAATAATATGTAGGTATGTGGGTACTATTTTATTTGTTTGCTAGAGTTACTTTGTTAGTTAAATTTAAATTAAATTTGTAATTTAAAAACTTATCGAAATTTTTCTTAAATAGAGAACTTTTAAGAGACTTTCAATAAATAAAGATATTGTGAAAAATTATAAAATAAAAATCATATGCATGTATGCACTAAAAGGGAATTCCCCTAGATTTGCGCTATTTACTATTGCTCTGACGAGTAAATTTACTTGTATCCATAAAAAGGGAATTCCCCTAAATATGTGATATGAACATATTTCGTAAAAGTTAAATTTAACAAAAAAAAAAAATTAAGTCTAAAAGATTTTGAATCGTGCTATATGGAATAAAATCGTGTAAAAAAATTAATATTTGTTTATTTTCAAACCGTGTTAAATCAAAACCGTGTAAAAACAGAATTAAGTGTACATACATACATACATATGTAATTCTTTTTGAGAAAACAATTTTGTTGTAATATTTTCATTTAGGCTGTAACAGATTTTAACCCGAGGAATTTTGTTAAGAGACTTAGGTCTACACCCTTACAAATTCCAACTAACGCAGTGGCTCAAAGTTATGTATAATGTAGTCCTTTACTGCTTTGTGAAACATAGGGCCGCAACAAATGCCTTTCATTGTGATTTATCAACAGTTATACGTTTTACATTCTAGGTTACAGCATCCTAGTAGAAATCGTTCTTAACTTGTCAAATCCAGATGTTTCCAAGCCTTGGGAATTATATTCAACGGATTGTCGTGTTATGTCGCTTGTAGGTTTTCTCATTGTGTATCCCAGTCAATTAAATTTGTGCAATCTTACATTAACAATTTGATTAGTAAGTTTCCGCAATTCATGATTTGTTACAACATCTTGTAAAGGGTGGGCCATTTATCGGTTTAATTTTTAACCAACGGTTACTTCGAATCTGGCATTACTTATGTCATTCTATTCTGTCACAAAATTCAGTATATTATCTCCGCTGAACGAAATGAATCGATATACGCTTGAAAATTGGATTTATTAGAAATTTATTTCACGAAAATGTCGTACAAAAAACAACTTTTTGGATAAAGCTTACTTTCATCTTGGTAGGTATGTTAATAAGCAAAATTGCCGTATTTAAGGCTCAGAAACAACTATCGCACCATGATAACCAATATTTTAGGGCCCACTTCTCATGGTATTGAGGTGAACGATGTTTGGTTACAACAGGATGGTGCAACTTCCCACACATCTTCTGCCATAATCAAATTTTTGCGTACATCGTGTTATGGCCGTTAAATTATGCGAAATGGTGATGTCAATTGCCCGCCAAGAAGCTGCGATTTGACAACGTTGGACTATTTTCTGTAGGACACTGTTAAAGACAAGTGTTATGCAGACAAACCAGAGACAATTAAGAATTTGAAGGCCAACATTCGTCATGCCATTACCGAGATACAGCCCCATATATTCGAAGAAGTGTTCGAAAATTGGTCCGGCACACTCTTTTTATTCTTTATCTCCTGACCAGTGTTGCCGTTTTCACTGCGATCGCAGTTTTTCACTGCGATTTGCACGTCGTCACGTCGTCACTGCGTAACTGCGTTTTTTTAATATCACTGCGTTTTTCAGTTTTTGGTAGTTTTTCTCTTTTTTTTTTGATCAACAACGCCTTAACATGATTTACCTCAAACGTGTTTAACACGTAAGTCTGTAAAGATTATAACACAACGAGATGGCTGCTGTTACGTTACGTTGCAGTTGACTGATTAGGTCTTGAATTAAAATGTCAAAAACCCCGTTAGAAAAACATAAACAAACTATTTTGTGAAAAAAAGGCCGACTTCCTAAACGCAAGTTGCAATGCATATTTACAATGCATACACTTCGTAAACGCATATGTAAACTTTCTAGCAATGTCCAATGTTCCTAATCGTTTGGCAACTCATTTTACTAAGTATCACCTGTCAAAATCGCGCATCATTTTTATTTTGTATGCAAACATTTGAGCTGCAATGGCTGAGTTAGTATTTTCCTTGTTTATTTTTAATAAATTATTTATAATTGATAGAGTTTATTTAAATCACAGACTAATAATTTAAATAATTAAACACTTTATATTGCAGAGACAAAAAGTGGATCCATGAGCGTTCCTAAATGCCGATAAAATGCAAAAAAAAAAAATCTCTGCAACACAAGGTTGCACTTAAGACATGTTTAGCATTGCATACGCATTTTTTTAAATTATGAATTGAACCTTGCGTTTAGGAAGTCGGCCAATATTTGCTTTTCAGTCCATTTAATTAATTTTTATATTGTACTGCACTGTTGTTGACAATCAAAAATAATAATTTTTTTCTATTTCAGTTGAGTAGTTGAGATAAAATGAACTTAAAAATTAAAAAACAAGTAAAAGCGCTATATTCGGCCGTGCCGAATCTTATATACCCTTCACAACGTGTAGTCATGCAATAACAGTAAATTCACGTATGTATGTTAAAAAAAAACAAAAAAAAAAAATAAAAAATAAAAAAAAAATTTTAAAAAAAAAAATTTAAAAAAAAAATTAAAAAAAAAAAAAATTATTATATACATATATAATATATATAAAACAAAAAAAAAATAAAAAAAAAATTAAAAAAAAAAAAATAAAAAAAAATAATAATAAAAATATATATAATATATTAAATAAAAAATAAAAAAAAAATAAAAAAAAAATTAAAAAAAAAAATTTTAAAAAAATTTTAAAAAAATTTTTTTTGCCTCAGCTGGGATTCGATGCCACGTTTTCTCTAACCAGTATACACGTTTGTATGTATGTATGTTGTTGTTGTAATGTTGTAATGTTGTTTTTATGAAAAGAAAATCGAGGTGGTCGTGGGTTTTTGCTCATATCTCAGTTGTTTATGTACCGATGTTTCTGATTTTCAATACCGATCTACTCCCGAATATTTATGATATTTTAATACCTTACCCGGGTCCAACCTATGTCGGGGGGCTTCAAAAAGTTGATTTCAACATACACACGGACAGACGGTCAGACGGACAGACGGACAGACGGTCAGGGCTTAATCGACTACTCTATTCATAAGCTTTCAGAAAATATATACTTTATGGGGTCGGAAATGAAAATTGTAGAAATTTCACACGGAATGACAAACCTATATATACTCTTTTTCACTGTGTGAAGGGTATAAAAAAGGGCAAAAAAGTGTTAAAAAAGTAAACAAAATTTCCTTTTTTTTTGTCCAAACGAAAACGACATTTTTTTATTTCTCGTCACTGCGCTTCACTTCTTTTTTTTGTTGATTTCCCTGCGAAAAAAAGTTGGTCGGCGGCAACACTGCTCCTGACTCAACATGTTTCATTTTTTACAGACAAAGCTAATGAACATGAACATCTTCGTTTCAGGCTGGCTTTAGAGTAATCGAAAATGGCTATTATAAAATAATGGCTAGATAAATAAGCATGTTTACTGTACACGATTGTGAACACGAAGTTCGCCAGTCGACGAGTCCATTATCGCTAATAAAGAACGCTACAGATCATTAACAATAATTTACCTTTACTCTGGGTTGAACGATATGGTCGTGGATAACATGTAATTGCAGTGCAAATGCTGCAATCAACAAAGTAATTTCTCACTTACGAGGTTGTAGAAATAGTTGAATTCGTCCCAACTCTGTTAGGGTTTCCTTAAGTTGCAAATCTATGTCATTAAGCTGTAATCTGCCAAAATTCACCGCTCAGCTTTAGCTGGCGTCATTCGAAATTAAACATGTTAAATTCGGGCCACTATGAGAAGAGAGTGGACATTTGAATTTTTATGCGATTAAATATTTTTATTGTTTTTATACCCGCCACCAAAAAAATGGTGGGGGTATATTCATTTTGTCATTCCGTTTGTAACACATCGAAATATCCATTTTAGACCCCATAAAGTATATATATTCTGAATCAGGGTTTGATTTTATGACGATCTAGCTATGTCCGTCCGTCTGTCCGTCTGTCCGTCTGTCCGTCTGTTGAAAGCACGATAGAGGTCGCACCGAAAAAGCTAGGGGGCTCAAATTTTGCCAGAATCTTTCTTATAGACAAGGTTTGTTTGGTATTGAAAATGGGCTAAATCGGAATATTAGGAAGAGAGTTATAGCTCGAAAAGCAAGAGTAGGTCGAAAAAACCGTGTCCTTCAAACATCGAATAAAATGGAATTGTGTCCAAACGCATTAACGTAGACTCATGAAACTTCGAATATATATTTCCTGAGTAAAAACAATATTTTTCCCCGAAAATTATCTAAATCTATGTATTAGGAGAGGAGTTATCGATCAAAATGTACGAAAATTTATACCGCACAGTGTATTTTTCGGTATATTTAAAAACAAAAACGTCATAAAAGCAACAAAATTGGATGTACGACTCTGAAATTTTGCAAACTTTGCTTATTGGTGAGACGCTTTTTTGTAACGGAAAATCAATGTGCCACGCCCACTTTTACGCCCACCTCCCATATAACGTTTTACCCAAAATTCATATAATTTCTCAATTTATGTAGATTTTGGAATAATAAAGGGCTATGTTGAAACATCTCAGTTGTACTCATTCGAAAATACAACTTTGACACGCCCACTATAACGCCCACTTTTCACGTTATCTACCGTTAATGAAATTTAAAAGCTCATAAAACCGCCAAAATTAGAGGTATGATGATCAAATTCGCTACGTATATCCTTTTAGGCAATGTCATTACTGCGCCAGAAAATTAAGGCGCCACGCCCACTTTTACGCCCACCTCCCATATAACGTTTTACTTAAAATTCATATAATTCCTCTATTAATAAAGATTTTGGAATAATAAAGGACTATATTGAAACACCTAAGTTGTACTCATTCGCAAAAATAACTTTGACACGCCTACTATAACGCCCACTTTTCACGTTATATACCGTTAATGAAATTTAAAAGCTCATAAAACCGCCAAAATAAGAGGTATGATGATAAAATTTGCTACGTATATCCCCCTAGGAAATGTCATTACTGTGCTAGAAAATTGAGTTGCCACGCCCACTTTTACGCCCACCTCCCAAATAACGTTTTACTCAAAATTCCTCTAATTTCTCTATTAATAATGATTTTGGAATAATAAAGGGCTATATTGAAACACCTAAGTTGAACTCATTCGCCAAAACAACTTTGAGACGCCTACTATAACGCCCACTTTTCACGTAATCTACCGTTAATGAAATTTAAAAGCTCATAAAACCGCCAAAATTAGAGGTATGATGATCAAATTTGCTGTGTATATCCTTCTAATCAATGTTATTGTTGTGCCAAATAGTTTAGGTGACACGGCCACTTTAACGCCTACCTTCCATACAACGGCTTACCTTAAATTCATGTAATTTCTCTATTGACAAAGTTTTTGGGAAAATAAAGGGCTATATTGAAATATTTAAGTTGTATTTATTAGTAGAAACTTTATTGACACAGCTACTTTAACACACTTTCATTGAATTTCATTTCATTTAAGGACCGATGTTGTATTTAAATAAAACACAAATTATTTAGGATATTATTATTTCTTTTTATAATGATAATATTTGTATGGTTCAATTATGTATTTAACAAAATATCGGCCAAATGGCCCCCCCCATCCTTGGCGCCACTCCTCTATCTGATGGTCCAAATTTTCAATGACAATGTTGATGCTCAATTATTGGGCATGATGATAAGTCGAGGATGACTGCTCTTTTGCCACACTATCGCAAAAAACAGCAATAGTTCCCATTCAACGAACTAAGAAGGCATTCACAGATTTTCTAACATTTTATACAGACCTGTTTTGTAGAAATTTAAATATTTTTTACAATTCTCCCGATTGTGGACGAATTTGAACGATTATGTTGATCAAAAGAATTACGAAGTGCACAAAATGCATTTTGATTTGAACGCCCATTTTTATAAAAAACCTGAATAACTTTAAAGCGTTGCTCATTTGCGTATCTTTCCACGGATCAAAATGAGTAAGTTTGAGATTGATAAATGTCAAGTGAAATGCAGAAAACAAACTTAAAGACTAGGTGTAGTTCACCTTCAACATGGGCCCTTAAAATTTAACCACCCTCTACAAAGAAAGTGATACATATTTTATTATAAAGAGATTATTCCATAATGATTAACAAAATAATAAATAATGTGCTTTAAATGTACACAAAATTGGTGGTGGGTATAAAAGATTCGGCACAGCCGAATATAGTGCTCTTACTTGTTTAATTTTATTTATCGAGCCGTACTACACCAGCACTGCTCGAAACAATAGACCAAAGTTGGACGTCCAGAATTCGCTTTATCAAGAACAACATCGCTAGACATATGCTTGAAATCATTTTGAGGTGTTAATGTCATTTACTGTGTTGTCTTATTTTTTTACAATTTCAAGTTCTATCACTCTACACTTCAGATATGTTCGAATATTTTCAAACTCCTTAATTATATTTAATGCAACTTAAATGAAATGAAACTGGTGTAGATATCTTTGATTTAAAAAATGAACTTTCTCACATTTTTTGCATTTTAACCGTTCTGCACCTTTTAAGCAACAATTAATTTGAAAAATAAAATGTATTGAAATGGAAAGAATGAAAATTGCATTACGTATTCCTATTGTGTTGCCTTTGTATGGGCTGTGGTGCTGACTGGTGGACGGGCGGACGGACGAACAAAATTGCATGATTCTATCGCTATGCCATTTAAGGGCAATTTGCTAACATGCATGTACACAACACACATAATTGTGGTCTATATAATGTGTCTAAACATCCGTCTGTCCTGGCGTCTGTCTTTGACAGTTGGTTTGTTAGTGATCTCATAAATGTCGTTTTTACTCTTTTCGTAGCAGCTGTGATTTTGTTTTTGCTGTAATTGTTACTTCATCTACGACTAAATTTTCTATTTTTGTTGCGCAGAATAAAACAAATGTGTTTTCATTATCCATACAAATGTATGTACATACATACATACATACACACATTTGTTTTGCTCTCATACTCGTATACAGCTGCGCCTGCGCGTTTTTAGTAATTCGCTTCTAACTGCTGGACAATTGGCGTTTCTTGCAAAATACAATACAAAAACGAACGAAGAAACAACAACAACAAAAAGAAACAAGGTTTGGTTGGTCGTTTATTCACACACTCGCACTCACCATGTGACATTCATTGTAGCGTAATTCCTTTCACGTTGAGAAATTCTCCAAGTCTTCGTCTGCCTGCCTGGCTGCATGTGTTTGTTTGTTCTATTGTTTTGGACGGGAACCACTTATTCATTGCTTTTATAAAAGTTATGATATGAATTGTGTTGTAAGAACTTAAGTTCACTTCGTTTTCTGGCTTTTCTTTTGAGATCTATCGACGACACAACATAAACACACAATCACTTTTATGCATTTCAGGGTTAAACATACTACAAATATTTATATGTATGTAGTCCATAGTTTGTATAATGTACGTAATATTTGTGCAGTTGTTCTAAAGTTAAACAATTAAATTTATTCATTTACTTTCGTACACACATGCCCATCAACCTCAACACCATCCCCCTTTTTATTTGCTTCCCATATGTCGATTCATAGAAATGCATTTGCTGAAACAGATCGTCTTACGGTTTCTTTGTATGCAGTCAAACAAATAAGTTGTAAGAACATGTAAAATAAGATTAGAAAATTCTTATTGGAATCCACATACTAAAAGCACCATCAAGTATAGTTTTGATCTCGTTCAAGTGCAGAAATTTCAATCCTAGAGTTCAGGGGCCAAATTACGGCATTCGATCACGATGGAAATTTTACTTGAACGATCGAGTTCGCTGTGCTGTAGGTATAGAGGTTCTAATAAGAATTTTCAAATTTCAATCACGTTCGAATGCCGTAATTCGCCCCCAGTTTTGTGTGCACATGATTTTGTCGCATGTGGGCCACTCTTACCCTACGTTGCCACAGGCAAGTATTTACTTGCAAGTAGTGTATACGTATTACTAACGAAAATCAGGAGAAATGCCAAAAAAAACACAAAAATTTTTTGAGTGTCTACACAGCACAATGCAAGTTCATTTTTAAAATGTCGCCAACAAATAAACTTCAAACAAATTTAAAACAAATGGCGCTGCTTCAATTGGTAATTAAGTGTTGTCAATAGCCACTATTGAACGTTACCTTTAGACATGTAACTTTTTAATATAATTTTTTTTATTAAATATTGATATTTATATTAAAACTTACATTTTAAATGAATATTTATATTTTTTTCTTAATATTCTTCATATACATATATACATATTTATTAAAAAAATTAGCTGAATTATTTACCACAATTGTATGATATATTGTTGAGTTAACAAAAAACTCAGTATTAGACAACACTGTTTTTCGGCTTGTCACTTTACTTGCCGTAACTGTAAAAATTTTACTTGCTTAAAAATTTCCTCGCAAGCTGAGTCGTAGGTTGTCAAAGTGTAGTTGTGTTAGTAAAAAAGTGTTAGTGTATTGGTTTTTTTTCACTTGCACTTGCATGTGGCAACGGTAGGTTATCGATTTTTTGTTTTTGTTTAAACAGCGTTTTCAGAACATTTGTTCGTTCGCACAACGATGTCTGATATGAAAATGAAGTTTTACCAAGTGCAGTTTTTAATACATTTTGGTACTTTTGCTAACTGCATACTGCAAATTGCATACTTTCTAGATCTTCATGCTTAAGAAAAATGGTTCAGTAGTAATTGGTTAAAAAAATTTAAAAAATAGAAGAAACATTAATAAGCATCGTTCAATTTTCTTGATCTTTATATTAATAATTTATTATTATTCTTTTTTAAATAATTTAAAAAAAAAAACAACTGGATACATATTCAATGCATTCAATGGTTCCAAGAAAAATTTTCTAAAGCGAGCCCATCATTGCAAAGCTGAAAATGTTTAACTATTTTTCATGCTTAGAGTAAGATAATTTCTATTTTATATTTTTTATTGGCCAAATAAAAAATAAGAAAAAAATAAATAAATAAATAAATAAACAAAAAAGTTATTACATTTTTAAGCCCCATGGTGACTTTTAGCCCATCATATTTAAATATGACTCTAACATGTTATCTTCTGATAGAATTTTTTTGCTAAATCCCTTTTTCAAAGAATATATTAAATAACATTGGCATCGATGGAATAAGTTATGAATAACGAAAAAATATTTTTAAATCACTTTTTCTTACTTTCTTAGTTATTTATCCAAATATTTCTTTCAGTGTATCATACAGTGTGTTGTGTGACTATTGATTTAAATATATAATAGGAAGTAGATGTAAAACACATGTATGCAAAACAGTCAGGAAACATTTTTTAATTGTTCTTTTGCGATTTAAAAGGTGCTCTAATACACATCTGTGGTCATCAAACACCACTTTGGTAACGTCACACAGAGGAGTATTTGGCCTGAAAATCTGGCCAAAATTATTAAACGTGTTTTTTGAATTAAAAGTTTTAGTTTTTGGATAGTTTTAGGTGTAGTATGATATAAGAAATCTAGTGGCAAATTTTGAAAAAATTACACTGCGCAACAAAAGTACACTGCTCAAAAAAATTTTTTTTGTCTCTCCTAGAAATAAAAGTATATAGACTATGTGGATTTTGATGCCCTTAATTCTAATCTGTTTCCCTTTTTTTTCTAGTACGTAAGGATTTGATTTTAAAGGCGTAGCATATTTCACTCCTTAAATCGTTTGGTTTCCTAATATATTTTGTCATAACTTGTAAACGGGTTCTCCGATTTTAATAGCAGGAGGATCAGAAGATGCACCGGAAAATTCTGCTTAAACTAACAAAACATATTTTGTTTCTATCTATTACTATTTCGGCGTTATTAAAAATTTAATGGCGAAAAAAAAATATTTTTCCTGCAAAATTCGTCAAAATTTTGGTTTTTAAAAATGCAATAAAAAAAATTAAAGAGCCAAAAAGTTTAAATTTTTAAGATTTTTCCAAAAGCCACATTCCTAAGGAATAAAAGTTGGTATAAGTAGTAAAACTAAATTAACAAATGTTGATTTTAAAGGTTTAAACTCATTCTTAACAGGCTGTATGCACATGCATACATATTATGATTTACGGTATAATTCTTAAAAAACAATTTGAAAATTGTGAGGCTCTTATGAAACAGTATTTTTTTATGAAAAAAGGCTTTATTATATTTATTTTATATTATTTGATACATAATATACGGAAAAGTTAAACTAATAAAAATTCCTTAATAATTATTATGTCGTATGTATATCCTTATTAGCTGCATCATCGGTGTCAGGAAGAAGAAGTGTGATGGTTTCTGATGAAAAAGATTTTTTTATTAATCTGTTCTCTTTGCGTACTGCAGCTTATAAAAGCGTCACTGCTCAGAAATAACCTATTCAAGACATCTCGATTTGTATCGCTTCTGCTGAATTTCCTCGAATAATTCGTACGATATAATCGTAAGTGCTTATTTCTGGCCTCGGCAGCTTATTCTGACAATTGGATGGTAGCCTGATACCAGGGTACCCATGTATTTTTCATGTACCTATATTTATTTTTTGTAAACCTATTTTTGTGATAAATGCTTTTAATAATTATTCTTATTAGGTACTGTATATATTTTTTGTAACATATAATGTTTTGCAGAGCAGTTATGTATATAAAAATATCCTTTATGGGGATGTGAGGGACATTCCCTTATAACTATTGTGGGATAATAAAGAATTTTTAAAATGTATAATTATAGGCGGGTATTAACATTGTGAAGTGTTAAAAGTGATGTGAATAACAGTTAAAATCAATAATTCGAAATACATAAAAGTTTATGACGATATAAATGTATAAGAAAAAGTGCCTGAAGAGCAAAAATGGAAGAAATGTGAAAATTTAAAAAAATCGTCAAAAATAATGGCGCAAACTTGCGCAAACTTTTTTTCTTGTTTCTAAAATTAGAGATTTCAAATTTTATTGCGATATCAAACATAATTCGTAGAGATGCTAACCTCACTTTCAAAAACCTCTTCTTTTTCCTTTTTTGCAAAAAAAAGCGTATAATTTTTGTTGTTATTCAACATATTTGAAATTTTTTTTCTTTTTTAAACAACTTATGATGAAACCTTTCAGCAAGAAAAAAATTAATGTTAAACCTTTATTCGTTTGGCCACAAAAAAAAATATCATATAAACATCCAGAAGCCGAAAAAAACATTTAAATCTCATATAATCTTCTTCACTTTCCCGACTTTAGCCGGGTCTCAAATCGCAACTAAAAGTCTTAAAAATTTACAATATAATGTAAAATATTGTTGTCTGTCGAGCAGCGTACTTAGTTCTTAAAATTTCTTAAAATTCAGTTTTGCCTTTTTGGCCAGCTTTTTAGGTCAAATACTCCTCTGTGCGTCATTAACAACTGCTTTTAAACCGGGTGTTTGTCTTTTGTTTGTTGATATTTTTTGTTTTTATCCTCGTCACAAAGAAGTGTAGTATTTTGTAATAATATTTGCAGCTAAAAAAAAATATATATTTCGGATTCCATTTATGCATGCATTTACATCTATGGTTTAAGACGATCTATGTTTACACGCGTGTTAAGAGCATAATAGTTCCCGAGAGACAGAGTACCTAAAGGGCAACAATTTGTTCGGGATTAGAATTTTATGGTATTGAAAACTACTTAATCCGATCAAGCAGACACAAATTGTGAATTAAAATTAATAATATCAGAATGTAGGAGACATTCTGTGGACAAAACCCAGAACTGCCTGAGGTAGATGGAAGTAACAACTTGTAGACAGGCTTGTATAGGGTTCGAAGAACCTCTTGGCGGTGGTGCAGCGAAGGTACTCGGATTAAACCGATGTACCATGAGCTACATAATAGCGTTAGTTACATGACGTGGAAACTTTAAATATCATCTAAAGAGGATGCAGATCGAGGAAGGTGGTATTTTTACAAAATTGCTGAAGCAGCCCAGGTAATATTGGTAGAAACAAGTAATTCTCTCTCAACGATATATAACAGCAAAAACAGTAAGCATCAATATAGACGATGTAGTATTATGGTTTAATTAGACGCGTAATAGTCATATAAAACAACTGTTTGAATAAATTATGGGAGCAACACTCTATTTGATTATTGGATTTTGCCATAGTCATTTATTTTATTTTTATCTAATTTTATTTTTTTCTTTTTCAACTTTTTTCTTGGTTTTTATTATTGGAAAATTAAAAAAAAAGGTTAATTAAATGACGAAAAACCTATTAAAACTAATTGTCAGAAACTGAATGCAAATTACAGCATTTGAAATTTTTTTATTAGAATCTCTATACTAAAAGTGAACTCGATCGTTCGAGTAAAATTAAGATCGTGGTCGAATGCCGTAATTTGTCCCCTGATGTTTTTCAATTGCAGAAAATGTCGAAGAAACGAACTCAGTACCCCCCATTAAAGCCATACTTATGGTGTGGTCAATAATACTGCAGGTCCCACACATTTTGGAAAAACTTTAAACATATACATTTCATGTCACTGCAATTGAACCAACGAAATTAGGAGAATCAAATATGGCGAAAGCATTTTGACGTCCACTTTCATATAAGATGAAGCTCTAAACGAATTTCTTTTGTCTGTTATATTTTGTGTTAAAATATGTTTTTAAAGTTGAAACTAGACAGTGGTGGTGGGTATATAAGATTCGACTTAGATGTACATTATTAGTTTTATAATGTGTTTTTAAATTATGGTGAATAGATAGGCCTTTAGTTCAGTTTGTGCATCAATTTGTGAAAATGGATCGTTGTTATTGGACAAAGTAACCCGTGTACTTTCTCGTCCAGTGCGTTCAATCGAAAACATTGATTTTGTGGCTGAGAATGTGCAAGAAAATCCATCAACATCAAGCTGCAAATTATTTATTGTACAAAAAAAAAAAAAAAAGTAAAAAAAATTGTTTGACAAATCCAGACAGACTTTTAAAAAAGTTGGTAAGTCTGATAATTTGTATATAAAAAACAATCAGCTGATTGAATACGAATATTCTGCCTTAAAACAAATATTTTTTTTACATTTTACCGTTTACTTTTATTATTTCTTTAATATTTTTTTTTTATATTTAAAATTTTAAAACTCATGTTTGTTTACATTTTTATTTCAAATTGCAATTGCAATTATTTTTATTGCAAGTCACACTTAAATTAAAGAATTTTAATATAAAATATATAATATAAAATATATTTTTATATTTTGCTCATCATTAAGTACATGAAATATAGTTCCACTACCCTTAAAATATTTTTTTACACATCGCGCTGGAAGGCATTTTTGTAGGAAAATTTTTACAATTTGTTTGTTTTTTTAACTAAAACACAAATATTTTATGTTTTTTAATTTTTGTACAATTTACACAAATGCATATATATTTAATTTTAATCGGGAGTAAAATTTCGATCGTGATCGAATGCCGTAATAAGCTAAGCCGTCTAAGCCAAGCCGCAACAGTTTTTGTGAGCCGTCGCCGTTCATTGTATAATTTTATCGTGCCGACATCCAAACTTGAGCGCAGTTGCTAATTTTTGATAACAAATCACTGGTGGCGTCAAATAAGATCGGCTAAGGACTCTGCTGTTTTTGTTTATCAAACAAAATTTAATTTATTTGTAATTTATTTACTTGTGTCTGCCATTACAACATCTAAAGTGTACTTTCGCACAAACTAGCTATTATTTTGTTTATTTTTACTTGTTTTTGGCATTATGAAGGAAAATATTTATTTTTATAATTGTTTTACATCAGCTGATTTAAATTCAAAATAGCACACTTAATTATGAGGGGTTGTTCACAATAGTCTTAATTTTTCATGCTATTTTTATAGGACATATGACTTTATGACACTACTGTGAATCCCCCAAATATTTCGGTCTTAAACATCGTTCACAGCTGGGCTAAAGAATTCACCTGTTGTGAATTCGCCTTGATACATTTAATGGTTATTTAATTTTAATTGTTTAATTCACAACCCCCATTGTATTTTGTATCGTATTTTAAAAACAATTTGTGTTGTTTTATTTATTTTTACGTCAGGCATGTACAAAAATCACGAATGGAAAAGTTAAGTAAAGTGTTTTAAAACAATAACAAAATTTAGCAAAATGTACATTTTGTATTTTGAGAGCAAAAAAATTAATTGTAAAAATTAGGTTTTGATTCTGCAAAAATGTTAATTTCCCATCCCTATATGTTTCCTATACAACTCTCTAAAAACATAACGGAAAATATCAACAACACGCATTAAATACTGTAAACATTTACAAAAATAGTAACAGAAGTACATTACAACTGGGCTTGTGATTAGAATAAATGTTATTTTTGCAAATGCATCATACCATTTTTATTATAATATTTTTGTAAATCATACTATTTTTAAAGGTCAACAACTATTGCCCTATATTTCATGAAAATTAAACATCAAATAATAAAATTTAAACAAAAGCTTTATTATCGAGACGAAATAAATGGTAAAACAAAATAAAACAAGTAAGAGTGCTATATTCGGCCGTGCCGAATCTTATAATACCCTTCACCATCATGTACATAGGTATAATCTCAAATCGCAGCTTAACCTAGATTTGATGTTATACCCCATTTTTCTTTATTATTTCCGACGCCATCTTCGATTTTGAATTTTTAGATAGTTAAGTGTATTCAACTGGTCAAGCCCTTTAATTTGATACCCATATTGATGGGGTTAAAAAAATTTTATCCGCCATTTTGTTTTAGACGCCATCTTGGATTTTACATTTTTTAATAATTTATTGTATTCTACTGGTCAAGCCCTTTCGTTTGATACCAATATTAAGAAGGTTCTAGAAGTTACATTTTAAAATACCAGATTTGACCCATATATAAAATTATTGTCGGCCATTTTGTAGTGGCGTCCAACATAAGTTTTAAATTTTTTAAAGTGCTTACATTGCGCTAGTCAAGTCCATTCAGATGATACCAATATTGACTCTCTCGGTTGTCTAGAAGCTGAAAAAAATTGAATATATATTTTGCAAAAAATGTTTGCCTATAACTTTACCGATTAGAGCCCGCTTTATCCAATATTTTTCACGAATATCTCTATAGGCATATTATATCTACAAATAGTAGCAAAGATACCTATAAATTATTCTATGGCTGAAAAATTTTAAATTTTGGTGGTAAAAATAGGGGACAAAACAGAGGCAGTCGTGTTTATTTGCTCATATCTCAGAAAGTTATGGGGCGATTGTGCTGAATTTCAATAGCGATTCCTTCCCGGACATTTCCAATAAATTGATACCATACACAGATCTGAGGAACATATATGTAGTTGCTTCCAAAAGTTGATTTCAACCAGCACACGGAGAGACGCCCAGATGGTCAGGGCTTAATCGACTCCTCTATTTAAAAAATATATACTTTATGGGGTCGGAAACGAAAATTGTAGAAATTACAAACGGAATGACAAAACCATATAAATATACCCTTGTGCACCACAGGTGAAGGGTATAAAAACTGTTATTTGTTTCTGATAACCAAATAGGTATTGTTATAAAGATTAAAATATTACCATTGAGATCATGTCGAAACCATGTTTTTTTGCGTGTAGTTAAGATAAAATTATAAAAATACATCCCTTCTAGTTCAATTCTGTATTAAATTCATTGTTTCTGATAATATTGCGATTATTAAATTTCAGTTCCATTTTCGCTTACTTTGAAGTTATTTTTTTTAACGATTAATTATATTTCACAATATAATAAAAAAAAAAGTCAGAAACTTGTCACAATAATTAACGAAAACAATAATTGTTTTCGTTGAGTTTGTTATCAAGACTTGTTTGCAAAATCATCGCTGATTTAATCGTATCTGAGCCATACTTTATACATCAACATGAAACTCTCTTCAAATAATCCACAGCGTGCACTTCTTTTTTTTTTATTTTAATTTTGATCAACAAATAAATCTCCTATAAGATTTTAAATTACAAATCTGCTTATGTCAAACATAATCTCCTTACTTGTCTTACTAAACCCTATTTGTTTCTTACTGTTGTCATGTGCACTAAGTAACCAACTTGACTGTTGCCCTCTTTCATGTTTTGTTTTCAAATTTCCTGTTCAAAACTTTAAATCCATTTAACAATCAACGAAAAAATTTGTCAATTACTTGTTGTAACAAACAATTTTTTGTTTTCTTCAACTTGTGGTTGTGCTTCACACTAAGTTGTTGCACATACATGCTTACATAGGAACATCGCCATACAAAGTCTTTTTGCAGCAAGTTTAACTGTAAATTGATATCATTGTTATTGATCATGTTAGTCTGAAAAGAGAAGAAAAGAAAACATGCCTTGTATTTAAGAGTACGATAAATAATTATCGGAACTTTTTGATCAATTTAAATTTAGTGGAACGAAACACGATAACACAAAATGTTTGGTATCAGAATGAGTGATGAACCACAGTAATGCAAGTTGAAAAGTGATGGAATGGGAATGTCAGTCATGCCGTTTAGAAAACTTCTTCTAAAAGATGTCAGTGGCAGGGCAAGTTCTTTCAATGCACTTATATGTTTGCTTTAATTAATGTAAATTTGAAAAGATACTTAGTACATTGGACGGCTTGTTAGAAATGTAAAAATGTGATTAAAAATACGAAGGAGTGGGTAGTCTGAAATAAATACTGAATTTACACGGCGATACAGACAAGCTTAAAAAGAGCGGTACGTGTTTTTTTTTAGCTGTCAAACCTAAATAACACGGCATCAACACTTTGTAAATGGAAAATTCGATGTTGTCCGAGCATTAGTCGTCATTTGAACTTTAACTTTTTATTTTTTTTTTAAGTTTCTTTAATTTTATTATCTCGTAAAACCTCTATATTTGCTAAAAAGTAATGCCATTTTAGCTATTTTTTACTTTAACTAAATTTCTTTAAGCTTGATAACTTAACATTACTGTTCATGGCAAAACGTTAAGCTGAATAAAACAAAATGCTTGTCGCTCTTATTTAGATTTAGTTTATGCCTAGATATAAGCTAGGCTTGCAGTTGTTGGACAAAATGAAAACAGCTGTTGTAAAACAAATCCACATAACATCGCTTTTAGTCGAATGTAAAGCATATTCTTTAACTGGCGAGGTTCGGACGCCGGGGAAGCATATGAGTAAAGTGAAAGTAGCCGAAAGATGACATCATACTAAATATTATTGTGATTACTGCCACCACATTGAATTCATGATAATGAACTCTTGACTGTTGAGTGTATGTATGTATTTTGAAGCAGAACAGATGTGTCTTTATGAACCTGGTAACGCTGATTTATGTTAATGGTCTTGAGGTATAGCTGGGAATGAAGTGGCAGAAGAACTTGAGAAAAATGGATCTACAGTGAATTTCTATTGTTCAAAACCTAGAATTGCTCAGCGACATGGTGCAAGTAAATGTTCTTCAGTGAGGAGGTAGAGAGAGAGAGAGAGACAACCAAAAGCTTGTATAGTGCTCAAAGGACAGAAAAGGTACTTGGATTAAAAACTTCTGTGTGTCTGTGTCTCGAGAGATGGCAGCGTATGTTGCGTGTAGTCTGGTTGGCATCAGACTATCACCATCGGCAGACAAACAAAATTAAATGCGAATGTTATTCAGTCTTAAACAAATTCTGTCAATTACGAAAGAGGGGGTCAAAATAGGAACTGCTTTTGTAGTAAAAAGTTGTTACCACTGCTACCACTAATTTGTAGCGCTAACTCTTTCTTTCTTTCTTAAGGTATCAATGACCTTGAGTCTATAGTTTTAAAAAATTTGCAGTAATATTCCGAACTAATTTCTTACTAAATCTAACTTTCACTATCTGTACCTACTGTAGGGTGCTTTCGCCCTAAAATATTAAAAGGACTATTTCATTTAATTTCTTTCAAATGGATGGATTTATGGCTGACATTTGTTTGCAGTGTTTTTTATTTTTGTTGTTCTGATTTTCGTTGTTCGATTGTGGTTACAGCAAATGTCACAAAAGTGATCGATTTCTTGAAATTTTTTTTTTTATATATATTTTAGCACAAAAGACACCAAAAGTTCAATTCAATTGTTAACTTGACTGGATAATTTTTCTTTGTATTTTGTTATTTAACTGTTTTTTATTTGTTGCAGCTGCAATAAAATTAAATGACATTAAAATAGAAGATTGAATGAATGGACGGATAACTAGACGGACATTCGGACACACACATAACGATCATAGCAACTTGTATGGTAGCGTGGGTAAAAAAAAACTCTGGATATATGTATGTATGCTCAACGCTATTGTCTTTTTACATCTCATTTTTAAAGAAAAAATTAAAAAAAAAAAAAATACTTTAAAACACAAACCAAAATTGACAGTGTCGATGTTTAAGTTGCTGTAAAGTCGTGACCCACGATCAATGAACTTTTTTTTAGTTTTTCTCTGTTAGAAAAAAACTTCCTTCTTCATGTTCCTACAACAATGCCAGCTAGTGATGGTGGTCATGTATTATGGTTATAAATTTGCCGCTTCATTCTGGAATATCACAGTAAAGTTAGTTCAGGATGAGAAGGAGGAGCTGCAGTTGTATATAAAAAGAAGTTTACTGATTCCATTGACTTGTAATGGGATTCTTGTAAATTATTCTTAAAACGTTGAAGTTGAGTAAGAATGTGTGTGTTGTTTTTTTTTTTTGTAAATGAGATGCCACGTGATCTGTACTTACGTATTAACCTTTATTGAATGTAATCAACATCAATTCTTGGGGTTCTCGAATTTCTCATGATAAGTCGTCCGTTTTATAAAATGAATTTTCATTATCTTTTGAAATTCGTTGTCATTATAACTTGTGGCGTAATTTTCTACGAGCCAAACCTAAAAGGACTACCTTACATAAATTACTTCGATATATTCTTCAAAATTTTTAAATTCTCCTATTAAGCTGATACATCAGTTTCTAAAGTAAAAGCGCTAAAATAATAAAAAACTTTAAAATTATAATAAATAATTATTTACCGATGTTTGGTGATTTAATTTATATAACGCTAATGAAAATAAACTTTTTGAGTTTGAAAAGTTCTAAATTATACAGGAAGAAGAGCTCAATTGACATAACTGCAAACGATTAATTTTTTCTGTGAAACATTTATCTTGAAGAGCCCGATCTTAATTATTAAAAAGTCTCTGAAAAGGTATTTTTAATGATTTTATCCTTTTGATACCTTGATAGTAACCGATTCTGAGGTCCATTATTACAACTTGCCTATAAAGTTAATGTTAGTAAAAGACAACATTGGCAATAAAGTTAGCAATAAAGTAGGCTTTTAATATTTTTTGATATTACAACTTCCTTTAAAGAAAATCTTTATTTTTCTTTTAAATTATGACAGTATCTGGGTAGATACCGACTACTTTTAACAAATTAAAATACGTAGTGGTAACGAAGTATATTTAATTATTTTACTTTTATGATTTAAAAAAAATATTAACTGCCGCATTCATAAAAAATATTTTAGATTTATTGAAGGCTTTTTTGACAAATTTTTGTATATAAAATTTTTCGGCAGTTAAAATGTCGCCGCAGAAAAGTTAAAATTTTGATTTTAATCATCAAATTTTAATTATCAGTTAAGTTTCCATATTTTGTTGCTTAAAGCAGAAAAATGGCAACTCAAAACGTTAAAAACTAAAAATAAGTTAAGCTATTATTTTAGGTTTAATGGAAGTTATAACAAGTAAGAGCACTATATTCGGCTGTGCCGAATCTTTTATACCCACCACCAGTTTTCCGTTCTTTTGTAGCTAGGGATTTTTCTCGAAAATATTTGTTTCCCGGAAATGCGAGATTTATTTTTAAATATCCCGGGATCCCGCAGCAAAACAAATAAAAAGTAAATTTGTTTTTCTTTAAAAAAAACTTTTTATTAAAAAGCATAAAATAGTCTATAGTGTAAAAGAAACACTTCAAAACTATAAAAATTTATAAAGAAACTTGAATTTAAAATATAAATTGAGTAATAATATTTTTTATTGAAAAAAATATTATTCTCTAGATACGAGATCAAATATGAGCACAAGAAAAACAAAAATACAGGTACTTCAGCTATGAGATCAAAAATAAAATCATTAGAATTCAATTTCAATATAAACATCTGCTTTTGAATCGCAGCCACCTTTTTCATTTGCCGGGATCCCGAAAAATAATCCCGGGAAATCTTAAAGATTTAATAACTCAAATTCCCGGGAAATAACCCAATTTATAGCACAAAATGTATTTGTTTGTTATTAACGGTAATCGCTAAGCAATAATCTCTTTATGCTAAAATATGTATCACTTTCTTTGTATAACTTCGATATGCTAGTAAAATGTTTTCGTAAATATAGTCTTTCAATGAAAGTGGGCGTTAAAGTAGGCATGTTGAAGTTATTTCTACTAATGAATGCAACTTAGATGTTTCAATATAGTCCTTTATTCATTTTCCGTTACAACAAAGCATTTGACCAAAAAACCATGTGTGTATAATTTCAGAGTGGTAAATCCAATTTTGTTGCTTTTATGACGTTTTCGTTTTAAAATATACCGAAAAATACACTGTGCGGTATAAATTTTCGTACATTTTGATCGATAACTCCTTTCCTTATGCATAGATTTAGGTAATTTTCGGGGAAAAATATTGTTTTTACTCAATAAATATATATTCGAAGTTTCGTGAATCTACGTTAATGCATTTGGACACAATTCTATTTTATTAATTTAATCCGATTTAGCCCATTTTTAATACCAAAAAAACCTTGTCTATAAGAAAGATTCTGGCAAAATTTGAGCAACCTAGCTTTTTCGGTGCGACCTCTATCGTGCTTTCAACAGACGGACAGACCACCAATTTTTTAATGGCGGGTATAAAAAAATAGAAAGGAGTGTAGAAAACTAATGATGCAGTTCGAATACCCATACTCGATAGAGAGTGAAACCACCCACTACTATCATTTCTCTTTTTATACCCGCCACCAAAAAAATGGTGGGGGTATATTCATTTTGTCATTCCGTTTGTAACACATCGAAATATCCATTTTAGACCCCATAAAGTGTATATATTCTGAATCGGGGTTTGATTTTATGACGATCTAGCTATGTCCGTCCGTCTGTCCGTCTGTTGAAAGCACGATAGAGGTCGCACCGAAAAAGCTAGGGGGCCCAAATTTTGCCAGAATCTTTCTTATAGACAAGGTTTGTTTGGTATTGAAAATGGGCTAAATCGGAATATTAGGAAGAGAGTTATAGCTCGAAAAGCAAGAGTAGGTCGAAAAAACCGTGTCCTTCGAACATCGAATAAAATGGAATTGTGTCCAAACGCCTTAACGTAGACCCATGAAACTTCGAATATATATTTCCTGGGTAAAAACAATATTTTTCCCCGAAAATTGTCTAAATCTATGCATTAGGAGAGGAGTTATCGATCAAAATGTACGAAAATTTATACCGCACAGTGTATTTTTCGGTATATTTAAAAACAAAAACGTCATAAAAGCAACAAAATTGGATATACGACTCTGAAATTTTGCACACTTTGCTTTTTGGTGACACGCTTTCTTGTAACGGGAAATCAATGTGCCACGCCCACTTTTACGCCCACCTTCCATATAACATTTTAACTAAAATTCATATAACTTCTCTATTAATAAAGATTTTGGAATAATAAAGGCCTATATTGAAACACCTCAGTTTTACTCATTCGCAAAAATAAATTTGACACGCCTACTATAACGCCCACTTTTCACGTTATCTACCGTTAATGAAATTTAAAAGCTCATAAAACCGCTAAAATTAGAGGTATGATGATAAATTTTGCTACGTCTATCCCCCTAGGCAATTTCATTACTATGCCAAAAAATTAAGGTGCCACGCCCACTTTTACGCCCACCTCCCATATAACGTTTTACCTAAAATTCATATAATTTCTCTATTAATAAAGATTTTGGAATAATAAAGGACTATATTGAAACACCTAAGTTGTACTCATTAACAAAAACAACTTTGACACGCCTACTATAACGCCCACTTTCACTTTTGAATTGTGTCCAGACGCATAAACGTATATATATATTTATCGAGTCAAAAGAATATTTTTCCCTGAAAATCGCTTAAATTTATGAATTAGGAAAAGAGTTATAGATAAAAATGTACGAAAATTTATACCGCACAGTGTATATTTCAAATTTAAAACGTAATAAAACTGACAAAACTATATGTACGATTCTGAAATTTTGCAAACATGGCTTTTTGGTCAAAGTCTTCGTTATAACGGAAAATATATGTGCCACGCACACTTTTTTCCTTAAATTTTTATAAAAATATATTAGTCATATATATTAGCATTTATTCATCTTACACTGCGCCATTTATTGTACTGTAGCTAAATATAAGATAAAGATGATACGATAGATGACTCTACTAGCAACTACTAGATGGCATGCTAACAACTTATGCTTATGTTCTCCTGAAGTAATGCTCTATTAAAAATGGGAATTTAGGAAAATTTTGACCTAAGTCAAAAAAAATTGTCTCTAAACATTATAAACAATTTATTTTCATGTACTAATGGCTAACAAATTTTAAAATTATACAAAACTTATTTCGTTTGAAAATCTTTTAAAAGCAAAATGTTATAGAAGTTTAAAAATCAAAATCTTACTAATAAATTTCCCGGTTTAGAAGAATGCAGAGAATGTATATTTTAAATCACCCTGTGGCCCTTAAAATTTAACCTTAAATTTACTTTCTTCCTCTTAAATTCATGTAAATTCTCTATGAATAAAGATTTTGGAATACTAAAGGACTATATTGAAATATCTAAGTTATGGTTATTAGCAGAAACTTTATTGACACGCGTATTTTAACGGCCACTTTCATTGAAAGACTAAATTTTCGAAAACATTTTACTAGCATACCGAAGTAATAATGGGTGGTTTAATTTTAAGGGACTATGTTGATTTTGAATAAAATTATTATGAAATTATTATCATTTATTTTTATAATGATAATATTTGTATGCTTCAATTATGTATGGAACAAAATATCGGCCAAATGGCCCCCCAACCTAGGCGGCACACCACGATCCGATAGTCCAAATTTTCAATGACACTGTTGATGCACGATTGTTGGGCACGATGATGAGTCGATGTTGCTTGCTCTTTTGCCACGTTATCGTGAAAAACAGCAATGTTTCCCATTCAACGAACTAAGATGGCATTCACAGATGTTTTCACATTTCATACAGACCTGCTTTGCAGACATTTAAATATTTTTTACAATTCTCACGATTGTGGATGAATTTGAACGATTATGTTGACCAAAAGAATCACGAAGTGCACAAAATGCATTTTGATTTGAACGCCCATTTTTATAAAAATCTTTAATATTTAAAAGCGTTGCTCGATTGCGTATCTTTCCACGGTTCAAATTGAGTTAGTCTGAGATTGAGAAATGTCAAATGAAATACAAGAAAAAAGTTGAAGTTTAGATGTGGTTCACCTTAAACATGGGCCCTTAAAATTTAACCACCCTCTACAAAGAAAGTGATACATATTTTATTATAAAGAGATTATTCCATAGCGATTAACAAAATAATAAATATTGTGCTTTAAATGTACACAAAATTGGTGGTGGGTATAAAAGATTCGGCACAGCCGAATATAGTGCTCTTACTTGTTTGTATTATCATCATGTAAAAAACGACTTCTTATTGAACTTATTAACTGATTTCTACTCCATTGAAGTGTGATATGAAGAAAAAACCACTTCGTCACTTTCTTGACTCTCAGATGAACAAAATGAGTTCTTAAGTCTTTAAGTATAATAACTTTTTTTTTACCTTTTAAAATTATTCTTCTGTGCTGTAGAATTGTTAGATTTTCTTCAACTTCCCTTTTTATCCTTTTGGCAACTCTATTTCGAGAGTTTCTTATGTTGTGCCTCTGTTTCGGGTGCTGGTTGAATGTGGTTATTTCATTTGGATACATGTGGCTATTATTGTTGTTGCCTTTTAGCCTGCCAAATTGTTTTTTATTTCTTCTTTTATTCCTAGTTTAAGTGCCTTCATATTCATGTATTAGTATATATGGCTAAATTGTATGTGTGGCTTTTAAGCAACACAATAAATTGCTTTGTAACCCAAAGGCTACAAAGCATTTAAATGAAATGAAACTGACATCACGATCGGTAATTTTCTCAAATAATACCAATTGCTATTTCAAAACAACAACAACAACAAAATTTAAATCCATAATAAAACACCCGAATGTACTTTTTGTACGAGGGTTAATATGAAAACCAAAATCATCTTAATCAAAGAGTTTTATGCTTAAAAATGCACTCTTCTGTTCTCTGTAAGATTATTTTTACTACGTGCTACAAAAGTGGTTCACATTATATGTGAAAAATTTCTAAAGAAAATTGAAAAGGTTAATTTGAACTACAGTGCACTCGCGATAATGTGAATCAGTGTGAATCTACGATGTTCTTGTTTTCAAATTTGTTTAAGAACGTGAAAATTTTAGAAAAAACAAGCACGATTAAGCAACAAATATTACACTTACAATGATATGAAAATCAAATACATACTTATTTAAAATATAAAATATATATAGCTGTCGGGTCAGTTATATATTGTTGTTTCGCTTTATAAATTATTCACAGGAAATATTTTTTTACTTCAATAAAATAACTAACTTACTCTGAGTACATTAAAAAAAACGTAAACCATATGTGTCCTATGGTACGCAGATCTATTTTAGTTTAACATTTCAATGAAGTTGTTACATTATTTAGGTGAGACATAAATTGTCCCTTGGGGTGAGTCACCCTTAATATTTAGGAGTAAGAAAAATATATATTGACCGATTCTTCAACGTTTATTTCTGTATTGGCTGGTCTATAAATTGTGTACAATTTGAAGATGTAAGTACATAATTACAAAAAGTGGGCGTTAAAGTAGGCGTGTTAAAAAAAGTATCCTATTAATCATACCAGAGTCTTAGTTATATTGTATGAAAAATAGATGTTGACCGATTCTCAGACCTACTGGATATGCACACAAAATTTCATGAAAATCGGTCGAGCCATTTCGGAGGAGTTAATTACAAACACCACGACACGAGAATTTTTTGTATTAGAATGTACAATTATTTATTTTCAAATGTTTTTTTGCAACAAATTGAAGAACATAAACAATTACAAATTAGTTCTTAACAACTGAGTTTACAAAATCGATTCGGTATGTGCATTTTTGCCTGCTAGATTTATCTCAAGTAACTTAAAGGAATGTTAATATCAGGGTTCTTCTTATTAGATACGGGTACTAAATTCTTTTTCTTTTAAAATATTAAACTGTCTTTTATAGTTCAGGTAAATTTAGTGAAACATATTCTTTTGTACTAGATAATACATTTTTATCTAATTTCATAAATTGTATACAAAACTTTTTAAAAAGAGATGAATGTTTTATAGATCTTTAATATGAAAAATAGAATAATAAAACAGCCTTGTGTACCATCCCAGAAAAATAACACATTACAAAAGAATGAGTTGAAAGTACTAGAAAACAGTTCTTCACTTCTTAAAATTAAGCATCTAAACTCATTATTTAACACGGCGATGTCATTGGAGGCAAGTACTTACCACGCTCGCTTACAAATAGGGAATCAAATAAGTACTGGGTGGCCCACAATAAACGAAGGGGTTGGAATTCGTTATATCTTTTTTTTAAGAAATTATTATTAGGTTTTTTTTTTTAGTTTTTAGTTTAGTTATAAAAAATAATATCTCGCAAGTGGTGGCCATTTTCTGCTTCGCAAATTCGTGCTCTTTCCAACACATTTTCCATAACCTTTCGCAAAACTTCAGGTGTTATGTTGTTTATTTCGTCGCGTTAAATGCTTTTTAATTGCTGGATGGCTCTAGGCTTGTTAATGTAAATTTTTCCTTTCAAATAATTCCAAAGAAAACAGTCTGGAACGGTTAAGTCCGGTGAACGCGGAGGCCAATTAAAATCACTTGTACGCGAAATAATTCGTTCACCAAAGATGTCCCGTAAAAGAGCCCTTGCAGTGTGTGCTGTGGCTCCATCTTGTTGGATGGTTTTCCATGGCTGACCTTAAAAAGTTTTTCCAACATTGTCCGATATCTGACACCATTGACGGAACGGCGACCCCGTGTTCATTTAAAAAAAAATAAGGACCAATTATCCTTTCCGATGAAACAACGCACCAACCGTACACTTAGATTTGTGTAATTCTCGGATTTTCCGTAGCCCATATCCTGCAGTTTTGCTTATTAACGACCCAAATTAATTAAATATTAAAATAACGACGATATGCACGCTGAGTCAAAACAATGGATCGTTGATTTGAAAAATAAAGCTCAACAATTTGGGCACGTTGTTCAATTTAGTACTTCTTCATTTTAAATTCCCCAAGTCTTCTTTACAAAATACTGAACAAAAGAAATTATAATAAAAAAGTTATAAGCAAAACCCCTTCGGTAATTTTCGGCCACCCAGTACTTACCACCCTCGCTTACAAATAATGAATCCTGTAAGCACTTTTAACAATCGATTATAAATAGGGATTTAAATAAGTACTTACTTTTATAGCATTAATTAAGTACTTGATTTTAATAACCTTAATAATTCATTAATATTATGGACTTATAGAAGAATTTTTAGTTCTTTTAAGGACGAAAATTCGGTTTGTTTATTCTGCGATACAAAGTTTAAAAATCAGTGAAAATCTATAAGTCATCACTTTGTTATAGAATGCTTTGCCGCTGTTTTCAAAATCATTATTATTTATACCCTAAGCGTGTTAAACTGAATGAGAACAAGTAACAGTGCTATATTCGGCCGTGCCGAATCTTATATACCCTTCACAACGTGTAGTCATGCTATAACAATTGTTTGTATCACCATTCATCCCATATAAAATACGTGCATATGTATATACTGGTTAGACTAAAAGTGGCATCGAATCCCAGCTGAGCCAAAAAAAATTTATCTTATTTTATTTAAGATATTATTTATATTTTATTATTTTTTTTTATATTTTTTTTAAATTTTTTTTTGTAGTTTTTTTTTATTATTTTTTTCTTATTTTTAATATTTTTTTTTTTGTAATTTTTTTTGTTTGGTATGTTTTTTACATGTGTGTATGTATGTATGTATGTATGTATGTTGTTGTTGTAATTGTGAAAAAAAACGAGGTGGTCGTGGTTTTTTGCTCATATCTCAGAAAGTTATGGGGCGATTGTGCTGAATTTCAATAGCGATTCATTCCTGGATATTTCCAAGAGATTGATACCATGTACAGATCTGAGGAACATATAGTTGCTTCTAAAAGTTGATTTCAACCAACACACGGACAGACGGTCAGGGCTTAATCGACTCCTCTATTCATAAGCTTTCAGAAAATATATACTTTATGGGGTCGGAAATGAAAATTGTAGAAATTACAAACGGAATGACAAAGCTATATATACCCTTGTGCACCACAGGTGAAGGGTATAATTATAAAAAGAAGAATGAAATTGTGTCGTGTGTGTACTTAAGCGAATGTCTGAAAATAAGTACTTAAGTATCACTTTATAAATCAAGTCATTACTAAAATACATCTTAGTAAGACAGACGATACGAATTTAGTAAGAGCAAGTCATTACCTAGTTTTTGCTGGGATATTTATACTTTTAGTTACAGTGGAACACATACAATTGAGTAAAAATTATTCGATATAAGTATGTATCGTAGAAAATTCAGAGAATACATATTGTTCTTTAATTCAACAAATTAAAATTAGTCAATTGTTTTCAAGTGAGTTACTGAGTTTTGAATTTGTACAGCTATTGCGGTTTGTTAAAAATTTCCAACCCTCGTATGTAGTACGTTGTACATACACTAATGTATGAATGTAAATGTATGAATGTATATATGTCAGCCTTAATGCAATCTGGAGTGGGAGTGTTAAAGATCGTGTATATATGAGCTAGTGTGCTTGTGTGAACGAATATATTTAAGTACTCCCATTTAAAAAGCTTAAGGGTGAAATTTGATTCCTCAATCCTTCAAATAATAACATGACTTTGATATTTTTTTCTCGCCCTATTGTCTATAATTTTGAAGTTGGAGTTTCTTTTGTGTTATTTTTTTGGTTTTCTTTTTAGAAAAAAAGTTTATTCAGGTGTTAATGATGAAACACATTTGCCGCAAAAATGAAAAGGTAATACTGCAAACCATATAAAACAAAAAAATCATAGATTTGATGTTAAAAGTAACATTCACGACAGTTTTAATTGCAGTAGAAAATAGACCTTCAAATTATGTAAACTTAAGCTTTTATTTTTCCCTCAAAAGCTTTGATTTTGATTTTTTTACTTTGATTTCTTGGTTCTTCTGCTCTAAAACGTGGGAATTTTTTTGTTAGTTTCGTTCCGTTTCGAAAAACTTCTTTCTATTGTTGTTGTAGCCGTTTAAGTTACCATCATTATTGTAACCCTCTTCATGCCTTATAACCCATCATTGTTGAGTAACCAAGCATATCACAACGACTGTGACCGTGTAACCTTTTTATTCTTTCTTCAACTTAAGACTGTTTGGCTTCATATTTGTAGAAGCTTCTCTGTCGACTGGTAGTAGCTTCTGCTTTATTTGCTGTAAAAATTGGTAGAGTGATTTGGTTATTTTTTTTTAGGTTCTCTCCCAGTTTATACATTGAGCATTTTTGCTTTATGAATTATTATCACGAGTAGAAGAAAAAGTAATAAAACAATAATATAATTATGTTTTTATTTCTTTTTGTTTAAAAACATAGTTGTTTGTCATTCAAACCAATTTTAGCGAAACGAATGATTTGATAGCGGAAAATTATCATGACAAAAAGATTTTTATTTCTTTGTTGTTCTACACTTTTTATGTCTAGTTGTTGGGAAAATTGTTGACGTGTTCTACCAGGCGCAACAGTTTTAAAGAAAATCTTTGCAGTTTTGTTTCCCTCTTTGAAGAAAAATTAAACAAAGTAATTGCTTAAAAATATATTAGGTAGCAATTATTTAAAGTATTTAATTATATTTTATTTTCTTAAGATTGTACACACGCAAAGAAAATTTTGTTGTTTTTGTATAAAACATAAAAATCTAAGAGAAACATACAATGATCGGATTGTGTAATTGTGGCTTAAACATATAATGGTTGCAAATAATCATTAACATAAGTAACCATGCAACTATTAATAATTAAATCTATTTATATCTATATATATAAAAATCAATATGTGTTTGTATGTTTATACGTTTGTATGTTTATATGTTTGTATGTTTGTTTGTGCTTTATAGACGGTTAAACGGCTGGACCGATTTCCTTGAAATTTTAACAGAATCTTTCTGTATGTCTGGAAAAAACTATAGGCTATACTTTGGTTTGAAATTGTAAGTGGGCGGGGTGCCACGCCCTATTAAAGAATAAGCATTAAATATTATATATCACGAAAGTTAATGTAGCTAGAGTCTTCAAATTAAGTACGGTAAACTTTGACATCCACACGAACATTTGGGTAAAAAATGGGCGGACTTGCAACAGTAGGCGTGGCCACATGAATTAAATACTAAAATTCGTATATTTGGAAAACGATATCGATTAGAGTAGTAAAATTTTGCAAGAGCAACTTTGACACCCAAATGAACATTTAGGCAAGAAATGGCTGCATTATCAATAGTGGGCGTGGCACCTGCCATATGAATTAAATACTAAAATTCGTATATTTGCAAAACGATATCGATTAGAGTACTAAAATTTTGCAAAAGCAACTTTGATATTCAAATAAACATTTATGAAAAAAATGGATGCATTACCAATAGTGGGCGTGGCACCAACATATGAAGTAAATACTAAAATTCGTATATTTGGAAAACGATATCGATTAGAGTACTAAAATTTTGCAAAAGCAACTTTGATCTTCAAATAAACATTTATGGAAAAAATGGGTGCATTAACAATAGTGGGCGTGGCACCTACCATATGAATTAAATACTAAAATTTGGGGTGGCAAAGCACACCGGGTATTAGCTAGTATATATATATAAAAAAACTATAATTTATTTGCGATAATTTTGTTATAGAGAATATAAGATGACTGTCGTGATCATGTTGCCAAGGTAGTAATCAAATCAAATATAAAATCAATATTTCACAGTAATACCAAGAATGATAGAAATAAAGATTATGCTGTGCGCCTGAGTTCCTGTTAGATGACGTATTTGGCCCACAGTAAGGGCTGCCAAGTAAAAATTTTCTGATGGAAATTCAGCCGAATCAAATAAATTGAACGTAATATCATTGCTAAGTATATATAAATCGTTATTTTTCTTTTATTTATTTAAAATTTATAAATATTTACCAAATTGCTTCAAATTTAAAAAAAAAAAAAGATAAATAAAAGATAAATAGTGTTAAAAAACAAAAATAATTTCAACAATTCTAGGTATTTCCTTTTGTAATATGTGAGAGCTGGAAACACTGTAATTTAAATAACTTTCGCTCTTTAAAATTTTTAGCCAATAGGAACACAGGTTGCATGAAGTTGAAGTACCCAAGAATGATTAAATAAAGATTACGCCATCACGCAGCCATAAAAAACCATTTCTGCGCATGTAGGAATTCTGACGTCACTCAAGCTGTGTTTTCATTGGCTAATAAAATTCAGCTGTATAACTAACTATGTTTGGGTAAAAACATGACAGTGGGACAAACTGTTATTTTTCTAACTAAATGTCTTAAAAACAAACAAAATCTTTATATATAAATATTTTTATTATTTTTATTACAATATTTCACTATTAAATTAGGTGTAGAATTCATTTTGTTATTTTATCAAATTTTCTTTTTCGCTTATAAGTATTTTTAGTTACTTAATTCTAAAATACATTCGACACCTAAAAAAAAGTTTTTTCACGTCTTCACTGGCTTCAATTTCTTTTGCTTCCAACAATTGCTTTTGTAAATATCCGCTTGAAAGTAATAATTTGTACCATTTAATTTGAAAAATATGGTGTAAGTCTGGAGGCGATCTTCTTCAAAATCAGTCGGCCTTGGAGTATTTTCCGCGACCAATTTTTCTTCAAAACTATTTGGAATATCATTTTGCTTTTTAGGTTCACGTAGTTCTTCACATTTGCAACTTCAGTTTCATTAGCAGTTTTCGTTTCACTTTCAATGGCACTAGTGTCTAAAGACGGAACTGCATGGGATTTTAAATTTTTTGCACGCCGTTTGGTAAATTCTATTCATAATGCCTTAGTAATGCACTGCAAGAATTAATTTTGTTTTAACTTACCCATTTCAAATATCAAGTTTGTATCAAAATCTTCTTGCTTGAAATGTAAAGCACAAATTTTTTCTTTATCCACATTTACAGGCTTCACTTGTTTGCAAAAAATTACCCATAACTTCCTTCGAGCTTCATTCTTTGGAAAATTGTAAAATGATACAGCTGTTTGAAAACAAACGTTTTATTAAATATACGCAAATTATTAGTTTTTAATATAATTTCTCACTTGTTTTTTTTTTGCTGTTACTTTGCTTGCATTTGCCCACTGCACATTTCATATGTGCTCTCTTTCTTTTCTTTTCACTTTATTTTGTTTTCTGTTTTTATTAGTTTTGCAGGTTTTAAATAACCAAATTTAAACACTTTTTATAAATTTTAATAATTTTAATATTATTTATATGTATTTATTATAAAATATGACACGAAATTCGTTGTTTATTAAGTACCGATGTAATACTTATTTTTTAGAACTCTCTGAGTAAATTAATTACAGGGCTGCCAACTATTACAAAATACATACATTTTTTGTAAGAAATTATAAATTTCACATATGATACAAACTTGGTAACCTTTGCGAGGGGATTACTACGTCATCTAACGGTAAATCATGCGCAAGGCGTAATCTTTATTTAATCATTCTTGGAAGTACCAACATGCGTTGCCTGTGTGTTTTATCTATGAAATTTAAATTTTTTTTCGAAAGTTTAGTGTATTGTCTAAGAGCTTGCAACCCTGTCATTAAAATCAATGGCTGTTTGAAATTATTAGCCAATAGAAACACGGCCTAAGTGACGTCATTGGTACGACATGCGCAGAAAAATTAAATTTTGTGCGCGGAAAGTTGTAATCTTTATTTTATTATTCTTGGCTAGTACCTCTTGAGATTTACAGATTTTCAGTAACGAATCAGTTTTTTTAGTAAGAATTGTAGAAAATTGAATAAATTGTCTTAAGAAATTCTTTAGTCATAGCATATTTACAAAAATTCGTAGTTTATATAAATATTTATTTGAACACGAAATTTCAAAAAAATTTCTAAAGTTTTATCAGTGTTCAGTGTACACACTCCTATTTTCAAATTGAAAAGAAGCACATATCATTATTTAACTCCTTAATCCTTGATCACATTCGTCTGCCACAACATTCTTCCCGCTCTGTTTGTGTCCAGTCGTCATCAATATCATTATCATTCTGTGTCACGCCAAAAATTTATCAGTAATTTTTCACTGTTATCAAACTGTTAATTAAGACTCTTTATCCCACAGATTACATCAATAAAAATCTTTTAAGTCGTGCAACATTTGTTGTTGTTTTTTTTACGTAAGTATATGTACTTACGTTGGCAATTATTAAAAACATTTTAATGTAGTCGTTATCGAAATTCGCCTCCTGCTCTTGAAGTATACGAAGGAGTGTAGTAGAAGAAGTAGTAGATATTTAAATGATTGATCATTAAAAGCCTTTAAGCATTTAGCCTTACCTGGAGTAGAAAAATGCAAAGTAATGCAATGTGAAGAGTGGCAGAAAGGCAAAGAGGTCAAACAGATATGAAGGGGTATGTGGAAGTTTTAAACATCAACGATAGTTCTAAAAGAAAATAATAATAATATATTTTTTAAGATTCCATGGCGAAAAATCAAGTGAAGGAAGTTTTTTCAACAGCGCATGAGTGACGACTTGATTAACGGTATGTCAAGTCTTGCCATTAAAAACAACAACAAATTTCCAAATAAAAGCCACATTATTAGTAATGCTAAAATGTAAAATTTAGCTCGAGCATAACACACGTACGTATTCAATTTATTTTAGTAAAAACATATTGTTCGTCACAACGTTCATACACAGCATGTCAAAAAGTAGATCACACATGTTAAATCGACAGTCAATCAATCTTTAGTGTTTCTTTCGTCGACTTTATTTTTAAAAAGTTGATTGTTGCGGCGGCTGTTGAGTTAAAACCAAAAGTTGCCGGAAGAATCAGCACCGTTAAATGGTGACGCTTTGTAATTTAGTTTAGCTTAATTTTTTTTTTTTTTTGTAAATTAAGTTTCATGTGTTAAACTGCTTTTGTTGTCAAACACGTGTGTATAAACTCGATTTGGCCAATGAGAGGAGTGAGTAGCAAAAAAGTTGATACAGGTTGTAAGTATGAATATTTTAGAGTCGAATTATTTTTTCATTACATATTTGGTATGGTTTCTGGAACAAGGAGGCTATGCATTATATTAATTGTTTTTATAGAGTCAAACAAGGGTATTTAACATGCAAACAACGATCTTGAACTAATCTTTCGACTATGTTTGAAATCTGTTACCAACTTTGGAATGGAATTACAAATTTTAGTTCCTTTCAGAAGGGAATGTTTTATCCTATTAGAAAACTCTGAAACCTGAATAGACATAGACAAACTCAAAATAGACTGTGATTTCTGATGACCATATTAAATTCCAAACTATTATATCGTTTCCCAGAGAAAATAGTAGCTATTTTGAAGCTTGTAAGATGTTATACAAGAAAAACATTCGTTGGAACTTTTACTAAACTCCTATACTACTTCCGGCTATTTATTCCATTGTAAGAAGGTGCTGTCATCAACTAAGTCCTGTGCAGAGGAGCCACTATGGTATAAGTTAAGCTAAGGTTAAGTGCGCTCTAAAGCTGTGAAACAAGTCGACCGGCTCAGAGCTGACGGCGCGCCGCCGCCGGGTTTTTCTCAATGTCCACACCGACGCCGTTTTTGTCGCCTTTAAACGGCTCAAGAAAGCCGCCGTTTTGTTTAGCTTCAGTCGACTCAAGAAGAAATTTTGTTCGTAACAGAGATGAAAAATTTAGTAACTCATTACCATTAGATTTTTTTTTAAATTTTTTTAGTGACGTAAATTTGAATTTTCTAGCCGCCGATTTAAATTTTTAATTGCCGCCACCGCTTTAAAACTGCTAAGCCGCCGCCAAAAATTTTGCCTCGGCTTGTTTCACTGCTCTAAGGGAACGAAATTCTCTAAATAAAACAGCACAATCCCAATTCCAGTCCCTACAATGTAATACCCTAGGGATTTCCAATTCGATTTCCTTAGGAATTTCAAGTTCGGTATAGTATTTGCGTTAAAGTTCTCTAGTCTAATGCGCCCAAATGCAGGACATTGACAAAGGTAATGTTCCAAAGTTTTATCCTCTTTTTCGCATGCTCTACATGTCTCTTCATCTAACAACCCCGTGCCCGCTAGATGAGTTTTACTAGACCTGTGTGTGACCTGTTACTAGACTAATTAATCTTCTAAGTGTAGGCTTACACAGTTTTAGAATCTTCATTGATTTATACAGGTTTGGTTCACCCCATAGTATGTTTTTCACCTTACTGACCTACAGCAGTATTGAACATATTTACTAGAGAGCTTAGTAAAGCCTGTTACCGATACGATTATTTATGAGAGTAAGTCTCTTAGAGACCTGTGGGCGGCACCGTTAAAGATTAATCTGGTGCTGGTGTTTACCCACCATAATGCAATTATACATTTGGCTTTATTTCTCAGCATATGTTGGGTTGGACCAAGACAGGTGAAATATTAAATGAACGGTCTTTCCTCTCAATTTTTAGAGAGCTTCAGCTGTGTAATAGCTCGCAACCTGGGACTAGTTTTAAATCAGTTTGAGTATCGAAGAATATTTATATACTTAGTGGTCTCTTGAGTAATTGCTAACTTGGGCTTTTAGGTTGTAAATTCGAATGTTTTATTTTAATTCTAAGTATTCTCAGGTCCCGTTATTTATTACGAACATATCCCTTCGAACTTACATGCGTGTAGTTTTAGTGTATCTTCTTTGCTAGACAGTGATGTCAACGTAAAAGATTGCCGTTAGGACTCCTAAAAAGTTATAACAATTTAAGATGACTTCTTATTTAACTTAGTCATGATTATTTTATAAAAATTCTGAGAGTGTAAATTAAGAAAAACCCAACCAAATTTACCTTTTATATTTTTGTCTTGTTGTTTGTTCAAGAAACAAAATTTAAAAATCCAAACTCGTTTTAAATTTTGAAATACAAACTGCTAATTAAATTGATGTGCAAAGTATTTGCTGGCATTGTTTCAGCTTCTTAGAGTAAGACTAATGGAAAAAAGCCAAAGAATTGACTTAAACTAATTAATGTTGCATACCTTTAATTCAATTATTTTTAGCACTTTGCAACATATTTATTTAGTTTTGTTTTTCGGCCAAAACTTGGCCGTTGTTGCTACTCTTCATTTTTACCTCTGGAGAAATTCTAAAAATGTGTGAAAAAATCAATTTCATTAGTTAGCGAAACGAGGCAACGATCTTTGCCAACCAGGTGCAGTTGCAATAATTTCTTTCATTTTTCAGCCAATCAATTCTGTATTGATGGCGAACTGAGGAAAGAGAATGGTAAGATGGAACATCCATAAGATAGTGAGTGATTGTTTGGAGGTAAAGCCGTTTAAGGCAAAAGTATTTTATTCTTGTGTTTTATAAACCACTAGAGATTCTCGCATTGAAAGCAGTCAAATAATAATGAACCAACACAGTATATGCTTAAAAATGTGTTTTTCTTTTCATTGTTTGTTTTGTTCGCTTAAATTTCTAGCAGAGTTTTATAGTGCTTGAAAAGAATAGTTATTTTTTGCGTGTTGCAGGTGTGCATTTTATCTTCTTTTACGAAATTACATTCATTTAATACAAACAATTGCTGGGGAAACATAGAATTTACTATTGCCACACCACCTTCACTCTGCCATGATCAACACTTGCAGTTGCAGACGTTTATGTGTTTTTCTATTTCTAATCTTTTACACGGAATTCTTTGCTTAAACGTTATGCCATCGTCAATTTGCCAATCGATTGTTGTTGTTCCTAAACTTCTCTACAAGGTGAGATCATATTTCCTTCAATCTGGTGACTTTATCATTCTGGGTTTTTGTTTTTTATTTTTTCTTTTGTAGCATATTCCATCCACATTGGCATTACATTTTATTCCTATGCTATACACATGCTGGTTTGAAGTGCTGCTTGTGGCCGCTTATAGCGACGGTGAACGACGCACCCATAAAATATGTAATAACTATTCTATAGTACGATTATATGTTTAAATGTTGTTACCACGCTAGTCCCACTTCTTCCTCCCACACCTTAAGTAGGAGAGCCTGGTTTGTTACCAAATGCATTCCATTTGTTTGTTGGTTTACTGCTGGCTTTGGAAAACTACATTCACGGTCAACACCTTCACCATGTGCTATTTTAGAGAGAAACATGCATGCCAGCATGCATACATGCATTATTGTCTTTGCCTATGCATGTAAGTATTTTAACTGTAAATATTTATTTTCCATTACAGTTGCGAATATGTTACTTAAGTGATCATTTAGATAAACATTTTATAATATTTAGTAAATTACCATTTTCTAGAAAGATTACATAAGACTACATGGTTTGTGACATTATCGATTAATATGTGTTTAAAAAAATGTTTAATGATGATCACAAGGTATACTTAACAAGGTGCCCGTTACTGATCAGCTGATCGTCAAATGTCAAACTCTATATAAAAGAAAAAATATAAATTCACCTTTAAATATTTTTTTATATGAAGTTTCAAATTCGCCGCTGCGTGTACTGTTACATGTACTCTTGGACAAAACCAAGGCGAATTCATGCAGGTGAAATTATCAGCCCATCTGATTTAATTTATTAATGCAGGGATGGCAAAAGGGATTTTGATTTCGGTATTAAACAATTAACTTAAGTGTACTTTTTTCATAATAAATTTACCAAATTTATGTATATTTGTTGCTTTTGCAGCATTTATAATGTGTTTCACAAATATATATCTTTCTTTTAATGAAATTTTATTAAATTAAAAATTTCATAACAACTTTTCCATCCCTGATATACAAATTGGAATATTCCTTTGACAAAACTGAAGTAGGTGAAGTGAAGTAGCTGAAGTAGGGATTCTTAAAAAGGTACACGTAACTGATTAGCTGATCTTTTTTCTTTCATATGAGAATGTCATACTAATATTTAAATCTCTAATCAAAACTCTATGTTGTGAATACATTAAACGATTTAAATTCTTAAAATTCTTCTTTTGGTATCAATACTAAAATCGACAGAATATCTTATATACAACATTAAACCTGTGGCAATAAGACAAAACAGCTTATGTCGGATTTTATAATTTTTCAGGAAAGCACTTTTAAATTTTTGAGTTGACTTTTATAATTTAGTTGGTTCTAAAATAGGGCTTATTAAAGGAATTACGTGCACTAATAATTAAATAGCATATCGGTTTTCGTATATTTCTTTAAAATTATAAGTTCAAATAAAATATTATTTCAAATGATATTTTTTGTTAAAAAAATATAGGCAAAAAGTTTTTACCCCACAACTTCCTGTATAGTTGCTCAAAATAGTTAAGCATTTTTCTGAGCGCAGTTTTGAATTGCAGGATTGCAATGGTGTTACTATCTTAATTTTAGTCACAGAAATATTAATAAGCAAAGCTTTTTCATAAATTTTTGTAGTCTCCTGTTTAGCATAAAATTGTTTTTAATTGAAATCAAATTTCGCTGACTTTTAACTATAAATATTTAATCACGAAATCTTGTCTTCTTATCTACTTTCAGAGCTAAAAATAATATTTTTCAAAAATAATTTTCGCTTAACTTGTAATGCATACTTAAGTCCTTTAAAAACATTATTTATATTCTTCTTTTTAATGCTCCCGACTAACTGATAAATTATCTTTAAAGATCTCAATTTAATATTGCAACAAATGCAAACGAAAAAGATTTATCAACTTTCTCCCCAAAGTAAATATTAATTATAATTTCTTGCCATTCTATGCAATTAAATTACAAAGATTATAATTTGTTAAACATGATAATCGATTCCTTTTATAGTGATATCATATTCCACAGACATACACCACTTACTGATAACGCAAATAATCAGCGATACACAATCTGAAATCTTAAAAGGAAAACCAGACCTCCTTTTGCTTTTTTGTTTTCTCGTTTTTTTTTTTTAATATTTTAATTGCAGCTTTTAAAGTAAAACAAAAAAAAAAAACTGTCTTACTAAATTTTAGCCCAAAGGCATTTCTTTAACAAGCACACACAAACATAAACACACACGTGCACATATGAATACGCGAATAGTATTCGCTCTGTTATACACGAATTCACTTAATTAATTTCAGGTGTTAAAGTGCCAAAAATAAATGGGTCAATAAAAACTAACTGGCATAAACAGGACAAAAATAAATAAAAATATAAAAAAAAACTGACCATAAAAGAAATTCAAAGAACAGTTACTCTCTGCAGCCAGAGATAAAAAGTGTACAAAACGTGTTGTTTGTTTGTTTGTTTTTTATTAAAAAGCTGAGAATCTTTAAAGCTAAAAGCACCTTTTATTTTGTTAAATGGCAGAAAAAATAAACTTTTAAATCTAAATATCACTAATTGTTCACTTTAAAGTGAAATGAAATGGAAGTCTTAAAGTTAAAGATAATGTAAATGACTTGGAAAAGAGGCAGAGCTGTATAACTGTTTTTAGAATTGGGGTACATTAAGTAGATTTTTTTATGTTAAAGTGTTTTATCAAACAGTTTTCATAAATATAGAATTTTTTTATAGTTTTTTTTATAAATCAAAAAAATTTATTAAAAATTTTCTAGCTGAAATCACAAAAAAATTGTATATTAAAAATTTCCCACAAAACATTTTTACGGTAAATGAAAGTATATTGAAATTTTTTTATAATGAAATATTGTTTGATATTTTATTCAAGTGAATAATTTGTTTTTAATATTCGATAACTTTATTTAAACAAAAAAATAATTTCTTACTAACATTTTTACTTTATATTCCTAAAAAGATTATTAAAAATTTTCTCTAACAAAATTATTTCAAGTTTTCTCACAAAATTTTAAAGATTAAAAATTTTTTAAAATTAAGAAAAATGATTAAAATTAATAAGAATATATATATTTTTTTTTGTCTACAAAAATTTTATTAACTATTAAAATAATTTTTTTTTTTAAATAAAAACAAGAAATTATTATAAATTTTTTTATTTTTTCTAAAAAAATTAATAAAGATTTTCTAAAAAAAAGTTAAAAGTTCTCTTAAAAAATTTTTAATATAAAAAAACTATTAAAAAATTTTTAAAATCTTACAAAAATTTTTATTAATATTTGTTTAAATAAAAACAAAAAATTATTATAAGTTTTTCTAAATTTTGTTTTTAATTTCTAAAAAAATTATTAAAGATTTTTTAAAAAATAGTTAAAAGATCTCTTAAAAAAATTTTAATATAAAAAATATTAAAAAATGTTTAAAATTTTTCTTGAAAAAAATTAACCCAGGTAATTTAAAACTATATTAAAAAATATCCATAAGAAGTTTGTAAGAAGTCAAAAATATTGAAAATTTTCTTAATGAAATATTTTCTTTAAATTTTCTTAATTTTTTTTTAATTTTCGTAATATTTTTAAATTTTCTTAATTTTTTTTCAAAAAATTTTGTAACACTTTTCTTAAGAAAAAATTTTTTTATATAAAAATATATTTCTATTTTTAAAAATATTAAAAAATATTAATAATATTTAAATATTTTATTTTTTCTAAAAACAAAACAAAAATTTTTATAATAAAATTTATTAGAAAGTAAAAATTTTATAAAAAAAAAAGTTTTTTTGAAATTTTTCTTTCAAATAAAAATTTATAAAAAAAATTTAACGAAAATTTTAAATATTTGTGTTAGCAAAACTTTAACAAAAACAAGTAAGAGTGCTAAATTCGGCCATGCCGAATCTTATAATCCCTTCACAACGTGTAGTCATGCAATAACAGTAGTTTGTATCACCATTCATCTCATATGAAATACGTACATACATACATATAAAAAACATACGTATATATAAAACATCCCATTGTATAATTAAAAATTAACGTATGTATGCTTAAAAAAAAAAAACAAAAAAAAAATTTAAAAAAATTAAAAAAAAAATTAAAAAAAAAATAATTAAAATTTAAATAATAAATATAAAACAAAAAAAAAATAAAAATAATATATTAAATAAAAAATAAAAAAAAATAAAAAAAAATTTAAAAAAAAAATATAAAAAAATAAAAAAAAATTTTTTGGCTCAGCTGGGATTCGATCCCACGTTTACTTTAACCAATATACAAGTTTGTATGTATGTATGTTGTTGTAATGTTGTTTTTGTGAAAAAAAAATCGAGGTGGTCGTGGGTTTTTGCTCATATCTCAGTTGTTTATGTACCGATGTTTCTGATTTTCACTACCGATCTACTCCCGAATATTTCTGATACTTTAATACCTTACCCGGGTCTAAGCGATTTCGGGGGGTTTCAAAAAGTTGATTTTAACATACACACGGACAGACGGACAGACTGACAGAGCTTATTCGACTCCCCTATTCATAAGCTTTCAGAAAATATATATGTATTTAATGGGTTCGGAAATGAAAATTGTAGAAATTTCAAATGGAATGACAAACCTATGTATACCCTTTTTCACTGTGTGAAGGGTATAATAAGGCTTAAAAAACAATCTGTTAAAAGATGGTTTACAAAAAAAAATATTTTTTATAAAAAATGTGTCAAACATTCTTTATAAAATAGAGATTTATTAGCAGTTTTCTATAATAACAATTGCTTGAAGGTTTCTATGAATGTAGAAAACTTGTTAAAAAATCAAAACTTATCAATTTTAAAAGTCTCTGTTTTAAGCGTATTTTTACTGTCAACTTAATGTCATGCAACTTCTTTACTTTTACTGTCACTGCTGTTAAACATTTTTCTTTCTTTCATCCTGACGTAAAGCACAACTTTTTTGAAGGTTTTAATTTGTGTCTAAAGTGCACTTACATGTTCTTTAATGTTAATTTTTTTTATTTGTTTTATTAGTTTTGCAGTAATCGTGATCAAATTACATTTTGAAAACAAAATTCCTAACAACTTGATAATCAACCAGTTAGATAGTGTTGGTCCACAACCAACACGATCTGTTTAATGTTGGTTTATTTTTTATTTATTTTTGTTTTTGGAATATGTTTATTAACAATTCTATTGTGGCACGAGCTCATTAAGTGTCATTTAAATGCAGCACTGACACTGCTGCAACACAGTTAGTAAAATGCTTTCTGATAATGACTAACAACATGTTGTTTGTTAAAATAATAATTTTACTTGTTGTTGTTGTTTTTTTTAAAACAATTGTTGCTGGCTATTAACACATCGAAACAACATGATTTATGGTATCATTTTCTAAATTATTTTTATTATTTGTTTGTTATTGTTTGATTGAACAAGACATTATTGTTGTTGTCGTTTACACATAAATTTATTTGTTATTTAAAACCGCCAACAACAATAGTAATACAAAATATTCCACCATCTTTTGTTAAGTCAGGAAACCGTTAGAATTGGACCTTAAAGCAAAATAAATACATTTTACATTAAAATGAGTTGTGTGGTGAAGTAGTGAGTGGTGTGGATGAAAAGCGTTACTCAGCAACATGTTGTTTGTCCGCTGTTTTTGCTGTCACTGCACAAGAAAGTCGTTGTCGTATGTGTACTGAAAAAGTAGATCCAAATTAAATTCAATATTTAATCATGATTTATAAATATTAATTTCTTTATATATAGAAAATTTTTATTTAATGTTTCTTCTTATTGCTACGAACTAGTTGTTTATCATCTATATATGTTTATAAAAGAGTAACGTGACTGACTGACTAATTCATCATCGCACAGCCCAAACGCAAAGAGCTGGAGACATGAAATTTTGACAAACGGTTTCTCTTTCGATGTATAGCTCTACTAAAAAGGGATTTTTGGAAATTCGTACTTTAAGGGGGTAAAATCGGTAATCCTTTATCTTCTAAACTAAAGTGACAAATTCTGTTTTAACATTAATTTTTTATTCAAAGAAAATGTTAAAAAAAAGCTCGGTATAAAAATGTTGTAAAGAAATCTATTTTGAAAAAAAATTCAAGAACTTTTAAATTAACGAAATAGTTTTAACAAACTCTTTGCTTACAAAAAAAAAATTTAATTTTTCATTCACTCTTTGAAAACAGTTAATTTTTCTAAATCCATTTTATAGAAAGACAACTACTCTAACCAACCAAACATATTTATGCTGTTGTCATAGCGCACAACAACAACTTTAAAAAATGTCAATAGAAGTTATAAATCATTTGCGTGTGTAATGTTGCTATCTTTTGAACAATTTAACATGGTGTGGTTGGCTGTGATCATTCACTCGCAATTGTTGCAGTGTTACATTGCCCCCATTTACTTCCTGATACTCTTTTCAAACGTGTTTTTAGAGTCTTTCACTTGAAGTATTATTTATTTTTTTTTTACTTAATGTTTATGTATGACTTAAATAGTTTATGTCATGCCAAGGTAATGTGGTTAAATCAATTTGATCATTTTATTTAACAGCATTTTAATATCACTTTTGATCCATTTATTCAAGTGACATGACTCAAATGAAGAAAGATTATAAATCGTTGGCACGCAAGATATTGTCAGTTGTTGTTATTCAAAATCCAAAGATATTTTAATAAATTAAAAAATACATTTGTTTTGAAGTTAAGCAAATTTATAATTAATTTTGTAAAAAAATAATAAGATATTTTTTTGTTTTTTTTTTAACTAAAAAAAAAAGAAAGAAATATTTTTCTATATCAAGAAACATGTTTTAAATTATTAAACTCCATATTTTTTCTATGAAATGTGTCTGTCACGCCTGGCTCTTAAACTGAAAATGTTTTCTCAATGATTCTTATTGCCGCATTTCACTACGTAATTTATTTACACTTTGTAAAGGGTGATTTTTTAGCTATTACCATTTGGCAACACTGGTATAAACAGCTGACGCACGTTTCGTGTTTTGTTTCACTGTCAAACATCTTCAGTTTGGTCTATAAATTAACCATGAATCATCTTACAAACGAACAACGCTTGCAAATTATTGAATTTTATTATCAAAATGCGTGCTCTGTTAAGAAAGTTCATCGCATGCTTCTTCCATTTTATGGTCAGTTTAATCGACCTACTGAAGCGGCTATTCGGGCTATTGTGACTAAATTTCGCACCAAATTTACATTGTTGGACATTAAATCACCAACACGCTTACGTAGAGTGCGAAGTGAAGAATGTATCGGACAGTGTTAGTGATGACCATCAACTATCGATTCGTACGTAACTGTGAATGGTGAGCGCTATCGTGAGATGATATCCAACTTTTTTTTGCCCAAAATGCAAGAGCTTGACTTGCATGACATGTGGTTTCAACAAGACGGTGCCACATGCCATACAGCACGATTAACAATGGACTTATTGAAAGACGAGTTCGGTGAACATTTTATTTCACGTTTGGGACCGGTCAATAGGCCGCCTAGATCGTACGATTTACCGCCTTTAGACTATTTTTTGTGGGGCTATGTTAAAGCTCATGTCTATACACACATGCCCACTTCAATCGAAGCATTGGAAGACATTATTAAAGCATTTATACCAGCCGAAATGTTGGAAAGAGTATGCCAAAATTGGACTAAGCGGATGAACCATTTGAGGCGCAGTCACGGTCAACATTTGCATGCAAATAATCTTCAAACATTAAATTATATGGACCGTACTATCGATTCAAATAAAGATTTCATGCATTTTTCTGAATTTTATTTGTTTTTTTTTTAACTTTCCTATAGCTCTTAAAAAATCAACCCACTATATGCTCGATTGCGCTCCTTTTTAGTCCAACTGTGGGGTCAACTTATAAGAAAGCAACCCGTCCAAAGTTTAAAACATTTAAAAATTAAAAAAAAATATTTACTTTGTATGAAATGAAATAACTAAGAATAAGTGTTCACTTATGTTTTTTAATAAAACTCACGAAATGGAAATAAAATCGCTAGATTAATCTGAAAATAGCTAAAATGGCATTACTTTTCAACAAATACAAATGTAAAAAAAAACAACAAGAGTTGTACTGCAGCCTACTGCCATACTTAGCGCCTTGTAAAAATTGGGTTTTCCAATTGCAAAGCGTTGCCGCCACGGTATTTCGTTTTGTTTTATACAGATTGTGGTTGTAAGAAGATCATGTGATTGGCGGTATTTTGCACTAAGAACAATTTAAAAGCAAAAAGATGAGATAATTCGGCACATTAATGGCATTTAACCTAAATTTTGTCTTAGTGTTATTATAAATATGGGCTATCGGATAAAAGAATGCCACCGAAGCCATGGCGAGCATTTGGCCGATAGTTAGTTTCACACATAACTGTCATAGAGTCTTCTATCATAAAAAATAATTCTATGAAAACTTTCTTGCATTTGGTATTTATATTTAAGACTCTTTTAGTTAAAAATATTCGATGCCAAACAGAATTTTAAATTTCGATCTCTAATTTTCTCTGCATGAGACTGTAAAAAGGCAACTCTGATTCAATTGAAGATCTCAGTTTTGAAAATTCCTAAAAATGAAGGCAGTCAAAACTTCTATACATATTTTTAAACATTTGATAACATATTGTCTTCACACTTTTATGCACTTTCGCTGTCATGTATGTGTAAAAAGTGTCAATGGTTTATATGGGTTTATTAAATGTAACTGACTTTCTATGGACATTTAATTCATAGACTTTAAAATTTTTATGCTTACGGCAACCGGAGCTTATTTGGGTTTTTGACTTGTAGTAATAATCAGTATAATACTGTAAAGTGTAAGTAAGCTGTAAGTATAATAATTTTTAAGATTTACATGCCATTAAAATTAATTATTAGTTTAGATCCTAGACAACCCATAAAAGACAACTGATCACTATAAAATAATAAAAAAAACTATTTGATCTCACAAATGTTATTGGAATTAGTTTCGCCTTTATAATGCAACAAAACCTATAAGTGTGAATTACACAATTTTTCAACAGACACCAATATATCCTTTCCTATTTTATTTTATTTTTTGCCTGAACACCAAAGTAAGTGCTAAATAACATGAAAATTGCATGTTTTTCCTTCTGCTTACTGTAAAGACAAAAAGCCAAAAAATTAAAATTGCAACAACACAATGTTGTCATAAATTCAATATAAAATCATAAAATTAAATGACTAAATGTGGTTCAAATTGCGTATTAACAGCAGCAGTAAGAGCTGCAACTGAAACAGCCACAAACTTAAACTCAGTAGTTCCACATAAACAGATCGTAAAACTTTCCAGTTTAAAGTTGATGATTATGACTATGGCGATTAGGGAAAAGTATGTTTAGAGGCAAAAAGGAACGTGGGGGGATCATCTATGCTTTTATAAAGTTAATGCAGTATATTGAGATATAGACACCAATAAATAACATTTATTGTTTAGGACACGAGACTGTGCGAACAGTGCCAACAAACTGAGTGCAGATAATTGAAAGACAGCAATATCAACAACAACAACTACGGCATTTATATGGTGACCACATGGACATGGATACGGACATGAACATAAAATATAGACGCCCACTAAATTATGTACTACAATGTTGTTGCTGGATTTTAACGATAAAATATTATAAGACATATTAAGTGTAATACGAGGGTGGACAGGAAAGTGGTTAATTAAGGGTTTAACTCATACAAATTGTCTATGCAAAGGAAAAAAATCGATAAATGCAACAGTGTTTATGTGTATTAACCATTAAGTACAGCACAGTACAGTCGGTGATGTCCTCACAGGCTCTCTGGAAATTTTTCCCCTAAATAAGTAATAGTTTTGCCTGCCATAAAACAAACAATTCTTTTGCGTAAGCTGGATTTGCTCATACGCTGTATACTTCTTGGATATTTTACATCAACGATAGAAAGATTGATAAGCGGAGACATGTGTAGCCCTGCATTTTGGGCAATAATGTTGGAGGCTCTATGAAGTCGTTGTCATCGTACGAAGTTAATGCAGTGTTTGTTACAGGTTCGACCGATAGCAAAAAAATGTTTTTGTTATGGAGTTCTTAAAATTTATTTTACATTGGCTTTTGAGTGTTTTTTCAACAATCAAGCAATGCACTGACACTGTCGCTGTTTAAGCATGCAACCCAAAGTGACCACAATCACTTTTTGCCTCCAAATCGATAATTATCGATAGCAATTCTAAATAAGGTTGGCTTGGGATACACCGAACCGTTTTTTGCTAGTTTTCTATAGTATCGCATCACATTTCTTATCGGATCCATATGATTATAGTTTGTAGCAGTTGTTAAGCAGGTGGAACAATTAAAGCTTTTGGGACAAGGTAGTCATGTGAAAAATCGAACTCGTGTACTTCGCTCAAGAACAATTGGCTTGTCTATTTCTTGTCGATATTGGAAATTTGGTAGATATAGATGTGATCAATATTTATTTTTTACAAGACGTTGCTATATCCAACACAAGTAACAAGCGGCTGATATCTAGACCAGCCATGTTCAAGGTTGTGTGGTTGGTTATTTGGCTATTTAAATCAATACAGTATTTATCGCTTATATGCATTTTAAATTTTGCACTGTTTTTCGTTCTTATAAAAGAGAAATGCATTTGTAGTCGCATTTACAAAGCTTGTAGCCGATATCTCGATAGCTGGTACATAATGAACTTACAATGCTAAGTTTAACTGAGAATGAACACAGTGTTTTTTCTACACTAAATGAAAATAAAATGGTGTCTGTCATCTGGTAAGAACTAAATTTTTGGAATGACCCTCGCTTATGTCCGTCCGCACATCCAAGGCTTAGCCATATTTTGACAAAATGTAGTGTAAATTTCTTTAATCACTAAGATTGTAAATAATCGCAATTGTAGGAATTAAGGAGTTTTCCAGAGAGGTAAGAGAACAACATGTTGCATCAAACATCTGTATAATTGTATGTGTATTGTTGGTGTGATATTGAAATTATATGTTGATTGTTATGTATTTATTAGGGATATCAATCCCGAAATTTCGATCCTAAAAATACCGGGATTCTTGGGGATTTATAAATCGTGAACCCTGAAATTTATTTTAAAAATCTCGGAAAATCCCGATTTTTTCTAAATATTTGTTATTTATTTATATAGTTTATATAATATTTATTATTCTGGCAGCGAAATGCATTCAATTTTTAGAGGAACTTTTAGGTGAAATAGTAGTACAACAGTATAACTTCTACAATGTTGAAAATGGAAAAAATTATAAATTAAATATGTACATATGTATATGAATTACTTTTCTAAGATTCTATGAATTTCTTAATGATGTACCTGATAACTATGAATCATTTAATTCTTCAGAACAGAACAAACGTCTTGGTGCATTGTATTAAAGGTGCTATAAATAATTCAACTGCAGTAACTAAATGTAAAAAACCGTTACGTTTTGAAAAACAAACGGAACGTTAATGATATTTGAAAAGCGAATCAGTAAAGTTATAAAAATTTCTACAAAAAAGTGCAGAGATGATTATTACGCTGGAAATTTATTGAAGACAGGTAATTTTCCTAAGAAATCGTGGAAATTTTTAAATTGTAATCTTGGTCGAACGAAGAGTAACGTCATTAACCTTAGGGACTCTCAAGGGCAACCAATAATATGTGACCAAGATAAAGTGAATTGCCTTAATAATTACTTTATTACGAGTGTGGAAAATCTTAAAAGGGAAATTGAAATTTATTCTGGTGATCGGTTCAATTCTTTACGGACTCTTTTACAGTCACCTCATCGTTTTACACTTTGTAACGTTAATGATAATGATATGTTTGAAATAATCCGAAATTTGAAAGATAATAAAAGTCCAGGCTTTGATGGTATTTCGCCTAAATTTGTAAAAGAATGTAGAGATATTATAATCCCGATATTAAAAGATATTTTTAATAAAATCGTTAACAATTCAGTGTACCCTGACATCTTAAAAGTGCACAAAATAGTTCCAATTCCGAAAGAAGTTAATGCAACAAATATAGATAAATATAGACCTATTGCTGTTCTCTCTACAATTGATAAAATTTTTGAGAAGATTCTTTACGATAAACTTCTATTGTATATGGAGGAAAATACTTTTTTATACAATTATCAATTTGGATTTCGAAGGGGTTGTAGTACTGAAGATGTTGTGTTGAATGTAGTGCAGTTCATTTGTAGTGGGTTTGATGGAGGTTCTAGTGGAGTTGCTGGAATATTTTTTGATTTTACTAAAGCTTTTGATTTAGTAGATCATGTATAATGTTACAGAAATTAATGAAATATGGTGTTCAGAGAAGAGAACTTTTATTGTTTAAAAATTTTTTCGTTAACAGAAAACAATATGTTAATATAAACAACACGGACAGTTTTCTTGGTTCTGTTGATTATGGTGTACCGCAGGGTAGTGGATTGGGCCCTCTTTTGTTTTCTATATACTTAAATGATTTAAAAAATCTAAATTTAGATGGGCAACTTTTTATGTTTGAAGACGATGTGTGCTTGTTTTACCCCTACAAGTACGATTTATCACCTAAAACAAGAATTGAAAGAGATGCTGCTTTGATATTTGAATTTGCGCGATTAAATCGATTAGTTCTTAACCCTGATAAAACCAACCACATGTTTTAAGTATAAATAGTGATTTCAACGTGTTTATTAATGGAAAAGCTGTTTGGGAATCACATTGCGAAGTAACTTGTCATGAGATTTACATATAACCGATTTGGAAAGGAAAATAGCTCCAGCAATTGGAATTTTATATAAATTAGGAAATAAACTGGATGTTAAATCAAAGATGATGATATTTCAATCTTTGATTCAATTGCATTTGAATTACTTAGCAATTATATATGCTTACAATAAAAATAACATTACACTGAAATCGCTTCAATGCATTCAAAACAAAGCATTAAAAAATTATTTATAAACTACCAATACTGTATTTAACTGTCACATTGTACAAAGATATAAGCAAAACAATTTTACCAATTTATGGATTGCATGAGTATCAGGTGTTAATGTTTGTTTTTAAATGCATTAACCATATTGGTCACCAAACCATAACATTTTCTCAACAGCAATTTAGTTCTAATACACGAAACAGAACAAATTTAAGAATTCCTCGATGTAGATTAGAAACTACCAAGCAACGCATTGATTACGTGGGTGCTGTGAAATTCAATAATTTACATGCAGATTTGAAATCAATTTATCGAATTTCACTATTTAAATCGTCTTTTAAACAACACTTTATTAACAACTTTGAAACGCTTTTGTAATTTTTTATTTTTTTTGTAAAACTGTTTTTATACTTATTTTTGTAATTTAAAAATCTTAACATTAAGTTAAATCTTTTATTTGTACTTTTGACAATGAATTAATTTGCCAACTTGCCTCAATAATGCCTTACGGCGATGAGGCCGAAATTGAAATGTATTTTAAATATTTTGTACAAATAAAATTTATTCTGTAGAAAAGTTTTTTCTATAGAAAACAAAAAAAAGTACAATACGTTAGTTAAATTGTTAAAACAATAAATATGAAATTATTTCAATAAATTGTGTTTTTTCAATACCCAAATTCAGCAAATCCACGGGATCCCGAAAATCCCAAGTTCCCGAAAAATCCCGGGATTAGCACTTCTAAAATCACGAATCCCAGGATTTGCAAAAACAGCATCGTTTGGCATCCCTAGTATCTATCTTTAAAATAACTGAATTTATTTTTAATATTTTTTTAACCATAAATAAAAATTATTTTTTTATAGAAGTTTGTTTTTCGATTTATGTTGACTGCTTTAGTATAAAGTTTCCTTTAAAATGGTCATTGGTGTATACAATAGATTTTGCTAGTAACAGCTTTTGGCAACAATTGATGTCGTGTTGATCATAATTGAATAGTTAGTTATACCAACAAAAAAAAAAAAAAAAATCAGCCGCAATAGTTTTTTTTTTAATATTTATTTTGGGTATTTTTTGTTGTTTTTGCGAAAATAAAGCTCAATATAATTGCGTGTTAATGTCCCATGGAGAATTATGACATGCATTAGAAATAAGGGCGTAGGAGTTAAAGAGGTTAAGAGGAAAATATGAACAGAAAATTTTTGTTTGCATTAGTTCGCATTTGAAGTAAAAAAGGTTTTGTAATATAAAAATACATAAATTTAAAAAATAATTTCTCTGAAATTTATAACTATGAATAAAGTTTTAAATTTCCTATTCATATAAAATAAAATTGTTAAATATTATCTTTATATATTTTGAATTTATTTAAAAGCATTTTGATTGTTGTAGAATTTTGAATAAAATCTTGTTTTAAAAAAGTGTTTTTTATTAGTTTTTATGAAATGTTTAAAATTTATAAAAATATCGATCATAGATCTCTATGGAAGTTGTGAATAAATTCATTTTACAGTATTTTCCGCTGAATTATATAAATTTAAAATTTTGCACCGTTTTTTGTTCTTATAAGCTAGAAATGCATTTAAAAAATAAATATGCATTGAATAGCAATAAAAAATTGCTCATGTTGGGATGCATGTAAGCGTTAATTGCAAATAACAGTCGTGAATTAAAGCTGTAAATACTGTATAGAAAAATTTAGAAAATTTTTACTTGTTAAGAAATTGTTTGAAAAATGTTTTTTTAATGTTTGTTTTTTATATTATACTAGAAAAGCCTGGCGCGCGTTGCTACGCCCCTTAATGAATAAAAATGCATTTTGAATTTTATTTGAATATCAAGTTTTTTAATGGGCAGTGCCACGCTTTTCTAATCACGAACCTGTATAGTCATGACAACTCAATATTTGTGTAAAGTTTCAGAAAAATCGATTTAGTACAAGTAGCTAAAAATGATAACTAATTTTTTATGGGCGTGGCCCGCCCACTTTTTACCACCCATAAACACTCCCTGGAATGTGTACAAACTTGCCAAAGCTTGAGTCCGATCGGTTTTACAGTTTCGGAGTCTATAGCTAACACACACACACAGAAAGACAGAGTTTCACTTAACATGTACGCCTCTGTTTTAATGCCAACTAACGTTACATTTTCTACACTTTGAAAACTGAACTCTAACAATTAATGGGTTTAAACATGCAATCATATTTTTTTCGGTTTTCTTTTTGCAAATTTTAAATATGATCAGGAAATTTGAAGTGATTGAAATTAAAATACAATTTTAAGTTTACAACAACACTATAGTAAATATTTGGTGAGATAATTTTTCCAGCGGCAATATAAAAAACCTCCCCCCACACAACCACTTTAGAAAATAAATTGGATAAAAATTATTAATATAAAAAAAACTTAAATAAATAATGAAAAGTTTCAAAACATTGCTTAGTGTAAAGTTGAATGCAGCTGCCATAAAAAAGAACTTTTTAAATATTTTTTTTTGTATTTAAAAATTTGAATTAAGGAGTTACAAATTTTAAAGCTTTAAAAAGATGTTTTAATTTAATAATTTCCATAAATATTAGTAATATAAAATATAGTTTTTTAATTTAATTCGCTAAGACAACATGTCTTTACATTTTAATATGATTTTAATTATAAAGTTTTTGTCTGTACGTCTATTTTTGTCCAAGGATCCAGATATTTTACTAATTTTTATACTCGCCACCAAAAAAATGGTGGGGGTATATTCATTTTGTCATTCCGTTTGTAACACATTGAAATATCCATTTTAGACCACAGTAGATAAAGTATATATATTCGGAATCGGGGTTTCATTTTATGACGATCTAGCTATGCCCGTCCGTCTGTCTGTTTGGTGAAAGCACGATAGAGGTCGGACCGAAAAAGTTAACGGGGCTCAAATTTTGCCAGAATATTTCAAATACACAAGGTTTGTTTTGTCTTGAAAATGGGCTAAATCGGAATATTAGGAAGAGAATTATAGCTCGTAATACAAGAGTAGGTCAAAAAACCGTGTCCTTCCAACGTCGAATAAAATGAAATTGTGTTCAAAAGCATTAACGTAGACTCATGAAACTTCGGATGTATATTTCCTGACTAAAAAGAATATTTTTTCCTGAAAATTGCTTAAATTTATGCATTAGGCAAGGAGTTATAGATAAATAGAATGTACGAAAATTTACACCGCACAATGTATTTTTCGGTATATTTTAAATTTAAAACCTAATAAAACTGACCAAATTAGATGTACGATTCTGAAATTTTGCAACGATTGCTTTTTGGTCAAAGGCTTTGTTCTGACGGAAAATAAATGTGACACGCCCACTTTTACGCCCAACTCCTATATAACGCTTTATCTTAAATTCATATAAATTCTCTATGCATAAAGATTTTGGAACAATAAAGGTATATATTCAAATATCTATGTTGTATTCATTAGCAGAAGCAACTTCGACACGCCTACTATAACGCCCACTTTTCACGTTATGCACTGTTAATGAAATTTAAAAGTTCATAAAACCGACAAAATTAGAGGTATGGTGATGTTCGCTACATATAGCCTTCTAGTCACTGTCATTGTTATGCCAGAAAATTTAGGTGACACACCCACTTTAACGCCTACCTTCCATATAACGGTTTATCTTAAATTCATATAATTTCTATATAGACAAAGTTTTTGGAACAATAAAGGACTATATTGAAGTATCTCAGTTTTGTTTATTAGCAAAAACTACATTGACACGCCTACTTCAACGCCCACTTTCATTGAAAGACATTGACAGACGGACAGACTGACAGAGCTTAATAGACTCCCCTATTCATAAGCTTTCAGAAAATATATACCTTATGGGGTCGGAAATGAAAATTGTAGAAATTTCACACGGAATGACAAACCTATATATACTCTTTTTCACTGTGTGAAGGGTATAAAAAAAACATTTAATGTGTTTGTCTGTACTTTGGCAACTCCAGATTTCATACTTTATTGTTTTGTGACAAGGTGACAGCATTGTGTTCACAAATTGGCTGCTTTTAAGATCATCATTCAAATGCAATGCAATAAATAGCCTTTTTACACTTGCTCACATATTAGCGGAATGCGTGGAAGACATTGGAAATTAAAAAAAACTTGTTTACATTTGCAACATCTTTCATCTGTCATAATATTTATTTTAAATGTTTGCGCAAATAAAAATAAAAAAAAAAAAAAATTAAATTTAAAAATTCTATATAACTATTGTATTAATTATTGCCCTTGGAAAGCAATTATTATTACAATATGCAGATTTCGTTAAATTTTGTTAGATGATAAAAATAATTAAAATATCTTATTTTATACGACATATTACAAGTCCACTCGTATGTATTTTTTTTGCGCTTGTAATTTTTTTCTAGTTATGGTATGTATTTTTTTACAGCAATTTCTAGTGAAGACACTAAAATAATCGAAAGATGTTGAGCGGAACAGAATGAGTTAGAAACATCCTTAAAAGATGTTGAACAATTTTGACACACAAACACGTACAATTCATATGGGTAGATGTTAACATCTTGTTGATTTGATGAAAGATGTGAGTTAGTGTAAAAAGGCTAAAAGGTATTCACGTAAAAGGATACAGTCTCGCAAATACACGACATTTTCTAAATTAAGTTTTACTTTGAATCTTATATTTGAAAAACGAATCCTAACTGTTAATGGCCATGGCTCCCGATTTTCTTTAATTACGTCAGGCCTTGCGACTCAGGATTTAGACACTAGTTTAGAGGTAGTAAGAAATAATATCATACTAAAATTGATAACGTGAATACATTTAATAATTATTCCTGAAAAATGGTGTTTATTAAAATCAATAAATAAGTCTATTTGTTGACATTGAAACATTTTGCTTTTTTATACCCTTCACCTGTGGTGCACAAGGGTATATATAGCTTTGTCATTCCGTTTGTAATTTCTACAATTTTCATTTCCGACCCCATAAAGTATATATTTTCTGAAAGCTTATGAATAGAGGAGTCGATTAAGCCCTGACCGTCTGTCCGTCTGCCAGTCTGTCCGTGTGTTGGTTGAAATCAACTTCTAGAAGCAACTATATGTTCCTCAGATCTGTACATGGTATCAATCTCTTGGAAATATCCAGGAATGAATCGCTATTGAAATTCAGCACAATCGCCCCATAACTTTCTGAGATATGAGCAAAAAACCACGACCACCTCGTTTTTTTTCACAATTACAACAACAACATACATACATACATGTAAAAAACATACCAAACAAAAAAAATTACAAAAAAAAAAATATTAAAAATAAGAAAAAAATAATAAAAAAACTACAAAAAAAATTAAAAAAAAATTTTTTAAATATTTTTCTAAAAAAATTTATTAAAAAACTTTTAAAAAAATATAAAAAAAATAATAAAATATAAATAATATATTAAATAAAATAAAATAAATTTTTTTTTGGCTCAGCTGGGATTCGATGCCACATATATAAAGAAACGCAAAATTATTAGTGCGATAAATGAAAAAGTTTTACAAACAACAGATCAAGATTATGAAGAAATATTATCAGAAAACAATAATAACAATGAAGAAAAAACAATTATTTCAAAACTTCAAGAACAATATGAAAATACAAATAACAGACAGCTTCAAATGCGAATCCTAACTTTATTTGCAGACTGGTCTTATAATCAAATTCAGGGACATTTTCCAAATGCATCACGGCACATGATTTCTGTGGTAAAAAAAATAGTTCATGAAAAAGGTATTCTATCTACGCCCAATGTAAATTTATCAATGGGTTAAACAAAATGTTAAAAACATAAATTGCGAATTTTTTAGTACGGAACAATATAATGAGCATGAGAAAAAACTTAAAGAACGGTTTACTAAAGCAAAAATGATACCAGGTACTTTAGGCTACCATGCGTTTACTCCGTACCAAGAGAGACAAATTAAAGTTCATACTTCATCATTTGCAGCTGATTTTTCTATAAAAAATGTATATAAAAATTAAAATTGCTTATTATTTAACTTTTAGTTATGTATAAAAAAAAATACACTTTTTTACTTTCAAACCGCTTGCCTTATTTCAATATTTTTATAAAAAATTCAGGCTTTCTTAACCCAAAAACCTTAATTTTATAATTATAATTTTATTAAATTTTTTAAAGAAACGAACTGAGTGTACCATAAAAATATTGAAACATGTGAATTCGTTATTACTAATGGGTAGTTAGGTATTATATTACGAGTAAGTGGTTACATTTTAGTTATAAAGAAATACGAGGGTAAGGAGTTTAACTTATTACCAGATAACGTGTTCCGTAATACCAACCTATTACCGAGTTTTGCTGGGATTTACTTAAGTATCAAATTTGGTGTGTTTTTGAATACATACACACATACATACATGCGTTGACATTACGTTAACATGCTTGAAAATAAAATGTTTATATACAAAATGTAATTTTTTTGTGGTGCTGCAATGGAAAAAAATCGTAAAAAAATAGAATCCATTCGACCTCCACTCTGAAATTTTGAGTGAATGTTAAGAATATATTATCCTTTAAGAAAATATTTTTTCAGATTTTTCGACTTGTTCGAAGATTGTGGAAAACAGAAATTAAGTAAAAAAACCAAATTTTAATAATAAAAAGAAATTAATTTATAAAAAAATAATATTTTTTTAAAAAAGAGGGTTTAAATACCTTTAAAATAAGGTATTGAACTTCAAAATCCATTCACTAGTTTTATAAAAACTTTAGTTTAAATGTTGTCATGTCGAAAGATTTTTCACGATTTTGACGATTTTCAAATGCAAATAACTTTAAAAAAAAAAATTTAATTTTTTTCACGAAACATGTGTAAAATATTTTTTTATGTTTAATACGTCTGGCAAATTTAAAGAAAATCGGAATGGAATGACTCATATATTCTAACCAGTATATACATATGCACGTATTTTATATGGGATGAATGGTGATACAAACAATTGTTATAGCATGACTACACGTTGTGAAGGGTATATAAGATTCGGCACGGCCGAATATAGCACTGTTAGCTTTAAAACTATTTATCTAGTTATAAATTCAGAAAAAAATTAATAAAAAAAGTAAGTAAATATATGTGACGCGACTTATCTTGCCAGGGGTCAATCAAGTTTTTGATACCAATGGATAAAGGACAAATTTCTGAACAAAATGACACAAAATCCATGCAAAAATTTCAAAAATTTAAGTTACAACATTTTGAAGTTTTTATTACAAAAGAGGTAGTTTCGAGATAATTGAAGTTAAAGTTTGACTATGTTTTTGAACGTGTTTTTTAGGATTTTGGACAATGTTCTAAACAGTCAAACACAGCTCATTAAACAAAAGAAGGTGTCAAAAACCCAAACATGAAATTTAGACTTTTATTCACGTTTTGGCCTGTACTGAAAATTTTACTCTGGCAAGATAAGGTCGCCTTTCGTCATGTCGCGTCAAATATACTCGCGTATTTATTATTTTTATACAGCAGATAGATTTAATAAACAAAACCAAAACTTATGACAGTGACATTACAACTGCATTACTCGTACACAAAACAGTCTTTAAAAATCACCAGTTTCACTATAATAATATTTTAATTGTTATGACATTTTCTTCTAAACCTTTAATTTAATGTTGTTCCGGAAGAGAGAACAGAATCAATTTGGATTTTAAATATTTATTGAGATGCATGTTAACAAAATAAATAAACAAATTTTTAATCACTATAACAATTACGTGTATTTACCTTAATGACATAATGATGTCAATTAACATGCAAAACATTGTTGATGTTATAATTTTTTAAATCCTGTAGAATTTCATTGTGTCAACACATACACAATTGCTAGGCGAGTAAGTCAAGCATAAAACCACCCAAGGACATGTGGTATTTTAAAATTTGATTTCTTTTGATTTGAGTTTATTTTTATAAAGTCTTTAAGGTGGTGGTGATTATGATGATGATAAATATCAAAACTCCAAGAAAGAGACACAACCCTTAAGTGTTTTAAGTGATTTAAAAATTAACACGCAACAAACGATTTTTCAACTAGCAACAACAGCAAGAATAGAAATATCAAGATCAACACACGATTGACTAAATAAAATGTATTGAAATGTTAAATTTACAAATCTTTTAAGGTTGTTGCAGTGTTCTTGTTGTTGTTTTTTCTGTCATTGTTACAAAAGTGGGCATAAAGTATTTTTTTTAAATGTTGTTTTTTTTTGTTTGTTTTCTTAAATAAACAGCGATCAACGACGGCAATAACAACAAAACCATAATTTTTTTTATTTCAAATCACAAAAGACTACATGGCGCCGTAATTTTGAAAATGCGAAAAATGCTTCTTTGACTTGTTTTAAAATCGACAATTGCGCGTTTCGTTAGCCACAGCTGTTGTTGTGTTTTATTGTAAATTTATAAGAGAGTTTGTATTTGTGTGTTTTCTTTTTTATTAAACGTGGGAAATTATTTTGCGCATATTTTTTTTTGTTTTTTTTTTATACCCGCCACCAAAAACATGGTGGGGGTATATTCATTTTGTCATTCCGTTTGTAACACATCGAAATATCCATTTTAGACCCCATAAAGTATATATATTCTGAATCAGGGTTTGATTTGATGACGATCTAGCTATGTCCGTCCGTCTGTCCGTCTGTCCGTCTGTTGAAAGCACGATAGAGGTCGCACTGAAAAAGCTAGGGGGCTCAAATTTTGCCAGAATCTTTCCTATAGACAAGGTTTGTTTGGTATTGAAAATGGGCTAAATCGGAATATTAGGAAGGGAGTTATAGCTCGAAAAGTAAGAGTAGGTCGAAAAAACCGTGTCCTTCAAACATCGAATAAAATGGAATTGTGTCCAAACGCATTAACGTAGACTCATGAAACTTCGAATATATATTTCCTGAGTAAAAGCAATATTTTTCCCCGAAAATTATCAAAATCTATGCATTAGGAGAGGAGTTATCGATCAAAATGTACGAAAATTTATACCGCACAGTGTATTTTTCGGTATATTTAAAAACAAAAACGTCATAAAAGCAACAAAATTGGATGTACGACTCTGAAATTTTGCACACTTTGCTTTTTGGTGACACGCTTTCTTGTAACGGAAAATCAATGTGCCACGCCCACTTTTACGCCCACCTCCCATATAACGTTTTACCTAAAATTCATATAATTTCTCTATTAATAAAGATTTTGGAATAAAAAAGGGCTATATTGAAACACCTTAATTGTACTCATTAGCAAAAACAACTTTGACACGCCTACTATAACGCCCACTTTTCACGTTATCCACCGTTAATGAAATTTAAAAGCTCATAAAACACCCAAAATTGGATGTGTGATGATAAAATTTACTACGTATATCCCCCTAGGCAGTATCATTACTGTGCCGGAAAATTAAGGTGCCACGCCCACTTTTACGCCCACCTCCCATATAACGTTTTACCTAAAATTCATATAATTTCTCTATTAATAAAGATTTTGGAATAATAAAGGGCTATATTGAAACACCTAAGTTGTACTCATTAGCAAGAACAACTTTGACACGCCTACTATAACGCCCACTTTTCACGTTATCTACCGTTAATGAAATTTAAAAGCTCGTAAAACCGCCAAAATTAGAAGTGTGATGATCAAATTTGCTACGTATATCCTCCTAGGCAGTATCATTACTGTGCCAGAAAATTAAGGTGCCGCGCCCACTTTTACGCCCACCTCCCATATAACGTTTTACCCAAAATTCATATAATTTCTCTATTAATAAAGATTTTGGAATAACAAAGAGCTATATTGAAACACCTAAGTTGTACTCATTAGCAAGAACAACTTTGACACGCCTACTATAACGCCCACTTTTCACGTTATCTACCGTTAATGAAATTTAAAAGCTCATAAGACCGCCAAAATTAAAGGTGTGATGATCAAATTTGCTACGTATATCCCTCTAGGCAATGTAATTACTGTGCAAGAAAATTGAGGTGCCACACCATTTTTTACGTCCACCTCCCATATAACGTTTTACCTAAAATTCATATAATTTTTCTATTAATAGAGATTTTGGAATAATAAAGGACTATATTGAAACACCTCAGTTGTACTCATTCGCAAAAACAACTTTGACATGCCTACTATAACGCCCACTTTTTACGTTATCTACCGTTAATGAAATTTAAAAGCTCATAAAACCGCCAAAATTAGAGGTATGATGATAAAATTTGCTTCGTATATCCTTCTAATCAATGTAGTCGTTGTGCCAAAAAGTTTAGGTAACACGCCCACCTTAACGCCTACCTCCCATATAACGGTTTATCTTAAATTCATGTAATTTCTCTATTGACAAAGTTTTTAGGAAAATAAAGGACTATATTGAAATATCTAAGTTGTATTTATTAGCAGAAACTTTATTGACACAATTACTTTAACGCCCACTTTCATTGAAAGACTACATTTACAAAAGCATTTTAGTAGCATATCGAAGTTATAGAGGGTGGTTAAATTTTAAGGACCGATGTTGAATTTAAATAAAACACAAATTATTTAAGAAATTATTATCATTTCTTTTTATAATGATAATATTTGTATGGTTTAATTATGTATTTAACAAAATATCGGCCAAATAGCCCCCCCCCCCATCCTTGGCGCCACTCCTCTATCTGATGGTCCAAATTTTCAATGACAATGTTGATGCTCAATTGTTAGGCATGATGATGAGGCGAGGTTGACTGCTCTTTTGCCACACTATCGCAAAAACCAGCAGTAGTTCCCATTCAGCGAACTAAGAAGGCATTCACAGATTTTCTAACATTTTATACAGACCTGTTTTGCAGAAATGTAAATATTTTTTACAATTCTCCCGATTGTGGACGAACTTGAACGATTATGTTGACCAAAATAATCACGAAGTGCACAAAATGCATTTTGATTTGAACGCCCATTTTTATAAAAAACCTGAATAACTTTAAAGCGTTGCTCATTTGCATATCTTTCCACGGATCAAATTGAGTAAGCTTGAGAAATGTCAAGTGAAATGCAGAAAACAAATTTAAAGACTAGGTGTAGTTCACCTTCAACATGGGCCCTAAAAAATTTAACCACCCTCTACAAAGAAAGTGATACATATTTTTTCATAAAGATATTATTCAATAGCGATTAACAAAATAATAATTATTGTGCTTTAAATGTACACAAAATTGGTGGTGGGTATAAAAGATTCGGCACAGCCGAATATAGTGCTCTTACTTGTTAAGTTTTAATATAGTGACAACTGCCAGAAAATCTAATACGCAGCTTGCATATAATTTCCATTTTTAGATTTCGCTTAAAATCATTATTTCAAAGGGTTGTTTGGTTAAGAAAAACTCGCTTAAATTCTAGCGGTTGGATTTTTCATTGGCAGCTGTTTTTATTTTAACAAGTTTTTCTGCGCTTTAGAACAATAGCATTTAATTATTGTTTTTAAAAGGCAAGTATTTCATAGCAAAAGAGCCTAGAAGTGATTTCCTAATCTATCGCTTAAAAAGAACAATAAAACCTTGCACTGTAATTTTCTAGATATTGATGAGCGATTGATTAATATTGTCTATTTGCAGTATGTTTAAGAAAATCTTGTAGATTTATTTGGGCATATGTTTTCGTTACTTCATCTCACGAATGGAAATCATGGTATAATTGTACTATTTGTGGTACATTTTTGACCTTGTTGGTACCGTGGTACTACCGCGAGCTACTTGATACAATTTAAAAATTTGTCCATATTCTCTTGTGTGTTTTTTTTTTATTCTGTCAGCTTCTCTGTTTTTGTTGCAATGCTGTTGTCAAAGCGAATTTATGAAGCAATAAATAATCAGTACAGAGCACTAGCCGATGTGATTGAACTTAGATCACACAATGATTCAAATATATCCTATTTTTGTCTAAAGTATCACAGATGAAAAATGAATTATATGAGTTCATGTTCCCAGATATTTCAAGAATTGTAAGATGAATTCTGTCTATTCCACATTGATCGGCCAACGTCGAACAAGTTTTTTCTTTTTTAAACCTAATTAAAACAAAGGAAAGAAATAGACTACGCGTTTCTACTGTTTGAAATTTGATCCAAACAAATAATTATAATTTTAAAATAACAGAAAATTTATTATCTAAAAGTATTTAATAAATAATATTTGTTTAACAACCGTATCAATGAATGAATCAATGAATGTAATATTTAATATTTTTTATTTTTGTGGTTTTTTATACACATTTTTGTTAAGTTTCTGTTTTTATTAAAAAATATTAAAAAAATGGTACCGTCATGACCTAAAAAGTACATTTTGTTTTCATACTTGGTACAAAATCATAAAAGCCATTTCCTTCCCTGCTTCATCTGATTCTTTTGGAGGATAGCATTCACGTTTTTCTCTCTGAAGAATACTGCAGTTAAGATTAGCGTTCTTGTCGGCACTTCGGATTATTTCATATTGTTTTCGAGAAAGATCAGCTTCCACAAATAGAGAAAGAGCCTTTAGAGATTTTACCTGTTTTACTTTATCCAACTTTCAACTTTGTAACTCTTGTCGGCGAACACACAATGTCTTTAGGCTGAGTTGATGCACCCTTTTTTCCACACGTTTATAGCTGTGTTTGGGCAGCATGCATCAGTAAATCAGCATCGAAGTGAGTTCGCAAGATTTCAGTTCTTCTTCTCTTACTTTTTTTAATTAAACAAACGGCTTTTGTAGTTGTTTTGAAGACGAGCTACCAAAATACAGGTATTGTCACTGTTCCATCCAGCGATATGGTATGGTTTTTTCTTTGTGCTGAATGCCAATATATTGTTACGAACCGTTTTGGCCCAGTGAGGTTTCCGACTAGCTTATTCGTGACGATAGCTCAGGCAGGTTCCAACCCTCTCACTGGCCACGCATCCGCTCATAAAACAAAACTGAAAAATACAACAAAAACTACTACATCAAATACTACACAAAAGAATATCAGAACAACACAACATCAAAACATTTGAACGGCCAGAGACGTTCGGTATGTGGCAAGCACCACCCGCAACAAAACTCCGGTTTCGCTGGTGTCAGCCAGAGGGAACGGTGTGTGGGTTGTTCTTGTGACTCAAAAGCCCAACGTGGGGAACTCCCACACCCTGAAACAGAGTCTCATACTCTACAGACTGAATCAGCCGGGCATATCACAAAGTAAGTATCTTCCCTACGAAATAATTTAATTAACAAATTTTATGTATTAATTCTGCATAAATTTAACACAGGACATATCAGAGATGGATATTCTTGAATGAAGTCACTCTTCCAACTTCTTTTACACGGAAAAGAAGTCGTAGAGGCAAACCCTTCAAAATTATATTTCCTTTTACTGCACTTGGAGCAGTAGCGCACAAATGTGCTTAACGATTAAACGATCGCCCCCTTAGAGGCTAAGAATAAGAAACAAAATCATCACATTATTTAGTTATATTGGGTAAAGCCTCACTCTTAACTTTTCCTTTGGATGTCAGCATCCAAGAATTGCCATTAACCTCGGAAAACTTTTTGGTAATAAAAAGTTCAGAGGCGGGAAACACTATGTAATATTTGTCATTAATGTACACTATTTACGGGAAGTATTTTCTTTTAAATTCATAAAAAGAATTTTTACTTTGTGATATTTTATTTTTTCTCAGGAACCATGCACACGTAGAACATTCTTTTACGGACTGGTACAACACAAACCTACTCTATATTGCACTGATTTAATTTTCTACAAAAAAAAAACAACTACATTATAATGGACATCACATAACATTTATATCACAGGTGGCTATCTTATTTAAAATTTCCTAATCTATATTGCACAAATTTATTAACCTAATTAGTTATAGTCATATCACAGAGTCTTAAAAGAATGAAATCTATTTGGGATGAGAGAATTAACCTATTTGGACGAGAATTTTGCTATTAAGGTAAAGATATTGGTTGCTACTACAAAAATGGATATTTACAAAGAATTTTCCTGAAACTTGTGGCAAATCAAGTAAAATATTTTAGCGTCGTTAAATAGTACGTTAAAAAAAATAGGCTACAAAAAAAAATTTTAATAAAGTTGCTCAGTGTTAAATAAATTAAATAAATTAAATAAATATAAACAAAAATAAATCTTACAATAAAAAAAAATTAAGAAACGAAGATACCTAAAATTACTAGTATTTACTTACATACTTAAACTAATAAATTGTCAAATCAATAATAATTATAAAAATAATAATATAAATAAAACAAATAATTTGACTAAACAAATATGTGTATAAATAATTATAAACTAAATAAAATATATTAATAGATAACTAAATATAAACATATATATATAAATAAACATATAACAAAAATAAAACAAATAAATTACATGCAATGAAACGAAACACCAATAAGCTTATAACTAAATAAATAAATATAAAAAAATGATTTAAATTACAATATGAAAAAAAAAATAAATTTTGTAACTTAATATATACTATTTACATTATAGATTAATTTTTAAAATAAATAAATATAAAATAATTAAATATCTACTAAAACAAAATTAATAATAAATAAAGATATGTACAACTAATACTAAAATAAATAAAATTCGTAAATAAATAATAAATAAATAAATTTTAAAAACATAAAATGAATATAATTACAACAAAAAAAAAAACAGTTTTAAAAAAAAAAATAAATAAAAATCATGCAAACAAAAAAATTACGTAAAAAAAAATATTCACTTAAACTAATTTAACAAAATAACTAAAATTATAAAATTTACATAATAATAATAAGGTTAATTCAAAAAAAATTGATAAATTTATAATTTAAATATAAAATTAAAAAAGAATTAACTATACTATAAAACTTAATTTTTCTTTGTCTTCCCATTTAGGAAATGATGGAAGGATAAGAAGGTCAACTCGATTTAGCAAAATCTAATAAGAATTCTTCATGTGGTGTACAAACATAATTAAAAACTAATTTTACACAGTTAACTACTGTAAGAGTACATCTAACACTGATACTACACACTTCACGAAACGATCATGACAGGCTATCAGATGTTGTTCAACACTCAAAACAGAAAGCTAACTTCACAACAATGATATCTACCAAATCACAACAGAATAAAAGTATATAATACTGACACAACACACTTCGCTATACACATGATAGGACAGGATATCAGATATTAATACACATTGAAAGCTGAATGATGATACAAAAATACTTTAAATTTACAACGCAAAAATTAGGATACAAACAATACATTTGGGGACTAAACATGTCACTCACAAGCTATTGTCTTGTAATCCTATCAGTACAAATTTACCACTCAACATGTCCAAGAATTCCATTTACATACACCCTGCATATCGTCCTACAGCGCTATGTAAACCAACTTTCGCAACATGTTTTGTGGTCAATAATATGGGCTATTGAACATAAAAAAACTATTTGGCTATTGTCACATGTATAGGTGTTTCTACATGTACCACGTATGCAGACTAGGACACTTTCAATAAGTTACGAAAACATCTCTAGCTGCCTCATTAGATTGGGCGCCATTTATGTAACGAACCGTTTTGGCCCAGTGAGGTTTCCGACTAGCTTGTTCGTGGCGATAGCTCAGGCAGGTTCCAACCCTCTCACTGGCCACGCATCCGCTCATAAAACAAAACTGAAAAATACAACAAAAACTACTACATCAAATACTACACAAAAGAATATCAGAACAACACAACATCAAAACATTTGAACGGCCAGAGACGTTCGGTATGTGGCAAGCACCACCCGCAACAATATATTATTTTTTTTTCAAATCCCTTAAACACTACTTTACTGTAGATATATCACTATCTTCTTGACATTTTGAAATCTCGCACAATTTTCCAACTAAAAATAGCAATTTCTCATCAACATGCTTAGCATTGCATTCCTGTATTATTTGTAATAACTATAATCTTGTTTCCACTTTTTCCATTTTATTCTCGAAGCTTTAAAAGAGTTCTGATAATAATTTTGTGCAATTACAACAATTTAAAGATTTTTTTTTATTATATTTATATCCTTTACGTGTGGTGCCAAAGGGTATATATATAGCTTTGTCATTCCGTTTGTTATTTCTACAATATTCATTTCCGACACCATAAAGTATATATTTTCTGAAAGCTTATGAATAGAGGATGTCCGTCTGTCCAACTGTCCGTGTTTTGGTTGAAATCAACTTTTAGAAGCAACCACATGCTCCTCCGAAATATCCGGGAATGAATTGGTATTGAAATTCAGCACAATCGCCCTATAACTTTTTGAGATATGAGCAAATAAACGCGACTGCCTCTATTTTTTTTCATATTTTTAGCACCGAACTTAAAAGTTTTTAGAATAGTTTATAGATACCTTTGTTACAATTTGTAGATATAACATGACTCTAGAAATATTCGTGAAAAATTTTGGATAAATATGGCTCTAATCGGTAAAGTTAAAAGGCAAAATTTTCTTGGAAAATATACATATATTCCAAAAATTTACAAACGAACATCTATTTTTTTCAGCTTCTTGACAACCACAAGAGTCAGTATTGGTATCCTCTGAAAGGACTAGCGCAATGAAGGCACTATAAAAGCAATTAAAATTCATGATGGTCGCCACTACAAAATGGCGGACAATAAATTTATATATGAACAAAATCTGGTATTTAAAAATGTAACTCCTTCAACCACTACAAAATAAAAGGGCTTGACCAGTGGAATACAGTAACTTATAGAAAAATGTTTAATCCAAGATGGCGTCGAAAACAAAATATCGGAAAATTTTTATCTGTCAATATCTGTCAATATGGGTATCAAATGAAAGGGCTTGACTAGCAGAATACAGTTCACTATGTAAAAATTCGAAATCAAGGATGGCATCGGAAATAATAAAGAAAAATGGAGTATAACATCAAATCTAGGTTAAAGTACGATGTGGGATTATATCTATGTACATGATGGTGAAGGCTAATATCAGATTCGGCACAGCTGAATATAGCCTCTTACATTTTTTTTCTCAAAAAGTGAAAAAAAAAAAAATTTTTTTTTCTAAAAATTATTAAAAGCAGCTGTTAAGTCTTTCACAAAAAAAAGGTGTAAAATTTTTATTCGTTTAGCCACGAAAACATATATTGTAAACCTCTCAAAACCGTAAAAAGTCAATAAGTACCCAAGCAATTTATTCAATCTTCTTGACTTTAAGAGTGTCCCGACAAGCCTCAAGCAAAATTTTTGATAATTTACTAAACGATATTTCTGCGTACTTAAATTTTTACATTTTATAAATTTCACTTTTGACCAAATGTCCGGCTAGATTGGCAAAATACCCCTGTGTGAGATGATATATTACTATTTAATGGCATACATTGACCTTGCACACAGCTAGAAAAATTTTTACATAATACTTGAAAACAGTTTACAAAATATTAAGTACTAGAAAAGCCCGGCGTGCGTTGCTACGCCCTTTAATGAATAAAAATGCATTCTGAATTGAAATTTAATATCAAGTGAAAATAGCTAAAAATTATAACTTTTTTAATTGGCGTGGCACTGCCCACTTTTCTAATCACGAAACTGTATAGTCACGACAACTCAATATGTGTGCAAAGTTTCGAAAAAATCGGTCCAGAGCAAGTAACTCAAAATTAAATTTTTTTTTATGGGCGTGGCCCCGCCCACTTTTATACTCACGAAATTATAAGTCATTACAGCTCAATATGTGTGCAAAGTTTCAGAAAAATCGGTCAAGTGCACTTTTTGCCACCCATAAACACTCCCTGGCATGTGTACAACAACTTGCCAAAGTTTGAGTCCGATCGGTTTTACAGTTTCGGAGTCTATAGCTAACACACACACACACAGAGTTTCACTTTTATATATATAGATGTATAATAAATTTACATTAATATTCATCTTTGAAACTAAATTGTAGAAAAAAGTCATAATTGTCTAGAGAATGACCACCGTGATAATAATTTTTTTTTAAAGACATATTTTTTTCATAGACATATTTAGTTTGTGTCGCGACTAAAAAGTCTAATCAACTGCAAGACATTTCGTTTAATTAAACTATTATAATGAACATAAATATGTATATTTTGGTTCGTTGTTTTTTGTGTCACTCACTTAATCACTTACAACATTTTAACAGACTGCAACAAATTCTTTATTAAATAACAAACACAATTAATTCCCATTAATGTGAGAAAAATTCCACAACTAAACAGTAACAATTTTTACCAAAGTTGGACAAAAAAAAAAAAAAAAAAAAAATATAATAAAAATTATCTTAAAAAATTTCATTTAACAACCATTACCATTAATATTAATTTAAGGAAAAGACCAAATTTAAAAATGAAAGAAAAAAAAAAACGATTTCGTAAAACAAGATAATACAAGCAACAAACACGCTCAAGCCTAAAATAGAAAAGAACGGAGTTCACAGTATAAAAAATATTCGCCACCATATGGACGGATGAATGGATGCATGGAAAAACAATTGAACGCAATATTGTACGAGTTTGATACGTACAACTGCGACCGCGTCTTAAATATAGTTGATACTTTTATATAAATATAAAATGCTTAAAGGTAATTTGCTATTAATTGGTTAAAAATTTATTGTATTTACTTACAAGACGAAAACGTATTTTCCACCAAAATAGTTTCTTTAAAAAGTGTTTAAAACAACCTACAGCCGCAATCAAACGTTGAACCATTGAGGCGAGCAGGCTGGCATCCAGTTAGAGACAACGAAACTCAACTAGAAAACTGGACATTTCTCAAATCAGACATAAAAACGAACCATTTATTGTTTGAGAGGAATTACAAATTTTTTTTGTTGCCAAAAGGAATTAGTTGCTTTGTACGCTATAAGTAGTATTTTAATTTAATTCATAGAGTTAGTAACATACTGACGATGCAGCAATTTGCCTTGTAAAACAATTTTTGTTTTAAAAACAATTTTTTCTTTTTGTAAAATTCTTTAAATAATAAGTTTTTGAACAAATTCACATTTAATTTAAAATTAGCTTGATTAATGTTATACTATGTTGACAAACGCGCCTTAATTGTCAATTTATAATATTATCGCAATTAAACCCTTATTGAGCTCAATATACCATACTAAGAATTACATTTAAATTGAGCAGTATATATCGCAATTTTTAAATTTTAAATAAAACACAGATATTTAAAAAACAAAATCGTGAAACTTTATTATATCGTAAAGAAGACAGAATGAGGTTATGTATGGAACAATATATCGTGCAGATGGCCGCCGCGGCTTTGCTGGCACACACGCGATCTTTTAATGAAATTTTCAATGACCTTTTTGCATAAATGTTGCGGTATTTCATTAATGCAGCGTCCAATTTCCTCTTTTAAGGCTTGAGTCGACGCGTCATCGGCTTATTCGCGTAAACCATCGACTTCAAAAAACCCCAAAGAAAAAAATCTAAAGGTGGTTAATCACACGATCTAGGCGGCCAATTCTGGTCTCCAAAACGCGAAATAACACGACCGGGAAATGACTTATGCAGCAATTGAATTGTTTCTCTGGCTGTATAACATGTGGCGCCATCTTGTTGAAACCACATGCCCTCCACATTAATTTCTTCAATTCTAGGCAAGAAAAAACTGGTTATCATTTCACGATACCGAACACCATTGACTGTTTGCGCTTGAAATGCCTCATTTTCATAAAAAAAAGTTCCAATGATTCCTCCAGCCCAAAAACCACACCACACAGTGACACGTTGAGGATGCATTTGCTTCTCGTGAATCACACGAGGATTTTCCTCACCCCAAATGCGACAATTCTGCCGATTGACGAAGCCATCAAGATGGAAATGTGACCCCAAATTGATCGCAATTTGCGGACTGTAGCCGCAAAACTTTCACCATTTTGGTAAAACAGTTTCACAATGAGAATGCGTTGTTCATTCGTGTAGCGCTCCATTTTTACTAACCTCGTACCTTCTACTAGCAAACAATAACAATTGTTCAAATGTCAAACAATGACACTTCGAATGGCGCCAAATTTAAAAATTGCGTTCTAGTTGGGACACCCGATACTTAATTGTTTCACTAATTGCCTAAAACTCGAAATACAACTCTTGAGAAGTATCTTCAGTGAGAAGAAAATTCTATAGGTGGCATTTCTAATGTCAAGCAAATAAATATACAAAAAATAAAATGAATGAAAATGAAAAAATGGTTAAAAAAAATTTAATTTTTTTTTATATCTGTGGCTTGGAGCTTAAAGAGCCAATGCCAAAATATTTACTTTTGAGAAAATAGGAATTGAACTTTAACTTTTATAGGTGCTTTCATAGTGACATTGGCCAGCATTTTATTTATGAAGCTGTTCTGGGTTAAGTATGACTTTAGCTGTTTTACCATAATGAAATAGAGCAAAAAGACAAATCTAATGCAATGATTAACTCAAAAGAGCAGAAAAGTGACATTGACCCTTTTAGCTCCAAGCCACAGATATATGTATAAATATAATTGTAAATATATTTTATTAACAGGAAAAACACTGAAGAGAAGGCATTATTTGATTTGGTATAAATACATCGTATTTTTACAGCTATCAAATGCTAATGGAGTAAGATAAATTGAGTATGTGTAAACACTTATTTTAATTGCTCAATCAACACTAAATTGAAACAATTACAAATATCTGTCTGAACAGGGTATTAGGGATTTTCCCATTCGTTTTATTCCCACAAAAAACATCCACATTCGTGTGCTCATATCCACATGCAACAACAGCCAATAATAACGACAAGAAGCCGCCAAATTTAACAGCTATTAAAGGAGTTTTTACTTATTTTGGTAACAAATCCAACTAAACCATTTGGCTTTAAGACTGATTGCTCCAATTTGTCTAGATTTTTGGAAAAAAAAAGAAAACAAAAACTAAACGAAAACGTACTCTAGTCTTAAGATTACAACGACTTCGACATACCACACACACATACACACTTACACTCACATTTCAGTTTGCGATATCAGTTTGTAACCATATGTTTCTTATCGTTAGTTTTAACAAAAAAGAACATAAAAACTTATTTGTTGTTTGTTGCAAGTACGTATTTGTTGATACCATTAGATTTGCCTTAGAGTTTAGTGAATGAATTGACTGTGATTTTGCTTCCTTGTTGTTGTATGTTTGTGATGCTAAACATAAGCTTAAAGATTTGTTTCACTTTATATGCATTTGATTGTTGTTATTGTTGTTGCCTGTTACAAGCCGCACCCGGCTTTTTTTTCCAAGATTTTTTTTTTTTCTTCCTAAAAGCTTTAACATTTAGTGTTAAAGTATGAAAACTCCTGCTGTGCCTTAAACACTCAACGATAATCGCAAGATGCAAGAAAAGCGAATGCAAAAAATATGAGAAAAAACAAAAGCAACTAAATATTTGCTAAACTGCAGATGTTATAATAAATGTTAAGCGAATTGTTTATGTGACGGGGTTGCCAAGGTAAAGAAATAAATTGATTATATTTGAAGAAAAAAAAAAAAAAACTTTAACGAATGCTATTAAAGCAGTAGATAATTTTTGCGCAAATAGCAAGCAGATCCAATGCAAATTGTGAGTAAAGACAAAGTTGTAAAATCTTCGACATATTATTTGATGCATGGATTCAGTGTATTCGTCCATGAGTTATCTGGGACCATTGTTAAGAGTTTTTCAGATGGTCATTCTGACTATGGTTATACCACAGTTTGAACTTAATGCGCTTAATCATCGCTTCCATTTGTACTGAAAAACTAGAGACAATTTTGGTACATGTTAGTCAACCTCCTTTTCATCAAATATCGGTTTTACGATCAGAAACAATCATGAAATATTTACCGAAGATAGGGGTGTTATGCCCTAGTTATGAAATACCTGCTGCTACTAACATAACGTTTAACCGCCCAGCCACTGTTGCTTCCGTTTGAGGTAAATAACTTTTCAGTGCACCTGTGTGTCCACACCGTAAATTTCAGCCGAAAGCTGGCCATTGACTAATCATGTCGAGAACAACGTCCTCTCCACTATATTTTCTAATATTGTGGAAGGTCAACACAATAATGTTTTGAAATTACCCATCAACTTAAAGCATCATTTGAACAAAGTTTTAAAACATTTTTATTTCTATTATGCATTTCAATTAAAAGTATTCTGTTTTCACAAAAAAAAAAAAAAATAAAAATAAATAAATAAATAGAAAACATATATTTGAGGTAATAATACTTGTTTCGTTATGTTGGCAACTCAGGTAATTTTCCACAAGGCGCCTAAATGAAACTTTTTGTTTTTCCTCGTATTTTTCCATGTTGCTTAACACAACAAACAAATGCAACATAGAATTTGTTGGGTGTTTAGTTGTAGTTTAAGTTTTTGTTTTGTTTTTGCACTTAGTTAAAAAAAGTGTTTCCCAAACTTTTTGTTGAGATGTAATGTTAAAATCGATTTTAAAATTAAAAAAAAAATTTAGAGCAAATGTTTTTTTCTAAGAATATTCGGTTTAATAATTGTATAAATGATCTTTTCTTTTCTGTAACAAAATACTTTTTTTTGCCCTTTTTACTCCACTTTTTATACAATCAATTTATTTACGCAGAATAGGATACTTGGTGGAGGTAAATTTAGTACCAAATTAAATGGACTTAGAAGACCTGTTCAATGGTGAAAAAGAGCATTTTCAAAATAGCGCGAAATTCCTGTAATATCATTAAATATCATTTTGAGCAAAAATTCTTAATTTATAGAATTGTTGTATGTATTAGTGCCATAGGTTTTTAACAAACCTTTATTCTGATACCAAATGTGAATACGAAAAATAATGACCTTGTTTTATACAATCGATTTTAGAAAGTTAGGGCAGTACATTCCTGTAGAAAGGAAAATGACATTAGATTAGCAGGAAGTGAGTGTTGAATTTGTTGTCACAAAGATACTTACTACACATACATGTATCTGGAAAGTTATTGCATAAATAGGAGGTAAAACTGTAAACTCATTATTCATATGAACGAATATATACGTTTACGTAAAGCCTTCATAAATACGCCAAATTATGCAGAAAATGCTTTTAATGCCATAAAGTTTAGTCGCCTAAATCCTTAAAATGTCTACCTGTTTAGAAGTTCAGATAGTCATGACAAATTTTAGTTGTCTTGTGATACGGCTGTGGAGTTTAACACGGAGGTTAAAATGCAGTTTTGCACACCCCAAATGTCGTCACTAATGTATTATGTCGGACTCTTGCAATTGGCATAACGTTTAAAAAAACCCACTTGTCTTTTACTCTTGGAAAGCCTTCCCGTGAAACCTCTTACTTTGGGGTGCTTTTCTGTTGGCTGTATCAGTAAAACCTGTTTCAATGCCCTGATCCAGACCACCATTTATTTCCCTTAATTTCTAATCTACTTCATCCAGATCTTTCGTTTTTTTACCGCAGAATATCTTCACAGTATCGCCTCATAGCTTTTCGGTTGTCTTCGTAGTTAAATATTTTTGATTACATTAGATTCTCCACAGTTATTGGGTATGTTTTTAGTTTCCAGCTCTTGTCACTTCTGCATCCATCTGGAAGACTTTTAGAAATGTGTTTTGCCTCCTCCTCATTTTGGCTGTAAAGAGATTTACATCTGCCTACTTTTTCTACATTCTTTTGAGGAGTATCCTTGCTTTGAGAGCATATGGGTCAGGCTAATGTTGCTCTTCACGCTCACACTTTGTCTCGACTATTCATCATGCTTGTTAAGCTTGCAGGTTTTCGCATATTATTTGCTCTTCCTCGCCGAGATCTTAAGCGTTTTCCCGCTTTTAAGGCCACATCTTTGTTCACTCTCGTATCTGTAAGTTAATAGAAACTACTTCGGCTATACAAATTACTGCAGTTCCTGAGACTGTGCGATACTCAGACGTTATACTTAATGCGGACGTTCACCGAACTGCTGCTTTTCTCGATCTCTTAGCTCTCCTTTTCCCTTATCTCGCTGTCATAGAGAAAAATACTGTCGATCGTCTCCATTAGCAGTCTACGTTTATATTGAGTTGCGTCAACTATGTTTGCTATTAGTCAGCTAGGCTGCACCATTATTTTTAGTGCATTTGTGGCTGCATACTATATTTGGTTAGAGTGCGTTTTCTTTGGGACTAGCCTAATGACCAGATAATTGATACATATTTTATTGTAAAGTAGTTTCTTCTTATAGGTAGTTAGGCTGTGTCCGTGTGAATCTAGCCACGTCCGGGTTGTAATCATCTCTTGTTTGGTTACGTTCTACTCGCTTGGTATTTCTAAAACTGATCACCGCTTCTAAGTATGTCGTGCCCACGAGGAGAGTATCTTGCCGCATTTACATCCGTACTATGTTATCATAGCTTCTATTTCTGTGCTGTTCCCGATATGATCTGCATGTCTCGTTGCCCGATAGTTGTGTTGCATATGAATTCTCCGTTGCTGAGGAAGTCTCTTATTATTCGCCTCAGGTATTTTGGCATTTAAGAGTGGGACTACAGTCCCCCAAAAAAAACATTCGTCCACCTGAGGCTGCTGAAAACGTTTATTACGTCTAAAGTCGCTGAGAATATGAATATGAGAGGCATACTAAAATGGTTCTTCTGTTTGGCAGCTTCAGAACGTGGACGACATCTCTCAGGGCTTCTATGTGGACCAAAACGTTTTGAAGCCGAGAGACATTTTTTTATGTCTGTGAATTCTGGCTTTAATTATAAGCCTTTTTAATACTTTTCCGGTTGTATTAAGTATGCAGTGTGGCCGTTAAGCTATTACCAAATTCAGTCTACTGACTATAGCAGTTAAACCTGGTATAAAACTATTTGTAACTTAATGTTACAAATCCTACGAATTTAACTCAAAACTAGGAAGTGGTCGTTAAGTTCATAATGTTGTGAAACACTGCTACAAAATATCACGCACTGTGGGGGCTTTTAGCCGATTAAACTGGACTAAGTAGTACGAGTAACGTTCTTGTGGTAAATATACAACTAAATACTTTCGTACATATGTACGTGTGTATGCATGTTTGTATGCCTTTTCCCTTATCTTTTAATTCAGACAATTTTAACATTTGTATGATCCATAGTCCTTAAGATTGTTAAATAATTTTTTTTGCCAGTTGACCAACCCACGCGCCACCAACAAATATTTACGTTATTCGCCAAAGCATAGTGGCAAATGTAAGTATGACTCTGGGTATTTAGCTGTTTGAGAGTGTTTTAAGAGTTGCGAGTGGGTTGGGATTTTATTTCATTTGTGTGTTTTTTTGTTGTTGTTTCTTTAAGCGTTAAATAGGTGCGTTTGACAATTTAATAGGAAATCAATTTCATTTAAATTGTTTCTTTTTTGCTTTTGATTTTTCTGCGTTATTGCATTTGTTAGACATTAATCTGGGTGCTGAAAAACAGATAATGTTACATACTATAAACAGCTAAAAATAGCGATTATAATAAAAATGTAATATTGCAACAATTGCACGCATTTTTTTACTCTCGTAATACATAGTTTTTGACGTTAAATTGTTTCTACGTTCAATAGAGTTATTTAATTATGACTTGAAGGTATTTCAGCAAAATACGTTTAATGATTTATAAAGGAATTTGATTACGCTTTTGGCTAAATTTCAACGGGGTTAGGGGTGACAAGGTGTGTTACGATTTAAAATAAATAATTTAAAACGAAAAATTTTATAATAGAGAACTTTTAATTTTAACATTAAATTGCCGGTTTTTGGCTTGAATAGTTAAAACTCACACCCCAATATTTTAATTGAACCATTAATAGTGAAACGTAATATATTTGCAACTTCAAGCAAGAACGTTTTTTTTTTAGCAATTTTAAGCATTGTGAACTTAATGTTAAATTTTCTTTCTTAAAGTTTAGTTTACAAAATGTAAACTATAATCAAAATAAAATATCAGGCATGTCACACATTTCAAGCGGAATAGCTTCTTCAGATTCCAAACGCTTTTGTTAAGTTCCAAAAATTTTAAAATCTCTGCTTTTCAAACAAAGTATGGCAGTATTGTGCATGGCAAACATTTTTATACTTAATGTATTTTTGTTAAAAATAAGCGGTTTGCAAAAAAAAATTATGTGGCAATACTTCGATTGAAAGATATGATATGTTTGTTTTATTTTTCTCAACAAGCTTATAAAACTTAAATGTTTATGTATAAATCCTACTAATATAAAAAATGTGAATGTTTGGATGTTTGGACATTTGTTACTCAATCACACAAAAACGGCTGAACGGAACCAAATGAAATTCGGCACATAGATAGATAACAACCTAGATTTACATATAGGCTACTTTTTATTACGATAATAACGCGAAGTCGTTGGCAAACTCATCATCACACATTTTAAACGGGTTGCTTATGTATTTGTATTTGTATATTTGTATTTTTGTTGGTAATACTAAGTCTAGCTTTTATCCCGATAACTACGCAGACGAAGTCGCGGGCACAAGCTAGTATTAACTAAATGCTTAACAAATCATTGGAATAATCAAACATACCTTTTAATATTCATTTTTACTTAGTTTTATTTATTATTTGGTTTAAATAAATCTTTAAAAAAACAATTCCACTTTGAAAATTTGAAGTGTTTTAGAAGAAATTTTTCGTTTTCTAAATACCCGACTTTTAGGATTGAACACGGATCGGAATCGAGTTCTTGAACATGGCTGTACATATCAAAATAAGAACACACCAATATATACATACATATTTTTTTAATTTTACCGCATTGAATGCATTCGAAAGTGCAACAAAAAATGCTTTTTGTACTGCTTATTATTTCAGCAGTTGAATAACTTGGTGCAATCACAGCAATTTTCATTATTTCCATTCATTATTTCAATTATTTGCCTAATTGATTTATTAATTTTAAATTTGAAAAATATTTTTAATTAATTTAAATAATTTATTTAAATGGCATTAAAATTTTTTCGATAAACTTAAAAATTTCTGTCAGTTGAAAAAAGTACATCTATATATATAAAAATCAATGTGTGTTTGTATGCAAGGCATATCCATAAGGTACTCGTATCCAATCAGCTGACTGTTTTTTTTTATATACATTTTAAAAGCGTTATTAAGGCATATCAATCAGGTGACTGCATAACTACAACAAATACAATAGAAAAAACAACACGCATTTTGTTAGTGTTTTTTTGTACATAATTGTCAATATCAAGGCGAATTTAAATTCTTTCTTGTCAATTTTTGACAACAAAAAAATAATTCTTTTGTAAATTAAAACATGTTTTTTATTATTTTTAAATAAAATTTAATTTTTTTAATTATTGCCTAAAGAAATAAATTCCTTGTATGAAGGTAAGAGCTGCTATGAATTTTTTGATAAAAGATCTTAATCAAGGCGAATCAATCAGGTGACTGCATAACTACAACAAACACAATAAAAAAACAACAGGCATTTTGTTAGTGTTTTTTGTACATAATTGTCAATATCAAGGCGAATTAAAATTCGTCTTTGTCAATTTTTGACAACAAAAAATAATTTGTGTTGTGAATTAAAAGCTATTTTTATTTTCAAATTAAATTTAATTTTTGTAATAATTACTTGAAGGAAGAAATGCTTTGTATGAAGGTAAGTGCTGTTATAAATTTTTTGCTGAGAGATTTTAATTTAAATCTTGTTTTGTTTAGACTAAAGTCGTTATCGGCTGTTAGAAAGGGAAAGATTTTAAGGCTGATTGAAAATTTCCGGATTTCGCGCACCGTTTCTAAAGAATACATGTCCGGCTTGAAGATTTATATCAAGCAAAAAGTCGAATATTAATTTAACTGCGTTTTGGTCGCTCTATTTGCTATCATCACTTCTACATGCTTATCTGATCACCTTATCAGAAAATCTCGTTCAAAATGTCCCATCATTGCTGTTACACGCTACTCCCAAACTGCAAGACCGTGACATAGTACCATTTAGCTTACAAAGGTGACTCGATTTATACATACATATTTATATTTAATTTCTTGTTTATATTATAAGGAACCTAAGCTATCTGACCGACTTAAGGATGTTTGTTGATGTTCCTGTACAGTTTGGTGTAAAAGTTAGCAAGAAGAATGGTTTTATTAAATCTGCCGATCAGGTTGTTATTGTCACTGGAAGGAAACAAGAAGCTGGTTTCACTATTAGCATGTGTATGTCTACTTATTTTAAAGTGTAATCAAACATCATTCTAACACTATATTTTTTCTCTCTTTGCAGTTTTGCTGAATGAGTTGTTATTTTAACGTTTAATGTGTTAATGAAAAGAGCATAATTTGAATTCGCTTTTGGTCACTGTTATTTTAATCTTTTTATGTATGTTTGTATAAATTATTGTACTTATTTTGTATTTTGAGTAGAATTAAATTATTAGTAATCGTAATTAAAGTTGTTTTAATAACAATACTATGACAAATTCGAACAATTTAATTCCTTTCGAAACACAGAACAGGCACGAATATATACATACATGTATACAAGATGTATACTTATGTACTTATATACTTGAAATAAACAAAGAAGATAACTTTAAGAATATTATTAATTTATATTTTTCATAGGCAAAATGTATTCTATAAATACATATAATAAAAGTTATTTACATCTCTTGTCAGTATTCGTAGTCTAATATATTAATGTGTTTAATAAACGTTCAGCACAAGAATCTACCAAAAGATGCAAGTTTAGACAATATATATGTTTTTTTACTTTCTCAATGTAATAATGGGTCGATTTTAAATAGCAACCGACCCTTATCCGTGGTGGCATATGTTTTGTTATGTATTACATACAATACATATTTGCCTAAGGTGACTTTTATCTTTTAGCATGTACATACAGTTTAAAACAGTTTTACTTAATATACGTCTATTTGCAAATAACGCTATTTAATTAATTTTTTTTTGTGTTTTTTACAATTTATTTGTACTTATTAATTTTTACATTTGGTGAGAAAAGTTTATTAAAATAATCTTTTTTTAAATTACAATATATTAAAGTTTATATAACACGGGTTTAGTATTTGGTTTTAAATACAATATGTTAAAAAAAACTTGCATTCGCAGCAACCTTGATTTGAATGTAATTTTTTTATTTTATTTACACACTTTTTTTAAATGACAGAAATATCTGCGTTTTTCGGAAACATTTAATGTCAATGAAAAAAAATTAATGAAATTAATTAGAAATATAATTTGAATTGAACAAATCAAAAAGTCAAATAATTAAATAATTTTGAGCAATAGTTTTTTCTGTGTATTAATTGAAAAAAAGGAGAAGTGGAACATTGAATATACAAATTATTTATTCTTCAAGCGTTATTGGAAGCAGGTAAGCCAAAGTAACTGATGCAAGAATTGCTTTTTTTGAAATAAAGTTTTTTGGTGAAAAAAAAAACGCTTTCAAAATAAAATAGAATCTACATATGTATGTATGTATAATACTCCTGAAATATGTGACCTTTAATGTCATTTGCTGTTGAAAGACCAGCATTTTTGATTATTTAATAAAAATGTTAGAATTTTGCAAATTTAAACGGTCATTGACATTGCTATAATGTTATTAGCAGAAAGATTTTTGTTGCCTTAAAATGAACATATTTATTTGTATTTGTAGTAAATTCACTTTGTACTAGTTTTATGAGGTTCTAGGCATGGTGTAATTACATATGGTGATAGCGTAAAGGAGAGCGATTTTAGGCTCTCTTTTTTTATGTTTGGAGTTTGACAATTTCCGGAGTTGAAATCTTTTTTTTAATATGTAGTTTGACATACTCCAGCACACAAAAAAATTGTCAGCTGGGCTGGCACCGCCACCTTGTATAAGTGTACCCTAGTTCTTTGATTCTTTAAACTAGGGCATATTTGAAACTTAGTATATGATGTGGATTAATTATTTCAAAATTTAAACTTTTGTTTTGGTAAAACAATATAATGAAAGTAAAGATGATTTTCAGCTCAAGATACATATTATATAAGTTATAACAAATAATAAAAAAGCAATCACCAGGTTCTGAAAGAATATTTGTATTAACATAAAACATATTTCTGTGAAATTTAATGCAAATTTTAATTTGAATATCGAGAGGACATTTCAAGAGCCGTGTTAAGAGAAATATTCATAGAGCTTCACTAAAAAGATTTAAAAGAAATTCTATTGCATTTTTTAAAAACCTGCAAAGTCTAGAATAATTCAGTGCTTTTGTAGCGACCTAAATAAAATTTTGATTAATACTTATTTATGTTTTCAAAATCGCCGGTCTGGTAAGGCTCTTAGTTGAGTATTTGTTATCTAAAGTGTCATATATATAGTGAAAGGTAAAAATATTTAAATCTTACTACAAAAGAAGTTGTTCAATCGTGACTTTTTTTTTTTTAATACTGCCCATTTACACCTCCAAGTGATAATGCCCAACAAGCATTTCAAAGTATGATTTTTGTGAATCATTTCCTAAAGACTATGATTGGAAGCAGTTTTGCTAGACTTAAGTTACTGATACCAAACGAAAGAGAGAAAGAATTAAGTAACCCAATCAAAAAGTCGAACTGCAATTTTTTGACTTAAAACATTTTTGACTCACGCCAAAGAAATATACTCATTTATATTATACTAGTCGAATAAAATAAATATTAACCGTTTTTTATTTAGTATCTGGACCATACGAAAATTGCTTAGATCTTTGATTTGTTTTTGAGCACTGAACATTTCAAAAAATGTTTTATTATATAATGTTTTGGCTAAATTTTAAATAATTTATTATAAGAATTAAATGTATTAAGTTTTTCAACAAACACTTATATATAAAAATTTTTTTATGAATTTTTTTATATCGACAAAATAATAAACTCTAATCAAAATAGTTTTAGACATTCTTTAACTTTTTTGGCAATATCTTTAGCCATATTATTGCAATTATTTTCTTTAGTCTTTAACTCTAACTAAAAATTCCGATCCATAACAACCAAGTTACATTTAACTGCTAATATCGCAGCAACAACAATATCTACTATTTATCATGAGTGTTAATCACCATTAATTTATTATTAGTTTTTTTTTTATTTTTTTTTTTTAAAAATCATTCTTTTAAATCTGCCTAAACACCTGTTGAATAAATTTGCAGAATGTTTTAGTATGTTCAGGAAAAAATATATTTTTTTTTTCGACAAATATGCACCCACAACCAGCAATTGCATTGAAACACTTGCAACGACGCAAATTCACTGGCAATCGTAACTTAAAACAGCAACTATAACCAAAAAAAAAAAAAAAACAAAAACAAGGGGAAAAATAGGAAAAAAAAAACACAAAATGGCAATTTAAATAATGTTAAGACTTCTGCAAAACTATGGGAAGCATTTAAGATGTAATTTTTCTTGCAGCAACTTAGTGCACAATTACAGCCAGACTGAAGAAAAACAAAATACAAAAAATGCACGGCTATAGTCAAGTTGATCTACATATTTTAACAGCACAAGTGCGCCAAAGTAACCACCAAATATAGGCAACGCATTTATTAAGTCAAACTGCTCACTTATTTTGGTATATACTCGTAGTCATCGTGCAAGCAGTGATGTCATGGCGCAGTAGCAACAACAACAATTGCAGCACTCGAAGCAGTTGCAGCAAAAGTTGCACAACACTAAAGGCGATTTGCACCGTTCAGTAACAAGTTTCCTTAACTTTTTATCTGCTGGGGTTATGAGTATTCCTTATATTTATTAACTCCCCACGAACATATTTCCATAGGCCTGGTGTCTAAACAGTGTTACCACAGGGCAAAAAACTTGCTTTACTATTGTTAGAATAATTTCAGTGAAATAAAAATTTATAGAAATCTTGAAATAAATAGGAATTTTGACAAACATTTCAACATAGAATTTGCGGTACATAGAATTTTTAAAAAATGTTTATAAAAATAAAATTTCAAATAAATTTTTTGTATGTATAGCTAAAATGTATAATTATTTAAGAAAAAAAAATTAAAAAAAATCATTAACAAATATTTTTTATTAAAAAATATTTAACAAACAAATTTAATTAAAATATATTTGACGAACGTTTTTTATTAAAAATTTTTTAAAAAACATTTCTTTTATTGAAGGAACATGTTTTGACGAGTTTAAAATCTATTATTCTTATATACAACACAAAGATAAATAAAAACCATATTTTAAAGAAACTGTTTTTTGTATTAAAAATATATTTTTTATAAAAAAATATTTAATATTTTTTACTCAAATATGTAACGAAATTTTGTTAAAAGCTATTTAAAAAATTCTTTATTTAAAAAATTTTAAAATTTCTTTTAAATATTTAACCGTTGTTACCTAAAAAATATTGTAATGTTTAATGCACTTTTTTAAATTTTTAATAATTTTTTTTTATTAAAAAATTATTAAATAAAAATTTTGTATAAAATGAAAGATAAACAAAATGCTTTTGGAAAACAGTAACTAACTAACATTTTATCTAAATTAAAATTTTTTTTTTTGTAAATTTATTAACAAATTTATTAACAAAGAATTTTAAAAAGTGCTACTTTTTTATGTATTTATTACTTAAGGGTTTTATTGAATAAAGATTGAATACAGTACATTCGCAATAACGTGAACACCGACTAACGTGAACACCGCCTAACATGAACAATCTTTTGCTAACGTTGACTACTCTGTAAAGTGAACAAACTGAAAAAGCTCTATAACATGAACAATTTGTATACAGTAGACTCGCGGTAACGTGAACTATTAAAAACCGAGTATGTTCACGTTTGCGAAGTTGTTCATGTTGACGAAGGTGTAACTCTTTTAAATTTCCAAATAAATAAGACATGTATTTTAACTCAAATTCATATATTCTTTTGTGTTTTGGATTGTTATGTAAAGAAAAAAAAGTACGTTAAAATTAATTTTAAAAAATGTGTTACCATTTATGGTACCATTAATGGTAAAGCCAATTTTTAAAAATGGCAGCTGTCATCCATTGCGATTTGGAGCAATTGTAGTCCACAGAAGATTAAAAATTTTTTAAAGAGCGAGAATTTTTTGCTTTTCCAATCACAAGAAGTTTAACTTTAGAATGTTGGTAGTTTTTGTGACATTTTTCACGAAAAACTTTAGATTAGAAAGTGCTAAATCAGCAGCGCGAACTAAACTAAGCCTGTGAAATCATTTACGGGGATACCCCTTTTTGTGAAAACGATTTGGATTTGGATTTTGGAAAATTTGTTCACGTTATAAGGCTTTCTCACTGTGTTCACGCTACAGAGTAGTCAGTTTAAAAAACTGTTCATCTTATCCGGTGTTCACGTACGGCAGTGTTTTTGTTATCGCGAGTCAACTGTATGTTTTTTAAGCATGTGGACATTACTGAAATATATTAATTTATATTTTTAAAGTTTAGTATTTTTGTATGGCAACGAATCAATCGGCAGGAGTGTTAAAAGATCTAATTGTTTGGAATTAATGGAAAAGGCAGGCATTTCTATAATAAATTTAAAATAATAATTTTAGTTTCGTATTTTAGTAATACAAATAGTTATAAAAGAACTTCATATTCAAGAGTATAAAACACAGGTTTATATTGAAAAATTTTAAGAATTGTTCATGAAATTCGTTAGTCGCTAACGTAAACAATTTCGCTAACATCAAGTCCTAAGGTTTTATTTAGTTCACGTTACTGCGAGTGTACTGTATATTGAGTTTTTTTAATCAAAAATATTTTATGGGAGAAGTTTTTTATAACAAAATTAAAAAAAAAAATTGAAAAAAAAAATTAATAAAAAAAATTATTTAAAAATAAAATTCCTCTTTTAATCCTTTTTACTGTAACATTTTGCTTTTGCTTTTTTTTATTCTATATTAAGTTTGCATTATTCCAACTTCTGTAGAAGCATTTTGTTTACTGAGCTTTTTTTGTGTCACACATTTTATAAAACAAAAATTAATCATAATTAGAAAAAGAATAAAACTTATTACATTTTTTAAAGAAAAGATATGAATTTATAAAAAATTTTCCAAAAAAAAATTTTGGCAACACTGAACTGAGACTTTAAACTCAGCGCTGGTGTTAGTTGTTGCTCCAGCTTAAACACCATACATCTAAAATTACACAAAAAAAAAAAATTAATAAAAAAGCGAATAGACAATGTCTTGCGAACGAACGTATGTTAACGCCAATAAAAAGTCTGCAGGTGGTCATCTCATATTAAAACTGCACCAGAAAACAATGCGTTTTTGGCCATACTTTTTTTCTTTCTATTTTCTTTTATTAATTTCCAATGTTGCCTTTTTTGTTGCACAACCCAGCGAGCAGCGCGAAAGCGTTTGCATTGTCCACAAAGGACAATCATCATCATTGTTGGCACACACACATACACACTGTATCGTTGTTGTGAGCAACCAACAATGGTGGTCTACAGTTGAACGTTCCTTTTCCCTTGTTAAACATGCAAAATAATTTTCTGTTTGAAATTGTTATAGATCTCGAGATGTTGATGGCGATTAAGCTTTGAAAATAAACGTTTGTTGACTTGTGCAATTTTTTTTATATTGTTGCTTTTTGTCATTTAAATAACATTAATACCTTTTGTAGCGTGTTCTAGATCTGACATAAAAACGCCAGTTTTTACATCACATATTTATCTCAATGAGATATAAATTTGTTATTAAAGCAAAGAGCTGGATGAACGAACAGTTGTGGTGGGAATGTTAGAAAATAAGATGGAAATAGAGAATTAAACAAAAAATAGTTTTAATTTTTTTTATGCGAAGCTTGTGTTTCTTAGGCACAAAATATATATGATCAGTATTAATTGAATTTTCTGTAAAAATAAACAATTAAATGGGAATAAGTTCAGGATCCTTAAAATTTTCTATAAATTAATAAAATATATTTTGGTTACTATTCCAGAAAGTACCGCTAGAATTAAATAACAGTTTCACAAAGTACTACTAACTAATTTTGTTTTCTGCTTGACTAGAAATTTTAGAAATTCAAGAGGCACCAATATTGCCTTTTGGGTCAATTTCAAAAAAAACGTACATATCGAGTTTTTTTTGCTTATTTTTAAAGTTTTTTTCAATTCGCCGGTAAGAGTGGCCAATTTATGTAGAAATTGATGAAGATTCCGGTGGTACTTTTAGGCTCTCAAAAATATCAATATTTTTTGAATTTTTTTAGGTTTTCTATGATTTCTATCTTGAGCGTCACACACCAAATATGTATAAAAAATATCTAAAAATGTAAAAATATTTGAAATTCAAGCTTACTACGATGTTCTTTTGTTTCTCAAGATTGATTTTTGCGAAAATCACCTTTTCGATTATAAACACAAAATCACGATTCACCTTGATTTTTAATTTTTTTTTAAAGTGACTAGTTATTTTCAAATTTTAAGAATATGTAAATTTTTGGTAAAAAAAAAGACTTGAACTTAGAGGTTACTTGCAAAGTAATAGGCTTGTAACAATTAATTTAAAAAAATTAATTATAAGCGTTTTAAGGAAAAAAAAACTAAGTGTGACGCTCAAGATATTTTGTGACGATCAAGAGATTTTGTTGCACGTAAACAAGAAACAATGCCAAATTTAAAGTTTAACGAAAAAAAGTTTATTCTTTTACAAAAAGTAAGTTTAAAAAAAAACAAAAAATCTTCAAAAAACAAAAATTTTCATACAAAACTAAACATATACATATTCTTTGATATCTTTAACATAAATAGAAAAAAGGAAGTAATTCTTAAAGAAACTTAGAACATATGTAAATATTTGACGCAAAACAATAACTAAACTTAATTAATTTTTTTAATTTTCATTCGAATTTTTATTCTGAATCTGTATAAACTTCATGAAATGACAAGCGGCTTTGTTTTTTTTTATTCTCATTAACTTTTACCACTTTCGAATTAAGCTTGTGGCAGTTGCATAAATTTCCGGTCCCCCAGAGGTTTAAGTTGCAAAAGCACGATTAAACTCAAATATACCACGATTATACCTCTCTTTCTTCTTTCTTTTATATTCGTCATTACGCGCTTTATCGAGCTTTATTTTCTCTCGATATCTTTATGCTCTTTCAGCCGCCATTAATTTTGTTGTTTCACTCTTAAAATTAAAAAAAAAAAATCATAATTAAGCATTTTAAGCTATGAAGCACTATATATCAAAAGTGATGCTCATGAAATATTTGCCTATTCTGATTTTTTTTCGTATGCAATTTATTTCTCAAACTCACAAATTATATAAAAATGAGTTGAAACCATGTAAACAATGATTGTCAACTTCAATTTTTTACATTTAATATATTCACTTTTAAAAAAATTGGCGTGACGCTCATGAAATTTTATCGCGCCCTTACCATGGTGTTTACAAAAACTGCGCAAATGCATACTTTTTTACAAAGATTTTTTTTTCGCTTTTTCACTTTTGTAATAAGTAAGGTTTGTACTTTTCTTACGTTATTTACTTTATTTAAATGCAAATTGAAAACTAGTAATATTACTTGAATTATAAAAAAAGTGACGCTCAATGCAAATTGTGGGGACAACCTTTCTTTGCAACACCAAATTCGCACTAATTCAGTTTTAACGACTATAACAAATGAAAACACAAGAAAGAAACTCAATAATTCGAAAACTGCTATTATTTAAATGTTGCATATTTACTTTTTTCTGGATTTGATTTAATTTTGTTTACTAAAAATTCTAACGGGGGACACATGCTTTTGTATCGAAGGAGTTCGAGGGAGAAACAAAATACCATTTTTAATAAACAAAAAAACAAACATACAAATTTGAGAATTACGTTTTTTTGTTACATATTCCTCACTGATCACTCTCAAATTTTTTATTTTTTTGTTGTTGTTTTTTTTTACCTAAAATAGTAGTGTAAAGTGCGGGGACACAAGAATTGCGTTTTTTTGAAATTGACCCTTTTACATCCATGTGTTGACTCTTATTTACCTGAAATGGTTGACGTACAAAATTTAGTGTGAGCTAACATTGACCGTTTTAAAAGACTGTGTAGAAAATATATAAAACTCTTACTAAAACATGCCGTATTCATAAAAAATATTTCAGGTTTATCAAAGGCTTATTTGATGTTGTACAGAAATTTGTCAAATAAACTTTCAATAAACCTAAAATATTTTTTAAGAGTACGGCAGTTAAATTGTATTAACGTTTCAAAGATACTATAAAAGGAACAAGTAAGAGTGTTACATTTGGCTGTGCTGAAGTTTTGGTACTCAGTAACAGTATTGTATGGTATGGTAAATTTATATTATGAAGTGATTTTTACTATAAGATTATTTAAATAATTTATTTCATTTATTGTTAAGAAGAATAAATTGTTCTTACTTTTTGCCCACCCACGTATGTCTATCGGTTTTACGAGATTTTAAATTAGAAAAAGAATAGAAATTTTCATCGCAACTCTTTTCTAAATTCGCGGACTTTCAAATTTGTTCAGTCTATCCGCTTAAGTGCTTAGTTGTTTGATGTCAAATGGACATATTGATATGACCTTCCCTTGCACTTAAATGTATTGTAGAAATGTTTTTCAGTTGGTTTCGATCTTGTCTGTTTTCAATACAAAATATTTATGATGTATTAAGTTTTTCTCCGTTACTTCTCTAGGGAGCTTAGAGCTTGTACTATTCATCTTTTGTTTTTCCGCGCGTCGGGCTCGCTAATCTTTTATCCTATGCCAGGATAACAGGACTGCTGTCTATCGTTTCCTAGGAACATTTTCATATGATTGTGTAGTGGTGCAAGATCCGTGCAATGTGGAGTGAAATATTGCTAAGCATTTGCTTAGCATCGTCCATGTGATACTGACCCTCTTCGATGCCAGGAGATAAATAAGATATCAGGTTGCGTTTTTGAAGTCAATTAACTAAACACTTAAGCACCGTGGTCAAATTTTATTGTCTCTGCCGGCATATGAAGATTGGCTTTCTCACCTCTACACTCTATTTCGCACGGCTTCATTAATTTTTGTGCTAAAAATATATGAGGTGGTCTTAGATCATTTAAAGTTGGCATCCAGCATTATATTGACTATATTAGGGAAAAAATTAAATTTCATAAAATTCGGCCACTACCACCGTACCATGATAATCGATTTTTTAGCATTACACTTACACTACACATACACTTTCTAAAATAAACAAAGGATGCATGCCAAATTTCATCAATATCAGTCACGCCCACTGCCCATACATAAATATAAACAAAATGAGTCCAAAATAATTAAGATTTTATTATTATTTGTTTAACTACATCATAAAGGAAATAATTTTTGCAGGGAAATGACCTCGATATGCCGCAGCGCATCAGTGGCAATATCATTATAAAGGTTTAATTTTAAATATTTGCGTTTTCATGAAAAACCGATTTTATATAAAGTCGCACTACATTTTCATTTTTTAAAAATCTAACGAATAGTTTGTTCAGCGATCGGCGAAAGCTGGTGGATTTTTTCTTTGGATAAATTCAAAGAAGACGTCGCTTACAGTTTTTTTTAGAAAAACTGAAAACACTGAATTTAGGAGGAAATTTTAATTGGCATATGCTACTTAGTTGCATGAAATTTTTTTTTTACAATATTAAGTGATTTTACTCGATAAATATTTTCTAAGACAAAATATTACTTTATACTAAAACAAAAAACTTGTTCTTTCCTAGTGAAATACTTTTTTAAAGCACATCAGCATTAGATTTTAAAAAAGTAATTGTCGGAAAATTGCTCTTTTGCCACCAAAATACCTTTATGCATCGCCCTTATGTTTAGATATATTTTAGTCTAATTTCATCCTCTTAAGTTCGTTTGTTTGAGGTTCATAGTGCGAATAGATTGATTAAGAATGATTTAGAAAATTTATACTTTCACGGAATGACAGACGGACGGGCTATAGAAGAGTTTAAAATTACACCATATATTGAAGCCAAATTTAAAAGTTTATACGATTAAGATAGTCTTGCTTGTCTTTCTATACCAATAAAAAATACATTAAAATTTTTCTGACATTGTCTTGTATATTTATTTCAACTTTACTGTAGAGCACAAGTTTAAACTCCTACATTTTATTAAGACTCTTTCCCGCAACTTTCTAAGTATAGCACTTTATTTTAAGTATTAGTCTTACATACGTGAGTACATTTTTTATACTTGTCATGAATTTATTAGTTGAGATTTTTATCTTGAAAATATATGTGTAAGTTTTTTTTAAACATTTTTTTTAACTCTAGAAATAGTGGCAGTCAACGAACGATCTGCTTTATTTTCTTTGCAACTAGTGGTTGTTGGCCATTACCTTTTTTTGTGTATTCATTTTGGAATTAATAGTGTTGTTTTTATAGAAAAATTACACTAAACCAAGTACTATTATATTACAAACATAAATACATACTTAGTTACTTACTTAGATAAGAGATAAACATTTAAATTGTCTTAAATACAAAATAGTCAGAGGTGGGCACATAAATTAAGAAAAATTAATTTTAAAATTTTTTTGCTTACACTTTGATTTAGAAATGTTTTAATAAGTATAAAAATTGATGAAAATGAACTTAGGCCTTAATAAAGACGACGCACAGTATCGTGAGTTCATATAATGAGCGGGCAAAAATATTAGGTAAAAAAAGTTCAACAAAAATAAAAATTCAATTTACAGTAATGAAATTTAGCACACATGTTTTAATTGGTTTAATATAATCACACCTCATTTAAACTTTTTATTATCATGGATTTGTGTCGTTCCCATATATCCTGAAAACTTATTGAATTTTTGTACAATTTATTTATTTAATGTTTTGTCAGTATTTAGTTTAAATTGGAGGAAGAATACGCCTACCTCAAAAATGTCCTTTTCCAAAAAAATAAATTCATTGCCTTCACTTATAATGAGTTAAATATTTAACTGTACCCAGCATCTAATACAAGAGATACCTAAAATTTTACTATTTAAATATCAAGGACTCCTGTCCTGGAATTAAAAAATGTGCTGAAAATTTCCAAATTCTACTTTAAAATAATTTTTTGTACTTAATAACAACTAAATGCGCCAAATTTTAATAACATATTTATAACAAAATTTTGGCTTCTTGATGTCCTTTTTATATCGCTCATTTGCTGAAATAAGCTTTTTAGTTAATGATGATCTGCTGCTTGTTCCACAATGTCGACAAGGAAAAATCTTTCGTAAGTATATTCGTGTGATGTCTAAACTTTGTTTTTTTTTTACTTGATGTATAATCTAATAAGGTTTTCCTTCCCTGCCTAATAATATCTAATATCTAATAACTAAGTATCTCTGTTGTTTTTGTTATAGTGATACTCGGTATCAAATAAATATATGGTTATTTTATGCAGATATTTTGTTTATATTAAAAACTCTTTTTAGTTCATACTTATATGTAACTAGAAAAACCCGGCGGGCGTTGCTACGCTCCTTAATGAATAAAAACGCATTCTGATTTTTAATTGAATATCAAGTGCAAAAAGCTAAAAATTATAACTTTTTTTAATGGGCGTGGCAGTGCCTACTTTTCTAATCACAAAATTAAAAAGTCATGACAGCTCAATATGTGTGCAAATTTTCAGAAAAATCGATCTAGTGCAAGTAGCTTAAAATGACAACTGTCTTTTTATGGGCGTGGCCCTGCCCACTTTTCTAATCACGAAATTGTATAATCATAAGACCTCAATATGTGTGTGAAAAGTTTTAGAAAAATTGGTGAAGTTTAAGTAGCTGAAAAACATAACTTTTTTTATGGGCGTGGCACTGCTCACTTTTCTAATCACGAAATTGTAAAGTCATGACAGCTCGATATGTGCACAAAGTTTCAGAAAAATCGGTGAAGTTCAAGTAGCTGAAAATTATAACTTTTTTGTATGGGCGTGGCACTGCCCACTTTTCTTATCACGCAAGTGTAAAGTCATAACAGCTCAATATGTGTGCAAAGTTTCAGAAAAATCGGTCTAGTGCAAGTACCACAAAATTATAACTTTTTTATGGGCGTGGCACTGCCCACTTTTCTTATCACGCAAGTGTAAAGTCATAACAGCTCAATATGTGTGCAAAGTTTCAGAAAAATCGGTCAAGTGCAAGTAGCAAAGAATAATAAATAACTAATTTTTGATGGGCGTGGCCCCGCCCACTTTTTTCCACCCATAAACACTCCCTGGTATGAGTAAAACAACTTGCCAAAGTTTGAGTCCGATCGGTTTTACAGTTTTGGAGTCTATAGCTAACACACACACACACAGAGTTTCACTTTTATATATACTAGCCAAACCCGGCGCGCGTTGCTACGCCCCTTAATGAATCTAAATGCATTCTGAATTTTAATTGAATATCAAGTGAAAAAACCTCAAAATTATAATTGTTTTTATTGGCGTGGCCCTGCCCACTTTTCTAATCACGAAATTGTAAAGTCATAACAGCTCAATATGTATGCAAAGTTTCAGAATAATCGGTCCAGTGCAAGTACCTCAAAATGATACCTATTTTTTATGGGCGTGGCACTGCCCACTTTTCTAATCACGAAATTATTTAGTCATGACAGCTCGATATGTGTGCAAAGTTTCAGAAAAATCGGTCTGGTGCAAGTACCTCAAAATTATAACCTTTTTTTATGGGCGTGGCCCTGCCCACTTTTCTAATCACGAAATTATATGGTTATAACAGCTTAGTATGTATGCACAGTTTCAGAAAAATCGGTTCAGTACAAGAACCTCAAAATTAACATTTTTTTAGGGGCGTGGCCCCGCCCACTTTTCTTATCACAAACTTATTTAGTTATGACAGCTCGATATGTGTGCAAAGTTTCAGAAAAATCGGTCAAGTGCAAGTAGCTTAAACTGATAACTAATTTTTATGGGCGTGGCCCCGCCCACTTTTTTTCACCCATAAACACTCCCTGGTATGTGTACAACAACTTGCCAAAGTTTGAGTCCGATCGGTTTTACAGTTTCGGAGTCTATAGCTAACACACACACACACACACACACACACAGAGTTTCACTTTTATATATATAGATAGATAGATAAATATTTACACAATTACTTTTTGCTCTTGTCTCTGCTATAGCGGTTAAGTCTTTCCGTCTATTGTCCATTCATTCATTCATGTGCTGTGCATGCCTTAAATTCACTCGGCTAAAAAAAAGAAGTTAGTGGCTGTTTTAAGATTATGTTGTATTTATTTAGTTTTGTTTGTGTGCAGTCAAGTTGCTTTAAATGTTTATTGAGCAATTTTAATAATTGCTTAGCAAATCGGTAAACATTTAAATTGATAGATTTTGTTTATCTAAATGAAAATGATTATTATTTTTTTATTAATTCTATTCTTGATTGTTTAAGCAGGAGATGAACATTTTGTTTTGCATTATGCAAAAAATTTTTTTGTATAAATCGCTGATATCAAATAGAGGTAAAGGTTGCCAATTGATTATATCAAAGTAAAATTTTTTAATTTAAAATAATAAAATGTACCGAAAATTTTTCCATTTTACCAAGTAAGAAAATAATAAATACAGCGCTTACTACAATATTACCCATTTTTACACCCAAAAAGAAACGCATTATTCGGAGCGCCTTATTGCCGGTGGAATCATTGGTCTTTACACATAACAATGATCGTAACGATAAAGCCAATGGTGAGTCGTATACAGACACTTTTACTTATTTTTTTGACCATCAATTAAAGGGTTTTAGAATTTTATACAGTAATCAACATAATCAATTAACTTGGAGAAATCAGCAGCCTTATTCTGTAACTCGCTAAAGCTCAATGTCTATCACTTAAACTCTAAAAAATATATTTAGAGATTTTGTAGTCTGAGTATTCAAGTAAACAGCTCTGCAGCCTTATTCTGTAACTCGCTAAACAATAATCACTAGAACTCTAAAAAAATATATAGAAAGAGTTTTAGCTTTAGCGAGTTACAGAATAAGGCTGCTGGTGTTGGTTTTTTTTTAGCCTCATAGAACTTTTGATAGGGACAACAGTAAAACTAGCTGCCATACTAACGAAGTATGTTTCTTTGTTTTTCAGAATACTTTAGCATATACAACAAAACAACGTTAACAAATTTATGGAAATTTATGTAAAAATTACCGTTAAAAATAACCTGGAAGTTGAACCAGATTTTAATTGTCAAATATGGATGGGGCTCATAATGGCTTATCGTGTATGTAAACAAGCAGAATTGTCATTTTTGGAGAAAGCACATTCTTCATGAGAATCCATTACATCTGGAAAATAATCACTGTTTGGTGCATCATCATTGGCCCATTCGTCTTTAAATTCGAAAGCAGTATCAACATTTCCATGAATTGTGACAGGTAAATGATTTGTAGTTTTTTTATTCCTCCCGTCATTGCAAAACTTTAAGAGAAAACCGGTTTCAACAGGACAGTTTTAAAATACATAAAACCATCACTTTGTTGAGCCAAATGCTTGTTGACCGAATTATCTCAAGAAATTGACTTGTAAATTGGCCACCTTGTTCGTGCGATTTAACGTTTTATACCACTTTTTGTGGGGGTACGTCAAATCTATGGCCTGTGCTGATAAGCCAGCAATTCTTGATAATTTAGAAGCCAACATTCGACGCATTATTGAAAAAATAAGACCGGGCATGCTCGAAAATGTGAAGCAAATTTTGATTACCAGGTTAGAGTTTATAAGGCGCAGTCGTGAAGGCCATATGCCAGAATTAATTTTTTAATATTTAAAGCCAAAATTCTGGTCCAGCACTTAAATTGTTTGCATTTTATTTTTAAAAAAGTTTTATACGTTTAAAAAAAACTCTAAATTTGACGAACAAATATTTTTTTAAGAAATAGAACTGTTAACTGGCCACCATGTTTAATAATTTGACGCCCTTAGATTGTATTCTCTGGGAATATAAACAGTCCTAAATCTATACAGATAAATTAGAAAAGATCGATTTTTTCTGAAACTTTGCACACACATATTGAGCTCTCATGATTATACAATTTCGTGATTAGAAGAGTGGGCAGTGCCACGCCCATAAGAAATATGTTATAATTTTTAGCTACTTGCACTAGATCGATTTTTCTGAAACTGTGCACACATATTGAGTTGTCATGCGTATACATTTTCTTGATTAGAAAGTGACAGTGTCACGCCCATAAAAAAAGTTATTATTTTCAGCTACTTGAACTTCACTGATTTTTCTTAAACTTTGCACACATATTGAGCTGTCATGACTATACAGTTTTGTGATTAGAAAAGTGGGCAGTGCCTCGCCCATTAAAAAAAATTATAATTTTTAGTCTTTTGCATTTGATATTCAATTAAAATTCAAAATGCATTTTTATTCATTAAGGGGCGTAGCAACGCGCGCAGGGCTTTTCTAGTGATAAATATAATCCGATGGTGAGTTGTTCTTAAAAATCTATAAAAATTCAACAGATAAAGTCTTTAAGTCAACATTTAGATTGTTTCGTAACACACTTTAGCCGTTAAACTTTTGTAGAAAATCAGTTATAATCTGTAGATTTCTCTATTATTTTAAATCTCCCAATAATGGATATTGCCAAGATGTAAAAAAAGATTGCAAATTATTTTCAACTAAAACAAAAGCTGAAAGAAAATAACAATTCATTGTACTTTATTAACGGCATCATTTTATATAGTTATCGTGACTTTTTTTGAGTCAAATAATTGTTGAAATATTTTCTTCTGATTTATGTCTAAAGTTGAGTAACACATCATCATTAAAATGTTAAAATATCATCAGCGATGATGACGGTAGAATGAAAAGTATAAAATTAAATAAAAAGATATGAATTTTGTGATTATTGCACTCTACGCTAAGTGCTAGATGTGTGTTTTAAGTTAAGGTGTTAAAGTTTGAATTTAAAGTTGAAACCTTTGTTTGACTAAGAAAGAAAACGGATTGGTTATGCAGTCAAGTTTTAGAGATTTAATTAAAAGTGACTTATAAAACAGCTGTTCGAATCAGGGATGGAAAAATTCTAATTATAAACAGCAGTCATTCAAAATGCGTTCAAAATGCATGTTTTGGAGGTGCCTTAATTGGATTGAAAAAAATGCCTTGAAAATTGGTTCACACGTATGCAAAAATATAAAGACCTTCATGAAAGCAGTTTATACACGGCATGTTTTATTACATATGACTTGGTAAATTGGTATCCACATGTAATTGTTTATGTCTGTCAAAATTGTTGTTTAACACTAAACCGCCACTGGCTGTTATTTTGGATGAGAGATTTCTGCCAACAGCTGATATCAGTTGGCTTGTCAGAACAAATTAGAGCTCGCTCTAATTAAAAGGTTGTCAGATGACTTAGCACATGTGTTTTACAGAAGTTATGTTTTACCACACGACATGTAAGTCTTTAGCAGTGGGAAATTTACAAGTTAGATGTAAAAAACATACCGTGTAATAGCTGCTTAAGAGTATAAAAACATTTTCGACGATTTGTTATCTCTAATCCAAAGATATAAAGGAGAAAACTCGTATAATCGTGATAGTGTTTTGCTGAACAACAGTCAGTATCTCATTATCTAGTTCATTTGAAACAAAAAATTGATTAGGTTCATTGAGTGGGCGCAGCATCTTTCATATAAACTAAATTCTTTTTACTGTGAACCCAACCCAAATACCTTCCATAGTTGGAATTCTAAAACACTGCTTAAGCAAATTTTATTATTATATTTTCAATTATGATCGTGGTAGGCCCAGAGCACTTGGCAACTTCCATATAAAAAATATAGAAAACTTTTTTATCTTAAAAATTTTAAACGCCAGTGTATTTGTATACGGCAATTTATATACGATCGTTTATTCTGAGAATGAAAGTAAAAGAAAAAGTCTTTCAGTTTCATTTGAATTGGTTGCCAGAGTAGAATAAAAACATCTATTGTTTTTCTTTTGATTTGTTCAAGTGTAGGCCAGATCACATTCGAGTAGAATCAAGTGATTTTAATTTCTTCCTTAAACACACAATATGAATGATGCTGCATTAAAATTATGACATGTTGCATACAGCCAGCATTAAAGTATAAACGCAGTAAAAGCACTTGTGCTTCACAGCAAGTTGCAACAAATGTTGGTACAAACAAATTTTGACATTTGCTGTGGCATCATTGGGAGCGAAGCTGTTGATGTTGTTCCTTATTGTTGGTCAAGTCAAAGTGTCATGTGAATTTTTTGTGTAGAAAAAAAGGGTGATTGATACAACATATAATTTATATGTACTGTGCCGCCTGGTGTTGATGAATTGTCAGAAAAATAGGCAAAGCAAAAGATGTCAAAAATGTGAGACTTTTTTTTTTAAACAAAGAAAGTGTTGCTTTGTTGCTGTGGAATTAAAAGAGTTGTTTAGAGAAAGTTTTAAGGTTATAGAAAATTATTTAAAAATTAAGTTTTAAAATACTGAAAATAATTTATTTCTAATAAATTATGCTTTTGTTGTGTATTTTAGTTAATTTATGTCTTGGTAATATTTCAAATTCACAGCTTGCTTACCTCATTTGGACACTTTATACACAAACACAGACACACACACGCACACTTATACATATACACATAAATTTTCGGCACAAAAACGCCCAGCTTAAATTTAAGCTCGCAACAGCAAAGCCACCTCCTCCCAATCGATTATGTTGAATACTTCTAGTAGTCAATCATAATTTCGTATGGTTTTTGTCTTTTAAATTAAACATTTTTTTTAAAACATTTTTTATAACAATAAACTGTTGGCAAGTAAGTATACTTGCCTTTCTGTTTTGTCTTTTTGTTATTCGCCACCACCAAACCAACTCCATCATAAAATAATTATTTATGCATGTGCTTGACTTTATAATCTTAAAGTCAAGTTTTGACATATTAGCAACATGTGGCAACAATCATTATATATTAACTATGTGTGTGTGTGTATGTGTATGGCAGCAGCAATAAAGAAAAAATCAAATCAAAATGTTACTCATAGAATAAAAATGTAAATGCAAGTCATACGAATACGAGTGAACACGAACACTCTTTGATACCATGCGCTTAAACGGTCAACTAATTTTCGTCAACTGCAAAATGTTAACACAGCTCAACTCCTTCAATTCAAATGTCCATTAATGTTGCATTAATGGGCAAACAAAAGTTGACCAGGGTATTCAAAGTTCTTAAAAATTTATATAAAAATATTTAAATTTCTATAACATTTGTTTTGTACTTAATAAGTTATCTCTGAAACTACTCACTTAATAAAAAAATGTTTTTTAATCTTCAGGGTTGCCATATCCCACTTTTACTTAAAAAAAACTTCAAATGGGCGTGGTTCAATGACCCAAACAAAGTAAATGTTTAGCATTATTTATTCATAGATTTGCAAGAGCTAGAATCTTTACGGTTTTAGAGAGCAAATTTGATTGTTGATGTTTCAAAAATAAAAAAAAATGGCGATAATTTTGAATATGAAACATGATAATTAGTTTCTAATTATTATAGTTGGGTTTATTGAGTTGGATTTAATTCTCCACCACTTATAGTGGTAGTGGAAAAAAAGTGCACTATCACCCCTAGTTTTCAGTGCTAGTGGATTTCTAGTCCATTACCATTAATTAGTGCACTAACTTTCCACTTTGCTCTGTAGTGTCCACTAGATATCTCAAAAAATAGATTTTTTTATATTGAAGGTGCCACGCCCATTGTTCTTTTTCAGCTCATTTTAAGTTGAACTATGCAAATTGTTATTTATGGTATTACAGAACTCTGGATATGCGAAAAAAAAATATTGATTTTGTATGAGAAGTGGGTGCCACAACCACTTAAAACTTTAACAAAAAATGACCGTCTAAACCATTCTTGAGCTGTAAAGATTATTTATTTAAAAAAAATAAACAAATCGGTCCAGTCTTTTTCTAATTTTATATAAACTAAAAGAGTTGGGGTAAAATGGGCGAGGTAAATTTTTTTTCGTAAAAACTTTAGTTGGTTTATGACAAAAAAACTGGAGAAATCGATGCAGCCAGTTACCAACAAACGATATTGAAAGTGGGCCAAAAGAAATCACCCTATTGGAAGATGCTCTTATTTTTGCAAATCTGTTTTGACATTTGTGAACTAGACAGATGACTACAAGTGAACACGCTATGGAGCGATACACCCCCCGAGAACGCGGAATAATCGTCTCGAGGCCGCATCATAATGAGCGATGAGCCTCATTTCCACCTAAGCGGGTACGTGAACAAGCAAAACTATCGCTTCTGGGGCACCGACAATCCACGAGTAATGCACGAGAAGCCATTACATCCCCTCAAAGTGATTGCATGGTGCGCTGTTCATGCTGGAGAAGTCATCATTTAGAGGACGCTGCTAGTCAAACGACAACAGTGTACGGTGCGCGCTATAGGGCCATGTTAGCCGAGTTTTTTCTGCCGCAATTGAACGAATTAGCACTGGAGGACATGTGGTTCCAACAGAACGGAGCAACAACACACACTGCGCGAGCCAGTGTGTACCAAATTAATTTAAAGAAATATAAAAATTTTAAAATATTGCATAGAAACAAAGACTATTGTAACTTTTTTAACCATATATTGAAGAAAACAAAAATTTATTAAAAAATTCATCATAATTTAAACAGCTTCTATAAAAATATACTTAAATCGCCTTAATATTTAACTCTCAATGCATTTGGCAATCATGTGGAACAGCGCTAAGAGTGGCAATTAAACTGCCACTATTATTTTCTTATAAAATGCTGTTTGTAGATTTTGATGGCTGGTGACGTGCCTACATGTCGTTGTTGTTGTTTCTGGTTTATTATTGTAACTATTGCTAGAGCTAAATATAATTTTGTTGCAATGGTACAAGTGCTTTTCTTAGCCAGTACGATTCTGTCTCTTGAACATAAACTGTGATGGAAATTGGTGGAGGGTGACGCATATCAATACTGGTTAAAGTATGTCCTAGTTAAACTGCTGGAATTACACGCGGATTATGAATGGTTCTTTTTTTTTGTGGTTGTTGTGTGCTGCCATTCTTATTGACTTTAAGTAGTAAGCTTTGCGATTGCTTTTGTTGTTTTTAAAGCCATTTTCACACAGTTTTTGTGCGTAAATCCATTAGATGTTTTGTATATACGAGTATAGGTGTAGTAGTTTTGGTCTGCAGTCCCGTTGTTTCGTTTTTGTTTTTATGATTTCTGTTCGCCATATGTGTTGCAAGGTGTGGTGTTGTTTTATTTATTGATCAACTTTTATTTAAATGTTTTACATTTATTTGTACTTGATAATGTTAAACATTTTATTTGTAATCGTTTTTTATAAATTAAAAAAATAAATAAATAAAAAATAAATATTTCTATTTGTAACGAAAACTGATTAATATGTTTGGCAAAAGTTTAGAAAATAATTTTTAAATAAAAGATATTCAAGTGGTCAGTCTTGAAAATGTTCGATTTATTCTCTTAACAACTAGACCTCAATCTTAAAGAAAATTAAAAATAAGGCTTAATTTTTTTACAAATGCATCAGCTACTAGCTGTTGGTCACAAAAACAAGCGCCCAAGTCACCATTTGTATGTAAGAAATAATCTTTGAACTTCTCACTTAATAAAAAAATTTTTAGCCTTCAGGGTTGCCATAGACCAATTTTACTTAATATTAACTTCAAATGGGCGTGGTCCAATGACCCAAACAAAGTAAATGTGAAGCATTATTTGTTCATAGTTTTGCAACAGCTAGAATCTTTACGGTTTTCGAGAGTAGATTTGATATTGATGTTCTACACATCGAACAAAAAATTGGCGATAGGTCGAAATATGAAACATGAGAGTTAGTTACTTATTATTATAGTTGGGCTTATTGCGTTGGATTTCATTTCATGGAAGTGAAAAAAATGGTACATTCTCGCCCCTAATATTCAGTGCTAGTGGATTTCTAGTCTATTACCACTAATTAGAATTACTGCACTAACTGTCCACTACTTCTAAAATCGCTTTTTTATTGTCTTTTTAAAACAAATTTTTTAAGATTTTCCTTTGTAGAAGAAAATATTTGTTAATTTTTTTTTAAATACATTTTCCGAATTTTTTCTATAGTAAAAGTAAAACAAATTTTTCTAGAAAGTTGCAAACATGGACGTCTAATGCTGAGCCAGAAATTACAGTAGTCATTGATATCAGAATATTTTGGTTTATATATGATCGTTTGATGCGACTCAATGGGATGTATTCTTGCTTGCTGTCATCGAGATCTAAATGGGTTTTTGCATTGCAACACAAACTGCAGGAGTTTAAAAATTCACTGGCCTCTAATCAAAAGCGGGATAGATTCGAAATGGCTACCTGCGGGAGGAGGAAGCCTTGATAGTCGCATAAAGGTACGTGTGCGAAATTCACGATGTGGTTTGCCAACATAACGATGTAAGTTTTATGTATTTGTTGAATCATTGTGAAAAAAAAAATTCCATATAAAAACTGGTCTTGAATTTAAATAATTTAAACAAAATTTCAATGTCATCTAAAATTCTAAATACTTCAACTACAAACATATAAAATTAACAATTTTTTTTAAACAATTTTTGAACTAAAATGCGGTTTTCTTAACAAAACTATGAAATTAAAAACCCACAACTTCAGTTTCACTATTAAAAAAACACTTGAAATGATTAGAAAAAAAAGAATGAAAAAAAACCTCATAAAAATACATTTAATCCTTATGGGAACTTGTAATAAGGAATCACCATACAAGTTCAACCACAAGACGTGTTAGTGCTATTAGGGTCACCAAAAACGATTCCACACAGCAGAAACATTTTCGTTCAACACTTCTACAACATAAACGTGACTTTTTCTACATGTATTTCGTCGCCGCTTGGCACTGCAGGCGTTTGTAATATGATGAACATAAAATTACGTTTGGATTCTTGTATGAAGAATTTGAGTCCACTACATTATAAAGTGTGTGTATTGTGTTTAAACTGGAAAGTCAATATATTTGTATGTACTTAGTGTTTTGTGCGTGTGTGTGAGTATATTTCTTTTATAGTCTGTAATTTAATATTGGATCATTAAGATCACCAACCAACAAGTCAAACTGATTATGCACAACACATGAACACATTAACACTTGTTGCAATTTTAAACACACATACATACATATGTACAACAAACTGCAGCACTTGAAAGACCATTACTAAACCACAATGTGGACGATATTTTCTTTCTATGTACTATAGTTTCTTTCTTATACTATAGTTCTATTTATTAATTTTTTTTTTTGCCTCCACACTTGGGTCATTCATCTGCATAACTGTTTGCTTAGTCAATTGTCCCCTTGTTTCTGAGTGGCGTTTCGAAGATTATCAATTTACGAAAACAAACCCACAACCACATGAATGAAATGAAACATTTCCTTATAAGCGACACTGCACAAACATGTTTAAACCTTCACCCCAAGAAGCCAGGCGACATGTTTCTTATCATTGTTTGAATTTTTTTTTTTTATATTTAAGATTCTAACTTTAAAACACATGCATAAAGAAATATGAAATCATTGTTAAAGTGCCTCAAAAATGTTTTTTTTTAAATTATTTTTTAACAAAAATGTAAAAGATTGTAGCATGTACATACATATGTACTTGCACTGATTATTCAAGATTTCGTTGCAGTTATTTTTTTTAATGACTCAGACAGAGCTGAAAAGGAGTTGGTTCTGATAAAATATATATGCATGTAAAATATATATACAATACATATGTAGCGGGTTTCCCTGGTAACCCGGGTTCTTTTTCGGCCCGTCCGATGCGATCAGTATCCCTTTACTGAGTAGCGTCCAAAACCTGCGTTTGTTCTAGACTAGAAAAACGATTTCACACTGCCGACTGGTGTTTGTCGATAATTCTCATCTCAAATCTTTTGCAATCGCCAGCATTTCCTTCAGACTTACATACACACTTATAGTGTGCCTGCCCGTGCTGGACACTTGCATACTACATGTGCTGTTGTCCTCCAGGCACATTCTACTACGCAGTTGTGTAGCTAATCATACTCCGGTTATAGTTGAGCGCCCTAACTGCACCCCAGCCAAGAGACTCCTTGAGCACCATACGAACCTGTCTGCAAGTGGTTCGCTAAATCCACCTTCGCAAGTTTATAGAGTTTACCCAGTGCAATTCTGGGTGCTGGTCTACAGAAGATAGTCTCAGATCTCATCCTCTCTAGTTCGTTAGCGGCCTCATCCTCAGCTATGCGCACGTGTTCCTTAACCCACATCAGTGTCACCTTATTTGTAGAGACACATTTTTTGAGCTTTAGAACACACTCATGCACCAAATAGAATAAAAGCATTTTCCGTCCTTAAAGAACCCATCAGTAAAGATATTCATTCACCAAGCACTCATTGTGCATGGACCCATCTGTAATGAGCGTGCGCTGTATCTTTACAACCACTTGCACCAGATCCATGCGCTCCCTCGGCATCTGAGTTCATTCATATTATACCCAAAATCTGACCCAAACGGAAACCACGTGCCATCGGTTTTTATCCAAATTGCCGATCTTACCGACGTGTCAGCCTTGTGAACTTCAAACAACATACATACACCTCCTTTGATATATTGTGAATTGGGTAATAATTTTGAAATATTGTTCAACAGTGAAAATGCAATGTTCTCTGTTTTAATTCTCTTTTTTTACTAACCTCAAACTGTCAGGGCTGTCAACACTTTACTCCACTTTTGGGCAAAAATATTTAAATTTGCCATTTATTGTGTAATATTCGTAATAAGTTTTAATTTTTTAATAAGATTATAACAATAGTCGTTAACTTTTTATACTTAGAGCGGAGAGTCAATTTAGGCATGAAAGCCTCTTGCGTTGTATGTTGAAATCAACTTTCTGTAGTATGTAGATGTATGGTGTCGGACCATGTGTTTCCTAGGGTTTGGCCGTGGTGTGCTCTAGTTTCATTTTGGTGAGTACTCAATTTTCAGTTTTGCTATAGTGAATTGGCCACCTAGATCGTGCGATATCACAGCTTTGAACTATTTTCACAGGGAATATGTAAAGTCTGAGGTCTTTGGAATAAGCTTGTTACGATTGACGCTTTGAAAGCCAACATTACTCGTGTTATTCGCGAGATATCAGTCGCTATGAACGATCCGCTTGAAATTTTGCCTTCCAAGTGGCCACCTCAGAAGTTGTCGTGGCCAACATTTACGTAATATAATTTCCAAAAAGGAAATTTATTGATCTTTAAACCGATAATAAAAATTTTGAGTTAACTTTCAAATTTATGTGTTTAATTTATCATTATAAATAAAAACTCACGATGAACCACCCGATATTACGCAAATGTCTGCTTTTCACTCATAAACAGCTGAGATATAAACAAAAGACCTCTGCTCTTTAAACTCAAACCGTCGCACAGTGCTGTGTCCCCATATAGCGAATCGGCAAAACTAGAGCTCTTATCGCAGAATGACAAAATTAAATATACTGATACTTAATGTCAAAGTTAAGAAAAATTTAAAGTATAAGAAAAATCGCTGCAAGGATATGGCTACCTCCCATACATCCTGAATTAAAAAATTTGATTTTAAGCCACAATTTATATAAGAATGTAGCAAAAACTTGTATATGTCTGTAAAATTTTAAATTCTAGCGTTGTTGCAAATTTTTTTGCATTCGGTGCAAGGACATGCCTACCTCCCATATATCCTTTTTTAAAAAACTATGTTTTAGAAGCATTTATAATTAGAATTTACTAAAAATTAATAAGTGATTCATAAATAATGCGTTATAGATCTGCTGTAAATTTGGTTTCATTCGGCACATACATTTCTATTAAAATGCGAAAATATGATAGTGGTAGGTACTAAGTAAAATTTAATCTAAATGCTATTGCTTTTATTTTCTTATATAATCTTTAGCTTTAGCACCGTTATGTTGTAAATGTGACGAATTAAAAAATTGTATCTGTCTGTAAAATAATATATTTGTATTATATTGTGTATAAATTGTATATTTGTTTGATATAGTATATGAAATAATTCCGTTTTTACTTATGAATTATTTGATATGAAAAAGAATCGTTTTTAAGAGTGTGTACAAAAAATACAAAGTTTCCATTTTCCGGGAGAAAATCTTATTTATTTTTTTAACAATCGTTAGACATCCAAACGTAGTATCTAAATCAAAAATAAAAAATCACTCATTTTTTATTTTATATACATATATAGTATCGTCAAACTTTGTAAAATATTAGGGTAGACCCAAATATAATACATTATTTACTTTCATTTTTATACCCTTCACACAGTGAAAAAGGGTATATATAGGTTTGTCATTCCGTGTGAAATTTCTACAATTTTCAATTCCGACCCCATAAAGTATATATTTTCTGAAAGCTTATGAATAGGGGAGTCGATTAAGCTCTGTCAGTCTGTCCGTCTGTCCGTGTGTATGTTGAAATCAACTTTTTGAAGCCCCCCGACATCGCTTGTACCCGGGTGAGGTAATAAAATATCAGAAATATTCGGGAGTAGATCGGTATTGAAAATCAGAAACATCGGTACATAAACACCTGAGATATGAGCAAAAACCCACGACCACCTCGATTTTTTTTCACAAAAACAACATTACAACAACAACATACATACATACAAACGTGTATACTGGTTAGAGAAAACGTGGCATCGAATCCCAGCTGAGCCAAAAAAAATTTTTTTTTCAATTTTTTTTTAAATTTTTTTTATATTTTTTTTTAATTTTTTTTTTATTTATTTTTTATTTAATATATTATTTATATTTTTATTATTTTTTTTTTTAATTTATTTTTAAAATTTTTATTTTTTTATTTTTTTTTTGTTTTATTTTATTATATATATTTTAATTATTTTTTAAAATTTTTTTTTTAATTTTTTTTTTAATTTTTTTTTATTTTTTTTTAACATACACACGTAAATATATAATTTTACAATGGGATGTTTTTATATATGTATGTTTTTTATATGTATGTACGTATTTCATATGGAATGGTGATATAAACTACTGTTATTGCATGACTACACGTTGTGAAGGGTATATAAGATTCGGCACGGCCGAATATAGCGCTCTTACTTGTTTTTCATGTTTTTCTTGTAAAAAAAAAATACTAATTACATGAAAATTCAGTTAATTGTTTGCAGTAAAGAAGAAACAAGAGATTTATAACTTAATATTTTCCAATTTTGGCAGTACCATAAACTTACCTCTTTGTAATTTTTTTTATAACTTAGGAAATATGACTTAAGAAACGAATGCAATTTTTATATTTCCGGCAGAAAATTCTAGGACTTCTTTGTAGATTCTGTTAAAGCACTCCAAAAAGTACTAAAATCTTAAATAAAAATTTAGGTACTCTAAAAAAAAGGTAAATTATAATCTGCCAAACTTTTTAAATTTCGGGGACTTCCAATAAAAAAATCTCAAAGTTTACGATACTACAAAAATTTTTCTCAGTAATATTGCTTACCAGCAATAATCTTTTTTTGTACGTTTGGTTCAAAAAGAATATATTAAGAAATGAATTTTTGGCAACTTTTTTTAGTAAAACAGGTAAAAGTCGTTTTTTTATTTAACAGTTTAGCTCAAAAATTGTTTGACTTTGGTGCCTTCCACTGTTAACAAAAAGTGAAAATTATGAATTCTACTTACAAATCTAGTTAAGCTACTTTGTTAGCTTTACAAAAATGTATATTTCATAATTATTCTTTACACTTTATTAATCTTTAGTTTTAATAGGGGACATATGGGACAGAGCACTGTGCGTCGTTGCCCTAAAAAATTCAGTTGTGTGTTTTTACAGAGTTTTAAGGGGAGCAAAACAAATATTTTATTTTGTTACTTTAACGTATTAAACTTACGTATACTGACTATTATTTTTTTTTTTTGAACCAAACAAGATATCCTTAAACGGTTTCGTGGATAGATATACGACCAACAAAGGTTCAAAATGGAGCAATAAAAACTGTTTTTAAAAATTTTAACGATTACGTCAGAGCAGCGATGAAATACATACTTTTCATTCCTTTAAATAATTTTTGTCACATGTCAACTCAATTGTTATTTTTGAACGCTTGCTGCATATGACCATTACAAATATTTGCTTTAACATTTAAAACTTTATTTTTAATTATTTACTTTTATCGTCAATACATACATATGTACTAAGTCATAATTAAAAAATTTCTTTTGTTTGTTCTTTTGTCGATAAGAACCTCAGTTTAAGTGCGATTCTCGTAAGAACATGAATGGACATTCGGTTGTATTTCTTTGGGGGGTTTTGTTTGACCGCTTTTGTTGACTTTGTGTCATAATTTGGTGGGAATTTTAAATATTTGATAAAAAGAATGTTTTATTTATGTTTACTTTTTTAAAGACTCTCGAAGTAATTAAGTACCCAGCTGAAAATAATCATATATGAACCATATATGTTAATATATTCAAATATATGATCATATAGATATGCATGTATGCCAATGTATAGAATCATATATGGAGACGTTTGTCATATATGATACTATGTATGAAGAATATTTATAATATGTAAATTCATATATGAGACCGTATATGTAATTTTTGTACATATATGCCAATATATCATCATATATAAATACATATATCAATATATATGATATCAACTTTTTTAATTTTGAACTCATATATGCATATATATATGAAAAAATATCAGAATTTTTCTATGTAAACCGTAAAGACTTTGAATGAATATAAGAAAAAATATTTAATTTTAGTTATAAGTTTTTCTTTATTAAAGGTTTAAAAAAATACTTTTTTAAAAAATAGTGTTATATGTTTTAATTATTTTACAAATGTAATTTCCAACATGAATTACATGACTTATAGTAATTGACTCGTCATATTTTATAATGTAAAAGTTGTTAGTAGTTCTAATTGGAATAATATGCTTAACTTGCGACTTTGTGTGATTATGTACAAAATTGTTTGTTTTGATTATATCTAAGTTTTGAACTAACAAATAAATTTCGTTATTTTTTTTTATAAAGCAATTAATTAGAAAATATTTTTTGACTGCATTACATATTAATTTAATAGTATAATTGTTAAATTTTGTTATTTTATACATATATGTCTTATATCTTATAAAAAGATTCATGGAAGGCTTTATCGTTTTGTCGTACCAAATTCCAGCAATAATTATATTTTTATACCGAATTTCTGGGGGTAGTTCAGCTATAACAAACATCAACGGCCAACAATGTGTGTTTGCGCTATTGAACAATGATATACCATCGGTGTACATTAAAAGTGTTAAATCAAATTGTTTCAGAATACATTTTGATAAAATTTTCAAAAACATAATTCTAAATACATACATAGATATGTATGTCACATATGTGTATTTAACCCGCTAATTACCATAAGGCCATTACGATCGTTAATTAAACTCATTTTTTTAACTTAAGTTTTTAACAATACAAGTATGAAATTCTATACAAATTTAACACTTTGACGTTTCTCATTAAAAAAATGAATCATATTTGGATGTTATTTAAACAAAAAAACAATTTGTTATGAAAAAGGAAAATTTGTGACACTCTTCTAGATTTTCTAAAAGCTTTGCAAATCAATTTAAAATGTTAAATGCTTTAATTTTAACGATATAAAACCCATACTTTTTTATAAATAAAAAATTTTATTAAAAAAAATTATCTGTTGGGTTGGTAGAACATGGGTTAATTCAACAAATGTATATGTCAAAATTACATCAAAATAAAATAAATTGTGTGAATAAAAGGAAAATTTATAATAATATTATCTTAATTAAAAATGGGTAAATTTGGTAAGTACATCTTTTTGTTATTATAAAATTTTAATGTCTTTTTTTTAAATTTAATGTTATGTATATTTACAGCAAAAAAATCATCAAAGAGATTTTTACAGGAACAAACAAATAATTTGCTTTATAATCGTTCTTTGTCGACCGATTCCTCAATTGATTTCAGGGTAAGCTTTTTTATTTTCTATAAAAAACATACATAAAACAATATATATCCTTGGATAGTCTATTAAAATCACGAAGCAATGTAAACTTCCCGCGTCAGGAATTTTCAAATGTTTTAAACAAATAATTATGTGCATACATACATAAAAACATAATGTTCTTGTTTTCTTTATCAGGAAAAATAACAACAAAAAAAGAGGCTACAAAGAAAAACACCACTCAGACTTCCAAAACTCAGACTAATTATTTATCAACAACCGCTTCTTCAATCAACTCATCCCCTGTAAGTACTTACTTTCATTTTTATTGCAATTTATTATGCACTTCGTACGAGAGTGTAAAATTGGGTTGTTATTCCGTTTGTAATATTTACAGTACATATTTCATTTAGCCATGACCGTCTGTCCGTGTGAGCATTAAAATTGACCTTGATTGCATACTGAGACATTAGTGAATTACATATAAGATTCGGCACAGCCGAATATAGTATTCTGACTTGATTCTTCTTCTAATATCAATAACTTTTGTAGACCGTAGCAGAAAGCGACCATTTAAGAACTCAACTAAAAGAAATTAAAAAAAAACTAGATATATTAGATGCACAAAAGAAAGGAGAAGTGCAAAAAGAAACTGAAAACAGGGACTACAGTCAAATAAGGTCAATGCAATCAAACGACAGTCAGCTATTTTGAAAAGATTACTCAGATGACGAAGTAAGTATATTTTGATTTTTTTTTCTATATGGAGCTTGATTTAAAGGCCACGTCACAGCCGATACTGTTTTTAAAACCAAAACAACTAAGTATGTACATCATTGTTCATATTATTTTATTTATTTAGATGGTTTATTTAAAAAATGATGTATATTGCCGTAAAAGGTTTTTTGACATGGCAACCGCATGTTCATTTAAACCATCGCACGTCGCTAGACGCCTCTTAGAAGGTGTGTTTAAGCAAGAAGTACTATTAAAAAGTACGCTGACGGGACAGTCTCCTAAATCGCAAGGAAGAGAACGTCAAAATATAAAATATGAGTTCCTTAACGCCAATGCAAAATGTGCGATAGTTAGTAAGTTTATAGCTTAAAAAATACATACTTACACTATAATAATTTATTTTTGTTTGTTTTTTCTTGTAGATTTTGCAATTGAGTATGGAGAAAGTAAAGGATGGGAACGACAAAATATTTTTGAGATAAACCGTGCACTTAGTCAAAAAATAGGAGAAATTAAGAGGCAACACAATCACTTAAATAATCAGATTTAAATATCTAATAATACATTATTTAACACTAGTATTTTTACGTTTTTATCATTTTTAATATCATTTTTATTATTATTATTATTAATATAATATATAATATAATATACATAAGTATATGTATGTAAAATAATTTAAATATACTTAGTATAATTAAATACTATTGGTATAACTTAAAAGTTAACTTCAACTTAAAAATAAACCTTATTTGTAATGAATATACACTTGAATATATACGTACAAATATTTTAATATATATACTTACTTAATGAAAAATTAAAAAAAATCGTTTTAATTAATATACGAGCATATGTGGAAATTAATATACTTCAACATATATGGACAGATATATATATCCATATATAATCATATTGAAGCATATATTGTAATATACCCTCAATTTTCGGATCCAAACATATATTAAGCAATATATATTAATATATATGAGCATATATAAGCATTTTTACCCGGGTAAATAAGTTTTTTCGAAATGTGTAAACACACACATATATTTTTTCAAAGAAATTCCTTATCAGAAAACTTTTATGAATGATTTTAGGAGAAAGTGATTAATGTGTGGCTATAGATTTCATATTAGTTTGTGTTGTGACTTGATTACAAACAATTAAAGAAAAGAGTGGGCAAAGCCTGTCGATGTATACCCTTTACCACAGTTTAAAAATAATTTAAAATTTTTTGTGATACATTTTAGTTGTACTTTCGACATGAGTCATTCAAAGTTTTAATAATTTTTTTATTGTTTTATTAGAAGCTTTTCAAAATTGTATAAGAGCTTAGATTGGCTATGGACCGATTATCACAAAATTTTATTTAACAAGTTTTGTTTACGTATGACTTATTTGTGGTAAATTATATCTCGACTCCATTTTATTTAAGAGTTTTATGGGAGCTTAGTTGATTTGCAGGCTTGGGTCTTTTATAGTATCACGAACTCGTTAATGATGGTTAAATTAGACGTGCCATAATCATAATATTATAGCCGTAAGAAACCAAAGATTAATTGGTTTCTATAATTATGTCATTATAGCAACTTACCTTTAACCAAATACAGTGTTGCCCATAAACTTGGTTCAAACAGCTGTTTTGTATGGTTATGGCACGTCTAATTTATGACTGTTTAAAACTAATTCCATGAGAACAAAATTGTGCCTGAAATATATATAAAACTCTGAGTAAGGTTTATATTGACATGCGAATGGGCAACATTCACAATTGTGAGTCACGAATGCCTAATGCCATTTTCATTTATTTTGGTGTAGGTTATATTATAAACCAATATCTAAACATACAACTAAAGCAATAGAAGTTTTTATTATCGCAAACATTTTTTTCTTTATCAAATCAATTTGATTTCATTCATCGAAAATTAGTTTTCTTGGGGTCAATGAAACTTGACAAAAATTATTAAATGGAACAAGTTGTGTAAACACAAAAGTTAAATCCTGGGATCTTAAATTAGTCCATTATCTGTTTTATTCAAACAGTGTTGCCAGATAATTTTTTATCTTTCCTTAAAAAACATTATAAAAAACCATATCTCCGTAATTATTAAAAAAAATCTTTCCGATTTGCTTGGATAAATTTTAATTTAAATAAATCATTAGCTTGGCTACGTTGTCCTCTTTAATTTATTTTAATGCAACATTTTTATGTAAATAGCAGCACATTTTTTTGAGAGTTTGAGATGTTTTAACTCATATTGGAGCCAAACTTTTCCAAAAATGTCAAGTGTAGCAAAATCATTCTTTGAAGCTTTGTACATACATTAGGTTTTTTTTTTAAATCTAAAGATTTAATAATAAAAGTAGCTGTCAAGCTTATGAAGTGTGTAATATCTTTTCTTCACTATACTTTGGCAATTCAGCAGAACAACATTAAAAAATTTAAAAATTGATTTCCAAAATTCGCGCTCAGTTCGCCAAATTTATGCAGGACTTCGTTAAGTTTAGAGTGCGCAAAATTGTCCAACTGATCCATAATACTATGGATCGATTCATTACCACATTTACTCTTTTGGATAATATTCATCCAAATCGGAACTATCCGTACGTACAGAAGAAGGAATTGTCCCTGTAGACGTGAGTGTGACAGAGGACACGAATTAATCGACACGCCGCCTGTCTTAGCAACTCGATCCGGGATTCGTGTTTTTTTATTCATGATGACATTGCAAATCATTTGGAGGAGAAAGGGTTTCACTAAGACGGCAACACATGCAATACTGCGTTGAATTATTACTTTGTTGAATCAAATTTTTGGTAACCGAATTATCTCAAGAAATGAATTTGTAAATTAGCTGCCAAGAATACTTTTTATGGGGCTAAGTTAAGTCTCTGCTCTATACTAATTAGGTTGATCGATTATTCGACTTTTTTAGGAAACCGGTTTTCAAATAGTTTGAAACTTAGAATTACCAAAAAAACCGGTTGAATATATAAAATATAACATTTAAAGAAAAAATTAAAAAATATTGTAAAAAATTATTATAATAAAAATTATATCTAAATATTAAATTTTTACAGTTTATATACGTTTGCCTGCACATGATATGCACTGACATGCACTGAATGCAGTTGATAAATTTGGTTTTAATTAGTTGAATTTAAGGACAAAAGATACTATTTACAAGTAAAATAAATAAATACAATAAATTAATACATAAATAAATAAGACTTTTTATAAGGCTTTTATACATTTATGTGTCTCCTTCTGTGCAATTTTTTAATGCTAAATAGATTTTTAAAACTAATATGCACTAACGTATTTTGTTTGAAATGATTTCTATAATTTAAAATACATTTTTAAGGCTAGGGAGAAAATGTTAAAAATGCCAAGGGATAGAATAATAAAATAATGAAAAATTGAATAAAGTTGTTGGTTGGGTTTATGAGGAAGTTTTTATTTTTATTTCTTGATTTATTTAAAATTCTCATATTGTTTATGAAAAATTTTAAATAAAACTTGTAATAATTTTAAACTTTTTAATAAGTTTTATAGTTTAAAGGTCTACTGATGATCTGGCATAAGCACCAGTGAAATGTACATAGACCAGCTTAAACACAACAACCAATAAAACTACAATATTTAATAGTTTTTATTTACTGATTTTTGGAAACTTTTCGCGTACTAAATATACTATGGTACGATTGGTTACAAAGAAAAACTATGGTTACTACATGATCACGACTGTCATATTATAGTTTCTTCAACAATATTTGGGACCAGCAAATGATACTTTTATTTTTATTTTTTACTATTAATTTTGTCACGATAATCAAATCTTTGTTTAAATGTAATTATTTAATGTTTACCTTACATCAAAACTTTGAAATGGTTGATCCTTAAAAATAGTATGATTTTAAAATTGTTGAGAAAAATAATATAATGTCTTTACAAACATTACATTACTTATATTTACAAGCATTTAAAATTGCAAATAACTATTAAATACTAGATGAAAGAACAATAGCGGAAATCACCCTTCGTTACAAACAGATCATGAAAATAATGCAGATCTTGCAAGTCTAGTATATATATTCTTAAGTTTGCAACACCACAAAAACAATATACACTAAAATTATATTACCCACACAAGCACTTATTTTTCCAATACTAAAAACAGTTGGAAATTTTTAAAAGCAACGTTTGCAATAGAATATATACCAGACTTTCAACATTTGCATGATCTGCTTGCAACGAAGGGTGATTACCGCTAATATGATTACAAGGCAAACAAGATATGATGCTTTTTAATAATAATTTGTTTTCAAATGTTCTACTCCTTGCTGAATAAATTTTATTATTATTTTAAAAGTGTGACGTGTAATAAAAATATATATATGCAAATTTTATTATTTTTATTCTGGCTCAAGTTCATTTTAATACTAAATTCCTAATTTTTATATGCAGAAATCAATTTTAATTTTTGATAATGAAGAATATACTGGAAAAGTAAGATTTTTATCACGACATTAGCCGAGTGGAATGCATTTTCGAAACCAGCTACGGTTTCATCATCAGCACTCTTTGATCGGAATGTCTTAGTTTTAGATGTAAATATCATCTATTTAACTCACAAGTTTATATGAAAATTGATTTTGTAAATAAAACTTCACATACATATTCCTCATTTTTATTATTTCCTCTCTATCACAAATAAAAATTGATTTCTTCATATAAAAATGAGGAATTTAGTATTAAAATGAACTTGAGCCAGAATAAAAATGATAAAGGCTTTAAAACATTTAAGTTCAACAATAAAATGAAAATATAAGAAAATTTGAAAAAAAAAATTAAAAAAGTAAAGAAATAATACAAATAAACGATAAAATGTAAAAAAATGTGATTATAAAGGTGAGTACCTACAATCAAAATAAATTATAGCAAATAACCATAAATTGATTTAGAAACGAGCAAAGATTGTCCACAGCATTTGTAGTCATACTATGATAATTGCATGATACTTTAGTTAAAAATAATACATAATGATAACTGGCAGCAACCACAATCATACAATTCAATAATTGTATGTTGCTCTTTGATTATTACTACCACAACCATGTTTTTTCTTTTCGTCTATGCCTCTTACCTACCGTTGCCACATGCAAGTGCAAGTGAAAAAAAACCAATACACTAACACTTTTTTACTAACACAACCACATTTTGGCAACCTGCGACTCAGCTTGCTTAGAAATTTTTAAGCAAGTAAAATTTTTACAGTTACGGCAAGTAAAGTGACAAGCCGAAAAACAGTGTTGTTTAATACTGAGTTTTTTGTTAACTCACTTATATATCATACAATTGTGGTAAATAATTCAGCTAATTTTTTTAATAAATATGTATATATGTATATAAAGAATATTAAGAAAAAATATAAATATTCATTTAAAATGTAAGTTTTAATATAAATATCAATTTTTAATAAAAAAAATTATATGAAAAAGTTACATGTCTAAAGGTAACGTTCAATAGTGGCTATTGACAACACTTAATTACCAATTGAAGCAGCGCCATTTGTTTTAAATTTGTTTGAAGTTTATTTGTTGACGACATTTTAAAAATGAACTTGCACTGTGCTGTGTAGCCACTCAAAAAATGTTTGTGTTTTTTTTGGCATTTCTCCTGATTTTCGTTAGTAATACGTATACACTACTTGAAAGTAAACACTTGCTTGTGGCAACGTAGGGTTAGGCCCATACCTAAACAAGAGCGTTGAGCGTCAAGCGTTGCAATTTTGCATGTATTTTGTTATTTTAACAAAAACAAAACACATGTAAAACTCCAACGGTTGACGCTCAACGCTCTTGTTTAGGTAGGGGGGTTAAAAAAACACTATATTTTCGAATAAAAAGTTGAAAAATTTCAGATGTTGGAGTTCAATTGTATAAAAATTTTATTTATCAGACCACCAAATAATAAAACCCTTGAATGACCCCTTAATAAAAATTCGTTCATAAAGCCTGGTGTTCTGTTTAATATTCCATGCGTATTGCCATCGAGACTTGATATAAAAAATGCATACGAAACACTTGTGGAATAATGTTACCTACGCTGTACTTTATTTTTAAGGTAAAAAATGTATAAACAGTCAAGCAACATTTTATTTCGTATGACATAATATTTTTTTCGTACGAAATTCAAAGCGAGAGCTAGTCAATTTGTTTTTATATGCACGATTTAAAAATTATTCTTATAATTCAAATTCTTCATGTGAAAAAGCCAATGTGGCTCAAAGTACGTACATAAGTATGTATTTCAGGAATTGACACAGAATACTAGGCTTAAAAAAGAGAAAAGATCTACTAAATCTAGGGGAAACCCCTCTTACCTGGCATCACTGTTTTTAAACAATAAATTTCGCTTTTACCACATTTTGACACGATTTGGATAAATGTTAACATTTTTACACATGTTTTGTCAACATATTGCACCCACAATCCGTACGCAACAACTAAATAAGAAAATGAAAATTTATAGTAAAAACTGCCTGGTTTAAGTTTATAATTAATTAACTCCTAATTATGAACACGCCTTCTAACACACATCCCAAAAAGGCCAAAAACATACTTGCAAAAATGGCAAGACAACCCAAAAACCGATGACAGTGATTAAGAGATACACGTCAAACGCTAATGAAGTAGACAAGCTGTGTGTTTAGCAGCAGTCAGTAGTCTTTAGTTGGCAGCTACTCTTATCTGGAAAAGATGTTTTCTTAAAGATTTCCAAAAAAAAAACAAAAAAAAAAGACATAACAAATGAACTTTTGACCTCAAACAATTGCAAGGTACGAGTGTGTACGAGTGTACGAATGTAGCAGTCAAAACAAAAATCACACAAAAACTTTTAAAAAAGTACAGGAACCAAAAAAAGCTAATGAAATGTTAGTGCAAGTACCATAGAGACGTAACAAAGAAGATTTGTTTTAGCAGCTGCCGAACAAGATGATCTCTACAACAACAACAACAACAACAACAGTAACAACTGTAATAATGATCATATTGATAATGACGTTGCTCTTGCTGACTGTAATGATGTTGTTTGCTATCTTCTTACAGTTGTATGTTGCATCCTAGTGGCGACACTAAATGTTGTAGTACATATTGTAAGTAGATTTTTAGTTATGTTTAACCACAACAGCAACAACGACAACAACTACAACAGCAATATCATGAAAATATGTATCTATGACCAAACATTCGTGGCCCATAGAGTTAAGATTTTGGTTGCTGTTGGTTTTTTGTTAAAGTTTTATTTTGTGGCTAACAAAGTCATCATTAATGGTTTGTCTTTCGGATAGAATCTTTCAAAGTAGTTTAAGTTGCATTTTGTCAGCTTCTTAGCGAATTTTGCACTGTGGGTCATAAAACAATTGCACTTATGTATAATGGAATGGAAAATTAATCGAAGATTTCAAATAAATTTTGAGTTTTTTTTTTTGCTCCTAATTCGTTTTCGTTTTAGGATAATAGTAATAATAAGTGCAGCACAAATTTTTTCGTTATTCATTACAAGCTTTTCCACACAATTTTTGGGTAAAAAATGAATTTTGTACCACCATGCTGGTGTATTGTGTGCTTAAAGCTTAATTGCACAAAAACTTGATTGCATTATTTTATTGTGTTGTGTATGGGCCCTATAAGATGTGAGCAAGTGTAAAAAGGCTATAAGCCCCTTAATAATTTTTATGAATTAGGCAGATACAATATATCTGTGGCAATAACGAAAACCTGCAGCTGATAATAGATTAAAACAATACGCCGCAGTATGTAGATAAATATTGTCGGTGTACAGCAAAGTGTTGAGAATAAACCTGAAATATCAATGAATATACTGCAACTCAATTAGGTATCATTAGAGGCACTCTGTATCTCTATCTCTATACTTATTTTTATTTTTTTAGGAGTTAAAGTCGACCAACTATTGTATGCAGAAATATTTTGCGTAAATTGTTTTTAAAGGACTGAACAAAGATAACGCATTTATGAATAGGCATGATATCTGTGGCAATTAGGAAAAACTGCTTATGTCAGTTTTTATAGTTTTTCGGGAAAGCACTTAAAAATTTTTGAGTTGATTTTTAAAAATTGATTCCTTTTCAAATAAAGACTATTATATGAATTCTGCGCTATACAAAATAAAGAGCATATTTATTTTCGTCTGTTTAGCTAAATTATAAGTTAAAATAAGTTATTATTTCAAATGATATTTTTCCGTAAAAAAAGCAATAAGCTTTTACACTATAAAAAGGCAATGCTGTCCAAAATAGTTAAAAATTCGGCTAAGGGTAGTTTTGAACTCTTAAATTGCAATGATGAGATTATCTCTACTTTAGCTTATGTCGACTTAAATAGTTTTTTCTTTTTGGCACAGATATTAGTGTTTTAAAGTTATAATTAATGGTGACAAACTTAAGGTCTCTAGTGGCACACTGTTTAAATAATATTGTAACAAAATTAAAATACAATTATCCTAAAATCATTTAAGCTTGAATTTACTAACGGCCAGTTTTTGAGTTCGCGTTTTAATGTGCATTTAGTTAAATTTAGTTTAATTTTAAGTTGTTTATAAATATAGTTTAATTTTTTCAGCATTAAATTATTGTTTTTATTTAATTGTGATGAAATAATAGCAGAGTTGGATTGTTTTCAGTATTCAAGAAAACATGTGTAAAAAAATATTTTAAAATTCGTATTCTGTTTTTAAAAACTCAAGAACAACATAAAAAGGTACAAAAATAAGTGCCAAGTAAATGTGGAGAAAATATCTAAATTTAGGTATTATTTATAATACATAAATAGAGTTTAATTGCACGTTATAGCCATTTTAGTGTTTAGGTATGTAGTGTTATAGAGTTTTCACACTTAAGGTTTTAATACGGAATTAGGTTTTAACGTTAAAACCAATCATTGAAACCTGGTTTTGGCACACAAAACCATCTTGAAACCTTGTTTTCGGTGTACTAAATTTAGTATTAAAAAGTTAAAAATATTAAAAAGCAATGGTTAAAGCAACAAAAATAATAGAAAAAAGAATCTCCATAATTTTTAACCACTTCCCAGCTATTGTAAAAATTTCTTAGTTTTTTATAAAAACAAAACTAGCTGATATACAATGTGTAAAACAAATATTTTAACAAAAGTATTAAAAAATACTTCAAGAAATACATCTATTTCAACGAGAAATTAATTTTATTTTCAAAAAATTTATTGGACATACTGTGAGTTAAAATCTGATTTAACAAACTTTTAGTGTGAACGAAAAATCAGCTGTTAGCGGTTGTAATTATAAAACCGGGTTTTAACTTCTGACTGACTGTTTTTTATTAAACTAGACAAGACATTTAAATGCAAAATACAATACTGTCCATTAAGGTACCATCACAAGATCTGAATTTTTACATATGACTTCTCACTTTTATGAACGATAAGCATTTTCGTAAGTCCATCAGAATCAAGGATGCCACAACGAAAATAATTTTCCCACCAAATTCTTTTTAAAACCTAAAATTTTTTCAAATTGTCTCTTCAAGTATAAATTCAATGATTGAAATAGCAAAAAAAAAAAATTATTATTAAACAAATAAAAGAGATAAAAAATAGTGCTTAAGTTAACAATAATTAAAACTTAAATTTCTATGATGTAAAAAAATAGATTTTATATATTTATAATAGATATTAAAGTGTTTAAATGCTTCCAAATACATTTATTAGTATTAATATTTAAAAAAAGATGACACAAAGTCAACATCAAAGTAAAATAAATAAATAAAATAATAAAAACATGCATATTAACTTTTTATAAATCACTGTTGAAAATTTCACCAATTTAACATTATCCTCTAGTCCGTTGTCCATTAAATGTATTGACACCTAAAGTTATCTACAATATTTTAATTTTTCAAGTATAAATACAGAGCTCTTGCACATTAAATTTTAATAAAAAAAATGTTTAGGAACATTACTTAATTAAATTATTAACTTATATTAATTTTGTGCTTTTAACTAACAACAAACATATTCTACGAAAGACCTGAAAAATTCAGACAAACCAACGAACCTACCAAGTTGCGCCTAAATTTAAAAATGCTTACAATTTTGATCCAATCATATCAAACTGCCATCCCTGGTCAGAATTGTAATTCAACGGATGACTTACGCTTAAAAAAGTTGATATCAAATCAAAATGGACGTTTTCATTAAAAGAATGTTTAAAAGCAAATATTTACACGACATGCATTTCATTTAGAGTAGGTAATTTGACAAGTCATATATAAAATGCAGCTTTTATAAAAATACTTAAAGCAATCTTTGTGTTGAAATAAAGTTCAATTATGAATGGCCCTGGTAACTCGGAATCAATAACCTACTATACATATATAAAAGTATTAAATAACACTGTAAACGTCCAGAAGATGATAAATTTTCTAAAATTGGAACATTTTTAAATTTTTTGAAAAATGCTAAACCCTTTCACAGGTTTAAAAATGAACTAAAAGTTCAGGCGATGGAGGAGCACATCAGAAAATGGAAAATTCTGTTGTTGGTAAGGCGACAAACATACCATGGGGTGACCCATATTTTAAGATATCGAAGGAGGTTCTGAAACTGAGCAATTTGCATAAGCATAAGCAAAAACGTCGATAGAATACGGCACACTATTACTAAATTATGTCTATTTTCATTGGGTGGTGAACACGACACAAGTAATTTATTTATAAAATTTAACATTTTTATTTAACTTTTATGTTTATTTTTAATATCTCACTCTAAACTATTATTGCCAGATAAAATTAGTTTAATTTGCATTTGTTTCGGCAAATAAAAACAAAAAAATCAAAGCTCATTGCGGCAATAGTTGCTCAAGCAGTCAGCAAAGCAATGATGCGCAATAAATTGCTGCATATGGCAATTTGCGGTCTATACATTGCAATTTCTATGGACGCAATCAAATTTGACAATTGCGGAAATAAATATTGCTACGTAGAGACCCCGGGTAATGACAATCTTATTATAAGCAATCTTAAATCTGGCAACTTAAAAGTAAAACAAATTTTAGGTCTTCGTACTTCCGAGCCTGTAGTTGAAAACATTTAAATAGCTTAAAAATATTAAAGCTTTCTACATAAAAGTTGTGGGAACTTTAATGAGTGACAGTCAAATGAAAGAAGCATAACTAAATGCTGTTCGTTCATTTGACGAGTTAAGCGGTAATGTTTAAGTTTTGCATGTGTTTCGATATTGTAACGAAAGTAAAACATAATCAGTGATGGGAATTTAGCTACTTTTCCATCAAATCTAGCGATTTCAAAACCCGTTTAGCGGGAAATCTAGCGATTTTTGCTAAGCCACCCTTACTATTTTTATGTAAGCGCAAATAGAACTCCACACATATAAAATAAAAATTGTCGTATTTTCTTTGAAATTTTACGTTTCTCATGACACTATTGAAACCCCTCCGTAGCGGAATTTTTAGGGCACCTGTAATGTCCGCACATAATAATATAAAAAAAAAATTTCAAAAGTGATAAAAACTTCATAGAAAAACTGCTGTAAAATATATAATATTTTTTGGCAAAATTGGTGAAGTAGTTTGTAGTTTAACGACAATATTTATTTAAAGAATTTTATAAATTAAAAATTTTTTCAAACATATTTAAGAAAAAAAACAGCATTCTCAGAAAAGTTAGTGTAAATGTGTTTATGAAACAATTTTTAAAACTTTTTCTTAAATTTAGAATTTTTCTCACCTCACTACTCCACCACTGTCGAAATTTTACCAAGAAATATTTTGTCATTGGCTTCTTAACAAACTCTATCAAATCTGGGCATAATTTACTGTATCGGACACTCGCAACCAACGGTGGTAACCTTTGGCTTCTACTAGAATAATTTTTGTGGTGGTACTCGCTCATTGTTGTTGTTGCTATTGGTGTGCATATGCTGCAGTTAGTGTATTTAGAAAAAACTGAAGACAAGATCTCTTTTCTTGAGCAGTGGAGGCACGTTGCAAACTGTTTCTAAAACATTAGGCACGGTGTTGTGCCCTGTGTATGTGTGTCTGTGTTCATTAAACGTCAAAAGTAATTTGTATTTATTGCGGTTTAAGCCAAAAAAGTTTATTGATCTCTAATCAAAATACTTTGTTGTTGTCTTATTTTGCATTGAGTGGGGATAAATGCCTGCAATCAGTTTTTCTTCGCATTGTTGTGATCTAAACACAGCAGGCAACAAGTAAATAAATGAATAAACATGTGTGTGACTGTTTGCAGAACGAATGAACGAACGAATGTATGTATGTTTGTTTGCAGTACGAATACTATTTGCATTATTAATTTATTTGATGTTGTTTACTTAAGGTTCTAACATGTGTTTAACATGATCCGAAATGTTGTTGTCCAAATACTCGTGTAGTCATTCATTGCATACATATAAGTAGTTGTTGTGATGTCTTTGCAGAATTTATTTATTTGTAAATTGAAAAATTTATTATAAAACTTAGCTTTTTAGTTATAGAGAAAAGTTCACATGGATTATATTGCCATAAATTAAGTAATTAAGATTTATTTGATTAATTGTTGTCATTTGCAAAGGAAATATTTTATGGCTTGATTGAGAATCTTTTATTGGCAAATACATATAAGCCAAGATTTTACAAAAAAAAAAAAAATCAATAAATACATAATTACCTAAATACATGGAGCCAACTGGGCTTAAGTGTATGCCTGTCGTAGGTTTGGGCTTTAAGTGCCCCTCCTTTTCAACCTAACCTAACTGAATTAAACTAGTCAAGCCCTTTTATTTGATATCAATATTATTTAAAAAACAAGTAAGAGCGCTATATTCGGCCGTGCCGAATCTTATATACCCTTCACAACGTATAGTCATGCAATAACAGTAGTTTGTATCACCATTCATCCCATATGATATACGTACATACATAAAAAAAAACATACATATATAAAAACATCCCATTGTAAAATTATAAATTTACGTATGTATGTTAAAAAAAAAAAATAATAAAAAAAAAATAAAAAAAAATTAAAAAAAAAAATAATAAAAATATAAATAATATTTTAAAAAATAAAAAAAATATATAAAAAAAAATTAAAAAAAAAAATATAAAAAAAATAAAAAAAATTTTTTTTTGGCTCAGCTGGGATTCGATGCCACGTTTTCTCTAACCAGTATACACGTTTGTATGTATGTATGTTGTTGTTGTAATGTTGTTTTTGTGAAAAAAAATCGAGGTGGTCGTGGGCTCATATCTCAGTTGTTTATGTACCGATGTTTCTGATTTTCAATACCGATCTACTCCCGAATATTTCTGATATTTTAGTACCTCACCCGGGTCCAACCTATGTCGGGGGGCTTCAAAAAGTTGATTTCAACATACACACGGACAGACTGACAGAGCTTAATCGACTCCCCTATTCATAAGCTTTCAGAAAATATATACTTTATGGGGTCGGAAATGAAAATTGTATGAATTTCACACGGAATGACAAACCTATATATACCCTTTTTCACTGTGTGAAGGGTATAATAATTAATACAAAAATAAAATTATTTGCCTCAACCGGGATTGGAAACCAGGTTTGCTCTTACCAGTATACAGTATATGAATGTGTTATGAAATAAGGAGGTGGGCTTGGTTTTTCTGATTTTCTAAACCGATCTGATCCCGAATATTTATAATTTTTTGGTACTACACACGAGTCGTTGCAAGCCTTTTAAAAAACTGATTTCTACATGCACAGTGACAGAAGGACAGGTGGACATTACTAGATCTACTTCCCTTGTCGTAAGGTTTTATAAAATAAATACTTTATTGGTTCGCTAAAGAAATTTTGTAGAAATTTTACACGGAATGACAAACCTATATATACCCTTACATTCTCTATGAAGGGTATAATAAGTAGAGATAACAGAGTTTTTTTTTGTCAACTGTTATTGTTTAATTAAATAAGCGCCTTTATGCAAAATTAATTTGTAAATAAATCACAAATTGAAAATAATATTAAAATTATAGGGAATTATAATTTTATAAACAATCTGGTTTTGGGGCACAACAATTACTTCAATCAAATTATATGATATATAATTTGATTAATAATAGATTCTCTATAAAAGAAATCTATCATAGAGGAATAATTGTAGAATTTCTTGGGGATTGTAATCCCAAAATTTTTCAAATCTTTTTTTTCAAACAGGATTTGTTATTTGTTTTTTTTTTTTGAGAGTTGAATAAAAAGTTGATAATTTTCATGTGTACAACAACTAACATTAAGTTTAAAATTATCGGGTCCTTTGTTTGAGACGTCTAGCCTGATTGAAAGCGGGAACGTTAATAGTTAATTTCATCGTTTTGGCGATCTCGACTAAAAGACTTGCTGATAATTTTCAATTCGTTAAATCTAAGATAATTCACAAAAATCAAATTCTGGATTGGGATTTATAAATTAATTAGTAGATTATACAAATACATACATAATTATAATTCACTATACAAAAAAAAAAAAAAAAATTTAATTAAAAATAGTAATACATATTAAAACTGCTTTCAACAGTTATTAATGAAAAGTGTAACATGTTAAAGGTATATAGTTGTTAATAGATGTGCAAAATATATATTTTATTGAAAGTTAAGGAGTTATAAGCCTTAAAGTTGCTGCAAGCAAATATGCAAAATAAAAGCATACAAGTTTGTTTGTTTGTTTTTCTAAACCTATAAGAAGAAGAGTTAAACACAGTTGTTTAGTTGAATGGAAAAACACACCAAAAAAAGCTGTATTTGTATTTTTTTCTTGTTAGTAAGTATGTGGAAATTTAATAAAAATTTTGCTTAAATTAAGGCATATTCATGCATTTCAAATCTATTACAACAAATGCCTACACATACTAAAACTTTTGTTATGGATAAGAATTTTGTTCCTTCAAGAATAATCAACTGAATTATTAAACCCAGAATTTGACATTAAAAATAGTTGAAATTACATTCTTACTGACCCCAATATTATATCAATCATAATCAGTTGACTTGGAGACACATTAATGACTGGACTGTAGAACATTTTTCCAAAGTCAAGCAACATTTAAACCCCTCACTCGTCAACCTCTCAAGAAACACAATTTAGTAATTGAAAAAATGCGTTTTTTTCTTAACTTAACAACTTAAAAATTACACTTACAGTCGTTTTGAAAAGCAATAGAAACCTTTGGAAACACCATTTATGCCCTCAAGTTAAATTTGAAAAAAGAAAGAAAAAAAATAAAAATAAATAATTTTACGATTAAATTGCAATTGAACGAAATAACGTTTGAGCGATTGATTGGTTTCATGATGGTTGCGTGTGAATAAAATATCAGTCTTATTTGGTTTATTTGGGTTAATTGAAACTAAATTGATTTTTATTTATGAAACAAAAAAATTATATTTTTTTTCAATGCAAACATTAAGTAAACAGCCGGGTTGTTAATGAATATGCAGCAGAAAAATTCATGATTGATTAAAAGACATTTATAGGAGCAGCGAAGAAAACAACAACAACAGCAAACACAACAACCAGTCATTAATGTTTTTAATTGTTGAATATTTCGGTTAAATTCTTTTATAGAGTAAACGAATTTAAAGGGAGTTCGGCGAAAAGGGATTTTTCGAAAATATTTATTAAGTTGTTCTCAAGACACCCGTATGTGTACACGTGCAACAAACATAGTTTAATTGAAATTTAGTCATGATGAGATGCAGCAATTATATTGTGACCCGTATTTTTAAAAATAATATTTGATAAAATTTTCTCATATATCAAACAGTTTCAAAATTGCATTAGAGTGAGCATGTAACTGCAAAAATACTATGAATGAAATAAAATGTTCGATGTAATTAAATATTTATTTGGGTGGCTTAATATCTAAGTCCTTAAAGATTTAATATGGAAATTTTAAAAATTTCCAAAAATGTTTGGAATAACATTTTGCATTTATATAGATTTTTTTTCTTACTTTTACAAACTCAGAGGATGAATTTTCGTATTCGATAGCTTTTGCAATTTTTCTCAAACGTTCGAATTTTCTGTGTGTTTTTTTTTTAATATATATTTCAACAACAATTTTAATATTTCGATCGCTTTCTAATATTATAGTCTCTGGGCTCTATATTCAGCTGCGACGCATCTTAGCGAACTAAATAGTAGTTAATTTAATTAAAAATAATTTCGTCGGCTTTATATAAAAACCTGCTAACTCCCTTTTAGCAAATTTTACAGGAGAGACAAAAAAACTTTTTATATTTCATATTTGTAGCTTGAGAGGTAAACCATTTATTTTGTGGTATTCTTCATGTATGACAACAATCTACAATAATAATAAAAAAATAAACAAACAAATGGGAGTTAGTTATAAACACTAAAGTAATAATGTAAACTAATAATGTACTGGATTTAGCAGTTTTTCTTACAAAATTTTTTTTTACACACTTCAAGACTAAAGTTGAAGAAAAACTACATTCTGGTCGACGAGGCGTATCTTTCTCTACCACTCGGCCTCAAAATCTCAATTTACGTATAAAGTGGATTTAGCAGGTTTGCATATTAAGCCGACGATATTCAAAAAAATTTAATGTTTGTTAACCGTTCGATGTAAATAGTGTGAGAGATTAGATTCTCTGGCAGTAATCAAACCTAAAATTTCCAGATTGGCAGACTAGCACACTAATGACTCGTCCACTGTGGCATCCGCTTTGTAGTTAAATAGTCTACTGTCAGGGGACAAATAACGGCACTCGAACACCATCGAAACTTTCAAACTCTTATTAGAATCTCTTTACCAAAAGCACATTGACAGTAGTTACTGATTTGCTTTGTTCTTTTACAGGGTGTGCCAAGAAATGGTGTTTAATAATTTAATTACTTCTTCGTTTATATATCGATCATTTATCTTAACATAAAGAGCATATCGTCGACATTTTAGGTTCAGAGTTTTGCCCTTTAAAGCAATCATTCGTTGCTAAGTTAATCATCACCATCAACATGGCACCGTACGAGATTTGCCTCGAAACGGTAGCCCACGTTTAATTCGAACTGCGGAAAATATTGAAAGTGTGGAGCAAAGTGTTTACGAAACACTAGAAGCATTTATCAGAAGTGGTTCTTATTCAGTAAGGAATGGCTCGTAGATATTACTGCCGCTTATTTTGGAAAAATATTTACTTCCATATAAGTTCTAATTGGTGCAAGAATTAAAACCTGCAGATCATCGTCAACGTTTAAATTTGTTAGTTAAACTTTAGCAGTGGGTTGTTTCAATGGTTTTGTTGATAATCAGAACTGTAGGTTCTGGAATTCTGCAAATCCAACAACAATTCATTTACGCCAACTACACCCCATTAGGTGTACAGATTGGTGTGGCATTACATCTTAAAAATTCATTGTGCCTTACTTCTTCGAAACTGAAGATGTTAGTGCTGTAACCGTAAATGGAGAGCGGTATCGATTTCTGATAGAACACTTTTGACGTCCTGTTCTTGAAAACATAGCTGAGATGCGGTTTCAGTAGGATGGAGCCACTGACATTGCTTTCTTAAGCACAATGGCACTTTTAAATACAATTTTTTGAAGATCGAACAATTTGCGGAAATTCGGAAACTAATTGGTCAGAGCGTTCACGAGATTTGTCAGCACCAGACCAGAAATGTTTTAAAATGAGCTTATGATTGCGAAGATGAAAACGGGGGACATTTTAGTGACATAATTTTTCATATTTAATGTAAATAAATTTCAATTTTTTATATTTTAAAATCTGAAAAAATATATTAAGAGGGATCCAACCATAATGCATGATGTTAATTATAGGTCACGCCTTAACGTCAAGTTTTTTGCCCGACCTAATTAGACATTTCTTTGTTTCAGTGTTTAACAAAATTAACCATGGAGAGGTTCACAATTGAGCAGTGCGTTAAGATTGTTGAATCCTTTTACAAAAATGGGCGTTGAAATTAAAATGCATTTCATGCTCTGATTTTTGGGTCAGCGATATCGCGCAAATGTGTCCACAACCGTGAGAATTGTACACAAGTCTTAGCAAACTATTGCTGTTGTTCGCGATAGTGTGGCAGAATTGTCGTCAACCTCGACTCGCTATCGTGCCTAACAATTTAACATCTCACGAACACGCTCACAAGATTCATTTGACTCAAGAGCTGGAGCTTACTGATCATTTCAAGCGTCGTCAAAACGCCGCATTGTTGGTTGAACACTCAGAAGTGAATAGTGATTTTACGAAGAAAATCATCTTTAGCGACGGGGCACACTATTCGCCTCAGGGGATTCGTTAACAAGCAGATTTGCTGCATTTGGTCAAATAAGAATCTAGGAGTGATTGTTGAAAAGCCGATGTATCCACAAAGAGTGACTGTTTGGTGCGGTTTATGGGCTGGAGGCGAAATCGGGCCGTACTTCTTTAAAAATTAGATTGGCCAAGCACTTAGCGTAAATGATGTTATAACAACGAACTTCTTGTGGCCACATTTCTCTTTTGCAAGTCAGTTAAATCATTTTACAAACAACTGTGTCTGGTCTTTATTTCGATAAATTTTTTATCCACAAACCAATTCTGCAGTCAAGTATACACATGACAAGTAGTAATAAACCAAATGGTTGGTGTTATGTTTTGCACGTACGAACTTTGTAAATAGTGAACGGTGCTGAAGATTTGACATAACCGAGCATAGCATTACAATATAATGTATTCATTCGTATTGGTTTACATATTCCTTTTTATACCCTTCACACCGTGAAAAGGGGTATATATAGGTTTGTCATTCCGTGTGAAATTTCTACAATTTTCATTTCCGACCCCATAAAGTATATATTTTCTGAAAGCTTATGAATAGGGGAGTCAGTCTGTCCGTCTGACCGTCTATCATTGTGTATGTTGAAATCAACTTTTTGAAGCCCCCCGACATCGCTTGGACCCGGGTGAGTAATTAAAATATCAGAAATATTCGGGAGTAGATCGGTATTGTAAATCAGAAACATCGGTACATAAACAACTGAGATATAAGCAAAAACCCACGACCACCTCGATTTTTTTTTCACAAAAACCACATTACAACAACAACATCCATACATACAAACGTATACTGGTTAGAGAAAACGTGGCATCGAATCCCAGCTGAGCCAAAAAAAAAAAATTTTTATTTTTTATTTTTTTTTATTTATTATACCCTTCACACAGTGAAAAAGGGTATATATAGGTTTGTCATTCCGTGTGAAATTTCTACAATTTTCATTTCCGACCCCATAAAGTATATATTTTCTGAAAGCTTATGAATAGAGGAGTCGATTAAGCCCTGACCGTCTGTCCGTCTGTCCGTCTGACCGTCTGTCCGTGTGTATGTTGAAATCAACTTTTTGAAGCCCCCCGACATAGGTTGGACCCGGGTAAGGTATTAAAATATCAGAAATATTCGGGAGTAGATCGCTATTGAAAATCAGAAACATCGGTACATAAACAACTGAGATATGAGCAAAAACCCACGACCACCTCGATTTTTTTTTCACAAAAGCAACATTACAACAACAACATACATACATACAAACGTGTATACTGGTTAGAGAAAACGTGGCATCGAATCCCAGCTGAGCCAAAAAAAATTTTTTTTAAATTTTTTTAAAATTTTTTTTTTTATTTTTTTTTTTATTTTTTTTTTTATTTTTTTTTTTATTTTTTATTTAATATATTATTTATATTATTATTATTATTTTTTTTTTTAATTTTTTTTTTATTTTTTTTGTTTTGTATATATTATATACATAATAATTTTTTTAAAAATTTTTTTTTTTTTTTAAATTTTTTTTTTTTTTAAATTTTTTTTTAAATTTTTTTTTTAAATTTTTTTTTAAATTTTTTTTTTTTTGTTTTTTTTTTTTAACATTCACACGTGAATTTATAATTTTACAATGGGACGTTTTTATATATGTATGTTTTTATATGTATGTACGTATTTCATATGGGATGAATGGTGACACAAACCACTGTTATTGCATGAATTCACGTTGTGAAGGGTATATAAGATTCGGCACGGCCGAATATAGCGCTCTTACTTGTTTTTTTATTAAGTTTTTTTTTATTTTTTTTTGTTTTATATTTATTATATATATTTTAATTATTTTTTAAAAAAATTTTTTTTTTAATTTTTTTTTTAAATTTTTTTTTTAATTTTTTAAAAAATTTTTTTTTATTTTTTTTTAACATACAGACGTAAGTTTATAATTTTACAATGGGATGTTTTTATATATGTATGTTTTTTATATGTATGTACGTATATCATATGCGATGAATGGTGATACAAACTACTGTTATTGCATGACTATACGTTGTGAAGGGTATATAAGATTCGGCACGGCCGAATATAGCGCTCTTACTTGTTAGGCCTGGCAACCTGCTTCGCTACTGCATGCCTGCATGTTGAGATTAAATTAATTTAAATTTCTATATTGTTTTTGATTCTTTATTAGTTTGATTGTATTTAAAATTTGTTTTTCCTTTTTTTCTATATTTTATTTCTTCATTGTTATTAATATTCGTTTGTTAATAACGATTTGTGAGTGAGTGAGTGAGTGTGAAAATGTATGCATGTGTATTGAATGTGGCCGTAAATCATTATATTTTAAATTTAAACACTTGTGGATTTTTTAATTTTATTTTAATTTTTTTTTATGAAAAGTATTTTTCTTTAGAAAATAGTTGTATGTAAATTTTTTAATATTTGTATGTGTGTGTGTGTATGTATGTTTTTGTTGCTGTTGCCACTTGCATTGGTATGTTGGTGCATATCTTATGCTTCATTAGAATAATACCAAGAAATTCTGCCTTTTTTCAAAGATATCTTTTAATGATTTTGTGTTTGTACAAAAAAGAGACATTTTTTTTTGTCAAACAAGTGTCATTGAACTTAAGATGTGATAAGAATATTTTTTTATACAAATAAAAATAATCCTCCTTATACACAGAAAAAAATTAATATGAACTCAAGTTACGAAATTAATGTTATTAATGAAAATAATTGTTGATTTTGTTTCAATCATCAGAAGGATGCCATTTAAAGGAAATTAATAATTTTAATTTATAATTTTTCACAACAACTTTTTCAATATACATATATCTGTGGCTTGGAGCTAAAAGGGCCAAAGTCACTTATTTGCTCTTCTGAGTTAAGCATTGCATTAGATTTGTTTTCTTGCTCTATTTCATTATGGTAAAACAGCTAAAGTCATACTTAACCCAGAACATCGTCAGAAAAAAAAATGCTGGCCAATGTCACTATGAAAGCATCTATAAAAGTTAAAGTCCAATTCCTTTTTTTTTTCAAAAGTAAATATTTTGACATTGGCCCTTTTAGCTCCAAGCCACAGATTTATTCTGATATCTTTTTATTGTTTATCCTTGTGTGTTTTTATAAATATTTTTTAATTTAAAAATTACATAATTTTCTTTCTTTTTGTAAAGTATTAAAATCAATTAACATTTAAAAAAATTCAACTCTAAACTACTGCTCCAAAACTTGAAATTAATTGGTCACCAAACTCGCCTCTCACCATGTTCATTCATGATATGACATGTGAACCATATGTCAACCAAGTCTAATTATTTCATTTCGCGCTTAAAAGTTGCCAGTATTTTTTTTTTGTCATTTTAGGCATAAAAGTCCACTGTATCTTATATACACATGTAGGGGTAATATCGAAGCAGACTACTACTATCACGGGTTACTTTTCGACCCCCTTCGCTCCTCAGTGATTTCGTGTCTACCGATCAGTATACCTTCAATCACTGAGTCCCGCGCCACACTCGGCGTTTGCTCTGGACTAGGAAAACGATTTTACACTGCCGACTGGTGATTGTCGACAATCCTCATCGCACAGTCCTTTGTAATCGCCAGCATCTCCCTCAGACTAAGGTCCCCCATCGCACTCACACTTAAAGTGTGCTTGCCTGTGATCCTTAATCTTCCGCTCGCCAACGCCGGACACTCGCATACTACATGCGCTGCCGTCTCGGCATCCTCCAGGCACATTCTACAAATATCATCATCCATGACCTGCATCCTCCTCAGATGATATTTGAAGTTACCATGCCCTGTAATCAACGCAGTGATCCAGCTCATCATACTCCGATTAAAACCGAGTATCTTTACTGCACCCCTGCCAAGTAGCTCCCTGAACATCATACGGGCCTGTCTACACGTGGTTCCCTCCATCCACCTTCGCAAGTTTATAGAGTTCACCCATTGAAAGATCCCGCACTAACCCATTACCCAGAGCAGTTCTGGGTTCCGAGCCGCAGAATGCAGCCTCAGACCCCTTCTTCGCAAGTTCGTCAGCAGCCTCATTCCCAGCTATGCCCACGTGTCCCTTAACCCACATCAGCGTTACCTCATTTGTAGAGGCACACCTATTGAGCTTTAGAACACACTCAAGCAGCAAAGAGGAGTTCACATCTATCCGCTGCATACGTTTTATAACCGACTGGTTGTCAAGTGCAATAATAATTCTCTTCCCATACATTCGACATTCCAACAGGTGGTCCAACTGTATCCTGTATCTTAATCCGTTAATTATTATGCTGCGGTTTTCATCGCTCTTGAGGAAAGGTGCTGCAATAATGCCGTCGGCCCACAAACCACGCCAAACAGTGCATATTTCAGAATACATTGGCAGATATTGAACAGCTTCTGACTGTTGTTTACACAAACACTAAAAGACCAAATAGCAAAAAGATTACATTTTATGTGTTTTGAGTGAGTGTACAAATTAGTGTTGCCGGATTGATTCAAATCTACACAGCTAAAGCTACAAAATTATTCAAAATCGACTTAAAGCTAAGTTTATGTTGCAGAGTAGTATAGAAAAATAATCTGGCATAAACACTCGTGAATTGCATATAGAGATTAGCTTAAACCCAATAATAAAGAAAATATTTTCAATAGAAGAATTGTCACTTTACCCTCTAAACTTGTGTTCTCGTTTACTGGATTTTGTTTGTATAGACGAACGCAGTCCAGTCTAGTAAAATCTTTTAAAAAATTTTCACAATTTTTGAGTAAACGAACGAACCTAAAGGTTAAGGCTATAATACACGGCATGTTTTTTACATCTGACTTTAAGATTTGTAAGACATACAATGTAAATTTACATGGCTGTCAAAATTGTACTTTTACAGGCAACCGTCGCTGACTGCTTTGCAGCAGCAAAGATTTCTGCCAAGGGCTGATGTCATATGTTTTGACAGAAGAAAATAGAGCGCGCTCTAATTGACATTTTGTCAGATGTCTCAACACATGTTTTTTACAGAAGTAAAGTTTTAAAGGTAACACACGGCATGTTCGTATTTATCAGTGTGGAATTTGTCAAAACACATGTAAAAAACATGGCGTGTATTGGCTGTTTTAGTAAGAATAATACTTGCAAAAAGTCGGAATAATAAAGCATTTCCTCAGCGACTTGATTTTAATAAAAAAAATACTTGGTAATAAATTATCGATTTTTAAAATTACTTGTATTTATTTCTATCAGCTTTGGCCACAATTTCAATTAATATCTTTTTCTTCTTCGATTTAAAGGGTGCAGCCAAAATCGTAATCACCAAATTTTAATTATAGATAATTAATTACCCAACATCTGCAGATCGGCGGTCATGTACGCTCACTCCTCCTTAATAACTCAAGTCATAATAATGATTTGTGTGAAAATAAAAAGCTCAAGAAAGAAGTAATTTTTTTCATAATCAGGCGATTGCGTTGCAATTTATCATGAGACTATTAAAACCTCAAAAGTTGCTTGTATATTGCACTTTTAAAATCAAAAGAGACAGACAGACAGACAGACAGACAACCTGCATGTTACCAAAGAATAAGCGTCTCAGAAGAACTAATAAATTACGCACACAAGTAGCGACCAATTGATCACCCAACTAATTTCACTTAAAGTTGGTTGGTCGTTGTTTTCGGTACAAATTACGTATCGAAAATTTGCCGCCGCATTTTTGCAACACATTCCCCCCGTTGATGGACAATCAGTGTTGCATCTTTAGTAATAAATGAATGGCCATTTTTCGTGTGATCTTCTCATGATCTTGTGTGGATCCTTTGGGTCCCCATTTTATTTTATTTCAGTTTTTTTTTTGCATTAGCTTTGTTATCTGCCATGCGGTGTGTCCCTATAAATTAAACGCAAATTATTTGAATTCTCATTGCGATGCTGTTACAAAGTGACAGCTAAAATGGTGGTTAATTTCAAATTCAAAAGTTTTTCGAACGTGAAAATGTTGCAAAAAAAAATCATTTATATTTGCTTCTTTTTTCGTTTCCCCATTTGAAATTGCATTTTTTTTTTCTGTAAATTTTTGTTATTTGTCAGGCTCTGTAAGAACGGTGGCTGGCGAAAAAAAAAAATAAAAAAAAAGTTTCTAAAGGTACTTAAGTTAAGCTGGAGTTTTGTTTCGCTTGCTACTCCTTTTTATTTTGTTGCTTCTGGTTAAAATTGCTGTATCGTATCTTTTTTTCTCATTACATGTTTCAAGCGTATTTAGTTTTGGAACATTTGTTATGTAGTATGTTCTGTATGTTGTAGTTGTTGGTGTTATTTTTGCTGGATGTTTGGAAGTCTGTCAATTTCTTAAAAATTGCAGCTGCCACTTTAATATTGCATTCACTTTTGGCGTTTGTTGATCACAGTAGTTCTTTCGTCTACCCAACTACTTAAATTGCCTTGATTCTGTGATTTCGCTCTTGTTTTTGTTTTAGTTGTTGTTGTTGTTTTTTTATTGCTTCTGTTGCTGCGGTGATGTTACTGTTGATGTTAACTACTTTAATGCCCATTTATTTAGGATGCTACCTGGCACGCAATTATCATGTTCACTGACATACATTCTACTTGACATGTTTTATTGTTGTGTTAAGCTGAAGAGTACTGACTGAATTTCAAAGTGAGTCTTAAATTTTCCAAAAATTAAAAAAAAAAATATTAAAAATTGCATTTGGAACTTTTTGACTGCAGTGGCCAAATATTTGATTTTTTTCAGTGACCATTATTCTGGAGATCTGATTAAAGAACTATTTTACTGTTTGGAAAGATTGTTCTTAATGTCACCTTTTCCAATAAACTTTTTGTTGAAAAGTGTGTTATATGAAGTAATTTTTTCGATAACAAGCTTTACCTTACGCTCTAGTCAGTAACCCTTTCTAAATATACATAGCTGTTTCCAATCAACTTCTAACATCTTACGTTCGAATTATTGATCTAAAGAGCGACTGAAGTTTTTATACCCTTTACCTGTGGTGCCCCTTTACCAGGGTTTATATGAATCAGTCATTTCGTTTGTAATTTCTGCAATATTTATTTTCCACCCCAGGAAAGAACATATATCAAAGGTGTGGTCTTTTGAACAATGTCCATCCGTCCGTATGTTACTTGAAATCAACTTTTAAAAGAATAACCATCAAAGTTATAGGCACAAATTATTTCGAAAAAAATATATTTTTTAAATATATCAGCTTTCTAAAGCTTCTAAATAATTTGTGCACACGCTAGTTACATCCAATTATATAGTGTAGCCTCTAAAATTATTCCAAAGAAAATCTAGCAAATCAAGTTGAAACTAAACGAGATATAAGGACTAAATACAACTGCTTCGGTGTTTTTCCTAAAATTTACAAACGAAAATCATTTTTTCCAGCTTCTAGATAACGGTGAGGGTCAATGTGAGTACTAAATGAAAGGGTTCGACTAGCTGAATATTATACACTTTTAACAAGTAAGAGTGTTATATTCGGCCGTGCCGAATCTTATATACCCTTCACAACGTGTAGTCATGCAATAACAATAGTTTGTGTCACCATTCATCCCATATGAAATACGTACATACATATACAAAACATCCTATTGCAGAATTATAAATTGAGTTAAAAACAAAAAAAAAACAATAAAAAAAATATTAAAAAAAAAATTTGAAAAAAATTTTTTTTTAAAAAATTAGAAAAAATTTAAAAAAAAAATAAATATAAATAATACATAAAATAAAAAAAAAATTTATTTTTTTGGCTCAGCTGGGATTCGATGCCACGTTTACTTTAACCAGTATGTATGTATGTTGTTGTTGTAATTGTGAAAAAACAAGGTGGTCGTGGTTTTTCGCTCATATCTCAGAAAGTTATGGGGTGATTGTGCTGAATTTCAATAGCGATTCATTCCCGGATATTTCCAAAAGATTGATACCATTTGCAGATCTGAGGAATATATAGTTGCTTCTAAAAGTTGATTTCAACCAACACACGGACAGACGGACAGACGGTCAGGGCTTAATCGACTCCTCTATTCATAAGCTTTTAGAAAATATATACTTTATGGGGTCGGAAATGAAAATTTTAGAAATTACAAACGGAATGACAAAGCTATATATGCCCTTGTGCACCACAGGTGAAGGGTATAAAAAATATATAAAAAAAATAAAAAAAAAATATAGAAACAATAAAAATATAAATAATAAATATTAAATAAAAAATAAAAAAAAAAAATATTAAAAAAAATTAAAGAAAAAATTAAAAAAAAATAAATAAATAATAAAAATATTAATAATAATTGAAATAAAAAGAAATAAAATTTTTTTTGGCTCAGCTGAAATTCGATGCCACGTTTGTATGTATGTGTGTTGTTATTGTATGTTGTTGTTGTGTTAAAAAAACGAGGTGGCCGTGGTTTTTTGCTTATATCTAAGTTGTTTATGTACCGATGTTTCTGATTTTCAATACCGATCTACTCCCGAATATTTCTGATATTTTAATATCTCACCAGGTCCAAGCGATGTCGGGGGCTTCAAAAAGTTGATTTGAACATACACACGGACAGAGTGACAGCGTTTAATCGACTCCCCTATTCATAAGCTTTCAGAGAATGTTTATACATTATGGGGTCGGAAATGAAAATTGTAGAAATTTCACACGGAATGACAAACCTGTATATACCCCTTTTCACGGTGTGAAGGGTATAAAAACATTGAAAATCCATATGGCCATCACTACAAAATGGCGTACAATAAATCTATGTATTGGTCAAATCTAGTAATTTAAAATGTATTTCAGAATAATTATTAAATTAAGGGACTTGCGAGTAGAATATATTAAACTATGAAAAAATAAAACTCCAAGATGGTGTCCCAAATAAAACTGTAAATGTATATGGGTCAAATAAAGTAAAATAGTCGTGTTCAAAATCGATAGTTTTGATATCGAATAAAAGGGCTTGCCTAAAGGATTACAGTTATTTGTGTAAAATTTCAAAATAATTTATTTAATGATGGAGCCAAATTTGAAGATTTGAAAATACTTTTGTTGCTGATGTAACTCAATGATCCTTGGATTGCCTTCTCCAGTTCGGCGCCAATCTTGCAGATTTTTTTTGTCGCACATGCAACTTTTAACTTTTTCCAATGAGCAAACAGCTAATATAAATTGCTTCTTAAAATTCTTCATCAACCTGACGCATCGAACAAAAGCGTTACCTTGTTAACGCTGTCACTTTTAAAAACACACTCTTGCGAACGTTTCTTAGAGATCGATGGCAATATTAAAAGATAGACAAATATTTCGATGTTGCGGACAATTCCCAGGTCTTTCTATCTAACAATCGTATTTTTAAAGTGGGGATGTTCTTTTATCTAGTTTGACGGCAATTTTCAGATTCAGACAAATATTTTGGACTGCATATCTCAGGAAAGTTCCAACTCTTTCCAATGTTCCCCTTGTCGAAGTAAAGGCTAGCATTGCTTTTGCCCCTTGGACGATCTTAAGATTAAAAAAAATTTGAAATTCAAAAAGTAGCCTACTGCCTACTCTGTTTAATAATCCTCCTGTTAAATTAAAAACTACACTCTCCTTCGATGTTATTCTCATAATTTATATGCAGTAACTTGTAGACTATTACCAATAACTTTCTTGTTAATACAAAGAGAATTCCTCTTTAAGGTCACTAATGTTTATTCTTAAGAACAAGATAAATAGGTATATTTGGATTGTTGGCAAAAACTTCATAAATTTAAGGTCATACCGATGCTGACCTATTGAGTTCTATAAAGTATTTTTTTTAAATCTACTTATCAAATTTCTCACTGACTTTTTTTAGGTGAAAGTAGATGCTTATAAGCTGCAGAAAAGAGGGATACCACAAAGAAGTTGAACTTCAAAAGAAAACTAATCAAAAGTACACTATTGCACGTGTTAAATATTTGGTAGCTGGTATTCATGGCTGAAAAAAAAAACATCACGGTTCTTATGATATCTCCAGAACAAGCGATGTTAACATACAATGAAATACAATTATGGCCGCGACCTCTTTCACTGTCTTAAATGGAAGTTTTTGCTTGATGTTTTTATGACAACGATTTGCAACAAGCAACCACACGTTTAACCAACTAAATACTACTGTTGCTTTGAACTTTTATGGTATTTTTTCACGTCATTTCATTTAAAATGATTTTGTTGTTCTTACCTCTCTGACTCTTTGGCTCTTTTCAATTTTAATTTAAAACCAATTTTACTCCGTCTTACAGTTGTGCTGAACTAAGGTGTTTACGAGGGCCATAAAAAAAATTGGGGTCTTGCAAATGGTGCTTTGGCATGATTAAGAATTTTAACACTTATGGCGAAATGGAGAAGGAATTTCCTTAAAGTATGTATTGTTGTTTAATGATAATTTAATGCAATTTTAAAAATTTAAAATATCAACAGCAGAAATTTAAATTAATTTTAAACTTTTCAAGGCCATAAAAAATCTCTATAGAAACTTGTATAAATTGATCCTGTTAAAGCCTAAGTATGAAGTGCTTTTTAGACAACAACAAAAATATTTAATGGAATGACAAAAATTTTGGCTTTCTTAGCTCAGAAATTTTTTGGCAATAAATATTTGAATATAATTTCTGTCATTAGAACTCCGCGACTGCGCCTTATGAACGTCATAATGGTGTTTCAATTTTGCATTATTTTTTCGATCATTCTCCGGTTTATTTCGTATAATATAATGGGTCCAATGTTGGCTTCTTAATTGGCTTCTTAATTATCAGTCGTTCCATAAGCATCGACTAGTGCTTTGGCGTACCCCCACAAAAATTAGTCAAAGTGTCAAATCACATAAACGTGGTGGCCAGTTTACAGGTCCATTTCTTGAGTTAATCCGGTTACCTAACGTTTGGCTCATAAAAGTGATGGTTTCACGCGCAGTGTGGTATTTTCCGCCGTCCTGTAGGAACCATTTCTCATCCAAATTATTTGCAATGACACAACGATTCACGAGACGAAGATGCTGAGTCCTCTGCAACAATCGCGTCTTAAGCTCAGATAAATGATTATGTGAAAGTTTTGTAAAACTAAAAGAAACACATTATAGTATGTAACGTTCTCTTCAAATGAATTCAGTATTTTCACTTTTGGACTTTGAAAATCAATAAATAAATTATCGAAAACAATTCAATGTGATCTTGCTTTTTTCACACATTATTAAATTACATTTTCAATTTATGAACTGATAATAGTATTCAAATCTTAAATCTAATAATTATGTTTTGTATAGGTCCCGCCAGTGCTCGACTGTGAAAGAAACTTGTGGTGCGTTTTGTTTAGGGACATTAGTACATATGGTGCAGAGGAGATCAAATGTCATGGCTGACGAATTCACGTCGTAAGGGATAATACCTTCTCGTCCCGGGATCCTGTTGAGCCATGACAAGTGTCATGAAATCTATTGTCGTTAAACTGTCTGACCATATGGTTTAATATACAACTTAATCTTTTCGAATTTCAACCTTTTTCGTCTGCTCCTTTTTTTATTGGCTTAAAATATACCAGCTCAAACTTTTTATTTGCAAAATCCCAGAACGAAAAAAAAAACACCCCAGCTACAGCCGCAGCTATCACCAACGTGCCATTGCAGTTCCCGCACAAAAGGTTTTTTTACAAATTGGCGTGACTTTAGTCAGCGTAGGTAGGTAGGTAGGTAAGGCTGGTGCAAAGTTACCCTCACACCTTCACTCGGAGACCATTACGGTCCATTGTGACGCCTTAATAGAGAGAGGAGTAGAATAAGAATAGAAATATTTAGAATAGAAGAGAAAGAGAAGCAGACAATTCCAGAGTCTCCGGCGGGAATCGAACCCGCAACCCCCAAACAACTGACTTGTCCTTTACCGACTAGTCCACAGGGGCACTCTTAGTCAGCGTAGCTGCTGTAATTAGTTTAGAGCTCTTGTCGTAATCACAAGTTTGTATTTTTCTCTTTTCTTAATCGAGCGTGTACTTTTTTCTAAGATTCTGCATGCTAATGGATTTGAGTGGTAGTTAAAATTTTAAATCGTTTCCTCTTAACATATCAAGACAATGATTACTATAATTAGTAAAACCTTGCCGTCCTTAAACTTTATTTAAATTTCAAACTAAGGCTGAGCTTCTTAATTGACTATCCAAACGCTTTTATAATTAAGTTATCTATCTATCTATATATATAAAAATCAATGTGTGTTTGTATGTTTGTTTGTGATTTATAGACGGTTAAACGGCTGGAAAAATTTCCTTGAAATTTTCACAGAATCTTTCTGTATGTTTGGAAGGAACTATATGCTATACTTTGGTTTGAAATTGTAAGTGGGCGGGGTGCCACGCCCTATTAAAGAATAAGTATTAAATATTATATATCACAAAAGTTAATGCAAGTAGAGTCTTCAAATTAAGTACGGTAAACTTTGACATCCACACAAACATTTGGGTAAAAAAATGGGCGGAATTGCAATAGTAGGCGTGGCCATATGAATTAAATACTAAAATTCGTATATTTGGAAAACGATATCGATTAGAGTACTAAAATTTTGCAAGAGCACCTTTGACACCCAAATGAACCTTTAGGCAAGAAATAGGTGCATTAAAAATAGTGGGCGTGGCACCTGCCATATGAATTAAATACTAAAATTTGGGGTGGCGAAGCACACCGGGTATTAGATAATACTTATATATACAAAAAGCTTACAGTGTAAGCTTAGGACAGAGTTATTGTCAATTCACTTCTTCTACTGAGATGCTTTAAGTTTTAATTAGGTTGGCTTAGCAGCTAACTAAAAAGATTTTTCGAAGAAAGATATCAAATATCAGAGGATTTATTTTTTGCTAATTATATTTACAAGAGGCTATGTTTTACTGCGCAATGTAAATTTTCTGCCTTGACCTTTATCTTCTATTTTTTAAGGCATGCTTCTACCTGCACAGCATGATCTTGCAAAACTTGTGATGATATCATGTCAGAAAATATCGATGTAAAGGTATTAAGTTTTTTCAACAAATCGGACTTGTATATTGTATATATTAGTGGACCTAATATGCTACTCTAGAGGACTTTAGATTATATGAACTGCGGATAACTGTAAATATTAGGGAAAAAATCTATTTCAATTTGAAAAGGACACCATCAGAACATACTCTGTCAAATATTTCATCAACATCTACAAAAATCGCAGAAAAATTTTATTTTCTTAAAGGTTTTCTTTAGGACATTATAAAGTCTATGAGTTTGCTCCTAAATCTAAACTAAAAAATCTTTTTATTTTATAACCGGTGAAAGCAAGTTTATTAACAGTATTTTTTAAGTTTTGAAGTTCTCGAGAGTAAACTTAGAGGTCTGTAGTGTTCTACTGTTCTAAGGGATTTTTTTTAGCATCAGTGTCATGGGCAGAGCACCAAAGGAAATCTTCCATACTGTGGAAAGGTACTTAAGGCGTAAAATAGCTTTAAATATAAATAGACTTATCATTTGTGGCAGATCAAGCAGCATCGCGTTACTGTAATTAAAGTTAAATTAAGCACATGTTACTGATCACGACCAACGTGCCTTTAATCAAATGATTGAGTAAGAGACAGAGATTTCGGCAAATATTTGGGTTGCAATCAGCTGATAAGTTGAGGGATCTTTTTAAAATGCAATATAATTACGATTTTCAGAACGACATCGAAGAAGATTTTTTTAAAACTCTAGTAAATACTCTTTTATCGCTCATCACCCTTGCCAATAACTGTTTCACTGCTAATACAACTATTACATTCGATTTATTGCAAACATGTTTTATAACGTTAGAAGCCTGGTTGTTTAGAAAATTAGAGAAAAGACAAATATTGTCTTAAATCCAGGCAACGAAACGGTTTTAAAAAATTATTACAAGTGTTAAGCTGTAGTCAAAACAACAAAAATTTTTCATTAAAAAATTAAAAATGAAAACAACTCCGCCACTTAAATAAAAAAAGATTTAGAATGTCACAAACTTTTCTAGGGAACAATGGCCTACAAACAGGTTTGTTTGGAAACAATAAAAATCATCAATAAAAAAGTTTAAAATTCTGTTTGACACTAACGCTGCCGCTTAATTGTTTTCTATTGCAACTCCTATATTCGTCCCACATGCTGGTCTAATGAAATGAGGGGATACAAAAATAAAAACAACACAAAACTTTAAAGAATTTAAGTTTAAAAAAAAAAAAGCTTTAAAATTATTTAAAATCTTCTGTTGGTGGAGTTGAGTGCATAAGTAGTAAATCTGTACAAGTGTAAAACCTCAACGAACACCTGCATGAGAGAAACAGTTTTATTGTCCATTTAAATTCTGGCTTATTTGTCTGTCTGTCTGTCTGTCTACTTGTTGCACATAATAAATGAAACAAATAAAGTTCACAAACAACGTTAAAAGAGTTTAAAAAAAATGTTAAACTTTTTTATGGCTGGTTTCTTTTTTGATGTTTTAAAAAGATGATTTAAACATTTTAAAAGTTTAATTTTTGTTCGTTGTTTTGCCAATCGGTGTGGCACAGAGTAAGTAGTGCACAACGCCAAGTACATATTTAAAGTGGTGGAACAACAAAAGTAATGCGTAGCATGTCAAGATATTGTTTTGCTAACTTGCAGCAAGTTTGCACAGCGTAAGATCATGACTTTGAATGTTATAAAGAAACAAAAATTAAAAAAAATATTTAAACAAGGTTAAGGTGTGAATATGGGATTGATTTTTAAAGAAAACGATACGAAATGTCTGCAGTTCGTTTAAGTGAATCACAACTACTTTGATTTTGTTTTTTGTTTAATTGTGGGATCGTCTGGATTTTACATTTTTTATACATTTATGCAAGGTTACTAAACCGATCTGCATTAAGTCTGATTTGGTAAAAATCTTATCGATATTTGGGAGACTTGCTAGCAGCTTTTACTTTCTAATAAAAGTGCTTTTATTCTAAAAGACGATTAAAAACGAATTTGTCTTTATACATCTTAGACAGTTCGTCGTTCGTAAATTATTGTATCCTATGCGACTTATAAAACCTATACATATAGAACACAATAATTTACGAACGACGAGTTATCGGCTGAACATGTTTTCCTAACATTCTTGCGTAAAGGCCATAACATGGTGTAAACTTTGTTTGATATCATCGCAATTGAATGTAAACATGCAAGTTTATTTTGTTTCTTTATCCCTTTGTTGTAATTAGAATTTCCTATTTTTGATTCATACACTGTTGGATTGTCTCCTAAGGGCACATTACGGCATTCGAACGTGATCGAAATTCGAGAAAAAAATTTGATCGAATGCCGTTATTTGTTGTCGTTAGTCATTAGTCTATCTTCACTTTATTGGACATTTATGTAACAAGATTTAAAAGATGCACGTTTTAGTAAGGTTTGTGGGCCAACGGTATCATTGGTCCTAACTTCTTCAAGAACGATGAAAATCGCAACGTTACATCATCAAATGAGAAACATTTATTGATCACGAAAATGGCGTATATGGAGCACTCAGCCTTATTGTAATTGTCGTCATCATATTTTTTTTTTTTAAATTTTTGTTACTGTTTAAAACATTCTACAATATTGTTAATTAACAGTAGACCTGCAAAATTAGCACAGATTTCAGAAATATAGAGCATTTTTACTTAGAGGAGTTAATTCTAAATTAGGTTCAATCTTAAAAAAAACTAAATCGATATTAGTAGATTTGCTAATAAATTAAATAACGAGATGCAAATAACCAAATATGCATAAAACAAAAAAGATATTCGTTAAACAACTTTGTCAGTTGTCCCTTTTGCACTTTTCATAAATGAAATATATTTTGTTTACTGTTCAACTTTTAACCCGAACGTGACGTTAGCAGGGCTTAACAAACATCCACGGCTAATTAAAGTTTGTTGTGAATTTAATTCGCTATATTTTTTTGCCTCTCTATTTTACTTTTAGACATGATTAAAGTGTGGGTTTAACAAAAAAAAACGGTAACCAGCGCACAAGCAAACATCTTGGGCGCCGTCTTCGTCATCGTCTTTGGCTCCCTGTTAACAACACACTACTTGGTTAGGGATTTTGGTTGTTGTTTTTTTTCGCAAATAATTTTTATTATTTCTAAGTGACACCATGTAACTACCACATTTAAAGTGGCTGTACATTGTGGTGAACCCAATCAGCCTGCCACCACTACTAGAGTCTAAGAAAGACAGACTGACGGACAGACAGAACGGCATAGTATACCAGCGTATATTTATTTGTATGTAAATGCAAATTATTTGTTATGTTGATGAATTAACAAAAGCAAATCGTGACTTATAGTTTTGGCAGCTGTGCTTAAAATATGTTGTTAAGAAATTGAAATGAACAGCACAACAATAGCAACAACTCTACTTCTAAGCTTTTTTGTAGAGGAATTTATTTTTCTTTACAATTTTAACTCGTTGCCACATAAAAAGTAGGCTTTTTCTTTTCGAGATATGACAATTTGTAGAATGTTGTCTTCAACTTCTTTCCCCCATCCGTTCGTCTAGAAAACTGATTTAAGTTTCAATTGTTTAACCATTGTAATCAAATAACTAAAACCAACGCTAATTTGTTGTTAAAGGGTCACTGGAAAAGTTCATTCTTTGAAATATTCAATGATTTGTTTAAGCAAAAAATTTTAGGAAAAAATAAATAACAAACAGCAACAACTATAATATCAAAAGGAGTGTTTATGCCAAACTCAGGTCATAAGGTTTAAAACTAAGAGAACGAACAACAACAAGATTTATTTAAAACTAAATTTTGTATAAAAAAAAATATGTAGACATGTAAAAAAATTTTTTCAATATGATGATATTTAATACTTTAGATACTCAATAAGAATTTTTTGAATCGATTGTTTTAAAGCAAATTAATTTGCTTGAAGAATATCATGTGATGCCACACATTGACGCTGGCAGAAATTCGCAATTTTTTTTTTAAGAATAAAGGGAACCATCGGTTTTGGTCGGTATACACTCAGAAAATAGATTTATTATGTCAAACGAATTGAGTGACAGTCAAACCTTTCAGTCATGCTAACTGAATTTTTCTCGTGTGGCTATCAATTAGATTCCACTCATATATAGAGTAATCAAATGTTAGTCATATATGGAAAACCGGTTTTATAATAATTAAAAAAAAACCCGCAACCTTAAAAAACGGGTTTAGTTTTTTTTCACATAAAACCGGTTTTAATAACCGGTTTTAATAACCGGTTTAAATAACCGGTTTTTTTATTTTATGGTTTTATTAATATAAAATTTAAAAAACGCTTATTTTATTTATTTTTATTTGCATTTAAAAATTTAATAGAATTTAAAGATATCAACCTTTAAAATGAATTCATAAAATTAACTTCTTAATACATAAACAGTATAACTTTAACGTCAACATGTAAAAGTGCTTATTCGGTAGTGCCGAATCTGATAATACCCTGCATTATCATGTACATAGATAAAATGACCTTTGCGTAGCCTATATTCCCGATTTAACTTTATACACCGTTTTGCTTTATTATTTCCGACGCCATCTTAGATTTTGAATTTTTACTTAGTTCACAGTTCTACCTGTTAAGCCCTTTCATTTAATAACAATAATGTGGAGGTTGAAGGGACAAAACCGTAAATACTATATTTGTTTTATATAACTACCATTTTATTTAGGACGCCATTTTGGATTTAAACTTTTATAGTTTATTATAGTTTTATAGTCTACTTAGCAAGACCTTTCATTTTAAATCAATATTGAGGGGCTTGAAAAGGATATAGTTTTAAATATTAAATTTGATCCATATACAATATAAATTTATTGTGGGCAGTTTTATTGTGGCGACCATCATAAATTTTAAAGCTTACTAGCGCCTCCAAAAACTATTTAGGATCTTGAGGAACTTGATATATTGTGGGGGGCTTCTAAGATTTAATTTCAACCAACACATAAACAAATTTCAATTTCAACCAATTTAAAAAACCGGGTTTAAAAACCGAATAGATAAGGGTCCGCCAAATAACTTTTTTTTTTTAAAATGCTATAAAAAAGTGTAGCTTCGGCTGTGTGACATGTAGCGCCGTCCTGTTGAAACCAAATGTTGCCAATATCTTCAATTTTTGTTAACAAAAATTCTTTCAACATGGCCCGATAACGATCGCCATTGACTACGGCCACTCCTTGCTCATTTTCGAAGAAAAATGGCCCAATTATGCCTCTCGACCAAAATCCTCACCAAACAGTGACTCGTTTTGGGTTTTCTGTGCCACAAATGCGACAATTTTGCTTGTTTACATACCCGCCAAGATCAAAATGAGCTTCATCTGAAAATATGATTTTTTTTGGCAAAATCGTCCAAAGTAATGTCGCAATATTTTCCAGCGTTGCTCAAGCGTATACACAACCATATTCGTTCAGCGGAAGGATAAAACTAATTATTTGTCAAATCGGAAATGAGCTAAGTGTTATCATTCACGAAATAAGCACTAGTTGAAAAAAACGTTAGATGGCGGACCCTTTATAAAAAACCGGTTTTTAGAATTCTTCGGAAACCGGGTTTGAAAACTTTCTCAATAAATATAACAATTAAAAAAATATGTGTAACTAAAAGAAAGTAAAACAAGTTTTTTTATTTTAAAAAACTGATTCATATCTGCCACGTCGGACGAAGATTGTGGGATTCCTCTAAATCTTCTACATTCACTCGTCGAAATTATTTTCCGAGTGTTGTAATTTCTTTTATTTTTTTAGTCTATATCCTGGAGGCCTGGCGCGGATCCTGCTTACGCGTTTGGGGGATGGAGTTGTTTTATTAACCAATATGAATTGTTTGTTTAATGGCTGCCAAAAAAAGAAAAAATTAATTTCTTTAAATATCATTATCTCCTTCTGAATGTATCCGTGCTTGGTGGTAGCAAGAGTATAAATATCTTGTTATTCGAATTGTAATTTCCACAATATTCGTCTGTAAGTCCATTGTGAGTATATGTATTTGAAGCTTTATGAGTAAGGCAGTATATTGAAAAAAGTCCGTAATTTTTGTAATTGTTGAAAGTAGTTTTTGGAGGCAACTATTTTTTGAACACACTCGCATGTATTCAGTATCAAATTTTCCAAAAAAAAAAAAAAAATTGGTAGAAAACTAGTATTGCAATTTAGTAAAATAAGTTTATCATTTTCTCAGATATAAGCTGACTCGACTGTTTAATTTTTTCCCCATATTTTAAACAAAAAATATTCAGCTCTTGGATAATTTAGGATCTTGTGTGTTATTACTTGAATATATAGTTTGGGACTACGCTTTTCATTGAATATTTCGAACAAATCAAACACTAATTGGAAGAGTTATTGCTTTTCTTTGTTTACCCCTCTTGGTAGCATAAAGCTTCCACAAAACATCTTGCAGCCAGACCTATTATAATTGTGTAGTTTTTGATCTTGCTGGGTATTTGTCATTTGTCCTGCCGACAGTGGTTTCTGAATGTGAGCTAAAACGTTAAGAGAGCTTCTTCTTTACTTATTAGATGGATTTGTCTGGAGGGGGAGGTGAAGTTTTTTAATTTAAAACTCGAATACCGCTATTAAACTTATTTACCTTTGCTGAAATCTTATTCACGGTCCTTATGTCCTAAATTTGCTGCTCTAACTAATACGCTACGCCAACAATCGATTAGGTTATAAATAAACATAATATGGAAAAATTCCAAAGGTCCAAATTCATTTTAGATATGGTAGTAAACCGAATTGCAATTCGCGGTAGTAAGAGTGCTATATTTGGCCGTGCATACACACGGACAGACGGACAGACTGATAGAGCTTAATCGACTCCCCTATTAATAAGCTTTCAGAAAATATATACTTTACGGGGTCGAAATGAAAATTGTAGAAATTTCACACGGAATGACAAACCTATATATACCCTTTTTCGCTGTGTGAAGGGTATAAAAACTAGAAAACCGGCTCGAAACGAACTGAGATATAAACACCAAAATACAACTTTTCGGTACTTTTCATAAAACTTAAGAACGATAATCCAATTTGTCATCTTCAAAAATTCTTAATACTTCTGCAAAGAGACAACAGTATTGGTTGCGAGTACCAAAATTGTTGACAATCGCATAGTTCAGTTGTAAAAGAAGTTGTGTACAGCAGTATTTACAGAATTTTGTTTTAGAATACAAATATATAGTCAGCACTAAGAAATAATGAGTCATGCAATAAAAATTTTACAACCTCAAAAGAAAAGTTCGGTTGCAAGTACTGAACCATTTAATTGGCAATGAATTTAAATGTCTGTTTTCTGGGTGTGGTATCAAATAAAAGGGCTTGACTAGTGGGTTAAAGGAACCATTAACAAAATATTACATCCAAGATTTTCAAAACAACAAAATGGCGGATTCGGTACTATTTAAACACCCTCCAAATATTGTCATCAATATAAAGAGCTTGACTATGCTCGAAAAAATCAAAATCCAAGATGGCGTATTACGTATTATTTAGATCGCAGAAAAATCATTTAACTACTCACGTAAGCTACGATACGCCACATGATTGATTGAATTCACATAATTAGCATCTCGGTGCCTCGCTCTCTACTGTTATGTTAATTATGCACATAATTGCTTGTTGTGACCTTCGTGATAGTTCAAGTTGTGTCAAACACAACCTTCTTAATGCTGTCAAATATATCTTCATTTGCACACGTTTTGTAGTTTAAGTTGTGTTCACAGTAGGTGATCCAAGGGTATTGAAAGTAGTCTTTATGAATCTACATGTGCGGTTTAATCCGCACATTAAAATGTTTACATAATTGATTGCTGATTTGAAAAAATGAAATTCAATTATTTGGGCTTATTATTTGATGTGTGATATTCCATATTAAATTTTTATTATTCTTTACATTTATTTGGCTGTATTTCATGCATAAGTTCACCTTGGCCATAAAATGTCCTAGAATTTAAGTTTTATCTTCACAATTGATTTATAATTAATTAATACAAATTAAACATAAAAATTTCAAATATACTGGTGTAGGTAACACTATGTTTGGGCCTAACCGACTACCTCATTCCTACTTGTTTTTAGGATGTACTTTATCTACCTTAAAGTATTATTTAAATAAATTTCTAATAAACACTTTACAATTTAATTAAGCCATACGCTTTATTTTCCTGTAAAACTCACTCTTTTGTGCAATCTTTTTCCCAAAAATATCCCATTTTTATGCGACTTTTTTTTAAATTCTTAACGGTAACGCTACTTTAGGGTCATTTTATGATCGTTTTATTGTTTTAAGTACAACTTATCATTCTTTTTTCTTCGAACACTTCGTTTCTTTATTGTTGTTAATATTGTTGTCCACTATCATTTAAGTTGCTGTTGTCTGTCTGGCTGGCTGGTTTAATCTGTGTTCTCTTTTTCGGTCGGTTCAAATACAAAGACCCCAGTTCCAAGAATGTCAACATTGAATTTTACACTGACATTTATTTGTTCGTTCGTTGAACACGTGCATTTTCTACAATTTCATATCGACAACAACAACGACAACATTTATCAACAACAAACAAATGAACCCATGAAAAAACAATCAACCAACCAAAATTTTGTTCTCATAACATTCTGATCACGAAGACGATGAAAGAACGTACAGAAGAAGCATTCAGCGTTTCCCAAAGGTTAGTATTATTAATAAATATTTTTTTTTATTTATAAATATTTGAAATAAAGCCTCTACTAAAAGGCACATTTTTAAAAATTTTCATAAAATTTTTAATGCACATAAGAGATTCACAAACATTTTTGAATACAATTCATACAGATATTTTAAATAATTTTTTTTCTAAAGAAAATGTTCAATAAAAAACTTTTCCTTTTAGAAAAATTTTTCACCAAATTTCATTCTAAAGAAACTTCTTAATACACTTTTGATATTTTTAGATGCAACTTGGTTTGTTTTGCTCCAAAAAACTATTTAAAAATATTTTCGATTTCCAAAAAATGTTTGATAATAAAAAATTAAATATATGAATATAGAAAATTTTTAACCAGATTTGATCTAAAGGAAAATTTTTATTAACAGAAAAATTAAAAAAAATGTTTTCAATAGAATATTGGCACTTTATTAGAGAAGTGCCCTAGAAGTTTTTCGTGTTTTAAAAAAAAATTCTTAAAATTTTCTTTCTGAAGAAAATGTTTGTTCTATAAACTATTTGCCATAAATTCTTAATGAACAGAAAATATTAATAAATTTTACATTTCTTGTAATTTTTATTTGATTTGTAATTTTGAATTGTAATCAAAAATTATGTGCTGTTTTTAGAATGCGAACGATTACTTTGAGTGGACGTTTTGCGTGTAATTTGTTATTGTAACAATCTTTCAATAAATTTCGATTCCTTATTTTAAGAAGAGTTTTGGTATTTTCTTTTTTCTCGGATCCAAGCAAAATGTAGTACGTCAATTTAATTTGGAGCTTAGTCCGGATTTTTTTGTATTCTACTAGTCGAGCCCTTTAAGAAAATCCGCCATTTGCTGGCGACTTGGATTTCAATTTCGTTCAGATGAACTGTACCAAATTCAATACTTCAGTTGTCTTGTGCTTTTGTTTGTAAGTTTTAGTAAAAAAACCAAATCATTTATTCAGGGTAGACCAAAGGTCACCATATGTTAGGGTAGGGTAGACCAGGCAACAGTTGTGCAGCTTACTTAGGTCCATCATATTGATACCTCTGTGATACTTGTAAGAAATTAAGAAAAGTGAGGAAATAGATTATTGCACTAAAAAAGAATAGAAGGAAAGAATAGACGTCGTTATCTGGTTCGTCAATCACACCGAGGAAAGTTGTCCTAGTTTTAGAATTTTTGACTGCTGTAGAAAAAGCAGAAAGACTTAGCGTTGCCAACTCCGACAGGCCATGAAAATACACCTTCGAATATTCTCCAGAGCTGGACATTGACACAGGAAGTCATGTGTAGTCGACTACTATTTTTCGTCAAGACCACTTCTATAGAAGTAATTATAGGGTGTCCCATTTTCCTAGCATAATTTCCAAAACCGCAGTGTACAGTTAGCGTATAAATAGTATAAATATAGTATGTCGCGAAAGCAGTCATGGTTTTTTTGGTTATATGTTGGCTAATTATAAATCGATTTTACTGATTTAGAATAAGAATTTTGTTTTCAAATATTTTTAAAAGTTTGGTGGCTTCACAGAGTTAACTTTAACAAACACACACAGACAGATGGACTTAGTCAATCGACTTCTCTATTCAAAAGGTTTCAGAAACTGAAATGAATATTGTTGAAATTAGGAACGGAATGACCAACCTATTTATATCCTGGCCACAACAGGTCAAGGATATAAAAAAAAGCTGAAGCATAAGTACGTATGTATTAGTGGTCACGCATATATTATCAAATAGTTCCCTAGTGTAAACCAATCTCTACTTAAAAAAAAATTTTAATAAATTTTTGTCTATGGAAAATTTTTGTGTACGTGGGTGCAGGTGTTAAGAAAGGCATAAGTAAAAGATAAAGAAGTAAAAATGAAGAAATACTTTAAGGCGAAACACAAGAAGAAAGAGGAATGTTTAAAACAATAAGTATAACAAGGTTCTTTCTTGTCAGTCAAAAATGGGACAACAATAAGACAACAAAAGACCATAAAATCAAAAAGTATCCCAGCAAAAAACAACTATAATAAAAAACTGATTCGGCAGGCCTTCAACCGGTGACTAAGTGAATGAATTTAGGTGAAAATAAAGTGTCCGCCATCTAACGTTTTTTTCAACTAGTGCTTATTTCGTGAATGGTAAAACTTAGCTCATTTATGATTTGACAGATAATTAAATTTATCCTTCCGCTGAACGAATATGGTTGTGTATACGCTTGAACAACACTGAGAAATATTGCGACATTACTTTGGCCGATTTGCCAAAAAAATCATCTCTTCTTTTTGCCAAAAAATCTTATTTTGATCTTGGCGGGTATGTAAACAAGCAAAATTGTCGCATTTAGGGAACGGAAACCCCGCACGCATACATTGAAAAGCCGATACACGAGTCACTGTTTGGTGCGGATTTTGGTCCAGAGGCATAATTGGGACATTTTTCTTCGAAAATGAGCAACGAGTGGCCGTTATAGTCAATTGCGATCGTTATCGGGCCATGTTGAACGAATTTTTGTTCACAAAAATTGAAGAGGAGGATATTGGCAACATTTAGTTTCAACAGGACGGCGCTACGTGCCACACAGCCGAAGCTACACTCGATGTTTTGCACCCTGTTTTTGAATATCGCATTATTGTTGTTTGTTTATATGAATTGTTTAAGATATTTTGCCGGATTTTGCATTCATTTTAAACCACATAATTTATAACATTTTCTCGTATTTTGGGAATCAGTAGGAATGAATATTTTTGATGAAGAAATCCTGAAAATCTAGTTCACTTTATACTACTTCTCAATTTGTTTGCTGGGATTCAATGAATCAGTTTATGAGAACGGAAACATAAATGACAGACGGTTACGTTAATATTTATTTCTCTTTAATGGTCAATCACAATTGAATAGAAGAACACGACCACCACGTTGTTGCTCTCCTTCTCGACTAAGGCTTAAGCAATAATGCTATTGTTTATTCTATTTAAGTTTTCAATATTAATCGTATTGATATCGGCTAGTAACAATAAAAAGGGTTGATCAACACAAAAAAGTTATGCTTTTTAAGAGAGGAAAAAAGGGGGCGGTGGTATTTGGTTGTGTAAACAAATAATCCATAATTAACAAAACTTTAGCCTGAAAAGGGTTTTTATTTTAAAATGTTAAAAATTTCACATCCCATGAGAAGATTTCTTTACACTTTTTAAAATTTTCAGTTAATGTTATCGTAAATCATAAACATAATTTGTTATCAATTTCTGTGAAACTAAAAAGAAAAAACTCTTTATCTTTGAAAGTAATTTTTCCTTAAGAATAAAGAAAGAACACTTGTTTCGTTCTTTTTTTTTCTCTTTGTAAAAAAAAAGAGAATAAATATTTAACAATTGTTTGGTTAATCATTCGTTACGCTTACAGACATACATACAGACAGACAGACTCACACAGGCACTTGCTGTTCAAAATATTTCATTCAAGAAAAGGAATGATAAAAATTTCTTTCTTTTCTTGCACTGGAATTCGATAAGACATTTAACAATGTTTGTAATTTGAGATAAGAATTACATGGAAAATTGTATACTCTTGCACTCACTGGGAATTTTAAGGAGTTGTTGTACGAGTTTAGGCATTATTTGTTAATAATCATTAAATAATTTTTAAAAATTTTCCCCTCTGAGGTGGTCCTTTAAGTGTGTTCTCAAGTGTTTTCTTAGTACAAACGCCTGCATACATCAACACTTGTTTATCAGTGAAAAACTGTTTTCCGAACTGTTTTTCAAACAGTTTTGTGATAAGAATAATCGTAAAAATTTAAAAAAAAAATTATTTGAAGAGAGACTTGTTATCGGATAAGAAAACAAAAGCTGACAGCATACATTCGAACGTACTTTTGTTTTAAATTTCCATAAATTTTTATCAATTGTTTTGTCATTAAAAATACTTGGGTGTAAAATATTAAAAATTTTAAAAAATAATAAAAAATTTAAAAATTCTTATTATTCATGGGTAAAGAGTTAGAAAAGTTTCCAGAACTAATTCTATAGCGTTGAGTATTAATTTAAATTATTCCATTATAATTTAGTGTTTCCACATACATAAGTGATGAACTGCTGATGCAACAACTTTCTTGTGGTTTCCAATCTGAAATCCATTTAGCAACATCTTGCGGCAGCCTGACTAGCATATGAAATGTTCAGCACCATTTCCTCTTCTGAATTAAAGCATTTGTTTTTTATTTATTTTTTTTGTTAGATATTGTTGAAACTCAAAATTTTGCGTCAGTATTTGTTTTAAGAGGGTCGTGTAGATTGATTGGCCTTTTCCAAAATGTCAACTACTCTGTATTTGAACAAAGTAAGGTGTTTCACTACGACGCATTACAATGCATTCCTTATCATAACATCGTCCACAACTATTAAAAATGCTGCAATAAAGCAAGCAGAGCATCGTTTTTTTAAAGGCAGCCAATATCGTATATTGAGGCATAAACGATGTCGTATACGTTTAATAGTGCGAATTTTACATTAAAAATTAGACATTAATATCGAGTTCCAAACAGGTTTTACGTGTGTAAAATGATTCCATTACAGATGCTGATTTTTATATACTTGAGAATAGTTCTTCTATATATCGCTTAAAGAAGCACTGATAAGTTAAGTCCGGCAAATGTTTAAAATAAGCTACGTGTTATAGATTCATCTAGTTAAAGCTACAATATTCTATGAATTTCAAGAGCCTGCCCTACAAAATTTTTTAACAATTTACGAGGGAAAACAACGTTTTTATTAAAAAATTATGGAACAAAGCTATGTAGAAGACTTATGGCCATTCGAGAATTGTGGAGACTCTGAACTAACCTACTGATTATGTTACTTCCTATATTAGTTTTGAAAGGGTATTTGAAATTCTATTTAATTCCCAGAAATGAGTGAAAGGAGGTGATTTTGTATGGAGTTTTAAAACCAGAATTAATACGTACGCTTTTAAGATGGAATGTTGACAGTGCATGTTTTTTACATCTGACTTGACAAATTCCACACTGATAAATACGAACATGTCGTGTGTTACCTTTAAAACATTATTTCTGTAAAAAACATGTGTTTAGACATCTGACAAATATTCAATTAGAGTGCGCTCTATTTTCTTCTGTCAAAACATGTGACATCAGCCGTTGGCAGAAATCTCTGCTGCTGCAAAGCAGTCAGCGACGGTTACCTGTAAAAGTACAATTTTGACAGCCATGTAGATTTACATATGTCTCACAACATTTAAAGTCAGATGTAAACAAGTAACAGTGCTATATTCGGCCGTGCCGAATCTTATATACCCTTCACAACGTGTAGTCATGCAATAACAATTGTTTGTATCACCATTCATCTCATATCAATTACGTACATATGAATGTATATACTGGTTAGACTAAATGTGGCATCGAATCTCAGCTGAGCCAAAAAAATTGTATCTTATTTTATTTAAGATATTATTTATATTGTATTACTTTTTTTTATATTTTTTTTTAAATTTTTTTAAAAAAATTTTTTAAAATTTTTTTTTTAAATTTTTTTAAAATTTTTTTTTTTGTAATTTTTTTTTATTATTTTTTTTATTATTTTTTTTTATTTTTAATATTTTTATTTTTGTAATTTTTTTTTTGGCATGGTTTTTGCATGTATGTAAGTATGTATGTTGTTGTTGTAATTGTGTAAAAAAACGAGGTGGTCGTGCTCATATCTCAAAAAGTTATGGGGCGATTGTGCTGAATTTCAATAGCGATTCATTCCTGGATATTTCCAAGAGATTGATACCATATACAGATCTGAGGAACATATAGTTGCTTCTAAAAGTTGATTTCAACCAACACACGGACAGACGGGCAGACGGTCAGACGGACAGACGGTCAGGGCTTAATCGACTCCTCTATTTATAAGCTTTCAGAAAATATATACTTTATGGGGTCGGAAATGAAAATTGTAGAAATTACAAACGGAATGACAAAGCTATATATACCCTTGTGCGCCACAGGTGAAGGGTATAAAAACATGCCGTGTATTAGCTGCTTTAGCGAACTAGGGATAAGGCTCCGTATTCCTTATTTCAAGTTTAAATATTCGCTGTATGGAAGGCTAGTAGTATACTGAAGGACAAGAATAGTGACGGCACTCTTGTCACTCATGTCCTATAGCATAACGTCTAAATTAGTAGGTCAATGTAGAAAATATTTGTCAAGGTTTCGTCAACTGACTAACATTGGTCTATAGGGACTACTACGTTAACGAGCGGGAGGATTAGCGATGCTGTTGGGCACTATAAAAGGCAAGATTTGTGATACTTTCTAGGAGAAAGCCGAAAATAGATGGCGTGAAATGGCTACATGTGAAGCGGCCAGGCTGATGTTGCCCTCTTATGATATAAGGCATGCAACTTACGAGCCGTAGTCTGAAAGATATCTCGAGGTTGAAAAATGCAAGGTATGCCGAACTTTTCTCGTACAACCATTGTAGCAGATATTTTATTTTGGCAAAGGTGGTATCAAAATTCAATCTTCTCTGCTAATCTCATGCCCTGGCTGCCAAGTGACACAGAATGCTAGGGAAACATATACTGGATAACCTTTCTAAGATATCTGAGGTTAAACTTAACGATCTGCTGAGATAACTCCGGCGACGAATATATGTATCTAATATGCCTCACCTTACTTACTTACTCAAAGAGACATGAAATTTGACGAGTGATGTTGTCTTAACAAAAGGGTGTCGGACTCCACTCGCCAGTTTGCGAGAAGTGATTTAAGTAAGCCAAATAATTTATTAATATTATGGACTTTCAGAATTCAGAATTTTGCTATTTAAGGGCGAAAATTTGGTCTGCTGATTCTATAAGACATAATTTTACTAATGAACTGCTTCGCCAAAAACAATGCTGCTGGTTGTCAAAAACATTGTTACTTATACTTTAAGTTTGTTAAATGAAATTAGAATTAGAATTATAGAAAGCCTTTTAAAAAATTTCGTAATAAGAATTGTGCGTGTATTTAATTAAATGTCTGAAAAATTAGTACTTGTATTACATAATAAATCAAATTATTACTTAGCAACAAAAAAACTTGCACTAGTTCAATGTGAACAATATTTTTCATGACTTCAATAGTTCATAAGTGCAAGAGGGGGCATTAAAAATGACTTCTCCAAACTCAAAACAGTTAGCCTTTAATGATGCTGCTTAAGATTTCTGTAGCTCAAACCTTGCAGTTTTGGTTATTTTCGTATGCAGTTTTTTTTATTATTTTGATACATTGTTCGATTTCCCTTGTCTTCTTAAGTAAAGTAACTGAAATAAGAAGAAACAAGGAAATTTTTTGATAAAAAAGTAACAAAAATTAAAAACCACGTAACTCATCGGAGCCACCCTGTTTTATCTTAAACGGTATTATATGTGAGACATATAAATTATTTTGTTCTCAGGGTCAAAGGTCAATTTGATAAGATAAGGCTTAATTTCTTATTTGTTTATGCTAAAGTTCATTTTGATAATGAAATATGTATATTATCCGTATGAGATGTATTTTCAAAACCATCTACGATTTAATCATCATCTTATTTCGTCTCTCTTTTCGATGAAAATTCCATCAAGGTGGTCCGATTGACCAGTCAGTAGTGTGATAGGTAGTCAGTCTTGGGGCAAATGGTCTTTGTTACCCCGCTCATTTAAAAAAAAGAATAAAATTAATTTTGTAATTGTTCTGTAACAACATTAAATAAATATCATCTATTTACTTTACTATTTTGTTGGAAGTTGTGTTAGAACGAAGAATATATATTTGGTATTCTTTTTACTTTATTATTACTCAAGTGGAGAAATGATGGCAAAACTCCATAAAAATGTATCTTAGTGCCAAAACCAGATTTTCTTTTTTAATTTTTTTCTAAGCAGTTTGCCTTTTTACCCACTTTCCCTTCATAGGTTTTAGGGCACACGATTTTTTCTACTGTCAAGATTCTTTGTACAATGATTAAAGAGGTCAAAAACAAAAAATGAAGATTACGCCTTGCGCACAGTTACCAATTAGATGGCCTTGGTGTCCTTTCGTGTGGGATGTATATTTTGTTTTAAGTATATGTAAAATTTACAATTTCCTGTGAACACTATGCGTATTATTAAGAGATGGCAAGCCTGAAAATAAAACCACTGACTTTTGTTTAGAGGTTTAAACTTTGATAAGAAAATTTCAATAACTGTAACTGAACTGAACGATTTCTGTCCATAATATTAATGCGTTATTTAGGTTATTTAAAAAAATTTTTTTACTTAAACCTATTACCAAATGTACTGTACAAATGAAAACAAAAACTTAAACCTTTGAACGTAGTTATGTGTGACCCTGTTTGTAAGCAAAGGTGTAGGTGGTAACTGCTTATTTGATTCCCTATTTGTAAGCGAGCGTGGTAAGTGCATGCCTCCAACAACATAGCCGTGTTAAAATAATGGATTTAGAAGCTAAGTTGTAGTAAATGAAGAACTGGGGCTAAATTACGGCATTCGATCACGATCGAAATTTTATTCGAACGATCGAGTTTGCTGTGCTTTAGGTATAGAGATTGTAATAAGAATTTTCAAATTTCGATCATGCTCGAATGCCGTAATTTGCCCCTTGTTTTTTAGTACTTTCAACTCATTATTTTGTAATGAGTTTTTTGCTGGTGATAACGTAGAGAAAAGTCAACGACGAAGACCTAAACTTTCAAAAAGTTTGTATTGTAATCACAAAAGCTTTTTTGATTTTCGGTTTTATGTGATTCAAATATAAAGAAAAATTGTTGTTTGTCTTTATCGTGCAACCATTTAGACACCTGAATAGTTGTTAAAACAAAAAAGGTAAAGAGCACTTTAATTATGTGTTTGTACTGGTATGCACGTGTGTTTCATGCGAGTTTAAATTTATTCCCAGGGTGATGATGACGGTGCCATTAGAGCTGAGATAAAGACAAAAATAAAACACCATACAATCAAAATCTGTTGCTAATGATGATGACGATAATGGTGAATGAAGGCAGAGTTGTAGAGGGAAAAACAATGAAAGGGATTGTAAATGAATAAAGTCTGTCTAGGCAATGGGAAATATTTTTAAATGACTTTTCCTGTAGAACACAACAGGTAGCCTAGTTATCTTTTTATACCCTTCACAATGAGAGTAAGGGTATACACGGTTTGTCATTCCGTGTGAAATTTCTACAATTTTCATTTTCGACCCCATAAAGTACATATATATTTTCTAAAAGCTTATGAATATGAGAATCAATAAAGCATTGTCCGTCTGTCCCTGTGTATGTTGAAATCAACTTTTTGAAGCCCCCAGACATTTTCAAGACCCGTGTAAGATACCAAAATATTAGAAATATTCGGGACCAGACCGGTATTGAAATCGCTCTATAAACAACTGAGATATGATAAAAAAAAACCTAGACCACCTCGTCCTTTCACACCAATACAAGCTGGATGAACGTAGGTTTAATCCCAGTTAGGTTAGGTAGAACAGGCAGCTGTTGTGCAGCTCACTTGGGTCCATTATAATGATCCCATTGTGATACCAGTTAAGATCAAAAATATTTTTCATTTTACTTGGCTTCTGGAGGGAAAAATTCTCACATTCGATTGCGATAGAAATTTTATTCGAACATAGGAGTTTCTGTGCATTGGTATACAAATTTAAAAATAATTTTTTCTTGTTCTCGCATGTAATTGAATACGATGATTTGGTCCCCTTTTTTTGGGTTTTCAAAAATGTTTAATTTTTCTATAACATGCTTAACCAGTAAAGCAAGTTTTTGACATCGTTTTTATTAACCGCGTTAAAATATACCCTAAACCATATGAAACTCAAATCGAATATTTGGGGGAGAACTAGTAAAACTTAAGCGAATTTTTGCGTCCTAGCTTTTTTGCAAATACTTATTAGATGGGGATTAATTTAATTTTATGAATCTGAGAAAAATTTAAACGTTTTTTGTACAAAGTAAGGTAAGCTAAGTGTGTATTTAAAATTTTGTATTCGGTATACGTTATAATTATCCCGCCGGAGTCATGCCCCAATAGTCTGGAATGTCTTTGTTATTATTCCATTTCGGAATAGGTAGGTGTTATCAATGTGGTAGATCAGAGTACCTGCGGTATTGGCAACTGGTACCATAATAACCAAAAATTTGGAACTCTTTTCGACTGGTTATTGGTGAGGCCTCTTTGGAGATTTCGTAGGGACTTTGGTTAAAATCTTGTCTTAATGAAAAACTTTGAACCACGAATATCATCCCTGGGTACTGTTGCCCTTTATCCAGACGTGGCTCCAGATTACGCGTTCAAGTCCTAAAGATTTTATTAAAATATATGAGTTGTTGCCGGAAGCTATAAGTTATCAAGAAAAACAACTTTATTTAAATATCCCATTTTCTTACACCATGGACCCTCACTTGCTTTCAACAGAGTTCCTTCGTGGTGGTTTGGCATTCATCGATAAGTAAGTTTGATGGTTTTCTTGTATCTCTCCGATTATGTCGCTTATTAGCAGCATTCCTCGTTGCATATTCAGGCGGTTCTCGAACAAGTTGCCTGTGCCTGACCTCTGAGAGTAATATACGAAAAAATTACTACTGGGAGTTGCTTTGTGAGAGTTAATGGCATTGCTTCAAGCCATCGGATAGGCTCTGATGTTAGTCCTCGCACATATACCCGATCAAAGTGAGAAAAAAACTTTATCAGATCATTTCTTATAGTTTGTCATAATTATGTCTTAAATGCTGAGTTTTGAATGCCCCTAAATTAACTACACCTCTGCTGCGACAATGACTTGATGTTATTGGTTGCATCAAATACATTTTTATTACCTTACATTTAAACTAGAGGTAAATTCAAGTTAACCATCCAGTCAAGACGATTAGTTAAAACATTTTTACCTACACCATCCACACATCTATCTGTTCATCCATAAAGCTAGTCGTTATTCATGCATTCACGTAAGTATCTTTGTATCAAAATATGTATGTTTGTACATAAACATATTTTGTATGTTTGTATACCTACCATCTTTACGTGTATGTACTTAAGGTATTCAAGCAACCAGTCAAACACCTGAGTAAATCAATTGACGCTTATTTCCAAGAATTCTCGCGCATTACTTGCTGGCTTGTTACAACAAAATAAAAAGTGTTGTTTTGAAATAAAAAAAAATTAAGGGAAATCACGCAGACAAACAATGTGATACACAAAACAATAATAAAAACAAATTGAGATAAAAGTATAAATTGAAAGAAAAATAAAAGATTTAATGGTTAAACTTGTTATTTGACCGCCCTAGCAACCGAGCGGTCATAAACAAGAAGATGAGTTGAATGATTGACCTTTCAGATTTTTATATGCTTGTAATATGTGGTAGTAACTGTGTGATCTTTTCATGCACTATCAATACTTTTTAAATACATACTTTTCTCATAAACTTTGTTACCGATCTTTCCACTAGAGGAAATTAGTTTTAAATGCACTACTCAAATGTGTGTGGGAAAAGAGAAAATAATTCATTCATCATTTGCAGCAGTAAATGTGATTTAAAGAAAAAGAAAAATGATTAATATTAAATTGGGAGTACCTTCGTTATTTTTAAAAAATATTTTTTGGAATTTTTCACTGAGGCATAATCTGTAATGATGGCATGTCACGAAGGAATTTAGGAATATTGGAGTGAGCGATTTGATGAACAAATTAAAACAAAAACATTATGAAAATTTACCTAAATGCATTTAACTCTGCAGTTCAACTTTCAAAATTGTGCTTTAAACTTGATTTTGCATACTGCTTATCAAAAAACATATGAATTGGTAGTTATGATAAGGCTGTAGGCAACTTGATAGTCAATTTTCTTTTCAAGATGTTGTTAAGGGAACATAATCTCATCTCGCATAGCTCTAGAAATCGCTACAGATTATTTTTATTCGTTGTATTTATCGTTTTATTGATATGGAATATCTGTGGCTTGGAGCTTTAAGGGCCAATGTCAAAATATTTACTTTTGGAATTGAACTTTAACTTTTATACGTGCTTTCATTGTGACATTGGCCAGCATTTTATTTATGAAGCTGTTCTGGGTTAAGTATGACTTTAGCTGACTTTACCATAATGAAATAGAGCAAGAAAACAAATCTAATGCAATGATTGACTCAAAAGAGCAAAAAAGTGACATTGGCCCTTTTAGCTCCAAGCCACCGATATTTGTAAAACGAACATTTATTGACAGGAATAGTGGCCAAATGTTAAATTTAACTGCTAAGTTGACATATGACTTAAACATAGTTGCGAAATCGGCCGCGAGTTGTTTAAAATTTTAGGAATTAAGTGCTATGGCTTTATCCTGGGCCCTGTTATTCTTGTTATCGCTCATGTTGGATACTACACTCATTTAGTCAAGTTCTGTAAATGTTTTTTGAAGCCATAAAGAGGTCCCGATTATATCAGTTTGTAGCTATTTTTCCATCCAGTTTAAGGATATCTTTTCTTTAAGGAATAACTTTAATATTAAAAATATTAACAAGATATTGTTTTTTTGGATATTTTTTAATGTTCAGATAACAGTTTTGAGGTCAATTCACAGTTTTTTATCGCCGATATTTTAGCTTAAAGAACACTGCATTTTTTTGATGATTTGATAGATGTTTGAACTTTAAATTTGTGTGTCCTGATATTTTTGAGTTTTTAATTATAGTCAAGTACAAGGAAAACAAGAAGGTTTCAGGATCAGATAACATAGCCTAAAAATTGTTAAGGATGATTTCAAGGCCACCGTAAATCTTTTTCTCCTACTTCTGAGACAGTGAAAAGATGACCTTTTAGTATAAACATGACCTCACCGATTGCAGAAGCTATAGAGGTATCAAAAAGCCAAGGTTTAGTTAATAAATTATGGCACGCAAATTAAAGACCACATTAAAAGTCTCCAAATAATTGCAGAAATTTCACTAAATCTTGTCCTCTCCTTTACATGGTCGCTTTTTCAAAAGTTCTCAATAACCTTAAATATTCTTTTCCGATATGTGGGACCCCACACAAAAGCTTACCTCAACATATTTATAGAAATGTTAAGTGTCGTGTGTGTGGTTCATAATAATGCTGTGAGTAATAGTTTAGATTTTATAATTGGTTTTACTTTCCAATTAAAATGTTCGTTGTGCCGACAAAAATATTTATTGATTTCCCGCTTTTTTTTTAAATGTTTTAAAATATTTTTTGTATTGCTAATTGCTTGATTTACCCTGTGAATTTTAACAAAATATTTTTTTAATATAATAAAACCGATCGCAAGCTCGCATATAAGGATAACATTTTTAAAAATTACTTAACAATCCATTAGAGAGACAAAAATATGCAAATAACTGGAGTCTGAAGTTTTAAAAACTGTTCTAAGGATCACCATTGGCAAAATCAATTCAAAGAACTGCAACACGTTTAATATTATCAATTCCCGTATACGTCATATCGAACTTGAAAAGGTTAGACTAGTTTGCTACCTAAAAAGCAGTTAATATAAAAGTTAATCAACCCTGTCATATTTCACTGCAAGCAATTTCAAAATACTTAATGAATTTCTGTATGAAATCAGTTCTACTGCATGAAACCTAAACCGTTTTAATTCGATTCAATAAAAAAACTTTAACAATTTCACTGTAGTAGGTACACACTTCAATTCAAAAATTTTAATTTTGAATCGAATTACTTTATAACCGCCCTGAAATACAACCGATCACGATAAGTGCTCAATCCAAGTGTTCACTAAAAGTTGCCTTTAAAGAATTTTGAAGATATCCCCCAAAGTAGTGCAGCTGTGGTATATCTCTAATATATCAACCCATGTGCGCGAAATTATCGTATGTTACGTTTTTTTAGAAATCGACTTTTTTAATGCAAATTGGTTCTACATCCATTAATTGATGTGCTGATAAAATATTATAGCGATAACTGTTTTAGTTATGGAGATAACACTGTGTACATTTTATCGAATGTAGCAAGCAGTGTTTTTGACGTTTTTATTTATTTAAAAGTAATAAAAACGCTCTCCTGTAAAATTTTGTTTTTGTAACATGCGATAATTTCGCGCACAGGGGTCGATATATTCAACGTGCAATTGTGTAAACAACCCATCAACAACCAGTTCAAGGTATATGAAACTAGTTAGCCTCAATTCATCAGCTGCTACTTTCCATGTGTCCAAATGTCATACGTTCAATCTCTTCTCCAATAATTGACAAACTTCATATAAAAGAAAAATACATCGGCCGTCAAGCATACATGGGCAGCATAAATTTGACAAGAAAACCGTAAGTAGTGGCCTAAGCACATGCTGAAACTAATTTACAGAGACAAGATGTTTTAAAGAATGTTGGAATGTTATCCTTGAAAATAACCAAATCGAAGCTTTTTGATACAAAGAGCATACGTTATTAATTCAGTTGTCACATTAGTTAGTTTTAGGGCCATTATTACAACTTGGCGTTCGTTAAAGGTTGGATTTTTAGGAGGAATATACAGTTTACCATTATTAAAAATTTAATTTAACCCACCAAATTAAATAAACTTGTCTTTAACTGACCGCTTACTTTAGATTAAAATAAAAATTTAACAATGGATAACTGTTTATCCGGCCGATAAAATCTTACCTTTAATTAATTCCAAGTTGTAATAATGGCCCTTAAAGATTGAAATGTTGAGTTTGAATCCTTTTTTGAGCATTGCTGCAACTATCTACGACAACAATTTGTTCTCCCAAATGACCCATGCTGCAGATTTCCTTTACAATAAATTGCTTTAATATATATTTTTATTAATTTTAATTTTCCCAGTTTTACTTTCCAGTTAACTTTCTGTGCTGTCCTTAAAACTTTAAGCCTCTCCTGAGCTAAGCCTTAAGGGATGTTCAAATTTTTTTGCCTACACTTTATGCATATCAAAATCGAATGTATTTTTTAAAAGATTCCGATCTTGAATATGGATAATTCTGTGTTAAATCAACCAAAGGGTGTAACTTACCCCCTCCACATTTTGCTATTTTTCGTATATCAAAGAATTAGGAAAAGTTTGAAGTTTAAGGTCACGACCCATCTAGATCCGAAAATATGAGGTCTTTAAAATTTAAAAAACCATAAAAATTTACAACGTTGAACGGGAGGCTGCATCTTTAAAAGCGACCTTTTTAAACATTTTGTAAAATATATGTTAGAGACGAAAGCCCAGGTGGATTGGGTGCCCCATTAGACTAGTTAGTAGAGTGCTGGTCTGCTAGTTTGCAGGGTTGCGGGTTAGATTCCCGCAAACGACTCTGAACTGGTGTGCGTCTTTTTCTATTCTATTCAGATGTCACAAAATGATCAATACGATGCATCCAACTGAACTGCACAACAGCTGTGTGTTCTACCTAATCTAAATGCTTAAGACGGTCTACAGTTGTGACAAATTTCAGAGTAGAATGATTTTTATATATAATTTTATAAATATACATAAATTAAACTATAGATGAAGATTTTTTTTCCACTACAACAAAAACATGGTGTGGGGTGTATTAACTTTGTCCTTGTGTGCTTAACCCCATCTTAATTTACAATTTAATTTATATTGTTGGACTTCAAAATCGTCCCACTTTAAATTTATGTTATAAATGAATAAAATCTCGTTTAATATTTTACTTAAAGCACTCTTTCCAACAAACAATTCAATTAATTTTTATAGCCTTGTCCAACTGGCTGTTGTGCTGTTAATTATGACACCTCTTTCAATCTTGCAATTTTTGTGCTACGCAGTCGTACTGAAGATGGGCGATTTACAGGATGCCAACATCGTTAAAAGCTACAATGTTGTTTTGAGTAATTTGATATTTAAATTTTATGATTATTGAAAAGAGACACAAATTTATGTCTATGCACATAAAATTTTTTAAAAGGTATTAAAAATGTAGGGTTAAAGCGGACTTACAAAGGCTCTATAGAAACCAAAAGAAACAACATCAGTAATTATTATCTTCCTTGCTGGCTACTGTGGTACTACTACAAAGAAAATATGTTTATTGTAACCAAAAGTGAATCATGGGGGGGAAAGGATATTTTCTTCCCTCAAATCAATTTTATTTCTTTTTGGTAAGTAATTGTTTTGGGTGTTTTAAAACAAGCAATTCATATACATCTATATATAAAAAAATTTAATGTGTGTTTGTCTGTTTATATGTTTGTTTGTCCTTTATAGACGGTTAAACGGCTGGACCGATTTCCTTGAAATTTTCACAGAATCTTTCTGTATGTCTGGAACTATAGGCTATACTTTGGTTTGAAATTGTAAGTGGGCGGGGTGCCACGTCCTATTAAAGAATAAGTATTAAATATTATATATCACGAAAGTTAATGCAGCTAGAGTCTTCAAATTAAGTACGGTAAACTTTGACATTCACACGAACATTTGGGTAAAAAATGGGCGGACTTTCAATAGTAGCTCTCACAGCAATTGAATACTAAAATTTGATATTCGGGAAGCGATAACAGTTAGAGTACCCAAATTTTGCACGAGAAGCTTTGACATCTATATGACTACTTTGATAAGAAATGGATGCTTTAGTAATAGTGGGCGTGGACCCTGTCATATGAATTAAATACAAAAATTCGTATATCTGGAAAGCGATAATAGTTAGAGTACCCAAATTTTGCAAGAGACACTTTGACGTCTATATGATTATTTGAATAAGAAATAGTTGATTTAGTATTAGTAGGCGTGTCACTTGCAAAATAAATATATTTTTGAACTATAAAATTTTTATTTCATTACGATGGGGGTGGCGAAGCATACCGGGTATTAGCTAGTATTTTAATAAAATCTTCAAACTCGTAAGCTCGATCCGCTCGTAGTTGTGACAGTAAAATAACGATCGCTTGACTATCACTCAATTTACATGATGAATTTTATGACGTCCAATTTTCTTAATTCCCTTTTGAAGTTGTTTCCAAAAACTACTCAAATTTATACGATGGTTTTTTTTGGACGTCTAATTTCTAATTTGTATTGTTGACTATTAAATTTATATTTTTAATATTTTTAATTTCCTTTTTTTTTGAATGTAGAAAAAACTTATTACTGTTTTATATATTTTTTTTATCAGTAAAAAAGCACAAAACAGTTGATGAGAATATAAAAATAAAACGTAACAGAAAGAACAGAAAAAAGTGTAAAGCGAAGTGTCAAAAAAAAAACCATGAAAACAGAAACCATGTCTATTTTTCTACCCCCCTTTCTTCTCTACACCGCTTGCTACCAAGCAAAAAATGACGTCCAAAATTGGACGTCATAAAAATCATCATGTAAACCTACTGTATGACTAGTTACGCACTAGATCTAGACTCGATTTAGCTCTGCTCAATGTAGCGTAATAAAATTTATTCAACATCTTCTTCTTCTTCTCTGTTTTAAGATTGTCTCAGCAAGTGCTTTTAATTTTAATAACTTGGCAATAAATTCAAAAATGGCTGTGAAACTAATTACCTTTACACAGTGTAAAAATGTACACTTTTAAAAGAGAAATGATTAAATTTTCGTGGGTAAAAAGAACAAGACAAGAAGAGACATCATCACTGTTTGGGAATTATATCAAACTAGCCAATCCCGGCGCGCGTTGCTACGCCCCTTCATGAATTTTAATCGCATTTTAAATTTTAATCGAATATCAAGTGCAAGGCTAAAAACTATAACTTTTTCTTTATGAGCGTGGCACTGCCCACTTTTCTAATTACGAAACTGTATAGTCATGACAGCTCAATAAGTGTGCAAAGTTTCAGAAAAATCGGTCCAGTGTAAGTACCTCAAAATGATACCTTTTTTTACGGGCGTGGCACTGCCCACTTTTCTAAATACGAAACTGTATAGTCATGACAACTCAATATGTGTGCAAAGTTTCAGAAAAAACGGTCCAGTGCAAGTACCTCAAAATGATACCTTTTTTTTAATGGGCGTGGCACTGCCCACTTTTCTAATGACGAAAGTGTAAAGTCATGACAGCTCAGTATGTTTGCAAAGTTTCAGAAAATTCGGTACAGTGCAAGTAGCTAAAACTGATAACTAATTTTTTATGGGCGTGGCCCCGCCCACTTTTTCAATCACGAAATTATAAAGCCATGACAGCTCAATATGTGTGCAAAGTTTCAGAAAAATCGGTCCAGTGCAAGTACCTCAAAATTAAAACTTTTTTTACGGGCGTGGCACTGCCCACTTTTCTTATCACGAAATTATTTAGTCATGACAGCTCGATATGTGTGCAAAGTTTCAGAAAAATCGGTCAAGTGCAAGTAGCTAAAACTGATAACTAATTTTTTATGGGCGTGGCTCCGCCCACTTTTTTTCACCCATAAACACTCCCTGGTATGTGTACAACAACTTACCAAAGTTTGAGCCCGATCGGTTTTACAGTTTCGGAGTCTATAGCTAACACACACACACACACACAGAGTTTCACTTTTATATATATAGATAACACTTGCAAAACCATCAGAAATATCACGAGGAGAGTACAAAAATTTATATTTCTGCACTACTTCTTCATGTAAATTTTAGCTTTGGTGAAAAAGTTTTCTCACAACTTAGAGCTTTTATTATTTTCTATTAAAAATAAATTACCTCTAAATGAATCACGCATTACGAATAATGCTTGAAAAAGTGATCGTGGTATTATTTCTATGCTTTTTATTTTTGGTGTCAATTGTTTAAAAATATTTGTTAAGACAATGCGTTTAAATTCGAAGGTTTAATGCGATACCATCATGAGTACTGGATTGTTTTGATGTTGTTGTTTTGTACAACTATTTGATTTAAGCCCTGATTCTGTTGTTGTTTTTGTTTTCCATAACAAAATCATTTATACAAATTCTTTTGTTAGTTGACACCTGCATTTCTTGTTTTTAATTTTTTAACTTTTTTCTTTCTCAATTTTTTTTTTTTTAATCTCTGTTTTATGGGAATAAAATGTTGTTTCTTGCATGTTTTTCTAAACCATCATGTCGTTGTTTCACGTTCCAGCAATTCGTGGTGAGTCATTGTTTTGGAGTTTTTTTTTCTTATTTTTTTCTTTTTTGTGGGTAATGTTGTTGGGGATTTTATTTTAAAGAAATTCTTGTTGCATTTAATGTACAACAGGTCGTCTTCCTATTTTGAGCGTTTCACTTAGTGTTGTCAGATTTTACGATTTATCCCCAAATTCGGTATTTTTTATGGGAATTATAGAATAACCAATCGAGATTTTGGGTATCTACTAGGGATATTTATTATGTTTTCGGCAGTTTTCAAAATAATTTGGGGATCTTGAGTAAAAAACAGGGTACTAAGGGCTGAGTTATGCAAATAAAAAAATGAGTTTCCTTTCTTCTTTGCATAAGGTTTTTAAAAATCAATCATTATAAAATTAAAATAAGCCATTAAGATATTGATAAAGTACAATTTAAAAATTTTAGGTTTAATAAAAATTCTACCACAATTTATACACTTTTTAAGTTTATTTATTTCGTTTATTCTTATCTTAACCTTATAGGCATTGCGAAACTAAGACGGCTCTCATGCATACAAATTAAAGTTTGCAAACTCTTAAGTTTGTTGGTGAAAGAGGAAGAGGATGGGAGTACAGTACAGTTACTCTATTTCTTTCGCATCAACAAACTCAATAGTTTGTAAGCTGTAATTTGTGCGTGTGAAAGCTGTCTAAGTTTAGGAAAAAAATATATTTATAGGGTGCTTTTTAAGCCCGATAGCGCTTCATTGACTTAACTGTCATACTGAGCTCTTTTCTTTAACATCTATTTACTCTGGTAAGTCATCACAGATAGACTCATACTTGAACAACGCTACTAAATTATTAGAATTTTCTTTGAAAATCAGTGATTAATTCGCGAAATTTAAGGACGAATTTATGATGAGGCTTATTTTGTTCGAAATTTCTACAAGTGAGACAACCATCTATTTATTGAAATCAAAATTGGGCGATAATTGATCGACTGGTTAAGTGGCTTTCAAGGTCGTGCGACTTGGCACTGGTTATTGTTTTATGCTGATAAGCCAGCAACAATTGACGCCTGGAAGACCAACATTGTTTGTGTCGTTCGTGATATACGGCGAGCAATGCTTAAAACGTAGCCCAAAATTGGATGTCACGAACATCCGTGATGGTCGTATGCCCGAAATCATTTTCAAATGATAATGCTTTAAAATCTTAAAAAAAAATAAATTTAAAAAAATTAAAAAATGCTTTTTTTTTTAAATTTCGAGTACCACTGCACCATAAAAAAAATCACCCAATATTTAATGTTTGTGATTAAAAATCACAATTAAAACAGAATATTATTATTTGAATCGCCAAAGCTGAGCAAAATGCCGTTGTCGAATGATAGTCTCATGCAGGGTACACTTATACAAGGTGGCGGTGCCAGCCCAGCTGACAATTTCTTTGTGTTCTGGAGTATGTCAAACTACATATTAAAAAAATGATTTCAACTCCGGAAATTGTCAAACTTCATACATAAAAAAAGAGAGCCGAAAATCGCTCTCCTTTACGCTATCACCTTATGTCATTACACCATGGTCTCATGCAAGGCGAATTCAATAAGGTGAACTCGTCACTAAAACAACTACAAAGTGAAAAAATACAAACGTGTATTTTGTTAGTGTAAAACAAAACGATATGTCAAAAATACACAAAAATTTGACAAGTGGTCCAAGTGGACAAGTAGTCAACAGCTGATGATTAGCTGATCTAATAAGTTCACCTTATTGAATTCGCCTTGGTCTTATGCGTTTTTAAATAATTATCAAATGCTTCAGAGAGTACATTTCCAATGTGTCTTTGAAACGCGTTGAACCTAAAATACTAAACGGAAAATAAAAAAATGTTCTCTTCTGCTCTCAAATATTATTTTAAAGGTAGAGTTTTTCTTTTAAAATTAGAAAGAAAAATATAAAAAACAAAATATTGAAAAAGAAAATAAAAATTTAAAATTTTAATTTTAACTTTTTGTATGACTTAAAAAGTGCAGCCGCCACACACAGCTTTGAGTTTTTGACTTTAAAATTGTTTTATTGTTTAGAATACGCAAATCTAAACACTGGGTGGCCCAAAATTACCGAAGGGGTTTGAATTGCTTTTAACTTTTTTATTATAATTTCTTTTGTTCAGTATTTTGTAAAGAAGACTTTGAGAATTTAAAATGGAGCAGTACTCAATTGAACAACGTGCCCAAATTGTTGAGCTTTATTTTTCAAATCAACGATTCATTGTTTTGACTCAGCCTGCATAATGTCGATGCCCATTTCCAATTAAGTGGGTTCGTTAATAAGCAAAACTGCAGGATATGGGCTACTGAAAATCCGAGAGTAGTTCAACAGCGAAAATTACACCCATGTGTACGGTTTGGTGTGGTGTTTCATCGGAAAGGATAATGGGTCCTTCTTTTTTTGAAAATGAATGCGGATTCGCCGTTTTCGTCAATGGTGTCAGATATTGAACAATGTTGGAAAATTTTTTAAGGCCATCCGTGGAAAACCATCCGCAAGTATGGTTCCAACAAGATGGAGTCACAGCGCAGACTGCAAGGGACATAATTGCTTTTTTACGGGACATCTTTGGTGAACGAGTTATTTCGCGTACAAAAGATTTTGATTGGCCTCCTCGTTCACCGGACTTAACCGCTCCAGTGTTTTTTTCGGGGTTATTTGAAAGGAAAAGTCTACATTAATTAGCCTACAACCATCCAGCAATTAAAAAGCAATTTACGCGACAAAATAAACAACATAACACCTGAAGTTTTGCGAAAGGTGTTGGAAAGGGCACGAATTCGCGAAGCAGAAAATGGCCACCACTTGCGAGATATTATTTTTCATAACTAAACTTAAAATATTTCTCATTTATATACTGTATTAAAAAAAACTTGATAGTTATTTCTGGAAAAAAAAGATATAACGAAATTAAACCCCTTCGTTAATTTTGGGCCGCCCGTTAGTATTAAGAATTTTTGAACTAAGTTATACTACATAAATGGTTTTTAATTAAAAACAACTTTAACTACATACTTACATATGTATTAAAATTGCATACATACACATGTATGTATTTACAAATTTAAGACCTTTGTAAATACCATCATTACATTTGGACATATCTAAACCAGCTACGTAAAAATATTTAAAGTTTTGTTTGTATGTTCTATTTTTAACAAATCTGGGAACCCTAATTTCGCCTTCCTCGAAGTCACTTGTAACGTGAAATTAAAAATTCAATAAAATTTACTACAATTCGATACGATTATCACTGAAAGTCCACTGTTAAAAGCCTTGTTTTTTTATACCCTTCACACAGTGAAAAAGGGTATATATAGGTTTGTCATTCCGTGTGAAATTTCTACAATTTTCATTTCCGACCCCATAAAGTATATATTTCCTGAAAGCTTATGAATAGGGAAGTCGATTAAGCCCTGTCCGTCTGTCCGTCTGTCCGTCTGTCCGTCTGTCCGTCTGTCCGTCTGTCCGTCTGTCCGTCTGTCCGTGTGTATGTTGAAATCAACTTTTTGAAGCCCCCCGACATCGCCCGGACCCGCATGAGGTATTAAAATGTTGGAAATATTCGGGAGTAGATCGCTATTGAAATTCAGAAAAATCGGTACATAAATAACTGAGATATGAGCAAAAAACCACGACCACCTCGGTTTTTTTTTAACAATAGACACTAGATGAGCTTATGTTCGAATCCCAGTTGAGACAAAAAATTTTTTTTTTTTTTATTTTTTTCATTTTTTTTTGTGTTATTTTATTTTTTATACGTACTTACATTCAAAAACTCAATTTATAATTTTTTTACAATGGTACGTTTTTGAGCGGATAAAATACTTTATTATAAAGAATAATAATGAAACATATAGTAGGTATGTATGTATGTATGTACGCATTTATTTAAAGAAAACAAAATGTCACCGCGGCTTTCGCTGCTAGAGATAACAAAGTAACAACAGCTATAACCTTGATCAACGTAGCATGTGTGCGTGTGTAAAAAACCTACATACGAATATTCATTCAAACATATTGCTAATACTTAAATGTATGTATGTATGTATGTATATGATTTTTATTTTGTATGAACCTCATATAGGTTGCAAGCACTTTTGTATATTTAAGTTATATAAATATTTATAGGATGGTAGTGCAGTGGGTACACCACTGAACTATGAAGCTGGTGGTACGCAGTTCGATACCATTAAGTGTTTGCTTAATTTTTTTTTTTTACATTTCAATGTTTCATGGTCAATATGAGTAGAATATGAAATATCATGACTAGCAAAATACGATGCACTATGAAAAAAAAACTAAACTAAATACATATCTATTTTTATGTATTTTTCCCATTGAGTACGTAGTATACGTTAATACATATTATATATTTTAAATTTCAATAATGTATGCTCTATTACTCTTTACTTTTTCCTTTTTTTAATTATTTTTTTAATTATTTTAATTAAACTATATATGTACGTAAATTTATTTTTTTTTTACAATGGGATGTTATTTTTATATATGTATGTTTTTTAAGTATGTACGTATTTTATATGAGATGAATGAATTTGCCATTGGGAGATTAGTAGCAAAATACGATGCACTATGAAAAAAAAAACTAAACTAAATACATATCTATTTTTATGTATTTTTCCCATTGAGTACGTAGTATACGTTAACACATATTATATATTTTAAATTTCAATAATGTATGCTCTATTACTCTTTACTTTTTCCTTTTTTTAATTATTTTAATTAAACTATATATGTACGTAAATTTATTTTTTTACAATGGGATGTTATTTTCATATATGTATGTTTTTTAAGTATGTACGTATTTTATATGAGATGAATGGTGTTACAAACTATTGTTATTGCATGACTACACCTTTACTTCTTCTTAATTTTTTTAATTAAACTTGCAAACAAGTGCAAGAAATTACATGCCGTTGGGAGATTAGCGGTTACATCAATAAACTTCAAATTCGTTGTAGTGTAAAAATTAATTTTTTTCACATAAATACCTAGATACATTCATACAAATGTCCATATAAATTACATTTATTTATTTCCATTAAGAAATAATTTTAAATGCAATACCTTACTACACCTTTACTTCTTCTTAATTTTTTTAATTAAACTTGCAAACAAATGCAAGAAATTACCTACATGCCGTTGGGAGAATAGCGGTTACATCAATGAACTTCAACTTCGTTGTTGTGTAAAAATTAATTTTTTTCACATAAATACCTAGATACATTCATACAAATGTCCATATAAATTACATTTATTTATTTGCATTAAAAAATATTTTTAAATGTAATACCTTATGCTAAATGTAACAACTCTTAAGGAAAATAATAGATTTTTTCAATCTTCCTCTGGTAACTCTGCTCACAATATTTTTCAATCTTCCTCTGGTAACTCTGCTCACAATATTTAAAGAAAACAAAATGTCACCGCGGCTTTCGCTGCTAGAGATAACAAAGTAACAACAGCTATAACCTTGATTCAACGTAGCATGTGTGTGCGTGTAAAAAACCTACATACGAATATTCATTCAAACATATTGCTAATACTTAAATGTATGTATGTATGTATATGATTTTTATTTTGTATGAACCTCATATAGGTTGCAAGTACTTTTGTATATTTAAGTTATATAAATATTTATAGGATGGTAGTGCAGTGGGTACACCACTGAACTATGAAGCTGGTGGTACGCAGTTCGATACCATTAAGTGTTTGCTTAATTTTTTTTTTTTACATTTCAATGTTTCATGGTCAATATGAGTAGAATATGAAATATCATGACTAGCAAAATACGATGCACTATGAAAAAAAAAACTAAACTAAATACATATCTATTTTTATGTATTTTTCCCATTGAGTACGTAGTATACGTTAATACATATTATATATTTTAAATTTCAATAATGTATGCTCTATTACTCTTTACTTTTTCCTTTTTTTAATTATTTTAATTAAACTATATATGTACGTAAATTTATTTTTTTACAATGGGATGTTATTTTTATATATGTATGTTTTTTAAGTATGTACGTATTTTATATGAGATGAATGAATTTGCCATTGGGAGATTAGTAGCAAAATACGATGCACTATGAAAAAAAAAACTAAACTAAATACATATCTATTTTTATGTATTTTTCCCATTGAGTACGTAGTATACGTTAATACATATTATATATTTTAAATTTCAATAATGTATGCTCTATTACTCTTTACTTATATATGTACGTAAATTTATTTTTTTTTTACAATGGGATGTTATTTTTATATATTTTTAATTAAACTTGCAAACAAGTGCAAGAAATTACATGCCGTTGGGAGATTAGCGGTTACATCAATAAACTTCAAATTCGTTGTAGTGTAAAAATTAATTTTTTTCACATAAATACCTAGATACATTCATACAAATGTCCATATAAATTACATTTATTTATTTCCATTAAGAAATAATTTTAAATGCAATACCTTACTACACCTTTACTTCTTCTTAATTTTTTTAATTAAACTTGCAAACAAATGCAAGAAATTACCTACATGCCGTTGGGAGAATAGCGGTTACATCAATGAACTTCAACTTCGTTGTTGTGTAAAAATTAATTTTTTTCACATAAATACCTAGATACATTCATACAAATGTCCATATAAATTACATTTATTTATTTGCATTAAAAAATATTTTTAAATGTAATACCTTATGCTAAATGTAACAACTCTTAAGGAAAATAATAGATTTTTTCAATCTTCCTCTGGTAACTCTGCTCACAATATTTTTCAATCTTCCTCTGGTAACTCTGCTCACAATATTTAAAGAAAACAAAATGTCACCGCGGCTTTCGCTGCTAGAGATAACAAAGTAACAACAGCTATAACCTTGATTCAACGTAGCATGTGTGTGCGTGTAAAAAACCTACATACGAATATTCATTCAAACATATTGCTAATACTTAAATGTATGTATGTATGTATATGATTTTTATTTTGTATGAACCTCATATAGGTTGCAAGTACTTTTGTATATTTAAGTTATATAAATATTTATAGGATGGTAGTGCAGTGGGTACACCACTGAACTATGAAGCTGGTGGTACGCAGTTCGATACCATTAAGTGTTTGCTTAATTTTTTTTTTTTACATTTCAATGTTTCATGGTCAATATGAGTAGAATATGAAATATCATGACTAGCAAAATACGATGCACTATGAAAAAAAAAACTAAACTAAATACATATCTATTTTTATGTATTTTTCCCATTGAGTACGTAGTATACGTTAATACATATTATATATTTTAAATTTCAATAATGTATGCTCTATTACTCTTTACTTTTTCCTTTTTTTAATTATTTTTATTAAACTATATATGTACGTAAATTTATTTTTTTACAATGGGATGTTATTTTTATATATGTATGTTTTTTAAGTATGTACGTATTTTATATGAGATGAATGAATTTGCCATTGGGAGATTAGTAGCAAAATACGATGCACTATGAAAAAAAAAACTAAACTAAATACATATCTATTTTTATGTATTTTTCCCATTGAGTACGTAGTATACGTTAATACATATTATATATTTTAAATTTCAATAATGTATGCTCTATTACTCTTTACTTATATATGTACGTAAATTTATTTTTTTTTTACAATGGGATGTTATTTTTTTTATATATGTATGTTTTTTAAGTATGTACGTATTTTATATGAGATGAATGAATTTGCCATTGGGAGATTAGTAGCAAAATACGATGCACTATGAAAAAAAAAACTAAACTAAATACATATCTATTTTTATGTATTTTTCCCATTGAGTACGTAGTATACGTTAACACATATTATATATTTTAAATTTCAATAATGTATGCTCTATTACTCTTTACTTTTTCCTTTTTTTAATTATTTTAATTAAACTATATATGTACGTAAATTTATTTTTTTACAATGGGATGTTATTTTCATATATGTATGTTTTTTAAGTATGTACGTATTTTATATGAGATGAATGGTGTTACAAACTATTGTTATTGCATGACTACACCTTTACTTCTTCTTAATTTTTTTAATTAAACTTGCAAACAAGTGCAAGAAATTACATGCCGTTGGGAGATTAGCGGTTACATCAATAAACTTCAACTTCGTTGTTGTGTAAAAATTAATTTTTTTCACATAAATACCTAGATACATTCATACAAATGTCCATATAAATTACATTTATTTATTTGCATTAAAAAATATTTTTAAATGTAATACCTTATGCTAAATGTAACAACTCTTAAGGAAAATAATAGATTTTTTCAATCTTCCTCTGGTAACTCTGCTCACAATATTTTTCAATCTTCCTCTGGTAACTCTGCTCACAATATTTAAAGAAAACAAAATGTCACCGCGGCTTTCGCTGCTAGAGATAACAAAGTAACAACAGCTATAACCTTGATTCAACGTAGCATGTGTGTGCGTGTAAAAAACCTACATACGAATATTCATTCAAACATATTGCTAATACTTAAATGTATGTATGTATGTATATGATTTTTATTTTGTATGAACCTCATATAGGTTGCAAGTACTTTTGTATATTTAAGTTATATAAATATTTATAGGATGGTAGTGCAGTGGGTACACCACTGAACTATGAAGCTGGTGGTACGCAGTTCGATACCATTAAGTGTTTGCTTAATTTTTTTTTTTTACATTTCAATGTTTCATGGTCAATATGAGTAGAATATGAAATATCATGACTAGCAAAATACGATGCACTATGAAAAAAAAAACTAAACTAAATACATATCTATTTTTATGTATTTTTCCCATTGAGTACGTAGTATACGTTAATACATATTATATATTTTAAATTTCAATAATGTATGCTCTATTACTCTTTACTTTTTCCTTTTTTTAATTATTTTAATTAAACTATATATGTACGTAAATTTATTTTTTTACAATGGGATGTTATTTTTATATATGTATGTTTTTTAAGTATGTACGTATTTTATATGAGATGAATGAATTTGCCATTGGGAGATTAGTAGCAAAATACGATGCACTATGAAAAAAAAAACTAAACTAAATACATATCTATTTTTATGTATTTTTCCCATTGAGTACGTAGTATACGTTAATACATATTATATATTTTAAATTTCAATAATGTATGCTCTATTACTCTTTACTTTTTCCTTTTTTTAATTATTTTAATTAAACTATATATGTACGTAAATTTATTTTTATACCCTTCACACAGTGAAAAAGGGTATATATAGGTTTGTCATTCCGTGTGAAATTTTACAATTTTTATTTTCGATAAGTATAAAGTATATTTTTTCTGAAAGCTTATGAATAGGGGAGTCGATTAAGCTCTGTCAGTCTGTCCGTGTGTATGTTGAAATCATTTTTTTGAAGCCCCCCGACATCGCTTGGACCCGGGTGAGGTATTTAAATATCAGAAATATTCGGGAGTAGATCGGTATTGAAAATCAGAAACATTGGTACATAAACAACTGCGATATGAGCAAAAACCCACGACAACCTCGTTTTTTTTTTTACAAAAACAACATTACAACAACAACATACATACATACAAACGTGTATACTGGTTAGAGAAAACGTAGATCCCAGCTGAGCCAAACAATTTTTTTTTTTATTTTTTTTATATTTTTTTTTTAATTTTTTTTATAATTTTTTTATTTTTTATTTAATGTCTTATATATATTTTTATTATTATTTTTTTTTTCATTTTTTTTTTATATATTTTTTTTTAATTTTTTTTTTATTTATTTATTTTTGTTTTATATTCAAAATATATATTTTAATTATTTTTTTTTTAAATTTTTTTTAAAATTTTTTTTTTAAATTTTTTTTTAAATTTTTTTAAATTTTTTTTTTTTTATTTTTTTTTAACATACATACGTAAATTTATAATTTTACAATGGGATGTTTTTTATATGTATGTACGTATTTCATATGGGATGAATGGTGATAAAAACTACTGTTATTGCATGACTACACGTTGTGAAGGGTATATAAGATTCGGCACGGCCGAATATAGCGCTCTTACTTGTTTTTGTTTTCAATTTGTTATTTAAACAGAGAACAACAACAAACCATAAACAGTAATAAATAAAAAATAATTTAAAGTGATTTGTCTGTTAAGGACGACCACATTGTGATCCTATGACGTGTTCTGTTTATAATTAAGGTTCGTTTTTCCGTCTGTCTATTTGTCCGGCTGTGCAGGTTTCTCTTATTTATTATGCTCACTCAGTTTTCAATTCATTTGTTTGTTGATTCAAGGAATAAATATTTGTTGTTGGTATTCAACAATACATTTCATTGCACGCAATTAAATTAGTGTGTAATTTATATCATCTATAAATGCTACAATAATTGTTGGATTGACTAGTTACCTCGTCGCTTGTTGGCTAGCTTGATTGCTTGCATGCATTTAAAATGTTCGATGTAAAATGTCTGACAAACATTTTGATGATTCAGCGATTGACTGACTGTTGGTGTCCTGTTTTTTGAATTTTTATCACGTTTTCGTTTTTGGTTTTTAATTTTATTTTTTAATGATTTACTTCCTTGATTTATCCACGGTTTGAATTTATGATTTGATAAGCATTTGGTTTAAAGTTGAAATCATTTTTAGGTTGTGTTTTTTTTTCAGAACATAGTTATTTTTTCCGTGGCACAGTGTTACCGATTGGTATTTATTTTGTTGGGGTTTCGGAATATTCACAGAAAAAAATATTGCTTAAAGTGTCTACATTAATTAGTTAATTGATTTAGTTGCATATAAAAATAAATTATAATTAAAATAAAGCCTCTGTGAGTTAAAAAAATATGTATATTATGAAAAAAAAAAATTTTTAAATTAAAATTCTTATCAAAATTTAAAGGATAAGTGATAATTGTGAAACTTTGATCTCCATGATCAAAGGGAGCTGAATAATAAAACCCAGTAGTTGCAAATCTGTAGGAAGTATATACACAGAAAGAAAAATTATGTTCTAAATCCAAGAATTCAATTCTTAATTTAAGCCGAAATCTTGCTTAAAAGTTTAAGTACGATTTACTATTTCTGGTTTTCTTAAAACAAGTACAAAACGGTATGGTTTTACAAAATCAAGTACAAGACTATTAAAATAAAAATTAACTTCTTAAATTAAGTCTTATTTCTCTCAAATTAAAAACAAACTTATATTTTTTAGACATTTGCTTAGATAAACACACTCTTTAAAATTTGCAAGTATGTTTTTATAATTCTCATTTAGTTTATCATACTTTAGCTATAAGTAACAATATTTACGACAACAAAGCTGTAGCAGTTTTCGAGTTAACTTAGCTTTCATGATTTGTCCGTTGGTTTCTTTTTTAGTTTTAATGAAACGTATCGCTAAGAAAATGTCAAAGGGTAGATAGTGAGATAGTTTACTATACAACGATCAAACCAAGTTACGAATTCTTGAAACAAGCGCATCCTTTGTTTAATTCCAATCTTATTTATACTTGAATTAATTTCTTTTTAAGCTTACATCAAGTACGGTTTCGGGCTTAAATCAAGCTTATAATTCTTAAAATCGAACCTTTTTACGGCTTAACTATTTCTAAAATTAAGAAATTCGTTCTTGACACATTCATTCTTACATCGAGTATTTTGTAGTTGGTTTAAGAAAATCCGTACTAACCGTACTTCTGGCACCGCTACAGATTGATTTTATTACGGATTACTTGATTTGTTTGTTGAGTGTTCATATGTGGGTAAAAATAGGATTTTTCCTAACACAATTAAGAGCTTTATCTTAAACAAATATGGATAAAGTCAACATTTCTTGGGCTCCACGAAAAGCCCCCCAATGAAATAACGCCCAAACGAGAAATGAAATATTCTCCAAATTTTTTCCATACATTTCTTGGTGTTATTTCATATGAAGTAACTCCCAATTTTTTTGGGCCGTTTTTCATTTTTTTTTTGGAAATTATTTCATTTCTCATTTGGGGTTTTCAAATTATGAAATAATCTCCAATGAAATAACACCCAACAAATTTTCAAAATTCGGGGCTTGTTTCATAGCGTGTATAATTTGGGTGTTATTTCATTTTGTATTCGGGGGTTATTTCATTTTTAAAGCTGTTGGTTTTTGGGGTGTATTTGCTTGTAAATAAATTATATAAAAATAGGCCTTTTACAAAAAAAAATTTTGCCTGTGAATATATTACAATATCTTTTCAAATACATAAAGTACGAAATTAGTCTACGGACGGCAATAATGATTGTTTTCCCTAAATCAAAAGTAATCGATTGTTGGTTCCACTTCTGCCAAGCAGTGAGGAGGTACATAATAACAAAGTGTAACCAACTGGCAGCATTTATACATACAACGTTTATTTTCTCCATTTTGAATTCATGAGCAACCATTTTGTTTTTTTACCATTTCTTACGTATAATGTATTAAGTTTATTATTTATGTATGTACATGAAAATAATTTTTTGATAGTTGGGTTTCAAAAACTAATATATTGGAAATATTAAACAATTCTTTGTCCATACTTCCTCACATCTCCATTACAGAAAATTACTGCCTTCTTTACAACATTGTAACTATAATAACATCTCCCATGAGTTGGATTTTCCAGCCATTCGAAAGTTTTAGGATAGCTCGTTGTGGCTGATCTGAAATTGCTTTCATCGTATAAGGGAAAATAACTGCACTGGACTTAGTTCATTTACAAATCCAAAAGTAGTCACTATTAAACCACCAAAAAAAAAAAAATTTATTATGAATGCTGGCACACTTTCGAAGCTGCATATATCCTTATTATAAAGAAGACGCCTGCGGGACTCCACACGATTTATATCAATAATTTTTCGATTTTGTTGTTGGTCCATTTTGACTTCATGAATTCCTTAGTGAAACTGACTCTTTTATGAATTTTGGGCATAATTTAATTTTGTGCTGATGGGGTTTATTTCATTGGGAGTTATTTCAGTATATGATTTATTTCATATATGTTTCGTTTTCGCTTTGGGGTTTATTTCATTTATTTTTCGATGTTATTTCATTCACTGTTTTTGGGTGTTATTTCCAATTTTTTGGGGTTTACTTCATTGGGGATTGTTTCCTGGGCGTTATTTCATTGGGGGGCTTTACGTGGAGCCATTTCTTGTAGCTCGATATATTCTGCTGAACTCTGACCTAAAAAGGTAAGTTATTATTTGAATTCCTTCCATTATTTTGATCAAGACTTTTTACCGGTCGTTGATGCCACCCATTATTTTTGAAAAAAGACATTCTGTTATGCCAGCAAGTCATTCCAATGTTTTTAGTATGTATTTTTCAGTTTTAGTAATTATAAATGTAATTAAAAGTGTAAAAAAAATTTAATTCCTTTTCGGGTAATTTTATTTGAAACTGGTTCAATTAATTTTTTTTTAACTGATACAAATAAGTTTTTGTTTAAATTAATTCCTAACTGCCTTTTTAAATTTAAAAAAGGATAAAAGAGAAGTTAATCCAACAGCTTACGAAATCAACCACTTTCCCTAAAATTTTTTCTCCAGTTCCGAACAGAGGCCTAAGAGATTAGAGGTAGTTCTCCTTCCCTCATATTGTTAAAAATTTAGGCCGTTCCAATCTTTTACAATTACTATCAAATCTTTCATTAGACTATATGAGTGGCTAAAATTTCCCTTAACCGCTTTTTTTTATATTTTAGAAGTTGCTAATTATCTATTCTATACAATTACATTCCCATTGTCCCTTATATTGATACATGAAGCCACCTGATTTGAGCAAGTATACAGTATATGGGTCAGTGGGAAGTTTACACTCAAATAGAGGAATTCCGTGGTAGTCAATAACCTAAATGCTGATTACGGCAGCTATGCAACTGCTACGATTGGTATTGTGCCCTCGCCGCCATATAGGGGAGATTTTCAAATCCAGGTAAAGGAAGAACTAGTTGCTCGACTACCAGAGACATTTTTTCTAAGCCTGTGAAATAGGTTCGAACTGCAGCACCTTTTTGGTTGAGGCAAGTTTATTCACCTTTTAAGCTTTCTTTTGCGTTCACGCAGAAAAACACTGTTTTAAAAATTCTTACTTGTAATGTGTCCTTAAATAATGAGATACAAAAGCAAACCGATTTTCGAATACTAAAATGCTTGGAACACTTAACCTGATGGTGTTAACCAGTTCCCTGTATGTACTGTAACATACATACAGAAATTCTTTGTATAGATAATTACAAACCATGAAGAAATTCTTGGCTTAAGGGATCGGACTATCTAATAATTTGCCGCTGAATACTATTTAATTGATAAGAGGGCCATACCAATTTCACAAGGGAAAAGAGAACCCACGCCGGTATATTCTCTAACTGAGATCGAACAACCAAAAGGAGGTTCTGCTGAAAGTTATCAGTCCTCTGACATATATTTGCCGGTTGGAATTACAATACACGGAAAAAATCCAGCCATTAAATCCAATTTTTTTTTACTTTCAGCTTTTAGAAATTTTAGTTTTCTTTCTTTACATAAATTGGCCTGTTAATACTAAAAGCAAAAAATTCACTTTACTCAATCATTTTAGTTATTTACTTAATACAGTTTTTTTTAATTTATTAAATATTTAATAGCTTAATTGCACTTGTTATTGGTTTCAACCTGTTCATTTATTGTAGGTGTTAAGCAGTAAAAAAATAAAATAATAATAAAACTTATTATAAAAAGTTTAACAATATGAGTTTAATTTAAATATAATAAATTATTATTTAAATAGAACATTTAATACAAACGGTGATTATAACGCTTTGCTCTCACTTACTCATTGCACAATTATAAGTAATATAACCATTAATCCAATTTGTTAACAACATGCTTGTGATATTATAATTAACAATTAGGTAAAGAAAAGAATCAAGAATAATATTAAATGAAACAATATTAGAAAATAATTCAGATTTTAACGCCAGCAAACGTTGCAAACAGATGGAAGGACAGACAATTTCTTTATGTCTAAATATGGATATAAAAAATAATTAAATATTGTTTTATTGAAATTGTTATTTTATTGCATAAACGCGGTACTTGTTTATATAAATAAATCATAAAGTTGTTAAAAAAATTATAAAAAAAAACTTTGTATGATTTGAAATACTTGTGAGTATGTAAAACGGCCATAAACTTAAAATTATTTAAATCTAGATTCAAGCGTTAGATAAGTCAGGCTTTAAAAAATACAGAGTCGTTAGCAATAATAAAAAGTAAAACATAAAATTGTTTTCGGGAATCTGGTTTCTTATTAGTCTATTAGTTTTACTTTGTATTAAAGATCGTTATAACTGTTCATACCAAAGATTTGAGCAGAATGCTCATAAAGTCATATTTTTAATTTCATACTACTTCCACTGACTATAAAACAAATCAACCATCACTTGAACTCATCTCATTACAGAACATTCAAAAATTAAAGTCTTTATGTAAGTTATTCTTTGGTCTAAGTCTACTACAGAGATCTGCAACGAATACTAATGAAGTAAGTCAACTTGAATCATTATTTCGTTGATTTATACGCATTCAAACTAATTGAAAAGTCTTCACTACTTATACGCACTTTTAAATGAAATGTACTTACAGTACTCATATTCATTAACATGTATGACTCAGATGATTGCTATTGTCGTTCATGCAAGATAAAAAGACGACCAAAAGCACGTATGACTCGCGTAGTCATTATGAAGTTGTGTGTTTTAACTAGGCTTGCCAAATTACAGTTCGACATTCACCATAAAGCTCTAAACACATAGACGCCAGCAGACTTCACAACTTCACGGCTTCAAATGCTGCCAACTTCAAATGCTGCTCTGAAGTCAGCTTCATAATTATTTTGAAGACAGCAACAACATAATAATCAGCTGATGTGCATTTTAGCAATACAAATTTCAGGGATGCCGCATGTATATTTTATAATGAATAAAATTAAAGTTATTGATAAAAAAAAATGTAAAAATATCACGAAAAACTACAAAAACACATAAATTTATTTCTTTATTGTATTTTTGTAATGTTCTTTTATGTTTAATATCAAAAATAAGTTTTTGTTCTTATTTTTCCAATTTAATATATATAATGGCAACACTATATTTGTTTCTTGCTGCCCGTCAAAATAGAAAATAGCCTAAGTTGGCAGCAGCAGCAAATGCTGTTGTGCAGTCGTGCTACTGTGCTGCCGTCAAAATAATCGTTTTGATTTAAACACATGGATTTTATTTTTGACATATTGCTGCTTGCTGTCTGCTGTCGTGTGTGTTTAGAGCATAAGAATTGTGGATTGTTAACAAAAATAGACGATTTAAATTTAACAAAATAATACAAAAACAACAAGCAAAAATAAAGTGCTTGCTTTGATGTCTGTTTAAGAAACTTTGTTTTTGCGTAAATATTACCTTTAAAATTTAAGTGAGCACCTAAAAACGCAGTTTTTTAATTTGCTGCAAAAAATTCAAACATGAAAATAAAATACACAAAATAACTGTTATTGTTTACCTCATACATTGTTTATTCTTCATACAAATGAGAGCTGTTTATGTTTTTGTTGTTGAGTCAACTTGCATCATTCTATGAAGATAAGTAGTTTCTTAAAAATATGAATCAACGTGAGTAGTCTTGTAAATCATATAAGTATGGGACGCTATAAATATAAGTACGACGTAGTACTTATGTTTCTTGTGTGTTGTACTTATAAATCAACGTTGTTGTGGGTATGTGTACGTCAGCTCAGTTAAATTTCAATGATTTATACGCACTTATACTCAAATTTTATGACTCACTATGAATATTGAAAAAACGACTCAAAGCCGATCACGGTCTACTATTAAAACATAAAAACATGTTTTGAAAATTCTATTTTAGTTTTGATGTTTTATTTCATCTTTGTTCCGATCCCGCTTTACTTTGTTTTATATCAATTTTTTTTCTCTTTTTTTGTCAATGTTTTGACCGTAAAATAAAACATTGTATTGTATGTATTTTATAATAAGTTTGTTCGACGTGCGTTAGTCCCAAATTTACCAAAAAGCGTTTCTTGTGTTAAAAACTGCGTAAATGAAAACGATCATAAGAGTGTAATTTGTGTTTCTCTTTTTATCAGACTTTACCCGTAGTTGTTTTGCGTGTAAAATGGAAAACTGTCGAATCAAAAAAAAAAAAAAAACAAGTTATATTTTGATTATTACAAATGGTGATCCATTTGATCATTTGATGGACCCAAGTGATATGCACAACAGCTGTCTCTTCTACATACCTTTATTGTTTGATTGTGAACAATACAGAGTTATTTTATTTCTTTTTCTTTTATCTGTAACTTTTTGTCTATTTTTGCTCTGCGTCTATTTGGTAGTCTTTTCTACGAGTTAAACATCATGCGACAACGAAAATAAGAAAAGTTAAAAAACTAAATTTTGGTCTGCCTTTTGGCTTTTCATATGTAAAAGGTTAGGTTAGGTTAGGTTAGGTTGAAAAGGAGGGGTATAAAAGCCCAAACCCATGACAGGTATACACCTATGCCCAGTTGGCATGTTGTGCGCTCCATGTGTAAAACGGAATTCCCAAACAAAAAACCATAAACATAATTTCCCATAAATAACGGACTAGTCCAAGAAACCAGTCCCCTCAATGTAACGCCTTATGGATCTCCAGTTCGCGTTCCCCAGGTATTCCAAGTTCGGCATATTATCTACTGTAAAATTTTCGCGCCTAATATGCCCAAACGCAGGACAATGACAGAGGTAGTGTACCAAGGTCTCATCCTCTTCCTCACAAACTCTACATGTCGTCTCCTCAGATAATCCCATGCGTGCTAAATGAGTTCTCAACTCCGTATGACCTGTAATTACACCGGTTAATTTCCTAAGTGTAGGTCTACTTAGTCTCAAAATCTCCTTTGACTTCCCAAGATTTGGGTCACCCCAGAGTGTTCTTGTCACCTTACCGACATCAGTGCTTTGCCATTTTCTGACATGTTCTTCCATTGCCCAACGTTTAAGTTCATCCTTAAATCGTTTAAGGGGTTTGGCGTTCTCCAAAGTTATAGTACTCAAAAGAGCTCCCATTTTGGATAATTTGTCGGCTTTCTCGTTTCCGATCAGCCCGTGATGGCTTGGTATCCATATTATCTCCAGATGTTCACAATTTGCATATGAGTTTATCTCACTCTTGCATTGCAAAACGTTCCGGGATTCAACTTTCTCCTTTCTCAATGTCTTAATCACTGATTGGCTATCCGTAAAGATACGAATCGGAGTTTCGCTATTCGTTTCCTTTATCCATTTAATTCCTTCCGTAATCGCCATGATCTCAGCCTGAAAAATAGTGTTGTGATCTGGTAGACGGAAGTATTTGCCTCTATTTCGGCTTATGTCGTATAAGCCATGTAAAAGGTTAAGGCAAGTTCAAAAAAGAACAAGCAAAATGTCTGCCTATAAATTTCTCGTTTATAAAAGAGGACTATGCTGAGTATTAAATGCCACAGGGGCAGCGCTAAGCCAGCTGGTAGCCTATAAACCTGGACATCTGAATAACAGCTGTAATTTTTTTTCGAGCTGGAAATGTGGTTTTTTGAGTTTCAGCTATTTTGGGAAATTGTATTATTTTCTGAGATACTTTTTTATTTGCTCTCATTTTACCAGACACCCGGATTTACGACGAACAAACCTAATAAGAGTTAAATATATAAACAATATTTTAAATTTAATGAGACTGCTTATAATAACCTGTTCAGACAGATATTTTTTATTGTTTCAATTTAATGTTGATTGAGCAATTGAAATAAGTGTTCACACATACTCAGTTAGCATTTGACAGCTGTAAAAATACATTGTTTTTATATCAAATCAAATAATGCAGCTTCACTGGCCTCAGTTTATGCCATCCTCTTTCTCTTCATAAAATATATTTACAATTTTATTAAACTTACCATCAACTTTGCCTGCCATTTCTAACTTTTTGTTTTTTGTATATTTATTTGTTTGACATTAGGAATGCCACCTATAGAATTTTCTTCTCACTGAACATTGTTCTCAAGAGTTGCATTTTGAGTTTTGGACAATAAGTGAAACAAGGCATATTAATTCATCACCTACGGTCTACACAAGCCATCGATTTGTTTAAACAACGAACAATTTTTTGTGCGCACATGAATTTGCCTGGTGTGGACCGCTGTTGTCGATGTTTTGTTCTTGTTCAAACAGCGTTGTCAGAACATTTGTTCGAACAACGATGTCTGATATTAAAAGGCATTTTGAATATGAAAGAAAGAGACGACACATAAAAATACCAACAAAATACTCTTTATACGTTTTCTCCATATCAAAGAACATGAACAATTTTTTGACAGTTGCTCTGCCGACGTTTTGTTCTAGTCTAAACAAATCGATGGCTCGTCAAGACGTAGAGTCAGGTACCCTTGTTTCATCAGCTGATAATTTTTTTCAACACTTATTTTAAATTTCAGTTGTCACAATGCATAAATAAAAAAAAAATTCTCTCTTTTCTAATTTATTTCAAATGTCAAACTTCATATATAAAAAATATAAACAAAAAAAATCTCTCCGAACTGCAATTACCTGGTGAATAAATATTCCTTGAAGTGAAACAATAAAGTATATATTGCTCAATTTATAAGTAATTTTTTGTATGGTAAATTGATCTCAAAAAAGGCCTTTAATTGCGAGAATATTATAAACTGACAATTAAGGCGCGTGTGTGAGGATGGTATAACATGCAAGTGTTGAAATATTTGATAGTTTGTTTTTTGTATTCACCACTTCTATGAAAAGTTTGTAGATATGTAGTTATCTTTTGTTATAAATATTAATTTTTAACATAAAAAATTTACTATTTATTTTATTTACTATTTGATAATCTCCTAACTTACAATAAGTTCGCTGGAATAATATTCTTTTACATAATTATCCAAAAATTCTCTTTTCAAAGGAAAGGTTAAAAAAATTAATTATTTGAAGAAAGTTTTCGATAAACTTTCACTATAAATTTTTTTAAAATAAATTTCAATAAAATGGGTTAAACAATACAGCATAAATAACATAAAAGCGATAAATGTTACCTGTTAATGTATATCTATGACTCACACCTCAGCTTCCCAAGATCAAGTGGTAAAAAAGTCTCACTTATACTTATGCCTGAAAACATTTAAATTCCCTTATGCGACCTACACAAAAATCATTTCAAGGACATTCAGCTGTAAATAAATAAAAATTAATCCTCTTAACTTTAATTTGCACTAGCCAACAATAATGTTTATGCCTAATGGAATTAAAAACTTAAGCATGGATGTAAAATAAACCTAAAAGACACCTAGACTTCCCTTAAGGTTCTCTTAAGTTTGCAACAAAACACAAAGAAACGGAACCGAATGGAAACAAAATCGCATAAAAAAGTTTATGTAAATTAATATAAAAAACACTTTTTGCCAATAAACATAAAAATAAACTTAAATCGTTCCTGTATCATCGGTTATATGATGGCGATTAAAAAAAACACAGATCTGGGTGGTCCTTCTCCACAAAAAATTTTTTTTATTTTTATTTTAATTTTAACTCAAATTTGTATACAGTTTTTTTGTCAGCTTTTGAAAATTTAATTGAAAATACAACAAAGCAAAAATAAATTGAACGGACTTTTGTTTACAAAAAAAAAAAAAAAATAAAAAGTCAAACTTAACAAATAAACTTAAAAAAATAAACAGTCATACAGCTGCAAAATTCATGACGAATCGGAATTGACATTGAACCGATATTCATGGTTTTAACACTCATTCAACTTTTAACAACCAAAAGAGACTAAATGTGAACACACTTTACAGGCAATAACTACAGCAACAACTACTCGCAAGAAAATCAGCAAACAAAAATCTCAACATAAACCAATGCAGACAACATAATATCAGCCAGGACAATAAAGGAATGCAATCGATCTAAAATAATATGGATATTCAAGTAAGTGGATTAAATAGCCGTTGTAAATGTAGTTCTTTGGATATCGTTGTTGTAGTTTTTTTTTCAAATAGAGAAGAGGAGAAGAGAAAATTTTAAAATCACACAGATAATACGAAATAGAGTTAAACTTGAGAATAAATTATTATTTAAAAGGACAGGATGCAGAATATATTGTTTATATGTATTACATATAGACAGATCTACTGCTGTCATTTCCAAAACGTAGTGCAATAGTGTCTTACTTGGGACATGTTCAGTGTAAAACAGAGCTATATGAGATATGTTTCACAGCTGCGACAGAAGTCTTTTATTAACTAGCATCTTCTGTCATGTCATTTTCAAGTTTACAGTAAACGATAATTGCAGCTACAACAAGTCTTAGCTGCTTTTTCTTACGAGACGCATGTAATGCTTGGGATACATTCTTAGTCCTGTAGTACTCGTTGAAGCATATATAGATTTAATTGACTACAAAAGTCAAGGAAAAATAAGCAATTACACAATAAAATATTTTTAAATGTCCCAACTATTAACCTAGTGTGCGTTTGGTAACCACTCTTAACTCACACGAGGTTCTGACGACCGATCTAAGGCGGTATTACATTCACATTTTCCCGGATGAAATTTCGACATACTAAGCAGGCTTAGAGGTCAACTGTCAGCCGCGGCACCAAAATTTGATAAGCTAAACAAATTAGTTGTCCAGTTTGAACAACACGATTACCGAAACCATAGTATAAAACCACAATCAATCCAAATCAAAAGGCTTAAGAGAGTTTCAATATGTTTGCGTAAATTTACAGTTTTAAATAAAATAAATTCTTCACCACTAAGTGGCATATTCACCTCAGCAATGCTGTTAGTAGTACAATTGCCAGCATTGGTCGTTATATAAGTTATGTTCGAATGTTGGTTTTGGATTGCGAATTGACAATCGGTGGAGATTCTTGTATTTTTAAGTCTTTTTACCATTTGTAGATCTCTATATTAATTAGATGAAAAATATTCAGACACTTTCTTTTTATATACATTTTTTCTACCACTACAATTAGTCCCTTTTTTGATCTGTACGTATTTACATATGTACATAAGTATGTATGTCAACATAATTTTGAAGTATGGAATAACAAAATAAAAATTTTATTTGTTAAAAGTTTTGGAAAAAAGGGAAAATAATTCTCGATTTTTGTAATGAGACTTTATGTCTTGCAGTACACAGTCTGTACTTCTATCGCCAGTTTTAAAAGCCAATAGATTTACAGCTGAGCATTATAAAAAGTTTGAGTTCTATGATTACACTGTTCTGCAGCAAAATCCTCCATTTAATAAAACTATGTGGACTATATGGATTTTGACGCGCTGAACTCAAATCCGTTGTCGGTTTTTTTCCATCAGATCGGGATTTTTTTTTATGGGCGTGGCAAATTTTCCCCCCTAAATTAGTCAGGTACGGACACATATTTAATCCTACCTCGAGAACCAGTCATCCGATTTTCAAAAATAAAACACCGAAAAATATGTAACAAAATTGTTTTTGTTTCAGTGGAATACAATTTTTCTCTATCTCTTATCGTTTTGGAGTTATTTAGAAATTAATGGAATTTTTCGTGCAAAATTCGTAATATTTTTCAATTTAAAAATGAAATTAAAAAAAATATAAGGCAAATATTCAATATTTTAAACTTTTTTCTAAGAGCTACTTATCTTGAAAATAAATAAAGTCATAAACTATAAAAGTCGGTTAAGAAATGTGAATTTTATTGTCAATTTACCCCAGGTACCCAATATTGTAATGCAACCAGCCGTACATATGATATATGTAACATTTCGTTATGTGAGCAGGTAATGGAACTAAAGTACAACGGTATTTTACATATTTCTTCGAATTAATATTTATAACAGTATTTTTCAATTACCTGTGATTTCAAATTAAGAACATTAGGGTAGATTCTGGTATTTATTGTATATATAGAAGCTAATGGGCAATAAGTAAGTCACTTTAAATTGGAATATCGTGCGGTTAAAATCGGCAACAGTCAATAGATCTTATAGTGTACTTTGTTATTGGTTAGAGAAATAAAGCAATTAAAGAATCCACAAACGCTTTCATATTACAAAATGTCAAGGATTTGTAACAAATCTCTAAATTTATTTTGTTACGTATGTGGCGATCTAACTTTAAGTTCTCAACGGGAGACAATATCTTCCAAGGTTAAAGATGCTTATCGGTGTTATTTTGGGTTTCCTATCGATGATAGAGACAAAAATTGGCTGCCAAATATATGTTGTAGTAGCTGTGGTAAGTCTTTAAGAGGTTGGTTAAAAGGAAGTCATAAGTCTTTATGAAGCCGTTTATGAAGCCAGCGATTTGAAGTGAACCACAAAATCATCAAAATGATTGCTACTTTTACCATACTAAAACACGTGGGCTTACCAAAAAAAAAAGTTACATATCCAAATACTTCATGCGTCAAACGACCAGTTTTCCAGTTTACAAGTAAATTTTTACCTCCATTGCCTCCAATAGACGATGAAGAAGATGGGCTTTCTGCAGCAACTTAATCCACTTACGCCAGCATGGGTGTTTTTTCGCATTCATTTGGAAGTCCAACGAGTACACCTTATTTTCCGCATTAAACTGATATGAATAACTTAGTTTGTAAATCAAGGCTTTAAAAAAACCAAGTCTGAGCTTCTTGCATCCCAATGAAAAGAATGGAGTTTGGTGCAAACGGACGTTAACGTCTCTTACTTTCGAAATAAAGAACAACCTTGTTTAATATATTTCAGCAAAAAGGAAGGTTCGATATTTTGCGTTAATGCTGATGGACTTTTGCGACAACTGTGTTTCAGTCATAAATCTCATTATTGGCGGCTTGTTATTAATTCATCCAAGACAAGTTTGAAAGTCGTTTTACTTCACAATGGCAACAAATTTCCATTGGTCCCACTCACGTATGCAAGAAATATGAAAGAAAACTATTGTAGCATGAAGATGATACTACAAATAATTTAATATTCCCATTACTCATGGAGCGTATGTGCAGATTTGAAATTCGTAGCAATGTTAAATAGATTGAAAAGTGGATATACTAAGTTTTATTGCTTCTTATGTAAATGGGATAGCCGCGCAAAAGAAAAACACTACAATGTTAAAATTTGACCGAAAATAGTAAATTTTATTCCAGGAAAAAAAATGTAGCAGAAAAGCCTTTAAAACAAAAGGAACAAACTCTTCTCTTCATATAAAGCTAGGTCTAATGAAAAATTTTGTCAAAGCAATGAACAAGGATGGTGAAGCCTTTCTATACATTAAGATAAAATTTCCTAGAATCAGAGATACTAAAGTAAAAGAAGGCATATTTGTAGGTCCACAAATACGACAAATTATAAAGGACGAGGTCTTTAGAACGAAATTTAATGATGTGGACAAAAGGGCATGGACAGCTTAAGCTCCTTTTTTTATTTTAACAATGTTTCCTAAATAAAAATTAATAATTATTAACAAAAATTTTGTGTTATTTTAAATAAAAAAATAAATAGACTCTAAATATTTTAATTTTTTATTGTAATTTGAAGTTATCTACGGGTGACGACAGGGTGGGTGCTTTATGCGTGGCGATGCTACAAAATTACAATCTAGCAAATTTTTTTTGCTTTTATTTGCTTTTGTTGTACGAAAATAGATAGAAGTAAAAAGTTGCCATTCATTGTTGCTACAAGTCGCTTTATTGCGCCCACTCTGACGTTGTTTGCTGCATTAAACATAATTGGTCAATATTGGGTACCTGCGGTAAATTGATAAAAAAAATCTACATTTTTTAACAGATTTTTATGGTTTATGGCTTTTTTTATTTTCAAGATAAGTAGCTCTCAGAAAAAAGTTTAAAATGTTTAATATATACCTTATATTTTTTTTAATTCCATTTTTAAATTGAAAAATATTACGAATTTTGCCCGAAAAAATTTTTTTTTCTCCATTAATTTCTAAATAACTCCAAAACGATAAGAGATAGAGAAAAATTGAATTACACTAAAATAAATAAAATTTTGTTACACATTTTTTGGTGTTTTACTTTTGAAAATCGGATGACTTGTTATCGAGTTAGGAGGAAATAAGTCTCCGTACCTGACTAATTTAGGGTGAAAAATTTGCCACGCCTATAAAAAAAAATCCCGATCTGATGGAAAAAAACCGACAACAGATTTGATTTCAGCGCGTCAAAATCCATATAGTCCACATAGTTTTATTAAATGGGAAGACAAAAAATTATTTTTTTGCAGAGCAGTGTTATTTTAATCGCATCTTTTACTAAAGTTGCCTTATTGCTTTTTATCTTCTCAACGTATAATCTGGGGCCAAATTGTGATATACAAACACGATCGTATTTTGACCCGAATGTTCGAATATGCTTTAATTTCGGTATAGGGAATCTAATAGGAATTCTTATTTCATAAATTGACATCTAAGTTATTTTTTTAAACCCTTTGTTATTAAAAAAAACCGTGAATTATTAAAAAAAAGCCCCTTAGATTGTGTAGTGTCTCAACACATTATAACCTGAGCCCACTTTCTATTGAATGAAATCTGAACCAGCTGTTAATGACAACAAATGATAATGCATCAAGGTTATTAGTAAATTTCAGTCTTCTCTACTAGAAATAACAGTAAAACAAGTAAGAGTGCAATATTCGGCCGTGCCGAATTTTATATACCCTTCACAACATGTAGTCATGCAATAACAGTAGTTTTTATCACCATTAATTTCATATGAAATACGTACATACATACATAAAAACATACATATATAAAAACATCCCATTGTAAAATTAAAAATTTACGTATGTATGCAAAAAAAATATAAAAAAAAAAAATAAAAAAAAATTGTTTAAAAAAAATTTAAAAAAAAATAAATAAAATATAAATAATAAAGATAAAACAAAAAAAAAATAAAAAACTAATTAAAAAAAAAATTAAAAAAAAAATTTTAAGATAAAATAAAAAAAAAATTAAAAAAAACAAAAAATAATTTTTTTTTTGGCTCATCTGGGATTCGATGCCACGTTTACTCTAACTAGTATAAACGTTTGTATGTACGTATGTTGTTGTTGTAATGTTTTTGTGAAAAAAAATCGAAGTGGTCGTGGTTTTTTGTTCATATCTCAGTTGTTTATGTACCGATGTTTCTGATTTTCAATACCGATCTACTCCCGAATATTTCTGATATTTTAATACCTCACCCGGGTCCAAGCGATGTCGGGGGGCTTCAAAAAGTTGAATTCAACATACAGACGGTCAGACGGACAGACTGATAGAGCTTAAACGAGGTCGGAAATTAAAATTGTAGAAATTTCACACGGAATGACAAACCTATTTATACCCTTTTTCAATGTGTGAAAATAGTTTCGATTACCAACCGATCAGTGAGTGATAAAAAAGGAGCTAATGTGACTCTGAAATTGCATTTTACTTGTCTTGCGTAGAGACTATATTAGCCTAATTTAAAGGGAACCAAACATTTAATTTTTTACTAAAATTGTATTTGAACAAGATTAAAATGCCGCCAAGTGTTGTCAGAAAAAACATAAATAATATTTAAAAAAAGATTGGGATGTGGCAGCTAATCTCTTTAAAGATTAAATTCTTTTTAACATGCAACCAATAACAAATCTAAGTGTTACATATTTATGAACAAATCTATTACAATTCATAGACATATGAGTTTATTTAAGACGTTTTTCGATGAATAGAACATAAAGGCGAATATTAGGCTGCACCAAAATTAAAGAGTTTTTAAAAGTTGGACTGACTTTCAACTAATTTTATTTTTTTTCGCCACAAAGTTAAACCTTTTGAATGATGCTAAAGGAAGGACTACAATTTTGTAGAAAAAAATGGGTGCATATTTTTTAAAATTTTAATATATTTTTCTAATTTAAAAAACTTGTTGTTTATCTATAAGCTCTGTAGACAAAACAACTTAAGTCGAGACAAAAAAATTTTCGGCTTTTTTAATCATAAATGTACAATTTTCAAGACGCTTTGTTTGCACTGATCGCGGTTTTTCTGTGTAAAATAGTTAGGAATTTATCACGTATTAAATAGAGTAAACTGTATTTATTATCTTTTAAACTCACAATTGTTTTTTTGTTTTTCAGAAATATTTAAAATTGTAAAAATTTATTTAAAAGTCAACACTGAATAAAATTTTAATTAGTTTCCATTAGTTCGCGACTTGCTGCAAGTTATAGAATAAAAGATATCACTACAAAGAAGATCAATTTGAACTTAATTCCTTTTTTTGTTGCTTTTTTTTTGTTTTTGCTTTCTTAAAAAATTAAAAATTTGTAATTAGTTCATCTAAAAAAAGGCCATAGAATTAAAATTAGAAAAAAAATCCCGCTAAAGTGTAATATATCAAAGTCTGCGATCGATAGACTAGCACCCAGTTTAAGCTTTCTTGTAAAACAAATTTTTTTAAGTTTTTATTTTTACAGGAAACTTGTGACAGATTTTCCATTAAAGCCTGGTATCAAGGCATATTTATTCACCAGGTAATTGCAGTTCGGAGAGATTTTTTTGTGTTTATATTTTTTATATATGAAATAAATTAGAAAAGAGAGAAAATTGTTTTTATTTATGCATTTTGACAGCTGAAATTTAAAATAAGTGTTGAAAAAATAATCAGCTGGCGAATCAAGAGTACCTGACGAATAAATATGCCTTGCCTGGTATAGTGTCCAATATTTCATACGAAGTGTTGCCACACTTCATATAAAAATATTCGTAAGAAATACTTATGGAATAATATTTCATATATCTCACAATTTAAAACAGAGTACTAGACTTAACTGAAAAATTGTTATTAAATTTTCTCCGCTTCTTTTATACAGGGTTGGACAAACCTTGTCTGCATGTAAATAATTAATATCTTCTTATTAAAATTTATTTTAACTTTTTTATTTCAATTTAAAGTTATTCGATTTGTACATGACGTTTGTCCCACCCTGTAGAAAATATTATAAAACCTGCATCATACAAAAATTAGTCCTCTGTTTATAAAATGATTTTTTTCTAAATTCATAATCATTTTTTTTTTTTTACATTAAAAAACATCATATTCAATATGATTTAAAAACAAATTTGCAACCAAAATTGATGTTCATGGACCAGTCTATTAAAACAGTCGGCAAACATTTCTTATGAACGTCCATTTTTTTTTTCTGTCACATGTGAACTTATTGAAGTTTAACGTGTTGTTGCTATTTGGTTTTTATGCCTCCTCTTCTCTCTTCTGTAGCCAACAAATAAATAACTAAAAACAACAATAAAGTTAAGGTGTGTTCTTGAGCTTGACTCTGTTGTGTCTGTCTGCAATTTAGCCGGCTCATGACTCTTGGGCTAAAAAGAAATCAGTTAACGCAATGCAGCAAGAATTCTTACCACAGTTGCTTTTGTAGTTGTCACTAGTTGCATGCAAAACCATATGTTTTAGCTGCATACGTGGTAGATTCATGTATGCTCTCATACATATGCATGTGTTTAAATATGTTGCCATTGTAATAGTAACTGTTGTTGTTGTTGTTGTTGCAGATCAACCTCCAACTGTTGTTTTTGTTTTCTGTGCAATACTATTTTTGTATTGTTGTCGCTGTTGTAATTGTACTTGTTTTATTATTGTTTTGTTTAAATAACCAACCACACCGCCACACCATCACTCCAGCAACACTGGAGTAGGAGTCATGTCATTTAAACACCTGGATCCACAAATGTGGAAAAATATGCACGAACAACTACAACAATGCTTTATTATTTACAACACAAAAAAAAAACAATTCTAACAATAACAAGATCAAAAGCCGCGTAAAGAAATGTGTAGAAAATGTTTAAAATATTCAGTTTAATGAATTTTGTAATGTGCACTATTTACACACACACAACGATTAGGTGAGATGATAAAAAAAACTAAAAAAAAATATTTTCTATTAAAGAGAGCTTTTTTTTAATAAAATGTCTGCTAAAATTTGTTAGCAAACTAAGAAGTTAGCAAAATGGTTGCAACTATAAAAACTTATCAAATTTTAAAAACATAATAATAAAATGGAAAAATGTTTAACTATTAACATTTAATTTGTTTTAAAAGTATATCAGACCTTCATGGGAATATTAAATTTGTGGAGTGTCCCCGGCTTGGTGTTATTGTTCGGGGTACAGAGGCGCTAGCAATACCAATGGCTAGGGCAAGAGAGTAATCTGAATCCTGTATTTAAGGAGGTAAGAGACACTCATAAGACGATAAAGCTCATGAGTCATGTGAAGGTGGTCGAGGGGTTGCACCGCTTGCGAACAGCTGCAGCGGTTGGATCTATGCACAATACGGGCATGGATAGTAATGGATTGTGTATTTAATATGATGAGGCATATTAGAATACAGGACCTCGTAGTTAAAGTAGTTGGACTAAGACTAAGATCACGGTTGTTTTTGGGCATAGTAGATAAAGATGGAAACAAGTTTCAAAACCCATTTTAAAGGCTAGATTTTTTAAAAGATTATTTGATGAGATTTGTTGAACTTAAATGTTTTAAAGACTACATTATATTTTATTACTGGCTCAAGTTAATTTTTTTACATTTTTCATTTTATATTAAAAAAAGTTAAATTTTATTTGTGACTAGCCAAACCCGGCGCGCGTTGCTACGCCCCTTAATGAATCGAAATGCATTCTGAATTTTAATTGAATATCAAGTGCAAAAACCTAAAAATTATAATTTTTTTATGGGCGTGGCATTTCCCACTTTTCTAGTCACGAAATTGTAAAGTCATAACAGCTCAATATGTGTGCAAAGTTTCAGAAGAATCGGACCAGTGCAAGTATCCCAAAATTAAAATTGTTTTTATGGGCGTGGCCTTGCCCACTTTTCTAATCACGAAATTGTAAAGTCATAATAGCTCAATGTGTGTGCAAAGTTTCAGAATAATCGGTCCAGTGCAAGTACCTCAATATGATACCTTTTTTTTATGGGCGTGGCCCCGCCCACTTTTTTCATCCATAAACACTCCCCGGTATGTGTACAACAACTTACCAAAGTTTGAGCCCGATCGGTTTTACAGTTTCAGAGTCTATAGCTAACACACAAACACACACACACACACACAGAGTTTCACTTTTATATATATAGATAACGAAAGAATATACTTGGAAAAGTAAGTTTTTATCCCGACACCAGCCGAGTGGTGTAGTCTATTTTATTAAAAGTTTTTTCTAAAAGGAAAAATTCCAAATTTTAAGAAACAAAGAGAAAATCAATCAAAATTAATCGCAAATGTTTTTATAAAAAGTGTTAAACATATTACACCACGCATTAACTGTAGTGTAAATTAGAAATATTTTTTGTTTCGAACATTGACATGACAAACGTTTCACTGCCAAATCTAATTTTATTACTAGACCTAATGAACTCTAGAATTTTTCAGGGCGTGCTAGGAACATATAGAAAACTAAACAGTTGTTTTTAAACACATTAGGTACTTGAACAAAAGTAAAATGTATGTTGTGTTTGCATTGTGTTCGTTGCCGCAATGCATAAACTCGTACCTTTTATGAATTTACCTTGTGACTGACTATTTTACGAATCTACCTCGAACAGATTTTATTAAAAAATTTAAAAAGTTATAAAAACATATTTAGTGTTAGAAATTTATGTAATCAAAATATTTACACAAACTATTTAACGCCTTTTCATAACGAACTTCAAAAAAAGCCAAAATAAATTTAGACAAATAGAACGCCGTTGATATTACTTGAGGAGGGCAATTTGGATTAACAAGAGCACTTTGGATTTTCTAAAAAAGGCTGTTTGTTTCATCTTTGTAGTTTTTACAATTTTAAAATTAAAAATGTTGCAACAACGTAATTTTAAATTTGTTAATCAATTTTCCTTTTCCCTTCTACCTCTTCTTAAAGCCTTACCAGGGATATTTTGTTCGGTTAAGTTGGACAGCAAGTTTTTAATTTAAAGCGCACTACTGAATTTTGTGAAATTTAATTTTGCGTAAATTAGGGTTAAAGTTTGAATTAAAATATATTCGAAAATTGCGAAAAGGGCCGTTAAGTCGAGGTCATGCATTCAAAAGTGTTTTTAATTGTGTTTATCCGTAAAATTAATTTAAAAGTTCTTTATCAACAGTCGACAGTGTACAAAACTCTAGTTGTCATTAATCCGCGTCTTGTTACGAATTTTAGAATAAAATATCTATACAATAATAGTGACACTCTGTCTGTCTGTGTGTTAGCTATAGACTCCGAAATCGTAAAGCCGATCGGACTCAAACTTTGGCAAGTTGTGAGTGTTTAAAGTGGGCGGGTCCACGCCCATAAAAAATTAGTTATCATTTTTAGCTACTTGCAATTGACCGATTTTTCTGAAACTTTGCACACATATTGAGCTGTCATGACTTTTATAATTATAAAAAAGTTATAATTTTGAGGTACTTGCACTGAACCGATTTTTCTGAAACTTTGCACATATATTGAGCTGTCATGACTATATAATTTCGTGATTAGAAAAGTGGGCAGGGCCACGCCCATAAAAAAAGTTGTAATTTTGAGAAACTTGCACTGGACCGATTTTTCTGAAACTTTGCATACATATTAAGCTGTCATGACTATACAGTTTCATGATTAGAAAAGTGTGCAGTGCCAAGTTCATTAAAGTTATAATTTTTAGCTAATTGCACTTGATATTCAATTAAAATTCAGAAGGCATTTTTATTCATTAAGGGGCGTAGCAACGCGCGCCGTGATTGGCTAGTATAAAAATAATCAACTTTAATTCAGTTCTTTCTAGAGTCGTTTTGTTTCATTTTTGCGCTGCTTAAATATTTGAAAATTTGCAATAAGCTTTTTTGTCAAAAGGCCACAGATATGTAAGTATGAGCCTAACGGCCCTTTTAATGATCAATAATTTATTTATGAGAAGTTTATAAAACAAATTTTGTATATAACTTTGAAAAATTAATTGTGAATATTGAATTATAAAACGGAGTAGCGAAATATTAAGAAGACAATAAAGATTTTTAAAATACATTATTTTTAATTATATCTATAAAAACCAAAACAAAATTGTGTTTTTTTTTAATTTACAAACAGGTCTAAAAATTAATTACGTATGTATTCACAATTTTCTATAAATAGAAAATAATTATTAGAAATTTTCGTTAAGTAAAAATTTTATAAATAGTAAAAAAAAATATAAAAATTATTGAAAAAAAGTAAAAAATTTTACAAAATTTAAAAAAAAAATTATAAAAATTTATGAAAATTTTTTTTAAGTAAAATTTTTCAAAATTCTAAAAATATTTATAAAAATTATTGAAAATTTTCCTTAAGTGAAAATGTTATCGAAAATAACTCCTGTTACACAGGCAATTAAAAAAAATGTACGTGCAACTGTGTTGCACGCTTAATTTAGTTGAGCATGTTTTTCTTTCTATTCGCCAGTTTTGTAAGCAATTAATGAAAAGAAAAAAAGTAAGAAATTGTCACATAAAATTGCAACTGCACACAAAAAAATTTAAAAACAACAACAGCAAAAAGAAATTCAAAAAATAGCACAAACATATTGGACGTGACCAATTTTTAGCACTAGTTTTCTATTTGTTTGCTGCTGATAAACACACCAACTAACTATATTTCGCTCTATAAATTCTTTTTATTTAATTTTTTTTTTTCGATTTCACGTCTGAATTTGTTCATGGTAATAAATATTGGTTAGGAAAAAAAGTCATTTCTCAACACTAATAACAGGTATTTTTCTAAATGGTCTAATAAAATATGAAAAAGATTAAAATTTTTCTCCCATTTAATAGTTGACTGTTAAAATTCATTTTAATTAATTTAGTTACGCACGTGCATAATTCTTGTATTTTTTGTTTGTTTTTAGTTTCTTTGAAACTTTTTAAGATGTGTGCGGATAGTTTTTTTTCTGGGTTTCTTCTGGCCAAATGCTGTTTTATGACATCCTGTTTTAATGAGAAACACTTGCATTACGTTCCTCATAAACTGGACTACTACAACAGCAAACGAGTGCAAGTGCTCAAATAATTTCTGCTGTATGTATGAATGTATTTGCAAGCAACGACTATAAAGGCACAGCATGTAGCACGTTGATTATTGCCATACATTTTTATGTTGAATTTTTTGCTGCAATTGTTTGTAAGTATTTTTGTTTTGTTTTTGCTTTGCTGGCTTATAACTTAAAAGCGGAACTTTTGTTGATGTAAAAAAAAGTGACGTGTGTAATTTCTCACTTTTATGCTAATCCCAGATTTAGTATTGAACAAATCAAATAAAACAAACACGTACACTGACGTGAGAATGTGTACTAAAGTAAATAAATATACACTGAGAATATAAAGTAGGTACTTTTTAATTTATTTTAAATTATAAAATATCGAGGTAAATCTTTTAGTTGTCTTGAAGTTAAAATAACCAATTTTTATAAAATTAATAAAAAATAACCGAAGCTCTCGTATTTTGCAGCTTATATCTCAGTCAGTTTCGAACTTATTTTCTAGTTTTTCTTTGGAATAATATCCGAGACTACGTATTGTAATTTAGTGTCACTATTGTTTCCGAAAATTAAATAGGAGCTTAAGAAACATGGTACATTTTAACTTTGCCAATTAAAGACTGATTTGTCCCTATCATGTCTATTAATTATAACACACATGTTTGTAAATTATTATAACATATTATGTTAATTTTTTTTGCTGTAAATATAGAAAATAAAAACAAAGGATGGTAGCCCCGGTAGACTAGTAAGTAGTATCCTAGTCTTCCAGGTTGCGGGTACGATTCCCGCCAGAGACTCTGGTCTGTTACTACAACGGGCAAATGGTCTTCTTTACTCAGCTCGGGTAATTAAATTAGAATAAAATTTGTAATTGTAATGTAATAAAAATAAATAAAAACAAGTAAGACCGCTATATTCAGCCGTGCCGAATCTTATATACCCTTCACAACGTGTAGTCATGCAATAACAGTAGTTTGTATCACCATTCATCCCATATGAAATACGTACATACATACATAAAAACATCCCATTGTAAAATTATAAATTTACGTATGTATGTTAAAAAAAAAATAAAAAAATAAAATAAAAAAAAAAAATTTAAAAAATTTTTTTTTTTTAAATTTAAAAAAAAAATTAAAAAAAAATTAAAAAAAAAATAATTTAAATACATATAATAAATATATAATAAATATAAAACAAAAAAATTAAAAAAAATTAAAAAAAAAATAAAAATATAAAAATATAAAAAATATATTAAATTATATATTTATATTTTATTCGAACTTTTTTCTATATATTAAATTTTAATGTGAACCATTTTTTATTTTGGCTTAAGTTCATTTATACTTAAACTTAAGCCAAAATAAAAAATGGTTCACATTAAAATTTAATATATTAAATAAAAAATAAAAAAAATTAAAAAAAAAAATATAAAAAAAATAAAAAAAAATTTTTTTTGGCTCAGCTGGGATTCTATGCCAAAAAATTAAAAAAAAAATAATTAAAATATATATAATAAATATAAAACAAAAAAAAATAAAAAAAAATAAAAATATAAATAATATATTAAATAAAAAATAAAAATAAATTAAAAAAAAATATAAAAAAAATAAAAAAAATTTTTTTTGGCTCAGCTGGGATTCGATGCCACGTTTACTTTAACCAATATACACGTTTGATGTATGTATGTTGTTGTTGTAATGTTGTTTTTGTGAAAAAAATCGAGGTGGTCGTGGGTTTTTGCTCATATCTCAGTTGTTTATGAACCGATGTTTCTGATTTTCAATACTGATCTTCTCCCGAATATACTCCTGATATTTTAATACCTCACCCGGGTCCAAGCGATCTCGGGGGGCTTCAAAAAGTTGATTTCAACATACACACGGACAGATGGTCAGACGGAAAGACTGACAGAGCTTAATCGACTCCTCTATTCATAAGCTTTCAGAAAATATATACTTTATGGGGTCGGAAATTAAAATTTTAGAAATTACAAACGGAATGACAAAGCTATATATACCCTTGTGCACCACAGGTGAAGGGTATAAAAACAAGGAAGTGGTATATATTTGCTAATATCTCAGCAGATTTTAAGTCAATTGTAAGGTTTTTCAATACCGATTTGCTCTCGAATAGTTCTAAAAGTTTGATATCACATAAGGGTATGTGCAGCATATGGAGGTTTAAAAAAGTTGATTTCAACAGACTACGGGAGGACAGACAAGGTTCAATCGAAATTGTAGAAAGACAAGCTCGAGTTCAGCTTAAGTTTTAGAGTGAAACTTTTATTTAAATGTAATAATTGTTTGTTGTAGCGCTGCCAAATTACCTATTGAGAGAAAAAAAAGATTGTTTCTGGTGTTTAAAATATCCTTCATACAATTTCTTCATACAAGGAAAGGGCGGTATCGGGTGTCCCAACTAGAACGCAATTTTTAAATTTGGCGCCATTCGAAGTGTCATTGTTTGACATTTGAACAATTGTTATTGTTTGCTAGAAGAAGGTACGAGGTTAGTAAAAATGGAGCGCTACACGAATGAACAACGCATTCTCATTGTGAAATTGTTTTACCAAAATGGTGAAAGTTTTGCGGCTACAGTTCGCAAATTGCGATCAATTTGGGGTCACAATAATGCTCCAAAAGAGTCAACCGTAAAGAGATTCATGGATAAATTTGCCGAAACTGGGTCTGTTAGTGATGTAAGGACAACAACGCGCCTTCGATCAGGTCGATCGACCGAAAATGTCGCTCAAACTCCATCCACCTCAATTCGACACCGAGCTCAGCAAATCGGTGTCTCCAAATCCACTATGCAGCGAATTTCGACGAAAGATTTACATCTTCATGCATACAAACTTCAATTGGCTCAGGAACTGAAGCCAGCTGACCATGGACAGCGAAGGGAGTTCGTTAATTGGGTATTGGAGATACAACATGAAAATGCTGAGACCAGAATTGGCCGTCTAAATCGTGTGATTTAACACTTTTTGATTTTTTTCTTTGGGGTTTTTTGAAGTCGATGGTTTACGCGAATAAGCCGACGACGACTCAAGCCTTAAAAGAGGAAACTGGACGCTGCATTAATGAAATACCGCAGCATTTATGCAAAAAGGTCATTGAAAATTTCATTAAAAGATCGCGTGTGTGCCAGCAAAGTCGCGGCGGCCATCTGCACGATATAATGTTCCATACACCTCATTCTGTTTTCTTTACGATATAATAAAGTTTCACGATTTTTTAAATATCTGTGTTTTATTTAAAATTTAAAAATTGCGTTCTAGTTGGGACACCCGATAATTAGATATGGCTTTAATTAGATTTCTATTTTTTTGTTAAAAAGATATAAATTAAAAAAAAGAGTGAAAGTTAAATAATTTTTATGTTTACTACAATTTTTTGCATTAAACAAAATCTTTGCTTAATTTTCGATTTATAAAAAATTTTAAATTAAATTTTTTTTATTTTTGCTCTAATTTATTTTCGCTTTGTATAAAAAAATGAATTTATGGAAAATTTTGAGAAATATTTAACAATTTTTCGATTTATGAAAAATTGTTACCTAATTTACCATCTAAGCAGCTAATACACGGTATGTTTTTTACATCTGACTGGACCTCAATGCTAAATCAAAAAACATTACTTCTGTAAAACACATGTGCTTAGTCATCTGGCAACATTTCAATCAGGATGTGCTCTAATTTGTTCTGACCAGCCAACTGACATCATCTGTTGGCAGAAATCTCTGATGCCAGATAACAGCCAGCGGCGGTTGAGTTTTAAATAACAATTTTGAAATACATAAACAATTACATATGGATTCCAATTAACCAAGGCTGATGTATAAAACATGCCGTGTATTAGCTACTTTAGAGCTATAAGTTTGTTAATATAATTCATAATAATTATTAAGGCATGTTTGTTTATTCATCAGGTAGTCTTGTTTCGTCAGCTGACTATTTTTATCTTCACTTATTTAAAGTTTCAGTTGTCAAAGTCTATAGATAAAAAACATTTTTTTCTCTCCTCTTAAATATTTATTTTAAATATCAAACTTCATTAAAAAAAATTCTCTTCTAACTGCAGTTACCTGATGATTTAATGTGCCTTGTATTTATGTAATAGTTTTTCTATCAGTGTGGCCACATCGGCAAATTATCAAAAAAGTACCTGTAGCATTTATCTATTTCAAGGCACAGAAAAACATTTATAAATAACCATCGAAGTGATAATAATATTTCGTATTCTGTTTAACAACAAACCAAAACAGAACTTTGTTTTTCCTCGGCTCTTGACATCTTTAATGTCATTTTAAATTTCTATGAATTCCGAACTCATATTATCATTATATGGGCAATAATTCCATGTGTTAGTTAACTGACTACAAAGCAACAAATTGAAACTTTGTCTCATAGTAGCGACAAGATTTAGCAAACGAAATAAGTTGATACCTGTTAAATATTTTATGTTTTTTTATTAGGCTCTTCTCTCTGCTATTTATGGGTTAAAATGCAAATTTAACATCTTTCAGACATCGTTTGAGAGGCTTTATTCAATCGTCTTCATCTTTATTATCTACCTGTTCACCTTTAAAAATTGTTTTTTTTTTAATCCTCTTTTATCTTTTTTTTTTTTTGTGTGTAAATAGATATTTGCACAAGTGCACTATGCCGCCTGCATCTGTGTGTCTTCATTGTGTTCAATGTTCTTCTAATGCATTCTTTAACGTTCAGGTGGTGTGAAATTTCACATAGTTTTGTTAATGCCCATAATGTCGCGTTGTTAAATCAATCGTCTTTAGACTTATCCTTCTTAGCAAGAACTTCTAATATTCTGGAATGTTTCTATCGTCGTTTATGCAAACACTTGTTAATTTGTTGCGTTTTCATTTTGAGTCCTCATGACTTTTGGGGAATTCCATTCTCATTGTTTGGAAAAAGGATTTCTCCTTAAATGTTTCTATTAATTTGTTAGCTGAAATCGAGTTTCATCACAACCCTATATTCTATATACATACACCATTAGAAATGTATTTAAGGCATATTGATTCATCAGGTAATCGCAGTTTTTTGGCTTATATTTTTTATATATGAAGTCTGACATTTAAAATAAATAAGTGCTGCAGTCTTAAGCAAGTTAATAAAAAGATATGTATTCGGCTGACGTATAAACACTAGATGATAAAAAAATGTATTGTATATTATACTAGACCAAAATAGTAGTGGTAATTGAGTTTCATATGTAACCAGATATTTTAAAAATTATGCCAGTATTACAAAAAACAAAGTTTCAAAACTATCATAGAAAAAATATCCTATCGATTTTAAATATTTGTTTATAAAACATTAAATTTGCTCTATTAAAAAATCAAAAACAATTTTATCCATGTTTTAGATTGTTTTTATAATAAGGTATGAGCAAAAAAAAAAATACAAAAAGGCAGTCTGATTGCTCTTCTCAAAATTATATCTGATAATTCCTTAGCGTACTATTTGGGAAGATCATTATTCGACTTTTTGCAAAGACCCTTTTTGGTGTTTCAGGAAAGTTTAAAAAAATAAAATAAAAAATAAATAAAAAACAATATAACAATCAAATTAGTTTTTAAATTAAAAAGTTCATTTGAATAAAATGGTGCAATACACCAGGAAAGGAACTAACAAAGTAAATGCAGGGTGTGTCAAAAGGCACCATGGGGTTCAACAATTTAATAACATGTTCGTTTATTTATTTTTTATACCCTTCGCAGTGAGTGTAGGTTAGGTAAGGTTAGATCCGGCAGCCGCCCGAAGGCATAGCTCACTTGGGTTCTCCGAGGGTCGCGTTGTGATACCGTAAGCACCAATGCCCGTTTGTCTACGTCCTCTGGCCATCGTTCCTTAGCCATCCTGTCCTGTTTATACAGGTGTGGATCTTTCCCAGATCACCTGCGGAAGGACAAGTATTGTTTTCAAGTATTCGCTGACCTAGAATCTTGTGTCTAAGGTCCCCGAATGCAGGACAGTTACAGAGAAGATGTTCAGTTGTCTCCTCGTCGCAACTTCTGCAGAAGTCGTTGTAAGGGATATTTAGCCTTTTCGCAGCGCAAGGGTATAATAGGTTTGTAATTTCGTGTGAAATTTCTACAATATTCATTTACGACCCCATAAGGTATATGGAAGCTTATAAATAAGGGAGTCTATTAAGCATTGTCCGTCTGTCTGTATTGTATGTTGAAATTAACTTTTTAAAGACCCTCGACATTGCCACATTCGCCATATAACCTTCTCAGATATAAGCAAATAAACACGACTGCCTCTGTTTTTATACCCTTCACCTGTGGTGCACAAGGGTATATATAGCTTTGTCATTCCGTTTGTAATTTCTACAATTTTCATTTCCGACCCCATAAAGTATATATTTTCTGAAAGCTTATGAATAGAGGAGTCGATTAAGCCCTGACCGTCTGTCCGTGTGTTAGTTGAAATCAACTTTTAGAAGCAACTATATGTTCCTCAGATCTGTATATGGTATCAATCTCTTGGAAATATTCAGGAATGAATCGCTATTGAAATTCAGCACAATAGCCCCATAACTTTCTGAGATATGAGCAAAAAACCACGACCACCTCGCTTTTTTTCACAATTACAACAACAACATACATACATAAATATATGTAAAAACCATACAAAAAAAGAAGAAATTACAAAAAGAAAAAATATTAAAAATAAGAAAAAAATAATAAAAAAAACTACAAGAAAAAATTTTAAAAAAATTTAAAAAAAAATTTAAAAAAATTTTTTAAAAATTTTTCTAAAAAAATTTGAAAAAAATATAAAAAAAATAATAAAATATAAATAATATATTAAATAAAATAAAATTTTTTTGGCTCAGCTGGGAGTCGATACCACATTTATTCTAACGGGTACGTATGCACGTATTTTATATGGGATGAACAACAATTGTTATTGCATGACTACACGTTGTGAAAGGTATATAAGATTCGGCACGGCCGAATATAGCACTGTTACTTGTTTTGCTTATTTTTACCCCAATAAAATATGGGAATATGGGAAAAAACAAAGGCAGTCGTGTTTATTTGCTCATATCTCAGAAAGTTATGGGGCGATTGTGCTGAATTGCAATAGCGATTCATTCCCGAATATTTGCAAAAGACTGATACCATACACAGATCTGAGGAACATATTGTTGCTTCTAAAAGTTGATTTCAACCAACACACGGACAGACGGGCAGACGGTCAGCGCTCCTCTTTTCATAAACTTTCAGAAAATATATACTTTATGGGGTCGGAAATGAAAATTGTAGAAATTACAAACGGAATGACAAAGCTATGTTTCCCTTGTGCGCCACAGGCGAAGGGTATAAAATAATTTCTAAGAAAAACTAATAAATCGGTTTGAAACCAACTTAGATATAAGCACCAAAGTACAACTGCTTCGGCGTTTTTCTTTAAATTTACAAACGAAAATCGATATTTTTCAGATTCTATATAACCAGGAGAGCCAATATAGGGATCAAATGAAAGGACTTGAGTATTTAAATGTAGTTAGATAAGGAAAAAAAAGATGGTGTTCTAGAGTAAATGGCGAATATATGAGTCAAATATAGTAGTATATAGTATTTTCACAGGTTTGTATTTGACATTTACAAAATGGGACGCTTTAAGCTCAAACAAAATTGGGAAATATTAAAAAGTAGAGTTTTTAACGCAAAGTGTAAGAAATTTACGTGGAGTTTATGCGTCGATTTGTAGCTGAGAATGTGCAAGAATATCTATCAGCATCAACTCGTCATTGTTCTCAGGAACTAAACTTCTTTAAAAAAATTTGGTGTTATTAGATGGGGTTATGCCGAGCCACTAGTCATATGAATAATATTGTAATGACAATAAAAAATAATCTGTATTTTTTTATAGCCGATTTACAGTTAAAATGGCCCACCACGTATTTGATTTAATTTAGGTTTCTAATAACTAGAAACTATATTGTACTATTGTATAATGAAATGCTTAAACTACGTTAAACACACTGTTCCACGTTACAGTGCATCCCCTATTAAACAATCCTTGAATTTTTCCAAAGCTTTATATAAATAAAAAAATTCTGATGAGAGAAAAATTTTTTCGTATTACAAAATTAATTTTATTATTTTATCATTAATTATCTATTAAACGAAAATTCATTTTAGAAGATTTATTAGAAATATATTTACAGTTGCCGATAATTGCTGTGAAACTAGTTAAGACCTATTGTGAAATAAAATATTCTAAAGAAAAATATTGCATTTTTGAAAGTCTTAATTTAAATTAAAATGATTTGTAGAGTTAACTGTATTGACAGATTCTACACCAGTGGCCCGTTGCCAGTCCATTCCCTGCGTTAACTGTACAGCATTAGTGTTATGAGAAACGAGTGCAGTAGAATTGGGGGCCATAATATTCAATACCATGTCGCACATTCGGGCCCGAAATTGTAAATTCTGCAATTGGGGCATTTTCTTCATTTGTGGCAGAAAACTAACCAAGAAATTATAGTCAGAATCCCCAACGTGATCGAGTTTATTTGAGCGTGTTATATCTTGTCGCGTGGACTTAATAAGTTTTTGCTCCTCTCTGCCTAGGTCTTCCAAAAAATGCACCTGATCATCAGTACCCTTAGAGCATTTACATTGTTTTGTAGTGGAAGCTGTGGATCTGTCATCGGAGTGTCCCTTTTGTTGTGAAACAGGATTTTCTTGCATTTCTGAATTTAGATGAGTTGACAGTGTGGCTGATAAACGTCTAGCCGCTTGAGATGTAGCGATATTTTGAAACTCCTCAAAGAGTATATCGTTGGCAACCTCGTCGTACTCCTCTTCATCTGCAGCTAAATTTTGCAATTCCTCATTTGTATCATGATTTGGTTCTATCTTAATATCGGCAACACTGTGGTGGCTGTCATTATTTGACTCATCATTACTGTCATTTAAATTTATATTTTCATTGTCAATAGAGTTATGGGCAGCAGATTCATTGACATCGAGAAAAGTTAGACTTTGGAAATAAACCCACTTGCTCTTGTAGCTAACATTGGAATCGTATGTGCCCATTGATTTTGCATTCTCAGTACGACGTTCCGAACGTTTTACTTCGGCACGATAAGCATCGCGTAAATTTTTCCATTTGCGCTTGCACTGATCAACTGTATGTAATGAATAATAAAAATAAAAAATTTAAAAGAAAACAAGCATACAAACATACATATCGTTGGTCACAGGTCGAAAGGCCCTAACTCAAATAATTGTAACTTGAAAGGAGACGGTAAAAACGTAATAGAAACTATATTATTATAATGTAGCTTCTTTTGTTAAATTGCTTGTGAAACTTTTATTTTTGTTTAACATTGAGTTAAATTTTTGTGTCGACGTGTATTTGTGTGAAATGTATTTAGGTTAGGTTGAAAAGGAGGGTTGCGAAAAGCCCAAACCCATGA